>OX104118.1:73300197-74500197 GCA_944474755.1 Limnoperna fortunei
ACACAAACTTTGAATGCAGTGTCATACTGGGAAATTCTATCTCTGAACCATTTAGCGTTAAATATGGTGTAAGCCAAGGTTGCATTATGTCACCAATTTTGTTTTTGTTGTCCATTAATTGGATTTAAAGAAAGACCACTACAACAAGTTGAGGAATCCAGTGGACAATGTTTAGCAAACTTGAAGATCTAGATTCTGCCGACGATCTTGCAGAGATATGAACGTCAAGACAGCATTTACAGGACAAAACAACTACCTTGAGGTAACATATACGTAATCCGCCATTGTTGGGGTTAAATTGGAACATCTCTCCGATTTTCCTGAAATTTAGTATACGAACAGATCTTAAATAGCTGCATCTGACTATGTAAAAATGTTTTCTGTATTTGTGATAATGCAAAATTACGACGAATTCAATATACGAATTCTGATAAATATCATGTGAAATTGCCGAAAATGCAAATAACATTTTACTTCGACTCGCTGTATTTTCCAAAGTTTCACTACGAATTTTCTCAAAAAACTGTATCTTATTGTTTGGAAAATTTCCGTTTTTAATGATATAATAAAAAAATTGATCGTTCCGAGTTCCTTCTCACTGTATGATTTGACACAGCTTGGGACTTGAAGCAAAAACGGCAAAATATCGCAACGTTGCGATAACGGCGTCGATTTCACCGTCATTTTGGCCATAATTTCAGTTGAAAGCTGACGTTTAGATAGTCATACAATAAGAAAGGCCCTGGAACGACCCCATTTTTATTATATCATTAAAAAGGAAATCTTCCTCACACTATTATACCATTTTAAAAGAAATTTCTTAGAGTTCGTCATGAAATTGCAACAAATAGAATCACCCTAATGTAACATTTTTTTCGGGACGTTTTACATACATTCTATATAAAATTCCTTTATATTTCCCCATAGTTACCTTAGTGTAATTTCGAAAATATTATCACTATAGAAATAATTATTTCATAGATGTGGCTTGATAAGATCTGTTTGTGCACAAAATTTCATTCAAATCGGACAGATGTCCTAATTGCGCCCAAAAATGTCGGATTACGTATACTTCACCTTAAATAACTTTGCTGAAGAGACAGGTCTCAAATCAATACTACCAAGACCAAAGTAATGACTATCAATTCAACAATGAACGATCCAATCACATTAAACAACACCTCAATAGAAACAGTAGAAGAGTTTACGTATTTATGAAGCCTAATAAGCTCTGACAATGGCACAAAGGAGGATATCTAGGCAAGATAAATGAAAACAAGAACGGCTTTTGCAGGATTAAAACAGATCTAGAATATACAGCAAGAAGACCAAGATACGCATCTATCATAGCAATGTAAAACCAGTGTCGCTGTAAAGCTAAGAGTGCTGACAAAACATACAGAGTGATTTGAAAAGGCTTGAGGTATTTCAAAACAAGTGCCTCCGAAAAATACAGGGTGTATTCTGGCCAGATAAGATCAGAAATGTAGATTTGCTAAAGAAAGAAATGCCATAACATTGAAACAGAACTTACGAAAAGACGCTTCAGATGGATAGGTCATGTATTGAGAATGCCACAAGATTGCATACCTAAAGTCGCCTTACGCCGGACACCACCGGGGAAGAGGAAACCAGGCAGTCCAAGAACCACCTGGAGAAGAACAGTTTTGGCAGAGTTATAAGATCTTGAATACAGCTTAGACCAAGCTCAACACACGACAGAGGGAAATGGAAAGAGTTTGTGGTGGCCTTATGTCCCACTGGGGATGAAGAGGATAGGTGAGGTGAATGCATTCTATAGCGCTTTGGGACATAATTCTAATAATTACATAATTCTGTCCCAAAGCGCTATAGAACACATTACTTAACAGAAATGAGAAGGTTTGTATCAAGCTGATAGGCGCTGTCCCCACTTCAGAAGACCATATATAGGGCCAAACATGCAAACAGGAGCCTTATACTTTAACAATCCACTACCGAGTGTATAAAGTCGACATTTGAACTACTTATTTCTTTTAAAGTACCAAAAAATAACGTACAAGAATCCATTATTGTATAGGTTGGAAAAAGCTTGTAACAGACTTACAGACGTTTCCAGCGATCCAGAAGGCTAGATGTAGACCTAAATGATGTGTATGAGAGGATACCATGTAGTCCAACACAATACGAATATGCATAGTCAATTAACTATAAATCTAGCCCTAATTCATAATGAATAGACATCTATTTAGTTGAAAAAAATTGGTTACTTTACACAAAAGCGTACTATTTCATTGGTCAGAAAATGTTGTAATGGGCTGACAGGCACTCTAGTGCTCCAGCAAGAGATTTATAGACTTAAACTGTTATGTGTATATGAGAGTCTTGTATATATTATCCAGTCCACTAAGAGTATACTTAGTTGTCGTTTCGAATATCTGATACACACGCCAAAATGAGGACATTTTCACACTGAGGACTTGCGATGCACGATTTCAGAATATTGACCAACTATAATTCGCGACATTTTTCACAATAAGAGCAAGTATCACAACTATGATTTTGTACATAATTGTGTAAATTATGGTAGACTAGACTCAAACACAACAAATGACTCAGTTGCAACAGGCTGACCAATGCTGTCAGCGCTCCAAAAGGCCATTCATAGTCTCACACGATTTTTACGGAAGTTAAGGACATGATTCGACCCATTACTACATGTAGCTATTAAACAAAAAGTGTAACTATTGAATCCATTACCGGTATGTCAGTTTTGAAAAGGTCTGCAACGGACAGACAGACGCTTACAGGGTCCGAGTAGTCCAAACATAAACTCAAATGATACATTTATAAAAGTCTAGTACGTTGTCTAACAAAATACTTGTATATATAAACAACTATATAGATCTACGATTTAGCCGTATTTTAGCACAAAGCTTATGATTAAACCAATTATTTCATAGACAAAAGAAGGACTGAGATGACAGACGCTTCTTCTCATCAGAAAGCCATGTATGGACCCAAAAGATGCAAACGGGAGCCTATTAAGTGAACAAATCCACAATAAATGTATATCATGTATATAGCCACCCATTTAACTACAACGTTGGATTATTTTATATAACGTACATCTAGCGTAGTACAATTCATTGTTTCATTGGCCTACAAAGGCTAACAATGGATTGACAGACACGACATCTCTCCAGAAAGCGATATATATAGACTCAAACTATGCATATGTGAGACTTGTATATGATCCAGCCCACTCCGAGTATGCATAGTCAGCAGTGTTATTTGAAATCGGATAAAATCTGATACATACTCCAAAATGGGGACATTTTCACACTGAGAACGATGTACAATTTAAGAATTACAACACTATTACGAGGGAAGGCAGCAATATTTTTTGTGCATATAATGTGTAAATTAAGATGGACTGAACTTACAACGAAGATTACAATGCAATGGACTTGCAGACGGTGCCAGCACTAAAAACACATTCATAGTCTCTTCAGTTTGTAGGAAAATCTATTAAGTAATCCGACCCAATAATAGTACAAAACATAGGTAATCTAATCGATTACGAAGCTCGCCTCGTTAAACAGCATTGTCAAGATAGTCAAATCAGTCAACCATACAACAAAAGTCATGGCCATCATCCGAAGCATGCATTGTGCCTAAGTATCCCTAGGTGCATCCTACATACCAATATATTTTATGTGGACCTTTCAGTACACGGAAATGGACTTTACCATTCTTCCTAACCGGAATCGCTCAACCGTAAAATATAGGTCAGATATAGCATCCGAAGCATGCATTGTGCTACGTATCCCTAGGTGTATCATGCATACCAATATAGTTGATGTGGACCTTGTCAGTACCCGGGAATTTTACTCTCAAGAGTTTAAGAGTATTAGAATCCATTATTCCATCGGTTTGAAAAGGCATGTAACGAGCTAATGCAGACGCTTTTGTACCTCCAGAAGGTAGAATATTATATATAACGACATCTACAGATAATCAGAACTCTGGCTCATACACTGTCCCTCCCCTTATTAATATAGTAAACGAACAATCTATTGGCGATACGACATGCAATGACTTAGAGAAGTGTACTATTCCCAATAAATATTTCTGTTCCATATCACAGTTAGATGAAAAATGTCATCCTCTTCCAAGTTTCGAAAAACGAACAGATATTGATTCAGATGACATCCAGATTGACCATAGTGAGATTGTAGATATAATTAAAATTCTAGACCCAAATAAGGCAACAGGTCCTGATTCGGTGAGTCATAGGATGTTAAAATTTAATCCGGATAAAATAGCTATACCATTAAAAATAATTTTTAACAGGTCTCTTCAACAGTGCAAATTTCCCTCCAGCTGGAAGATTGCAAATGTAATCCCAATCTTTAAGAACGGTGATACTTCATTACCCTCAAACTATAGACCTATCTCTCTTATAAGTTGTATTGGAAAAGTTATGGAAAGAATAATATTCAAAAATATTTACAATCATTTGGCTATTAACAACCTTATATATAAATATCAGTCCGGATTTCGTCCCGGATATTCGACTGTGCACCAGCTAATAGAACTTTATAACTGCATATTAGACGGATTAGAAAAAAAGAGAAATTAACTGTTTAGTTTTTTGTGATTTCTCGAAAGCGTTCGACAAAGTTTGGCATAAAGGTCTATTACATAAAATGAAATCATATGGAATAAAAAGAAATCTTTTGAAATGGTTTGAAAGCTATTTAAATGGAAGACGCCAAAATGTAACAATAAAGAATGCAGTGTCGACTCTTTGCAATATTTCAGCTGGAGTACCTCAAGGTTCAGTTCTTGGTCCATTACTCTTCATTATGTATATAAATGATATCTCTGAAAAAATGATTTCCTTGACAAGACTTTTTGCAGACGATACCTCATTTGGATGTTCTGGATCAGATTTGAATCAAATTCAGTACGTCATCGATCATGATCTTACTGAGTTGAGTCAATGGTCCAGAACATGGCTTATGAGTTTCAATCCCAATAAAACAGAGATATTAATGATTTCCAGCACGAAAACTCCCGACCTTCACTTTTCCCTGAATAATCAAAATATTCCTATTGTAAAAAACCATAAACATTTAGGTATTACTCTAACCAACGATGGCAAATGGAATTTGCATATCGAAAATTTAATTAATAGCGCTTCCAAGCATATCAATGTAATGAGAATGTTGAAATACAAGATCTCTAGGTGTACTTTAGAGAAATTGTACTAAGTATATATCAGCCCTATTTCGGAGTATGCCTGTGAACTATGGGATAACTGTGGCGCTAGTTATACTAACAAGTTAGAAAACATTCAGTTGGACGCTGCGAGAATTGTAACGGGGTTGCCTATTTTTACAAAACTTGAACATCTTTATCGCGAAACCGGGTGGGAAACTCTAAAACATAGAAGGGCAAGAAGAAAACTACAAATGTTTTATTCAATGGTTCATGAAATAGCACCGCCATTTCTAAATACATTAGTTCCGCCTACAGTTCAGAGCACCACTAGTTATCCCCTACGAAACGGACATGACTTAATTCAACCATTTTGTAGGCTTTCGTTAACTATGGGATCATTTGTGCCATTTTCTGTAAACCTTTGAAATAAATTAAACCTAGCTACTAGACAAATAGATACCGTCTCAAAATTCAAAAATTACCTTAAACAAAAAGATAAAATTTTAGTACCTTCAATCTATAGCTTTGGTACTAGAAAATTAAATATTATTCTGACCCAATTGCGTTGTGGCGCATCTTTTTTAAACTGTGATCTTCATAATGTAAATATTGTAAACAGCCCATCATGTCATTGCGGCTTCTGTAAAGAAACAGCTTACCATTTCTTTTTTGAATGTCCCAAATATGATGCACCAAGAAGAGACTTGTTGGAAAAGTTAAACACTCTACTCCCTATTGAACTATTAAACTTAAAACTTCTCCTGAACGGAAATGAAAGTTTATCTGAAGACAAAAATCAAATGATTGTTACATATGTTCATGAATTTATTAAAAAAATCTAAGAGATTCCTCGTCGTGTAGAGATGACCATAAATACTGCATACACACACAACAAACAAACGATGAGTTATGTTGTACATGTAAATATATATTCACGGTTCTTACAATATTATTTTCCCTTTTTTGTACATATGTTTTTTTATATATATTTAGTTTTCTACAGTCATTCATCTTCGTATGTTTCATTATAACATTATTATGTTTATATTTCATTGGGAAAAGACTTCATAAGTACGATGTACTTGTGTCTAATCCCCTTTTGTAGCATTTCTACAAATAAAATATGTTTAAACTAAATTAAACTAAATCAGAACTCTACTGCAAAGCGTTATAGATTTACATAATTTCAAATCTAAAACTACAGATTACGAGAAATCTACCCAAAAGCGTTATAGAATGCATTACTTTACAGAAGTGAAAAAGCTTTTTTTTCCAGCGTCAAAAAGGGCATGTATTGACTCAAAATATGCATATCAGAGTTTATTAATTCAAACAATTTTTCCCATAGCATCAAAACGCTTACTACAACCCATTATTTTAAAGGTTTGAAAAGGCCTTACACGGACGTACATGCGCTTTCAGGTGTCCAGAAGGCCAAACATATCTACTTAAACAATGCGGAGATATACATAGTCCAACACAATATAGTTACCTATAGACCAACATCAGGTCCGTACACGGGAAGGGGAGTGCAGTTGCATCCTCTCAACTCTCTTTTACAGAAATTCTTCAGATTCCTAGGGAAAATGTGCATAAATTGGGAAGAAACAAGAAATTTCAGTAACGGATTTGCATCCCGTTTTGAAAACCCTATGTATGGGCTTGTTCATGTACGATTTACTGGAAATCAAACCACAACGTAATAATCACGCGTTATTTCATTTAGGGACTACAAGCTGAATGACGCCCCCCCCCCCCACTCAAGAAGGCCGCGTAGGATCAAAAATGAAAACAGAATCCTAGATAAGTATACGTGACCAATACAAGAGTACGATAATTCATTATTTCATTGACCTGAAAAGTCCTGCAACTGGCTTACAGACATATAGTTAAACTATACTTATGTGTCCCTTTCATATGATCCAGATCACTACGTATTAACATAGTCATCAATGTTCTTTGAGGTTTCGAATATCTGATACACACTCCAAAATGAGGACATTTTCACACTGAGGACTTACGATGTGCTATTTAAAAATATTGACAAACCATTATTGGCGACAACATTCAAGACAATTATGATTTATGAACGTATATAATTGTGTAATTATCATAAACTAGACATAAACACAACAAATAACTCATTTTTAAAATATGATCCATTGCATGTAGGCATATGTAGGGTTGCCAAGAGCTGGCCGACGCCCTGTTTCAGTGCTACAAAAGGCCTTTCATATTCTCAAATAATGTGTACGGATGTTAAGTACGTGAGTACGTGACCCGCCAACTCTTATTTCATAGGTATGACAAGGCCAGCAGAAGGCAAACGATAATTATGAAACGATGCGTACAGAAGTGTAGTACATGATGAAGCCAGAAAGAGTATGATAATATAAAAAATTTAATTTGTTTTATAACAATCTTTTTGATTGGTTGTTTGTCATGTGACAAGCGCAGTTTATATCTCATAACCTCGGTTCCTCTTGGCACCATGTTTGTTTTGAATTTTTTTTTTCATATGTTAATTGTAATAAAAACGTTTTGAAAACAAGGTACAGTACTATAATAATAAATTACAAGGAATGTTTTCAATTTTCAAGTGCCACAGATGTATAGAATAATGCCTCTGATGTAGTCATAAGAAATGTCTTCAAAGTATTTTTTTTCCAAAAGCTCAGATTTATCAATAATACCGCTTATTAGCAGGCTATGGACCTTCTTGATCTCGCTTGAGGGCACGAACATTGTTCAACTCGGTTGAAGACCCTCATGTGACATAAAGATACAGACAAGAATAAAAGCCCCGATCCTTGATATATTGTAATGTATTGCGTGCGTTTTTGTCACACGCACAATCACTCAATATCCATTTTTTTCTATGTGATAATCATTTTATATGTATTTTAATATCTTTTAAAACATTTTTCAAAATATTCATGAGATGATGTAACGTTACACATATCTCTCCCGTTCATGAATTATTATAAGACCATTGTTTCCTTTGAATCTGCATACAATTAACTGGTTATTTTTATGCCCGGCTTCAGTTAAAATGTAAATAAAAAAACTAAATTAATTCATTTTTTTTTCACAGATTAGCTTAGTTAATTTATTTCACTAAGTAGCCAACACCCCTTATTGGCCCAAGTTGTACAAGACTGTAACGTCGGGATATCGGGTGTCGGGCCTCATGACTGGGCCGATAGAAAACTACAACTATTTTGGACCACATAAAACGAAATAAATCATTATATATTTGAATAAAGGAATATGAAAATCAGACTTCTTATAGTTTTTACTGGTTCGAGTACACCGCGAACATTGTCCCTGCGCATATGTACACGAGTAATAAATACACTTTAAAGGCATACACGACCTGTATTGTATTTGGTTATTGTAATTAACAAAATTAACAATAGTTCTCTAGTTCAGATTTTAAAAAGCGATACTCGGAACTGAAATAAAAACAACTAAAGTATATTACTGTGCACACAGTTTTTAATTTCTTTATTCAATATTTAGCGTGTATTAAAATACTTTATGAAAACTTACACCTTGCAAATATATTAAGGGTTTGTATTTATTAAATCAATAGTCCAAGTGTGGTAATGAAATCGCATAAATAATGTGTATGACGGTATGATATCTAATTATTATTGAAATACATAGACAGGCTATAAAGTACACAAAGCTCGTGAATTCGAGTCCGACATCTCGCTGTGTTCGACTTTAACCTTAATGAACACTGCCAAAGGTCAGAGGGTCTTAGGAGGTTCTCCTGTGACTTCCCCAGATAAAACTAGATTGATTGATTGATGGATTGGATGTTTGCTCTACGTCCAGCGCGTAGTATTTCAGCGATATTCAAGACAAGAACAAATTAACAAACGGAATTAATCAACTGAAAAAGAGGGTGGGATGGGACACAAGTAACAAAATTAAGACTGCCACTGGAAAAGTATGACGTTTTGGGTAGGGGCGGAGAATTTAGCCTTTTACAATGAATTAACCTTCTCTTTTTTCGAAATCTACAAAAAGGGGGCTTTATCGTGCTATGGGAGTGGCAATCTTCAAACACGTTACCCACTACGGTCAGCGGCCAGGCTTTCCGTATAATGACCTGACAACACCACAACGAGATGGTCTCCCCTATCCGCCACCCTAGGCCGCGCTGGGTTGTTCTGTGGGTCGAGCACTGTTAACCCTCCCAGTTTGGTCCCACCAAAAACTAGAAGATAAAGACGAACATTTGAAGTGAAGTGAAGAAATTTATTTCAGCCAGTAGCAGAATAATTTTTTTCAACAAATCAATAACAGCGACTCATGAAAGACTGCAATAAAAAAATACTAAGTAGAAATAATTGTATCAACAACTTGATAAAAAGAACTTTTTAAAGATCTTTTTTTTTTTGAAGTAATTATTTCATTTTCTAATTAAACTATACCGATGGGCTAGAAATTCTAGAAGTCCCTGTGTAGTTTAATTCTCTTGCTTATTATGTTCCGTGCTTGACATAATATTGTAAGACTAAAAGCAAACGGCGCACTCGATTCAGTTGCATGCGATATATTATACAGATCGTCGGGTCTTTCTGTGGCATTTCTTTGGAATAATTTTAATGATCACCATTGCTTGTCAATGTGGACAATAAAAACAAGTACTATGTTTAAAAAAGATAGTCGACGTATTTAACTGTTAGAGGTGCATGTAAAGTAGAAACTAAAAAAACAACAATAAGAACACAACTTTAAATTATCAAACGAAAGAAAGAGACAAGAAACAGTAACGTTTTCTCTCATTAATGTGTGTGGGGGAGGTAAATTGCTGCAAACTGTATCCAATCAAAATAAGGCGAATGAGGTTGCTACATTTATGTATTATTCATGGCCTTATTCAACATGTTATTTAACAATAGGGTATTATCAAAAAGAGACTTTGCAATTAGAGCTCCATCTCCTGTCTGCACGTGAATGACGACGGACGCAAAGAAAGAAGATAGGCATTAATGGCTTTAAAAATCATAGAGCTAACAATAAACATATTAAAATATCCCTAATGAAAAGCTATTTCAGAAGTTGAAGACCAAAATGGTAAATAAAAAAAATACAAATCTTTCTGTTTTTTCTCGCGATGTAGCGTGTATATTAACTCGAAAACAAGTTAGTTAACGTTTTAAAACTTCAAACAAAACCTATTTTTTATAAAGAAATTTCATAAGCAAATATGTACTTACATGCATCAAGTAATATTCATTACAGTTTGCTATTTTATTGATTCGACTATCTTTTAAAAAAGGAACTTCAAAGTAAAATATTTTAATTAGAACTGTATTAACATGAACACAAAATGTCAATTCAATGCTAAATAAATGTGATAGAGAAATCTGTAATGTGTATGCTATTCCACAAAAGGGTGGGGTGGGGGGGGGGGATAAATAATTGCAACGAAACCATCAGTGAATTTAATCCCTAATTCTATGGGATGTGCGTGTATAGTAAACAAAATGTGTTATCAACCACTGTGTCTCATGTAAGTCATTTGGCGACCGATGACCTAATTACCTTTGTGTAGGATCATTTGTATAACAATAATTTCACGATGTAGAGAGAGTGCGTGTGCAGGCGGTCAAATCAAGATCTATCATATCAGTTCTAAATGGCATTCTTTGTCATAAAAATTGTTTTCTAAAGTTTAATGACGACTACCAATTGTTTTAAAACACCAATCTGTTGGAATTATAATTGAGAGATACTTTTCAGAGTATACGATAGTAAATTGTTCGAACGCAAAATTTTTTACTATTTTTGTCCAATCAAAATGCAAGTTTGTCTTCAATTATAGTATGTTACTATAGGTAAGCGTCGTTTAGTTCAAAGGTCACAATTCGAAATATACCGACTGCGTCGGAAAAATACACCTTTACAATTGAGTGTTTTGTGTGTACAGTTAATAATTTACCACGGGAGGGGGGCAGGAACAGGTATTTTAGAAGACATTACCCATTCATCCATAACTATAAATGTATGTATTACTGATACAATAGTTGCTTATATAGAGGGCATTGTCATGATATCTTGACTGCACAAGGGAGAGTGGTATTGCCTGAAACATTGATAATGCCCGAGCCAAAGGCGAGGGCATTATCAATGTTAAAGCCAATACCACTATCCCGAGTGCTGTCAAGTATCATGACAATGCCAGCTATATAAGCAACTATTATATTTATTTTATTGAAGAGTTAAGAAACCATGTGTTTAAGACTGTATTATGTATTTGTAGCTGCTTGCTGTATGATTTGAATGTGGGCCTCATGTATTGTTTGGCATTTTTTGGCTATACACAGTTAGTTTTCTAAACTTTGTCATTTATTCCTCATTTGGGTTGTACATGTACATATATTTTTTATAAATTCAAAATAAACAGTTTTATATTGCTTGTTACTGGAGAGGGCATTACCACGACGTGATAACGCCCGTGGGCGTTATCACGGCGTGATAATGCCCTCGTGTCAAATTACTGCAAATTAATTAATACCAGCTGACCATGTTTTATCCAACTGAAACAAACATAATTTTACTGATATGAAATAAATTATTATATTACACAATATCAACCCTTGTTCTCGATGATTGCGGAAAGACACCGGATGTGTCGCAAAATGTTGAATACACATTTTCTTTGATCAGCGAGGCGAGATTAGCTGTAACCTAATTAACAACATGTATCATTCTTTAAATTGTACATGTTCAATTTTATAGTCATAACTAAATTACCAGATCCATTTAAACAACAGTTGATGCAGCTTAGAAAACGAACATGACTTGTTTGGGGTTTTTAATATTTTAATTGAAAGACAGAAAAAATATAATGACTAAAATGTCCAAATTTAATGTAAGTAAACGTCCTAAATAAAATACTAACAGTTTCCGACATTATTAAATAAAATTGGCGATTTTATTATATGTATTTTTTCAACTTTGTCCGTGTTTTAAGAAACATAGTTGTACAAATGTATAAAAGGCAATCGTTATTATGGCTTTAATTCGGTTTTTATTTTCACCAGATGTGTAAGTAAACCATTAATTATAAAATAAGGACAGAACAAATGCTATCATTTTCAGCAGTCTTCATTTTTTAGAAACAGATTTATTAAAACATACATTTATATATGCATAACTATTTAAATAACATTTGTAATCGTAATTGAGCGAACGTACAATTTCCAAATAGAGATATTTTTTGTTTAATTCCGAACATTTTCATAAGACAAGTGAAATAAAAAATATAAATCGACCGCTGTTAATAAATTAACAATAATAATTACCAGGCGTTGTGACAGTCGTATTTTGTCTGATACAACAGAGAAAATGTCTGTGACAGGCATTTTTGACGGATACAACGGTAACGCCGCTGTAACAGACGATTTTTGACTGAGTCAACGGAAAAAATGCTGCGACAGACATTTTTTGACTGATACAACGGATACGCCGTTGTAACAGAAAAATTTTGACTGCGCCAACGGACAAGATATGTCCGTGACAGGCATTAAATGACTGTCACAGTAAAAATTCAGACATTTTTGCAGTCATTGGCAGTCAATCTCAGTCAGTGACAGACGAAAAACGACTGCAACTGGTATTTACAGTCATTTTTAGCCAGTAGTGTAGTAGAACTTTTGTTTCGATTTAATATTTTCGAATTTTGACTTGATGTCTGAGTCCATGCTCTCCGGTTTCAAAAGTTCAGTTCATGTCGGTAGAGTATTGTGCGGTCTTCTGCAGGAGACAAGCTTAGAGTTTCTAGAGGTGTTGTACGATAGTCCAGCAAACTTTAATAAGTGTTTATCGTCCGATTTTCACCAAAGTTTCTGAAAGGTTTGAGTCGCTCTGTATGTGGGCGTGTGAGCTGTCCGTACACTCATGCGTGTACTGGGAGCATTTTGGAAAGGTATAGAATTATGTACAGGCAGATTTTATTATTCTTTGAAAAATCATTATGATGATTCCATTATAAATGGATCTCGAAACAAGAGGAAGAGCAATGTTCAAGGTCGCCCATGTCATCATAAAAAATGTGAAAGTTCAGTGATAATCCATTCAGGTGTCCTGAATTTATATCCTTGAAACCAAAGATGTACGGAGCGAATCTAATCTAGTGAATAACGTATAACAAATATTGTTTTGGACCTTGTTGTCACCTTTCATAATACATTTTCAATTCGAAATTCAAAAGAAGTGATACAAGTGAAATGAACTTGCTCTTCTGAGTAAGTATGTATTTACTGAATTATCAAATGTCTGTCTTATCAAATGCGCACCGGAATGGGTTATCAAATGCGCTTGGACTGAGTTAATGTCACACGTATACATTATCAGTTACCTACGTTATTACCCGGGTGTATGGAAATTGTACCACCTGAAAGTACTTCTGTTCAGCCTGAGGCGAAGCCGAAGGCTGTCCAGAAGTACTTTCAGGCGGTACAATTTCCATACACCCGGGTTATAACGTAGGTAACGGATTTATCCCCGGCTAACAAGTGTAAAAGGCTGAAAATAGGTTCTTTTGTCGTCAGAAATTGCTAAATGGACAACGTCATCACAGTTGCTCACAAAAAATTATACGTTTTTTATGAAGAAAATGCCCATTTTACCAAGTCGAGGATGTTACCTTTGGTAACAACCTCAGACTTAGCGAGTTTAAAGAGTTTTTATTTTGTTTTACATTGTTTTTCCTACTTTCGGTATTTTGGTGCCTCAAGTCACGCTATCATAACGTCAACAGACTATGACGTCAAGTTCCGATTTAATTCATATTTATGTGTGTCAGTGTGAATATAGGGCATCTACAGTGTTTGAAACGAAGTACAAATACAAATACAAAAAGACAGAAATGTTCATTTGTGGAATAACATACACTGGTACTCTAGAAGATACATTAGCAACGCACAAACAATACACCCTGCGACGTTAGCAACGAAGACGGGGGCATGGGATTTGTACCGACGTGTAACCAACCAATCAAAAGTCCGCATTTGTTGCAAGCCGGGGATAAGATGTAGTTTACCCTGTAATTATCATTGTTTAACACTTTTAATCAAACGGTTTTGGATGGGAGTGTTGTTGATCGTAATTTTATCAATTTTACATGAAATTTGACGTGCCTTTAAACGCACAAATAATGCTGCAGATTCATTTCATGCTCATTTTAATGCCTATTTTTTTGCTTCGCCACCATCAATCTACATTTACATGGATGTAATCTAAAAAGTTCATGCAGTGACATTCGTAAAAATCCGTAGCTCTTATCAGCAGGCAACGGCCAGAAAATCTGAACATGAACGAACTTTGCGATATCACAAATTACCAGATGCTGGAGACATTTCCCGTTTGGTGCTTCCTACTACATCCTTCTTGTTTTCAGGGGCGGATACAGGATTTTCGAAAGGGGGGACGTAAAAAGGGGATATCGGAAAAGGAGAGCCACGAAGAGGTCCCCCGCGCCTCGCAGACGCGCATTTACGGCAGGGGGTCTCGAAAAAATGGTGTAAAATCCTGCATTCTCGCAATTTCCAAGCATCAAAATGAATTTATTTAACACAAGGTTTTTATAGTGTTCAGTAACCTTTATTTGGTACATTATACAACAGAGATATCATAATAAACGAATTAGTACCGTTAATGCATTAATTTATGGCGAGGGCGAGCGGGGATTACATTTTTGCCTTTGGCGCTGGTTGTTACCCTCCCTGTTCTCTTTTTTTTTCCTTTCCTGTTTTTAAAGGGGGCGTACGCCACTTACGCCACCACCTCCATGGATCCGCCACTGGTTTTAATGTATAAGTTCAATGTTGTTATGCCCTGAACTCTACTACAAAATAGAATAGAATACACAGAATTATCACATGTAAAGTACAGGTGATTAGTGCGCATTTGATATACAAAAGCGTGTGCAAACGATAAAATCAAAGTGCGCAATCGATATACGAAAGTGCGCATTCGATAAACTCCCGTACAGGGCATGTACCCTGTGAGCATTGACGGAGCTTGCCAAACATGGTCCAGATTCAGTTTGAAACGCTAATTTATTGCGTTTACCATGCAACTTTGACAATGCGCAGGCCCTTCCCATCATCCACGAGGGTATACCACTAGTACTCAAAATGCTCCTAATACATGTAGGTATAAGACTGAATTGCATAAAGTCAATATAGGGCATGTACCCTGTAAGCAGTGGCGTAGCTTGCCAAACATGGTTGCCAAACATGGTCCCGATTCAGTTTGAAACGCTAATTTATTGCGTTTACCATGCAACTTTGACAATGCGCAGAACCCTCCCATCATCCACGAGGGTATACCACTAGTACTCAAAATGCTCCTAATACATGTAGGTATAAGATTGAATTGCATATAGTCAATATAGGGAATGTACCCTGTGAGCAGTAACGTAGCTTGCCAAATATGGTCCCGATTTAGTTTGAAACGCTGATTTATTGCGTTTACCATGCAACTTTGACAATGCGCAGGCCCCTCCCATCATCCACGAGGGTATACCACTAGTACTCAAAATGCTCCTAATACATGTAGGTATAAAACTGAATTGCATAGTCAATATAGGGCATGTACCCTGTAAGCAGTGGCGTAGCTTGCCAAACATGGTCCCGATTCAGTTTGAAACGCTAATTTATTGCGTTTACCATGCAACTTTGACAATGCGCAGGCCCCTCCCATCATCCACGAGGGTATACCACTAGTACTCAAAATGCTCCTAATACATGTAGGTATAAGATTGAATTGCATATAGTCAATATAGGGAATGTACCCTGTGAGCAGTGACGTAGCTTGCCAAATATGGTCCCGATTTAGTTTGAAACGCTGATTTATTGCGTTTACCATGCAACTTTGACAATGCGCAGGCCCCTCCCATCATCCACGAGGGTATACCACTAGTACTCAAAATGCTCCTAATACATGTAGGTATAAAACTGAATTGCATAGTCAATATAGGGCATGTACCTTGTAAGCAGTGGCGTAGCTTGCCAAACATGGTCCCGATTCAGTTTGAAACGCTAATTTATTGCGTTTACCATGCAACTTTGACAATGCGCAGGCCCCTCCCATCATCCACGAGGGTATACCACTAGTACTCAAAATGCTCCTAATACATGTAGGTATAAGATTGAATTGCATATAGTCAATATAGGGAATGTACCCTGTGAGCAGTGACTTAGCTTGCCAAATATGGTCCCGATTTAGTTTGAAACGCTGATTTATTGCGTTTACCATGCAACTTTGACAATGCGCCTGCCCCTCCCATCATCCACGGGGGTATAACACAGACAGACTCGAAATCGAATCCCACCATATGGGACCACTACTTGAGGCTGCATACAAAATTTCAGAACCCTACGATTAATAGTCTCTGAGGAAACTGTGACGGAAATTTTGATCACTGACATTATACCCATCGCAACTTCGTTGCTTATGTATAAACATGAGGACATTTTCACACTGAGGACTTGCGATGCATGACCTAAAATATTGACAAACTATAATTGTAGTTGACAGTTTTTACAAGAAAATGCACGGCAATAATGATTTTTGTTCAGAATTGTGTAAATTGTGGTGTATATAGTCTTCCATTGAGCATTGTACTAGGATCCATTGTTTCATAAGCCCGAATTGAAAAAGTTTGCAACGGACTGATAAACAGTCCAGCACTCCAAAAGGCAGTATAAAAACACAAACTACACGTATGTGAGTCTTGTATATGATCCAGCCCACTACCAGTATACCTAGTCAGCAGTGTTGACTTGAGTCGGGAATCTCGGATACATACACCAAATGAGGACATTTTCACACTGAGGACTTGCAATGCACGACCTAAAATATTGACAAACTAAAATTGTATCTACAGTTTTTACAAGAAAATGCACGGCAATAATGATTTTTTGTTCAGAAATATGTAAATTATAGTCTTCCATTGAGCATTGTACTAGAATCCATTGTTTCATTGGCCCGAAAAGCTTTACAACGGACTGACAAACAGTCCAGCATTCCAAAAGCAGTATATAAACACAAACTGTGATGTTGGTCTGGTATGTGATCCAGCCCGCTACGAGTATTCACTATACATACTCAGCAGTGTTCTTTTAAGTGGGAGAATATCTGATACACACGCCAAAATGAGGACATTTTCACACTGAGGACTGGTGATGTGCTACTTTAAAACATTGTACCTCACTTCCGTGACGGTTCACCTGATAGAGGAGGAACTTACTTAGCATACAATATAATTAACAACCTATAACTGGTGACATTTATCAAAACTAGAACGTGCATGACAATAATTAATTTTGCACTTAATTGTGAAAATCATGGTGGATTAAAGTTCAAAACAACGAATAATTCATCATGATAAATTTTTCTATAGGGCAGTGAAGGTTTCAATCAGGCTAACAGAAGATGCCAGAAAAAAAGGCATTCCAAGTCTCAAACGATTTCCACGGAGTTTAGAACGTGATCCGACCCATTACTTGTATAACTAGAAATGGAGCTGTTCATGGATAGCAAATATCGCCTGCCATATTAGTTTTTGGTAAACAGGAAGTAGATGTGCTGTAGCCATAAAATCTTACACAGCATAGTAGTATGGTATGAAGACTCCTGTAAATTTTCAATTCTCAGCGTCAAAATACTAGTAGCTCCTACGTAAAGCGTGACGGAAATTTGTGTGACGCAGGACGAAGGATGGTCTCAAAGGGATCATAAAGTCACCAAATCCATACATTTCAAGAAAACATCTTTGTCACATGTGGCCCATGGTGCTTATACGATGGTATTTTGAAAATAAGCCCATTTAAGGGTCCCAAAATATTAAATTTATAAAGTACTCATCATAAGCTTTCAAAGGATATGTCATGTGCCTATCTTAACTTTGAATTTTGACCCCTATGAGACTACATCCATTGCAAAAAGGGTGTTCTGGGGGTTCCAAATTATAAAATTCATAGAGTACTAATCACAGGCTATCTAACGATATGTTACATGCCTACCTTCCTAAAACTTTGAATTTTTACCCCGGTGGCCACACCCTTCCCATGGGAGGTTTACAAAGGCCAGATAAAAGTCAGAGAAATCATGTAATACTGTGGACAAATATTTTAATAATCATTTTTTAATATGAACAAGCTTCAACAATATTATCATTTCATCATCAATAACAAATTTAAATTCCATAAGCTTTAATCTCGAATTTCAATTTAGAAACACACATAAACCCTTAATTTCATATCTAGCAACAAATATAAACTCTTAAAATTTCATATCTAGCAACGAATATAAACTTTGATTTCATATCTAGCAACACATATAAACTTTGATTTCATATCTAGTAACAAATATAAACTCTTCATTTCATATCTAGCAACACATATAAACTTTAATTTCATATCTAGCAACACATATAAACTTTGATTTCATATCTAGCAACACATATAAACTATGATTTCATATCTAGCAACACATATAAACTATGATTTCATATCTAGCAACACATATAAACTTTGATTTCATATCTAGCAACACATATAAACTTTGATTTCATATCTAGCAACACACATAAACTTTGATTTCATATCTAGCAACACATATAAACTATGATTTCATATCTAGCAACACATATAAACTATGATTTCATATCTAGCAACACATATAAACTATGATTTCATATCTAGCAACACATATAAACTTTGATTTCATATCTAGCAACACATATAAACTTTGATTTCATATCTAGCAACACATACAAACTTTGATTTCATATCTAGCAACAAATATAAGCTCTTAATTTCATATCAAGCAACACATATAAACTTGATTTCATATCTAGCAACACATATAAACTTTGATTTCATATCTAGCAACACATATACTTTTATTTCATATCTAGCAACAAAAAAAAACTCTTAATTTCATATCTAGCAACACATATAAACTTTGATTTCATATCTAGCAACACATATAAACTTTGATTTCAAATCTAACATATAAACTCTTAATTTCATATATAACAATATTTCATAATTCACAACATATATACAAATGTATTTATAAAAAGCTACGCCGAGCGCAGCAAGTTGGAACTCTGTACGTTGGGGGACCAATATGGATAGTCTATTGTATTTTGTCACATTCAGCCCATGGTGGACTGACTAAACACTTTTGTCACATGCGGCCCATGGTGGACTTACTATATATTTTTACACATTCATCAATCAGTTTAATAGATAAAATATTAACTGAAACAGTTACAAATTAAATGCATTTTTGTCATTTCTACCCCAATAGCTCAAATTCTATAAATTATAGCTGAAATATGTTGGCATATTACTGAAATTTCTCAATTCAAAGTACATTGTCGAAAAAAAAATCATTCAAATCGGATAAGAAATAAAAATTTTATGCATTTTCAAAATTGGTATTTTCTTCCCTTTTGACCCCTAATTACTCGAAAACGGTAAGAGATAGTTCAAATCTGCTGACATACTAATGAGAGCTCTTGATTAGAGCTACATTTTCGAAAAAAAATCATTCAAATTGGATAAGAAATAAAAATTCTATGAACTTTGGAAAATTGCGTTTTTGGCCCCTTTGACCCCTTACATCTCGAAAACAATAAAGAGATAAATAAAATCTGAATGTAAAATACAGGCAGGGATTTCCACAAGGAATCTAATGCATAAAAATTTTTTAAAATCGGACCACAAATAAAAAAGTTGATTGTTTGGGTTTGGCCCCTTTTTGACCGCTTGCAAGTCAAACGAGGTCAAAGATACGTCAAATCCATTGGCAGAATTTTATAAGGGTCACAAAGAAGAAAAAAATCATCAAAATCGGATAAGAAACAAACATTCTACAGTAGGTTTGTTAATACAACCATTTTGGACCCTAATTTAAAAACGGTAGGGGCCACACCCCCAAAAAACCAATAGGGAGCTTGCTCTAATAGATACTATCATCATATTACAATTGCAGAACAATCCGACAACTAGAACTAAAGTTATCATTAGGCCTAACATGTAAATGCATGATAAATATTGAATGTTTAATATGTTTGAGTGCCAAAAAACAATCATTTAACACGTAACCATTTAGCCATTGTATTTTTACCTCCTTTAACACTTTTAGTTTGATTTTTCTTAACAGCCTTTGTGCAGCTTTCTGTTCATGGAGACAATTTTATTTCTTATAAAATCCAACCATTCTCCATGTCCTATTTTTTAATACAGCATTTTTTTCAATAAGTTGTTCACATTCCCTCTTTCCTGGTAACCCTTTAAGAGCGAGATGGCTCCTAAATTCTCTCTCAGTGCATCTTTTTTCATCTGCTGTCCATGGATGTCTTTCCTTTCAAATTGCATTTTCCTTTGTTTTTCCCTAAAAGAGATTAAAGAAAAACAATATTATTATAGACCCCAACCCAGAAGTCACCTCCTGATTGAATGGCACGTATTTCGAACCGCACGAAAAGCTACCTTTATTCATTCTACCATCATACTAAATTATTTTTCCAATCAGTCAAATAGTGTGAGAGATTACCCCTTTTTCAATTTTGGACGGCGGCCATTTTGAAAATGGCGCTGTTACAGATTGACTTAAGCTATCAATCAAAAACCATAAAACAACAAAGAAACACATGATTGCATTATTGACAAAATTGAACTCTCAAAATTACAATCTACAATTTCACGTGATGTATCTAGACGGTTACTATCCTTAAAAAACGATGCTTTCTCGGCTACAATCCACAAATGCCACGGTTACTATCAGCAATTTTGTTTACATCATTGTCAAGAAAATTATTCTTCCACTCAGCATAAAAGTTAGTAAATTGTGTTTGACTTTTTATGGAAGGTTAAGTATTTTTCTCTAACGTTTTGACCAATAGTATTTGAATCTACTGTGAATGTAAGCACAAAGAGAGGGGAAATAGCAAAAATGCTAAGTCATCGATTTTTGGCATCTATTACTATCAAGTAATTTGCCTGTTACTTACAAAATTAGAAAGATAAATATACAGGTCGGTAATTTTTGCATCTAAAATATCCATTGGATGTATGCTCTGTGTTTCAATATCTTTAATTATTTTCGAAATTACGCCTTAGACTTCAAAATAAAACTTTTTGGTGGAGAAAAAATACCACAGATCGTTACAAATATATATCAGGTCTTCCGTGAACGTTTCAGAATGTTGAAATTTATTGAAATCGACGAGAAAAGCCAAAGAATGCAGCTGTCTTATTCGTATTTTACAAATAGTAACAGTAGCTTTTTACAGATGGTAAGTTGGCGGGACATTAAAAATTGATTTTTTTGGGTGTGGTCCTTTTTGGTCCCTTAACTTGAACATGTTGAAAAGGGTAAGAGTTATCATCTTGATTTTTGTTCGCAACACATATCTCATAAATTCTACAACATGGCAGTTTCATGAAGATGTGCCAAGACCGGATACGAATTCTGCACAGACGGACAGACAAAGTGATCCCTATATACACCCAAACTTTGTTTGCAGTGGTATAGAAATAAAATTCCAATTTTAACTACCTTTAGCAAGGCAATTTGGTAAGAGGTCGTGTCTATGTGACACCCTTTCGAATAGAACCTTTCCACAAGTTCGGTCGAATTTCACTAGAATGGAGCCATCCATGGATAATAGGGTTTCTGCAACACTTTGAATGAACAAAACAATTATTTAATAGACCTTACCAAGTGTAACAGCAATATATTCTTCTACAGCGTCATAATCTTCATCATCATAATATATGACGTGCTTTTTCGATGGTCTCCAATCTTCAGCTTTATCATCATCATAATCATCCACCTCTGTCATGTCTGCTTGCTGGTGATAACTTGAGCGTAAACCTATCAATACATATAAATTTCTAAAAATGAAGTTATTTCTTTTCGTAATGAGAAGAACAGAATAATAGTCTGCTTGACCCTGTTTAAAGTTTTTAAAAATATCGGTCAAAGACCCAAAAGTCTGAATTCTATCAAACAGAAAGTAGATGTCTGACATACCCGAAAACAGATCCATTCATATGAGACCCCCATCTGAGGCTGCATACAAAATTTCATAACCCTACAATCAGTAGTTTCTAAGAAAACTGCTATGAAATTTTTTTCCTTGCCTGGCCACCCATCATTCACCATACTATAACCCGTTTTCACTTTCTTGAAATTCTGGTTAATATAATGTGAAATTCATCTTAAGGCAAAAGAAAAAACCACATTTTGCATATGTATTATTTCACACAAGTAGAACCCTTTCATGGTAACCATATGGTGATCACCATACAAATTTAAGAACCTTAGTGAGCCTGCTCACATACCCCTCGGGTTTCGCTATTTGACGTAAACAAACATTAAGATCTGACTTACCTTTGCAGAGAAACCAACTAATAAAAAAGGTGAACCTAAAAGGTGACCTATGGCAAAGTTGATGGGACATTAAAACACCAACTTAGTACACCATATCCAAAGTAACTATAGGCTTAGAATGTCTATAAGACAACAGATGGCCCACCTCCTGTCATCAAAACTTTTTGTAGGTATATACTGTAGCCAAGATATGAACCTTAACTAAGAACTAAACCAAAGTGTTACGCATGTACGGACGGACAGACAATGGTCAAACTATACATGTATTTCTGGCCCACATACACAGTTGGACCATAAACATCATGGCAAATTTCGTCAAATTCTGTACAGCAGTTTTAGAGAAGATGTTTGAATAATTGTTTATGCAACATAATGGAGGACAGATAGCAGAGAAGAGACGCCAAGTGAAGACAATAGCTTAGGTGGTCAGATGAGCTGAAAATCAACCATTTTTATCAAGTAGAGGCCCCTCCTGCAAATTTTCTAAAGGGGAGACCTGAATTGAAAGTGACACGGGTTAAACGTGACAGTGTCATCATAATAAGATCTACCTCTTTTTCTTGTAGGTCTTCATGATCTGCTTCAGTATCTATGAACAAAATATGAATATATATTTTACAATGCAAATTGAAATCCATGGGGATCACGAGTCCTCCTGGGACAAGCTCCTGTAAGGAATATTGATGGTGTAAAGTACTATTCAGAGTTGTAACACTCAGCGTAGCTTTTTATTTGATAATGATCCATATGCTTATTCTACTGTGTGCTTTGTGCTACGTGAAACATGTTGTAACACCACAAAATAGAATCTAAATCAGAATGCTTGACTTGTGCAAAATACGAAAACAAAGAAATGATAAAACGTCCAATTTTGCTTTGACCGAATAACTTAATTTTTTTAGCTTATGAAAAAATTTATTCTTAACCAAGAAAGTCTAGAATATGTTCAAGGGAAAGCAAAGGATTTGAGCATGTACTGAAAGAAATTTAACATTGTTCCTAATGCTGCTAACTTCAAAACCACAAATTTAAAGAGAAATCACACTAACTACTATCAATATTCAGAATGTTCTGAAACTTTGAATGTGCATTCTTGATAATCATGATTTTCAGATTAGGCCAAATACAATTTTAAAAAAGTGTGGTTCTGGTCACCCTGCTGAAAAAATTAAGTTCTGTAGGTTGGGATTTTTATTTTATTCTTTTGAAACAATTTACTGGTACCTTGTTTTTCAAATTGATTTATTGGATCAATAAACAACCTTTTCTTACAGGATTTGCAAAATAGATGTGTTCTAAAATGAACAGGTTCAACAACTAGAGGCTCTCAGAGCCTGGGAAGCTCACATGGTATAGAATATTGCAGGGACATTTTCAGGTTAAATATGGAGAATCAAAAGTCCATAACTCCCAAATTTGTGATTCAATTTTCATGAAACTTTGAATGCCAGTAGAGCTGATGGTGCTGAACATTTTTGCTTCAGATATTTATAATCTATTTCTTACATTTTGCAAGATACAACCTCTAAAAAGTCAAAAATTGCAAAATTTGATTTCGGCTCTATCAGCACGTTATAAATCGGCCATGTTGCTACGTGCAACACGCAAAAACAAAAGTGTGATTTGTCTGATTCTTCAAGAACTAGTACTAATACTTTTCATTAAACCACAAAAATCCGTACCCACAAAAATAACCCTAACCCCCTTTTCCTATAAATTTCCAGTTATATTTATTACAAACCTCTTTCTTCTCTTGTTTGAATTTCAGCATGTTCAGTACTCTCATCATATGTCTCATCTTCATCAACTGCTTCAGTATCTATGAACAAAATAGCATTATGTCGTCTATAACAATTTTAAAATTTTTTTTATAGACAGGATGTAGATCAATCACTTTACAAAGTAAACTACTATGATGTAAAGGCATTTGTAAAGTTTAAGGCCTTTGCATTGTGTGCTTCCTGAAAAAAATTGCAAAGGAAGTACAAAAAAATGTAGGACAACCAAAGGACAGTCCCAAAGTATAGAGAGATATTAAGTTTCAGTTAACCAAAAATTGAAATACATGTCTGTAGATTGCAGCTGCCTTTCATTAGGAAATTCAGAAAAATATGAGGGTTGATATGATTGTCCATTTATAGGTCAAAGTCATAACATATTTAACTTTAGAAATGATTATATCATTTCTTACATTTTTATATCCTGAGAAATCTGTTACAGAATATTGACATATACTGACTGATGGACCAATCTAAAACATTAAAATTACTGGCCACAAGTTTGGAGTGTAAGGCATAATATAAGTATGTATATAAGCATTACCCATGGCATCTTTCTTGAATCTTCTCCATAGTCGTATCTAATTTCCTCCCCTTCATCTATATCACGTGTGGCGAAAAGGCAAAGTCTTGGGTAATTCTTAATGAGTGTCAGTTTCATTTTTGCATTGCATTCAACTGTTCCCTCTGCAGCATCATTGATTAAGCCGCCTAGTCTTTCACAAATGGTACTCCTGGCATCAATACTTTAAATAAAATATGATTGAAATTATTGAGTCTTGAAAATCATTTGATGGCAGATCAGAAAAGTAACCAATGGTGACACATGGGTGATTGATCCCTTTACTAGAATTGTATAGTATTATGGCAAAGACTTAAGTTAATAGGACAATTTCATAAAAGGTCTTTCTAAACTAGAAACTTTGTCTATGAGACGAGGGATACCCTCCTGTTCTGCATATTTGACCTTAAAGGGCCTATTATAAAGGGGTTGAAAATTCCTCTAGTCCGACACCGAGGACTTGAGATTTTCAATTGGGGACTTGTCATTATTTCAGAGAAAAAAGTCCAGTGGACCTGCTGTTCAAAAGCTCACAGCATGAACAAAATACCACAAATATACAGACATCCTACATTTCTGCTCAAATAAAGTAAAATTTAACTCCAGGTTTGAATATTGACCTGCTAAAACATATCAAACATAAATTTGCACATTATCAAGGTTACTTTTTTCTCAATTTCAAAAATTCTTGACTTGATTTTGGACAATTTTGGGCTTGACAATACAGATTTGAAAAAAACTAGGGCATGGACATTCGACAGAAATTATCAACCCCTGCTAAACCAAGAAGTTAACCGAAGCCTTACATACATATATGTACAGACAGATGTGGTTGCGGTAAAGAAATTTTTAAGAGATAGGGTGGTGGCATTGCTAGGACAAATTCTTATCTATTTATCTCAAATTTGATGTTGAATGACTGAGATAACGTGAGAATTTAGCATTTAGCTGATTTGACTTAGTAAACAGGAGCTTATCATGTGATATCCCCAGCGTTGGTGTCCAGTTAGGAAGAATGTTAAAGTCCATTCCAGGATACTGACAAGGTCCACATTAATATATATATGGTATTATGGTATGAGTGATAAGCCTAGGGATACTAAGTACAATGTACATGTAAGTTATCCTACTACATATAGTACCTGAGATATTGACCTTAACCAAGAAATTAACTCAAGTATTATGTGCAGCCAAAGGTATAACTATATGCTCGAGCTCAATCCACTATTGTGGTTGGGCAATAAAAATATCAGAAGCCTATAATATTAGTTCATGAGAAATCTGATACAGAAATATTGCCAAATACTGACTGATGGACCAATCTAAAACATTATAATTACTCGCCACAAGTTTGGTGTGTAAGGCATAATACAAGTACGTATATAAGCATTACCCATGGCATCTTTCTTGAATCTTCTCCATAGTCGTATCTAATTTCCTCCACTTGATCTATATCACGTGTGGCGAAAAGGCAAAGTCTTGGGTAATTCTTAATGAGTGTCAGTTTCATTTTTGCATTGCATTCAACTGTTCCCTCTGCAGCATCTTTGATTAAGCCGCCTAGTCTTTCACAAATGGTACTCCTGGCATCAATACTTTGAATAAAATATGACTGAAATTATTGAGTCTTAAAAATCATTTGATGGCAGATCAGAAAAGTAACCAATGGTGACACATGGGTGATTGATCCCCTTACTAGAATTGTATAGTATTATGGCAAAGACTTAAGTTAATAAAAGGTCTTTGTAAACTAGAAACTTTGTCTATGAGACGAAGGATACCGTCCTGTTCTGGATATTGCACCTTAAAGGGCCTATTAAACAGGGGTTGAAAATTACTCTAGTCTGACACCCAGGACTTGAGATTTTAAATTTGGGACTTGTCATTATTTCAGAGAAAAAAGTCCAGTGAACCTGCTGTTCAAAAGCTCACAGCATGAACAAAATACCACAAATATACAGACATTTCTACATTTTCTGCTCATATAAAGTAAAATTTAACTCCAGGTTTGAATATTGACCTGCTAAAACATATCAAACATAAATTTGCACATTATTAAGGTTACTTTTTTCTCAATTTCAAAAATTCTTGACTTGATTTTGGACAATTTTGGGCTTGACAATACAGATTTGAAAAAAACTAGGGCTTGGACATTCGACAGAAATTATCAACCCCTGCTAAACCAAGAAGTTAACCAAAGCCTTACATACATACATGTATATGTACAGACAGATGTGGTTGCGGTAAAGAAATTTTCAAGAGATAGGGTGGTGGCATTGCTAGGACAAATCCTTATCTATTTATCTCAAATTTGATGTTGAATGACTGAGATAACGTGACAGACAATGTGAGTAAATTAAAGAAGCTTTTATGATGTCAGGCCTTGAGTGAGAATTTAGCATTTTAGCTGATTTGACTTAGTAAACGGGAGTTTATCATGTGATATCCCCAGCGTTGGTGTCCAGTTAGGAAGAATGTTAAAGTCCATTCCAGGATACTGACAAGGTCCACATTAATATATATATGGTATTATGGTATGAGTGATAAGCCTAGGGATACTAAGTACAATGTACATGTAAGTTACCCTACTACATATAGTACCTGAGATATTGACCTTAACCAAGAAATTAACTCAAGTATTATGTGCAGCCAAAGGTATAACTATATGCTCGAGCTCAATCCACTATTGTGGTTGGGCAATAAAAATATCAGAAGCCTATAATATTAGTTCCTGAGAAATCTGTTACAGAAATATTGCCAAATACTGACTGATGGACCAATCTAAAACATTATAATTACTCGCCACAAGTTTGGTGTGTAAGGCATAATACAAATACGTATATAAGCATTACCCATGGCATCTTTCTTGAATCTTCTCCATAGTCGTATCTAATTTCCTCCCCTTCATCTATATCACGTGTGGCAAAAAGGCAAAGTCTTGGGTAATTCTTAATGAGTGTCAGTTTCATTTTTGCATTGCATTCAACTGTTCCCTCTGCAGCATCATTGATTAAGCCACCTAGTCTTTCACAAATGGTACTCCTGGCATCAATACTTTAAATAAAATATGACTGAAATTATTAAGTCTTGAAAATCATTTGATGGCAGATCAGAAAAGTAACCAATGGTGACACATGGGTGATTGATCCCCTTACTAGAATTGTATAGTATTATGGCAAAGACTTAAGTTAATAGGACAATTTCATAAAAGGTCTTTGTAAACTAGAAACTTTGTCTATGAGACGAGGGATACCGTCCTGTTCTGGATATTGCACCTTAAAGGGCCTATAAAACAGGGGTTGAAAATTCCTCTAGTCTGACACCCAGGACTTGAGATTTTAAATTTGGGACTTGTCATTATTTCAGAGAAAAAAGTCCAGTGGACCTGCTGTTCAAAGGCTCACAGCATGAACAAAATACCACAAATATACAGACATTTCTACATTTTCTGCTCATATAAAGTAAAATTTAACTCCAGGTTTGAATATTGACCTGCTAAAACATATCAAACATAAATTTGCACATTATTAAGGTTACTTTTTTCTCAATTTCAAAAATTCTTGATTTGATTTTGGACAATTTTGGGCTTGACAATACAGATTTGAAAAAAACTAGGGCTTGAACATTCGACAGAAATTATCAACCCCTGCTAAACCAAGAAATTAACCAAAGCCTTACATACATATATGTACAGACAGATGTGGTTGCCGTAAAGAAATTTTCAAGAGAAAGGGTGGTGGCATTGCTAGGACAAATTCTTATCTATTTATCTCAAATTTGATGTTGAAAGACGGAGATAACGTGACAGACAATGTGAGTAAATTAAAGAAGCTTTTACGATGTCAGGCCTTGAGTGAGAATTTAGCATTTTAGCTGATTTGACTTAGTAAACGGGAGCTTATCATGATATCCCCAGCGTTGGTGTCCAGTTAGGAAGAATGTTAAAGTCCATTCCAGGATACTGACAAGGTCCACATTAATATATATATGGTATTATGGTATGAGTGATAAGCCTAGGGATATTAAGTACAATGTTCAAGTATGTCTCTGATGCACTATCATTTTATCATTACAAATGAATGAATTAACCTTTAAGTTCAATTTCTTTTATAAATATTGGAAACATTCAAAATGATGATAAGGCCAATATAAAAAATTATCCTACATTCTCACTAATCCCGTCTTGTCATAATTTTTTCATATGCCTCAAAAAATTATTTAGACTTTTTGTCAAATTTTGTCATGTTTACTTGCATTTCTTGCATTTCCCACCAAAATGGATAAAAAAAAAATAAAATTTGTCCCCCGGACCCAAATTTTGCAAAAAGTTGGATGAGATTCTAAGAATTATTTTATTATGGCCTAATGAATTTTGATTTTTATAAACAGAATTAACATACCATTGGAATCTACCGTTATATCGGTAAGCAAAGACATAACAGTTTCCATTATGTTCCCCGAGTTTTCCTTCATTTTCATCAATTCTCTCGCCAACATATTCCAGGATAAAATCACCCTTTTTAAAACTTTTTTTGGCCAACACACCAAAACCTATAACAATAAAGAAGTGGAGCAGTTGTAAACAACAGCTAATCCATGCGTCCGTTAATAATTAAGTCAGGTGGAACATGAAATTCAACGTAAAATAGTTCTGGTTGGCACATGTATGTCAGTTACTACCAAAGATGTACCCACCTAGCAAATATCACTCTTTACCACTGATAGTTGCTGAGATATATACATGTACCTTAACCAAACCTTTAACCAAAGTTGCTCATGCTGAAAATATAGGTCAAGGTGACCTTATTATGGTATGATGTTGGCTACTACCCAAGATGTATCCGTTGACAAAATATCATCCCTCTATGACTTGTAGTTGCTGATGAGTTGGAAATACAACTGTCTCAGAAGAATACAAGAATATTTTGGCCATATAACATGTAAAAGATAAGAAACTAGAAATCCCACAAAGTCAGGAAGGGCCCAATTATAAAAAATCTTAGTTTTTCAAAAAATATTTGATGGAATTGCACAAAAATTAGTATACTGATGCTAATGCATATGCATACTAAATATGAATGGACTAGCCTTAGTAGTTCATGTTAAACTACAATTGTGGATGCCACCGCCAACTCTTACATCTACATTGGTTATTATGAAAAATTTCAGTCAGTGGACAGTGACTGCCAGGGCATGGGTACGAAATCGGCATAAATATGAACCATACTGATGCTAATGCATATGCATATGCATAATAAAAATATCAGAAGTCTATAATATTAGTTCCTGAGAAATCTGATACAGAAATTTTGCCAAATACTGACTGATGGACCAATCTAAAACATTATAATTACTCGCCACAAGTTTGGTGTGTAAGGCATAATACAAGTACGTATATAAGCATTACCCATGGCATCTTTCTTGAATCTTCTCCATAGTCGTATCTAATTTCCTCCCCTTCATCTATATCACGTGTGGCAAAAAGGCAAAGTCTTGGGTAATTCTTAATGAGTGTCAGTTTCATTTTTGCATTGCATTCAACTGTTCCCTCTGCAGCATCATTGATTAAGCCGCCTAGTCTTTCACAAATGCTACTCCTGGCATCAATACTTTAAATAAAATATGACTGAAATTATTGAGTCTTGAAAATCATTTGATGGCAGATCAGAAAAGTAACCAATGGTGACACATGGGTGATTGATCCCCTTACTAGAATTGTATAGTATTATGGCAAAGACTTAAGTTAATAGGACAATTTCATAAAAGGTCTTTGTAAACTAGAAACTTTGTCTATGAGACGAGGGATACCGTCCTGTTCTGGATATTGCACCTTAAAGGGCCTATAAAACAGGGGTTGAAAATTCCTCTAGTCTGACACCCAGGACTTGAGATTTTAAATTTGGGACTTGTCATTATTTCAGAGAAAAAAGTCCAGTGGACCTGCTGTTCAAAGGCTCACAGCATGAACAAAATACCACAAATATACAGACATTTCTACATTTTCTGCTCATATAAAGTAAAATTTAACTCCAGGTTTGAATATTGACCTGCTAAAACATATCAAACATAAATTTGCACATTATTAAGGTTACTTTTTTCTCAATTTCAAAAATTCTTGACTTGATTTTGGACAATTTTGGGCTTGACAATACAGATTTGAAAAAAACTAGGGCTTGGACATTCGACAGAAATTATCAACCCCTGCTAAACCAAGAAGTTAACCAAAGCCTTACATACATATATGTACAGACAGATGTGGTTGCCGTAAAGAAATTTTCAAGAGATAGGGTGGTGGCATTGCTAGGACAAATTCTTATCTTTTTATCTCAAATTTGATGTTGAATGACAGACAATGTGAGTAAATTAAAGAAGCTTTTACGATGTCAGGCCTTGAGTGAGAATTTAGCATTTTAGCTGATTTGACTTAGTAAACGGGAGCTTATCATGATATCCCCAGCGTTGGTGTCCAGTTAGGAAGAATGTTAAAGTCCATTCCAGGATACTGACAAGGTCCACATTAATATATATATGGTATTATGGTATGAGTGATAAGCCTAGGGATACTAAGTACAATGTACATGTAAGTTACCCTACTACATATAGTACCTGAGATATTGACCTTAACCAAGAAATTAACTCAAGTATTATGTGCAGCCAAAGGTATAACTATATGCTCGAGCTCAATCCACTATTGTGGTTGGGCAATAAAAATATCAGAAGCCTATAATATTAGTTCCTGAGAAATCTGTTACAGAAATATTGCCAAATACTGACTGATGGACCAATCTAAAACATTATAATTACTCGCCACAAGTTTGGTGTGTAAGGCATAATACAAATACGTATATAAGCATTACCCATGGCATCTTTCTTGAATCTTCTCCATAGTCGTATCTAATTTCCTCCCCTTCATCTATATCACGTGTGGCAAAAAGGCAAAGTCTTGGGTAATTCTTAATGAGTGTCAGTTTCATTTTTGCATTGCATTCAACTGTTCCCTCTGCAGCATCATTGATTAAGCCACCTAGTCTTTCACAAATGGTACTCCTGGCATCAATACTTTAAATAAAATATGACTGAAATTATTAAGTCTTGAAAATCATTTGATGGCAGATCAGAAAAGTAACCAATGGTGACACATGGGTGATTGATCCCCTTACTAGAATTGTATAGTATTATGGCAAAGACTTAAGTTAATAGGACAATTTCATAAAAGGTCTTTGTAAACTAGAAACTTTGTCTATGAGACGAGGGATACCGTCCTGTTCTGGATATTGCACCTTAAAGGGCCTATAAAACAGGGGTTGAAAATTCCTCTAGTCTGACACCCAGGACTTGAGATTTTAAATTTGGGACTTGTCATTATTTCAGAGAAAAAAGTCCAGTGGACCTGCTGTTCAAAGGCTCACAGCATGAACAAAATACCACAAATATACAGACATTTCTACATTTTCTGCTCATATAAAGTAAAATTTAACTCCAGGTTTGAATATTGACCTGCTAAAACATATCAAACATAAATTTGCACATTATTAAGGTTACTTTTTTCTCAATTTCAAAAATTCTTGATTTGATTTTGGACAATTTTGGGCTTGACAATACAGATTTGAAAAAAACTAGGGCTTGAACATTCGACAGAAATTATCAACCCCTGCTAAACCAAGAAATTAACCAAAGCCTTACATACATATATGTACAGACAGATGTGGTTGCCGTAAAGAAATTTTCAAGAGAAAGGGTGGTGGCATTGCTAGGACAAATTCTTATCTATTTATCTCAAATTTGATGTTGAAAGACGGAGATAACGTGACAGACAATGTGAGTAAATTAAAGAAGCTTTTACGATGTCAGGCCTTGAGTGAGAATTTAGCATTTTAGCTGATTTGACTTAGTAAACGGGAGCTTATCATGATATCCCCAGCGTTGGTGTCCAGTTAGGAAGAATGTTAAAGTCCATTCCAGGATACTGACAAGGTCCACATTAATATATATATGGTATTATGGTATGAGTGATAAGCCTAGGGATATTAAGTACAATGTTCAAGTATGTCTCTGATGCACTATCATTTTATCATTACAAATGAATGAATTAACCTTTAAGTTCAATTTCTTTTATAAATATTGGAAACATTCAAAATGATGATAAGGCCAATATAAAAAATTATCCTACATTCTCACTCATCCCGTCTTGTCATAATTTTTTCATATGCCTCAAAAAATTATTTAGACTTTTTGTCAAATTTTGTCATGTTTACTTGCATTTCTTGCATTTCCCACCAAAATGGATAAAAAAAAAATAAAATTTGTCCCCGGACCCAAATTTTGCAAAAAGTTGGATGAGATTCTAAGAATTATTTTATTATGGCCTAATGAATTTTGATTTTTATAAACAGAATTAACATACCATTGGAATCTACCGTTATATCGGTAAGCAAAGACATAACAGTTTCCATTATGTTCCCCGAGTTTTCCTTCATTTTCATCAATTCTCTCGCCAACATATTCCAGGATAAAATCACCCTTTTTAAAACTTTTTTTGGCCAACACACCAAAACCTATAACAATAAAGAAGTGGAGCAGTTGTAAACAACAGCTAATCCATGCGTCCGTTAATAATTAAGTCAGGTGGAACATGAAATTCAACGTAAAATAGTTCTGGTTGGCACATGTATGTCAGTTACTACCAAAGATGTACCCACCTAGCAAATATCACTCTTTACCACTGATAGTTGCTGAGATATATACATGTACCTTAACCAAACCTTTAACCAAAGTTGCTCATGCTGAAAATATAGGTCAAGGTGACCTTATTATGGTATGATGTTGGCTACTACCCAAGATGTATCCGTTGACAAAATATCATCCCTCTATGACTTGTAGTTGCTGATGAGTTGGAAATACAACTGTCTCAGAAGAATACAAGAATATTTTGGCCATATAACATGTAAAAGATAAGAAACTAGAAATCCCACAAAGTCAGGAAGGGCCCAATTATAAAAAATCTTAGTTTTTCAAAAAATATTTGATGGAATTGCACAAAAATTAGTATACTGATGCTAATGCATATGCATACTAAATATGAATGGACTAGCCTTAGTAGTTCATGTTAAACTACAATTGTGGATGCCACCGCCAACTCTTACATCTACATTGGTTATTATGAAAAATTTCAGTCAGTGGACAGTGACTGCCAGGGCATGGGTACGAAATCGGCATAAATATGAACCATACTGATGCTAATGCATATGCATATGCATAATAAAAATATCAGAAGTCTATAATATTAGTTCCTGAGAAATCTGATACAGAAATTTTGCCAAATACTGACTGATGGACCAATCTAAAACATTATAATTACTCGCCACAAGTTTGGTGTGTAAGGCATAATACAAGTACGTATATAAGCATTACCCATGGCATCTTTCTTGAATCTTCTCCATAGTCGTATCTAATTTCCTCCCCTTCATCTATATCACGTGTGGCAAAAAGGCAAAGTCTTGGGTAATTCTTAATGAGTGTCAGTTTCATTTTTGCATTGCATTCAACTGTTCCCTCTGCAGCATCATTGATTAAGCCGCCTAGTCTTTCACAAATGCTACTCCTGGCATCAATACTTTAAATAAAATATGACTGAAATTATTGAGTCTTGAAAATCATTTGATGGCAGATCAGAAAAGTAACCAATGGTGACACATGGGTGATTGATCCCCTTACTAGAATTGTATAGTATTATGGCAAAGACTTAAGTTAATAGGACAATTTCATAAAAGGTCTTTGTAAACTAGAAACTTTGTCTATGAGACGAGGGATACCGTCCTGTTCTGGATATTGCACCTTAAAGGGCCTATAAAACAGGGGTTGAAAATTCCTCTAGTCTGACACCCAGGACTTGAGATTTTAAATTTGGGACTTGTCATTATTTCAGAGAAAAAAGTCCAGTGGACCTGCTGTTCAAAGGCTCACAGCATGAACAAAATACCACAAATATACAGACATTTCTACATTTTCTGCTCATATAAAGTAAAATTTAACTCCAGGTTTGAATATTGACCTGCTAAAACATATCAAACATAAATTTGCACATTATTAAGGTTACTTTTTTCTCAATTTCAAAAATTCTTGACTTGATTTTGGACAATTTTGGGCTTGACAATACAGATTTGAAAAAAACTAGGGCTTGGACATTCGACAGAAATTATCAACCCCTGCTAAACCAAGAAGTTAACCAAAGCCTTACATACATATATGTACAGACAGATGTGGTTGCCGTAAAGAAATTTTCAAGAGATAGGGTGGTGGCATTGCTAGGACAAATTCTTATCTTTTTATCTCAAATTTGATGTTGAATGACAGACAATGTGAGTAAATTAAAGAAGCTTTTACGATGTCAGGCCTTGAGTGAGAATTTAGCATTTTAGCTGATTTGACTTAGTAAACGGGAGCTTATCATGATATCCCCAGCGTTGGTGTCCAGTTAGGAAGAATGTTAAAGTCCATTCCAGGATACTGACAAGGTCCACATTAATATATATATGGTATTATGGTATGAGTGATAAGCCTAGGGATACTAAGTACAATGTTCAAGTATGCCTCTGATGCACTATCATTTTATCATTACAAATGAATGAATCTGTGGAAGAATTCAATATTCGGACACAAAGTGTGACATTAAAAGTAAAAAAAATATGTCCTTTTTTATATAATATGTGGTTGTTTTCTTAAAGTACTATATTTTCAGTTTTAGAAAACCTAGGTGGATAGATAAATTGTGTCTCTTGTCACTTACAATTTTGATTTTTTACATACCACCATTTGTCCGTTCTGTTGGTTACATGGTGTCCAAGTACCACTCACTTTATTCATATATGTAATCATATTGCTGTTTCCTTGTGTTTAATAATATTTTGAACTAAAACACAACTGAACACCTGTCTTAATTTGAGAAAACTCAAATCCTGGGATTTAATAAGGTCCATACAAGTTTAGGACACAGTTACTTACAAACGCTCAAGTGATTGTACATTTTCATTTTAGATTTCTGAAAAGTGTTCTTGTGAAATCAACAAGAGGAAGAATTTATTATCTGGCTCAAAACTAAGAAAAACACTTTCTGTAATTTTCTTCACAAGATTTTATGGGAATTGAAAGAAAATAGTGAATGTTTGTTTAGAACATGGACACCAACAATATTTTTTTCATTGGGGTCAAATATGGGGTCGTATGTAATGAACAGAACGACATCCTTTTCTGTGTGTAGCTCTGATTTCGGCTAATTCGTTCTTAATTAATACAACATGGCTATCGTTAGATTTAACTATTACTCATACATTATTGTGTATAACTATTGTCTTAAGTCTTTATTCGTGAGTTCAAACAACGTTCGTAACATTAGACACAAATTTTGTTTCGTCGTCGTAATGAAGGCAACTATTTAGTTTTAATATTAATTGTGATTAGGTCACCGTTCAAAATCAAAACAACAACACACTTTACAATAGTTTAAATGTCTCAAGACTACTATTTTTGGTTCAGCAGCTGTTTTAAACGACAATGCGTTATGTTCGTAACATCGGACTATACACGTCATTACCGAAGAAAGCAATGCAAATGATCCTAATAAACAAAGATTAATGCATGAAAATGTCGTAAAATCCATCTTAACTTGACAAAAGCAATAATGAATGCTACATTATTCTTAAATTATATCTGCTTCATAAGTTAACTGTAAAAATTGTTGAAATTTCGTACATCGTTACGTTCGTCACCCATCTCCATCATGCGGACACGACAGGAAAAGTGTGAATTACGTCACGCTTTATTGTGCACAAGTTGAGACCAATGCGAAATTGCGGAAACCACCTTGTCTATTAATAGAATCAAAAACCTATTAACGCTATAGTGTGGTATCATTACCAATTAACAGGTAAAGTTACGTTCGTAACTTTCTGACGACAAAATTCAGCTTTGATAGAAAATTATAATTATACCTGCACTTGACTTCAGATAATGAAACTGATAACGTTTCATGCTTAAAACCTTTCAATACCTGCTAGGAAATGACTTTCTAAGACAGTACTTCTTAGGAGTATTCATAATGTTAATTTTGGTTTAGCCCTTCATGTGGACACTAAAAGTTACATACGTAACACACATTTTTATGACTCAATAAAAATATTTCTAAGCATCAAAAATATACAAAAAGGAATGAAAATGAAAGTAAAATTATATATTTATCATTAAAACTTAAATTTGATCAGTAGAGATTAAACATGGGCTCACACCAACAATACCTGACATACCATGTTCTCCATGTCACATTTTCTTTTTTGATAAAGTGTGAATTGTGTTATTATTATTATTTTTAAATCCATAATACTTATCTTTCCATTTTGTATTTTTATTTTTTTTATTAAAATAACCATTGTGCTTTATGTTTTGATCTCATTTGGAAGTTTTAGTCTAAAAACTTAAAAGAAAACTTAGTTTTATTACTCAGCACCCCATATGTCTCAATATCAAATTCTTCCACATTAACCTTTAAGTTCAATTTCTTTTATAAATATTGGAAACATTCAAAATGATGATAAGGCCAATATAAAAAATTATCCTACATTCTCACTCATCCCGTCTTGTCATAATTTTTTCATATGCCTCAAAAAATTATTTAGACTTTTTGTCAAATTTTGTCATGTTTACTTGCATTTCTTGCATTTCCCACCAAAATGGATAAAAAAAAATAAAATTTGTCCACCCGGACCCAAATTTTGCAAAAAGTTGGATGAGATTCTAAGAATTATTTTATTATGGCCTAATGAATTTATGATTTTTATAAACAGAATTAACATACCATTGGAATCTACCGTTATATCGATAAGCAAAGACATAACAGTTTCCATTATGTTCCCCGAGTTTTCCTTCATTTTCATCAATTCTCTCGCCAACATATTCCAGGATAAAATCACCCTTTTTAAAACTTTTTTTGGCCAACACACCAAAACCTATAACAATAAAGAAGTGGAGCAGTTGTAAACAACAGCTAATCCATGCGTCCGTTAATAATTAAGTCAGGTGGAACATGGAATTCAACGTAAAATAGTTCTGGTTGGCACATGTATGTCAGTTACTACCAAAGATGTACCCACCTAGCAAATATCACTCTTTACCACTGATAGTTGCTGAGATATATACATGTACCTTAACCAAACCTTTAACCAAAGTTGCTCATGCTGAAAATATAGGTCAAGGTGACCTTATTATGGTATGATGTTGGCTACTACCCAAGATGTATCCGTTGACAAAATATCATCCCTCTATGACTTGTAGTTGCTGATGAGTTGGAAATACAACTGTCTCAGAAGAATACAAGAATATTTTGGCCATATAACATGTAAAAGATAAGAAACTAGAAATCCCACAAAGTCAGGAAGGGCCCAATTATAAAAAATCTTAGTTTTTCAAAAAATATTTGATGGAATTGCACAAAAATTAGTATACTGATGCTAATGCATATGCATACTAAATATGAATGGACTAGCCTTAGTAGTTCATGTTAAACTACAATTGTGGATGCCACCGCCAACTCTTACATCTACATTGGTTATTATGAAAAATTTCAGTCAGTGGACAGTGACTGCCAGGGCATGGGTACGAAATCGGCATAAATATGAACCATACTGATGCTAATGCATATGCATATGCATAATAAAAATATCAGAAGTCTATAATATTAGTTCCTGAGAAATCTGATACAGAAATTTTGCCAAATACTGACTGATGGACCAATCTAAAACATTATAATTACTCGCCACAAGTTTGGTGTGTAAGGCATAATACAAGTACGTATATAAGCATTACCCATGGCATCTTTCTTGAATCTTCTCCATAGTCGTATCTAATTTCCTCCCCTTCATCTATATCACGTGTGGCAAAAAGGCAAAGTCTTGGGTAATTCTTAATGAGTGTCAGTTTCATTTTTGCATTGCATTCAACTGTTCCCTCTGCAGCATCATTGATTAAGCCGCCTAGTCTTTCACAAATGCTACTCCTGGCATCAATACTTTAAATAAAATATGACTGAAATTATTGAGTCTTGAAAATCATTTGATGGCAGATCAGAAAAGTAACCAATGGTGACACATGGGTGATTGATCCCCTTACTAGAATTGTATAGTATTATGGCAAAGACTTAAGTTAATAGGACAATTTCATAAAAGGTCTTTGTAAACTAGAAACTTTGTCTATGAGACGAGGGATACCGTCCTGTTCTGGATATTGCACCTTAAAGGGCCTATAAAACAGGGGTTGAAAATTCCTCTAGTCTGACACCCAGGACTTGAGATTTTAAATTTGGGACTTGTCATTATTTCAGAGAAAAAAGTCCAGTGGACCTGCTGTTCAAAGGCTCACAGCATGAACAAAATACCACAAATATACAGACATTTCTACATTTTCTGCTCATATAAAGTAAAATTTAACTCCAGGTTTGAATATTGACCTGCTAAAACATATCAAACATAAATTTGCACATTATTAAGGTTACTTTTTTCTCAATTTCAAAAATTCTTGACTTGATTTTGGACAATTTTGGGCTTGACAATACAGATTTGAAAAAAACTAGGGCTTGGACATTCGACAGAAATTATCAACCCCTGCTAAACCAAGAAGTTAACCAAAGCCTTACATACATATATGTACAGACAGATGTGGTTGCCGTAAAGAAATTTTCAAGAGATAGGGTGGTGGCATTGCTAGGACAAATTCTTATCTTTTTATCTCAAATTTGATGTTGAATGACAGACAATGTGAGTAAATTAAAGAAGCTTTTACGATGTCAGGCCTTGAGTGAGAATTTAGCATTTTAGCTGATTTGACTTAGTAAACGGGAGCTTATCATGATATCCCCAGCGTTGGTGTCCAGTTAGGAAGAATGTTAAAGTCCATTCCAGGATACTGACAAGGTCCACATTAATATATATATGGTATTATGGTATGAGTGATAAGCCTAGGGATACTAAGTACAATGTACATGTAAGTTACCCTACTACATATAGTACCTGAGATATTGACCTTAACCAAGAAATTAACTCAAGTATTATGTGCAGCCAAAGGTATAACTATATGCTCGAGCTCAATCCACTATTGTGGTTGGGCAATAAAAATATCAGAAGCCTATAATATTAGTTCCTGAGAAATCTGTTACAGAAATATTGCCAAATACTGACTGATGGACCAATCTAAAACATTATAATTACTCGCCACAAGTTTGGTGTGTAAGGCATAATACAAATACGTATATAAGCATTACCCATGGCATCTTTCTTGAATCTTCTCCATAGTCGTATCTAATTTCCTCCCCTTCATCTATATCACGTGTGGCAAAAAGGCAAAGTCTTGGGTAATTCTTAATGAGTGTCAGTTTCATTTTTGCATTGCATTCAACTGTTCCCTCTGCAGCATCATTGATTAAGCCACCTAGTCTTTCACAAATGGTACTCCTGGCATCAATACTTTAAATAAAATATGACTGAAATTATTAAGTCTTGAAAATCATTTGATGGCAGATCAGAAAAGTAACCAATGGTGACACATGGGTGATTGATCCCCTTACTAGAATTGTATAGTATTATGGCAAAGACTTAAGTTAATAGGACAATTTCATAAAAGGTCTTTGTAAACTAGAAACTTTGTCTATGAGACGAGGGATACCGTCCTGTTCTGGATATTGCACCTTAAAGGGCCTATAAAACAGGGGTTGAAAATTCCTCTAGTCTGACACCCAGGACTTGAGATTTTAAATTTGGGACTTGTCATTATTTCAGAGAAAAAAGTCCAGTGGACCTGCTGTTCAAAGGCTCACAGCATGAACAAAATACCACAAATATACAGACATTTCTACATTTTCTGCTCATATAAAGTAAAATTTAACTCCAGGTTTGAATATTGACCTGCTAAAACATATCAAACATAAATTTGCACATTATTAAGGTTACTTTTTTCTCAATTTCAAAAATTCTTGATTTGATTTTGGACAATTTTGGGCTTGACAATACAGATTTGAAAAAAACTAGGGCTTGAACATTCGACAGAAATTATCAACCCCTGCTAAACCAAGAAATTAACCAAAGCCTTACATACATATATGTACAGACAGATGTGGTTGCCGTAAAGAAATTTTCAAGAGAAAGGGTGGTGGCATTGCTAGGACAAATTCTTATCTATTTATCTCAAATTTGATGTTGAAAGACGGAGATAACGTGACAGACAATGTGAGTAAATTAAAGAAGCTTTTACGATGTCAGGCCTTGAGTGAGAATTTAGCATTTTAGCTGATTTGACTTAGTAAACGGGAGCTTATCATGATATCCCCAGCGTTGGTGTCCAGTTAGGAAGAATGTTAAAGTCCATTCCAGGATACTGACAAGGTCCACATTAATATATATATGGTATTATGGTATGAGTGATAAGCCTAGGGATATTAAGTACAATGTTCAAGTATGTCTCTGATGCACTATCATTTTATCATTACAAATGAATGAATTAACCTTTAAGTTCAATTTCTTTTATAAATATTGGAAACATTCAAAATGATGATAAGGCCAATATAAAAAATTATCCTACATTCTCACTCATCCCGTCTTGTCATAATTTTTTCATATGCCTCAAAAAATTATTTAGACTTTTTGTCAAATTTTGTCATGTTTACTTGCATTTCTTGCATTTCCCACCAAAATGGATAAAAAAAAAATAAAATTTGTCCCCCGGACCCAAATTTTGCAAAAAGTTGGATGAGATTCTAAGAATTATTTTATTATGGCCTAATGAATTTTGATTTTTATAAACAGAATTAACATACCATTGGAATCTACCGTTATATCGGTAAGCAAAGACATAACAGTTTCCATTATGTTCCCCGAGTTTTCCTTCATTTTCATCAATTCTCTCGCCAACATATTCCAGGATAAAATCACCCTTTTTAAAACTTTTTTTGGCCAACACACCAAAACCTATAACAATAAAGAAGTGGAGCAGTTGTAAACAACAGCTAATCCATGCGTCCGTTAATAATTAAGTCAGGTGGAACATGAAATTCAACGTAAAATAGTTCTGGTTGGCACATGTATGTCAGTTACTACCAAAGATGTACCCACCTAGCAAATATCACTCTTTACCACTGATAGTTGCTGAGATATATACATGTACCTTAACCAAACCTTTAACCAAAGTTGCTCATGCTGAAAATATAGGTCAAGGTGACCTTATTATGGTATGATGTTGGCTACTACCCAAGATGTATCCGTTGACAAAATATCATCCCTCTATGACTTGTAGTTGCTGATGAGTTGGAAATACAACTGTCTCAGAAGAATACAAGAATATTTTGGCCATATAACATGTAAAAGATAAGAAACTAGAAATCCCACAAAGTCAGGAAGGGCCCAATTATAAAAAATCTTAGTTTTTCAAAAAATATTTGATGGAATTGCACAAAAATTAGTATACTGATGCTAATGCATATGCATACTAAATATGAATGGACTAGCCTTAGTAGTTCATGTTAAACTACAATTGTGGATGCCACCGCCAACTCTTACATCTACATTGGTTATTATGAAAAATTTCAGTCAGTGGACAGTGACTGCCAGGGCATGGGTACGAAATCGGCATAAATATGAACCATACTGATGCTAATGCATATGCATATGCATAATAAAAATATCAGAAGTCTATAATATTAGTTCCTGAGAAATCTGATACAGAAATTTTGCCAAATACTGACTGATGGACCAATCTAAAACATTATAATTACTCGCCACAAGTTTGGTGTGTAAGGCATAATACAAATACGTATATAAGCATTACCCATGGCATCTTTCTTGAATCTTCTCCATAGTCGTATCTAATTTCCTCCCCTTCATCTATATCACGTGTGGCAAAAAGGCAAAGTCTTGGGTAATTTTTAATGAGTGTCAGTTTCATTTTTGCATTGCATTCAACTGTTCCCTCTGCAGCATCATTGATTAAGCCGCCTAGTCTTTCACAAATGCTACTCCTGGCATCAATACTTTAAATAAAATATGACTGAAATTATTGAGTCTTGAAAATCATTTGATGGCAGATCAGAAAAGTAACCAATGGTGACACATGGGTGATTGATCCCCTTACTAGAATTGAATAGTATTATGGCAAAGACTTAAGTTAATAGGACAATTTCATAAAAGGTCTTTGTAAACTAGAAACTTTGTCTATGAGACGAGGGATACCGTCCTGTTCTGGATATTGCACCTTAAAGGGCCTATAAAACAGGGGTTGAAAATTCCTCTAGTCTGACACCCAGGACTTGAGATTTTAAATTTGGGACTTGTCATTATTTCAGAGAAAAAAGTCCAGTGGACCTGCTGTTCAAAGGCTCACAGCATGAACAAAATACCACAAATATACAGACATTTCTACATTTTCTGCTCATATAAAGTAAAATTTTACTCCAGGTTTGAATATTGACCTGCTAAAACATATCAAACATAAATTTGCACATTATTAAGGTTACTTTTTTCTCAATTTCAAAAATTCTTGACTTGATTTTGGACAATTTTGGGCTTGACAATACAGATTTGAAAAAAACTAGGGCTTGGACATTCGACAGAAATTATCAACCCCTGCTAAACCAAGAAGTTAACCAAAGCCTTACATACATATATGTACAGACAGATGTGGTTGCCGTAAAGAAATTTTCAAGAGATAGGGTGGTGGCATTGCTAGGACAAATTCTTATCTTTTTATCTCAAATTTGATGTTGAATGACGGAGATAACGTGACAGACAATGTGAGTAAATTAAAGAAGCTTTTACAATGTCAGGCCTTGAGTGAGAATTTAGCATTTTAGCTGATTTGACTTAGTAAACAGGAGCTTATCATGATATCCCCAGCGTTGGTGTCCAGTTAGGAAGAATGTTAAAGTCCATTCCAGGATACTGACAAGGTCCACATTAATATATATATGGTATTATGGTATGAGTGATAAGCCTAGGGATACTAAGTACAATGTTCAAGTATGCCTCTGATGCACTATCATTTTATCATTACAAATGAATGAATTAACCTTTAAGTTCAATTTCTTTTATAAATATTGGAAACATTCAAAATGATGATAAGGCCAATATAAAAAATTATCCTACATTCTCACTCATCCCGTCTTGTCATAATTTTTTCATATGCCTCAAAAAATTATTTAGACTTTTTGTCAAATTTTGTCATGTTTACTTGCATTTCTTGCATTTCCCACCAAAATGGATAAAAAAAAATAAAATTTGTCCACCCGGACCCAAATTTTGCAAAAAGTTGGATGAGATTCTAAGGATTATTTTATTATGGCCTAATGAATTTTGATTTTTATAAACAGAATTAACATACCATTGGAATCTACCGTTATATCGATAAGCAAAGACATAACAGTTTCCATTATGTTCCCCGAGTTTTCCTTCATTTTCATCAATTCTCTCGCCAACATATTCCAGGATAGAATCACCCTTTTTAAAACTTTTTTTGGCCAACACACCAAAACCTATAACAATAAAGAAGTGGAGCAGTTGTAAACAACAGCTAATCCATGCGTCCGTTAATAATTAAGTCAGGTGGAACATGAAATTCAACGTAAAATAGTTCTGGTTGGCACATGTATGTCAGTTACTACCAAAGATGTACCCACCTAGCAAATATCACTCTTTACCACTGATAGTTGCTGAGATATATACATGTACCTTAACCAAACCTTTAACCAAAGTTGCTCATGCTGAAAATATAGGTCAAGGTGACCTTATTATGGTATGATGTTGGCTACTACCCAAGATGTATCCGTTGACAAAATATCATCCCTCTACGACTTGTAGTTGCTGATGAGTTGGAAATACAACTGTCTCAGAAGAATACAAGAATATTTTGGCCCTATAACATGTATAAGATAAGAAACTAGAAATCCCACAAAGTCAGGAAGGGCCCAATTATAAAAAATCTTAGTTTTTCAAAAAATATTTGATGGAATTGCACAAAAATTAGTATACTGATGCTAATGCATATGCATACTAAATATGAATGGACTAGCCTTAGTAGTTCATGTTAAACTACAATTGTGGATGCCACCGCCAACTCTTACATCTACATTGAGTATGAAAAATTTCAGTCAGTGGACAGTGACTGCCAGGGCATGGGTACGAAATCGGCATAAATATGAACCATACTGATGCTAATGCATATGCATATGCATAATAAAAATATCAGAAGCCTATAATATTAGTTCCTGAGAAATCTGATACAGAAATTTTGCCAAATACTGACTGATGGACCAATCTAAAACATTATAATTACTTGCCACAAGTTTGGTGTGTAAGGCATAATACAAATACGTATATAAGCATTACCCATGGCATCTTTCTTGAATCTTCTCCATAGTCGTATCTAATTTCCTCCCCTTCATCTATATCACGTGTGGCAAAAAGGCAAAGTCTTGGGTAATTCTTAATGAGTGTCAGTTTCATTTTTGCATTGCATTCAACTGTTCCCTCTGCAGCATCATTGATTAAGCCGCCTAGTCTTTCACAAATGCTACTCCTGGCATCAATACTTTAAATAAAATATGACTGAAATTATTGAGTCTTGAAAATCATTTGATGGCAGATCAGAAAAGTGACCAATGGTGACACATGGGTGATTGATCCCCTTACTAGAATTGTATAGTATTATGGCAAAGACTTAAGTTAATAGGACAATTTCATAAAAGGTCTTTGTAAACTAGAAACTTTGTCTATGAGACGAGGGATACCGTCCTGTTCTGGATATTGCACCTTAAAGGGCCTATAAAACAGGGGTTGAAAATTCCTCTAGTCTGACACCCAGGACTTGAGATTTTAAATTTGGGACTTGTCATTATTTCAGAGAAAAAAGTCCAGTGGACCTGCTGTTCAAAGGCTCACAGCATGAACAAAATACCACAAATATACAGACATTTCTACATTTTCTGCTCATATAAAGTAAAATTTTACTCCAGGTTTGAATATTGACCTGCTAAAACATATCAAACATAAATTTGCACATTATTAAGGTTACTTTTTTCTCAATTTCAAAAATTCTTGACTTGATTTTGGACAATTTTGGGCTTGACAATACAGATTTGAAAAAAACTAGGGCTTGGACATTCGACAGAAATTATCAACCCCTGCTAAACCAAGAAGTTAACCAAAGCCTTACATACATACAGAGGGGACAACGTGTTTTTTATAAAAAACACTAACCCACCATGGAAGTTAATCCTTCCCACTGTTACACACCATGGTATATCCACGCCTACTATCGTGGATACGACTTCTGCTCAGGTAATCTTACCACGGTGGATTCATAGAGGGATTACATGGGCATGTCGCCACAGGGGTCCGGCCACGATAGAATTTCAATCTCCGTGGTGGTACATATGACACCATAAACGTTGTCATTTAATTGACTGCGGGTCTAAACATCGTTACTCGAAAGAAAAGAAAACTTGTAAGCAGTGCTAATGAATAGTTTGCACATGTATTTTATTTGTTGATGATCAATAATGATTAAATGTGCCGGTAGACTTGAAGATAGATTATTTGTTCAACCGGATGCATGTGTTATGCTTTATATATCACCCTGAACAAGTTCGGTAAATTATCCGGATTTGAATTGTCACATTACGTTTTAAGTGTATTTCAGCGTATAACGAATTGTCCTGAAGTTGAAGGCGAACTCTCTTTAATCAATTATAAATCCTTTTCAACAGAAAACACGCAGTTGAGCGGCGATCTTTTTCTTTATTTGGTATTTAAAACCAGAGTTGTTTTAACAAACGCAGACAAAAGTTTACATCACGTATCGTTATATAAAATTCGTTAACAGGCGGAGATCCAACAGTAAATTACTAAAATGAAGCCAACATGCGGCAAGAATAATAACTATGTGAAAAGTTTATTAACGAGATTCGCTGCATACAATTTAGTTCAACTACGAAATTGTACACTAGGTTGAATGAATTCTTTCGTACGCACAATTCTAAATACACATTTAACTTGGACAATGGTGTTTTGAACTATAACAATTAACAAAACAGGTTTATATAAAAAAGAAGTGATGTGCTTCTGAGCTAGTTTTATCTTACGCTAAACTGACAAGTTTTCAAATGGACGCAGACGTGTTATATGTATAAAGTTCCCGTTACAATTAACTCCAGTTTCGGTGTTTTTGCATGACAAAGTATTTATTGGGATGAATGTTCTCGAGTGCAGATTCCTTTAAGTTCTCTAAATACAAATACTAATTATTAATATTTTGGTGTATTGTGTTACATTGACCAAACAATAAAATATGCATAGTTTTACTTACGTCTGTTCTAACATTAACTAAACAAATCGGAATAAAATTATATTTGAAGACGAAAGAACTGATTTGTCCACATACACTATTATATACAAAATAAGTGCCCGAATTTACACAACAGCGTGTTTGTTTGATTTTGTTTTTTGTTTTTTTTTGCGAGCGCCAATACGAACGTCTGTTTGCGGACATCAGGTCGTGTCGTAATATAATAGAAATGATCAGGATACCACTAAAGTCTTTTCTACAAAAAAAGTTTATGTGACAGGCTTTTAACACCGAAACGGCTATTTTGGTTGAATCTATATATCACGATTGTTTTTTTTCAACACACGTGGTTCAGCATCGAATACGAATCTGATATAAAGTAATTCGTGGAATGATATAGATCTGTGACATTAATATTAAGTGATAATTTCGAAAATTTGAAAAATAAAAATGTACTAGCTTTGTAAGTCGTATTGATTTTAAAGTTTTGAAACTAATTTCTTTGCAAGTCTCGCATTTATTGTGTTTATTTCTTTACATGTCACGTATTTATTGTGTAATGTGCTATTTTACCGGTAAAAATCTGTGAAACGCGTTTTCACCTGTTAATTTTAATTTATACAATACACAAGTTTATTGAAATGTTTGAGAGCACGTGCTTGATTAAATGATGACCGGACAATATTTAGGTAATCGATCGATTTAAGTTGTGACACAATTTACATCCGGTAAAAGTTCACACGGTTGCAACATTAATCAGAGGCGCTGACAGGGAAATTTTGACAACAGAATAGCACAGACGTAAATATTTTGACAATTTTAAGGGCAAAATTCAATGTTCTAACCTTTTAGAACACTTTAAGGGAATTATTGTCAACCTAAATCAGTGACAATAAACTAAATTAAAAGGTATTCTCGTATTCTGAATAGATAAGCAACAACGCAGATTAATTTCATTTTCAAACAAAGGTATTAAAACGGCATATTTTAAAACAAATCTCTACATTAAATCTCAACATTTAAATTTTTTCATTGTGTAAGCATGAAAGGAAATTGAAAATCCACCGTGGTCAACACGGTGGGTCACGGTATGTAGTGGACAGAACACGATATACCGCAGAATACCACCGTGGCGTATGGTGGTGAATTTCTCAAGGAAAAAACCACGACCACGGTATATAGTGGGCAATATAAAAAACACGTTGTCACGTCTGTATATGTACAGACAGATGTGGTTGCCGTAAAGAAATTTTCAAGAGATAGGGTGGTGGCATTGCTAGGACAAATTCTTATCTTTTTATCTCAAATTTGATGTTGAATGACGGAGATAACGTGACAGACAATGTGAGTAAATTAAAGAAGCTTTTACGATGTCAGGCCTTGAGTGAGAATTTAGCATTTTAGCTGATTTGACTTAGTAAACAGGAGCTTATCATGATATCCCCAGCGTTGGTGTCCAGTTAGGAAGAATGTTAAAGTCCATTCCAGGATACTGACAAGGTCCACATTAATATATATATATGGTATTATGGTATGAGTGATAAGCCTAGGGATACTAAGTACAATGTTCAAGTATGCCTCTGATGCACTATCATTTTATCATTACAAATGAATGAATTAACCTTTAAGTTCAATTTCTTTTATAAATATTGGAAACATTCAAAATGATGATAAGGCCAATATAAAAAATTATCCTACATTCTCACTCATCCCGTCTTGTCATAATTTTTTCATATGCCTCAAAAAATTATTTAGACTTTTTGTCAAATTTTGTCATGTTTACTTGCATTTCTTGCATTTCCCACCAAAATGGATAAAAAAAAATAAAATTTGTCCACCCGGACCCAAATTTTGCAAAAAGTTGGATGAGATTCTAAGGATTATTTTATTATGGCCTAATGAATTTTGATTTTTATAAACAGAATTAACATACCATTGGAATCTACCGTTATATCGAGAAGCAAAGACATAACAGTTTCCATTATGTTCCCCGAGTTTTCCTTCATTTTCATCAATTCTCTCGCCAACATATTCCAGGATAAAATCAACCTTTTTAAAACTTTTTTTGGCCAACACACCAAAACCTATAACAATAAAGAAATAAATGCGTCCGTTAATAATTAAGTCAGGTGGAACATGAAATTCAACGTAAAATAGTTCTGGTTGGCACATGTATGTCAGTTACTACCAAAGATGTACCCACCTAGCAAATATCACTCTTTACCACTGATAGTTGCTGAGATATATACATGTACCTTAACCAAACCTTTAACCAAAGTTGCTCATGCTGAAAATATAGGTCAAGGTGACCTTATTATGGTATGATGTTGGCTACTACCCAAGATGTATCCGTTGACAAAATATCATCCCTCTACGACTTGTAGTTGCTGATGAGTTGGAAATACAACTGTCTCAGAAGAATACAAGAATATTTTGGCCCTATAACATGTATAAGATAAGAAACTAGAAATCCCACAAAGTCAGGAAGGGCCCAATTATAAAAAATCTTAGTTTTTCAAAAAATATTTGATGGAATTGCACAAAAATTAGTATACTGATGCTAATGCATATGCATACTAAATATGAATGGACTAGCCTTAGTAGTTCATGTTAAACTACAATTGTGGATGCCACCGCCAACTCTTACATCTACATTGGTTATTATGAAAAATTTCTGTCAGTGGACAGTGACTGCCAGGGCATGGGTACGAAATCGGCATAAATATGAACCATACTGATGCTAATGCATATGCATAATAAAAATATCAGAAGCCTATAATATTAGTTCCTGAGAAATCTGTTACAGAAATTTTGCCAAATACTGACTGATGGACCAATCTAAAACATTATAATTACTCGCCACAAGTTTGGTGTGTAAGGCATAATACAAGTACGTATATAAGCATTACCCATGGCATCTTTCTTGAATCTTCTCCATAGTCGTATCTAATTTCCTCCCCTTCATCTATATCACGTGTGGCAAAAAGGCAAAGTCTTGGGTAATTCTTAATGAGTGTCAGTTTCAGTTTTGCATTGCATTCAACTGTTCCCTCTGCAGCATCATTGATTAAGCCGCCTAGTCTTTCACAAATGCTACTCCTGGCATCAATACTTTAAATAAAATATGACTGAAATTATTGAGTCTTGAAAATCATTTGATGGCAGATCAGAAAAGTAACCAATGGTGACACATGGGTGATTGATCCCCTTACTAGAATTGTATAGTATTATGGCAAAGACTTAAGTTAATAGGACAATTTCATAAAAGGTCTTTGAAAACTAGAAACTTTGCCTATGAGACGAGGGATACCGTCCTGTTCTGGATATTGCACCTTAAAGGGCCTATAAAACAGGGGTTGAAAATTCCTCTAGTCTGACACCCAGGACTTGAGAGATTTTAAATTTGGGACTTGTCATTATTTCAGAGAAAAAAGTCCAGTGGACCTGCTGTTCAAAGACTCACAGCATGAACAAAATACCACAAATATACAGACATTTCTACATTTTCTGCTCATATAAAGTAAAATTTTACTCCAGGTTTGAATATTGACCTGCTAAAACATATCAAACATAAATTTGCACATTATTAAGGTTACTTTTTTCTCAATTTCAAAAATTCTTGACTTGATTTTGGACAATTTTGGGCTTGACAATACAGATTTGAAAAAAACTAGGGCTTGGACATTCGACAGAAATTATCAACCCCTGCTAAACCAAGAAGTTAACCAAAGCCTTACATACATATATGTACAGACAGATGTGGTTGCCGTAAAGAAATTTTCAAGAGATAGGGTGGTGGCATTGCTAGGACAAATTCTTATCTTTTTATCTCAAATTTGATGTTGAATGACGGAGATAACGTGACAGACAATGTGAGTAAATTAAAGAAGCTTTTACGATGTCAGGCCTTGAGTGAGAATTTAGCATTTTAGCTGATTTGACTTAGTAAACAGGAGCTTATCATGATATCCCCAGCGTTGGTGTCCAGTTAGGAAGAATGTTAAAGTCCATTCCAGGATACTGACAAGGTCCACATTAATATATATATGGTATTATGGTATGAGTGATAAGCCTAGGGATACTAAGTACAATGTTCAAGTATGCCTCTGATGCACTATCATTTTATCATTACAAATGAATGAATTAACCTTTAAGTTCAATTTCTTTTATAAATATTGGAAACATTCAAAATGATGATAAGGCCAATATAAAAAATTATCCTACATTCTCACTCATCCCGTCTTGTCATAATTTTTTCATATGCCTCAAAAAATTATTTAGACTTTTTGTCAAATTTTGTCATGTTTACTTGCATTTCTTGCATTTCCCACCAAAATGGATAAAAAAAAATAAAATTTGTCCACCCGGACCCAAATTTTGCAAAAAGTTGGATGAGATTCTAAGGATTATTTTATTATGGCCTAATGAATTTTGATTTTTATAAACAGAATTAACATACCATTGGAATCTACCGTTATATCGAGAAGCAAAGACATAACAGTTTCCATTATGTTCCCCGAGTTTTCCTTCATTTTCATCAATTCTCTCGCCAACATATTCCAGGATAAAATCACCCTTTTTAAAACCTTTTTTGGCCAACACACCAAAATCTATAACAATAAAGAAGTGGAGCAGTTGTAAACAACAGCTAATCCATGCGTCCGTTAATAATTAAGTCAGGTGGAACATGAAATTCAACGTAAAATAGTTCTGGTTGGCACATGTATGTCAGTTACTACCAAAGATGTACCCACCTAGCAAATATCACTCTTTACCACTGATAGTTGCTGAGATATATACATGTACCTTAACCAAACCTTTAACCAAAGTTGCTCATGCTGAAAATATAGGTCAAGGTGACCTTATTATGGTATGATGTTGGCTACTACCCAAGATGTATCCGTTGACAAAATATCATCCCTCTACGACTTGTAGTTGCTGATGAGTTGGAAATACAACTGTCTCAGAAGAATACAAGAATATTTTGGCCCTATAACATGTATAAGATATGAAACTAGAAATCCCACAAAGTCATGAAGGGCCCAATTATAAAAAATCTTAGTTTTTCAAAAAATATTTGATGGAATTGCACAAAAATTAGTATACTGATGCTAATGCATATGCATACTAAATATGAATGGACTAGCCTTAGTAGTTCATGTTAAACTACAATTGTGGATGCCACCGCCAACTCTTACATCTACATTGGTTATTATGAAAAATTTCCGTCAGTGGACAGTGACTGCCAGGGCATGGGTCTGAAATCGGCATAAATATGAACCATACTGATGCTAATGCATATGCATATGCATAATAAAAATATCAGAAGCCTATAATATTAGTTCCTCAGAAATCTGTTACAGAAATTTTGCCAAATACTGACTGATGGACCAATCTAAAACATTATAATTACTTGCCACAAGTTTGGTGTGTAAGGCATAATACAAGTACGTATATAAGCATTACCCATGGCATCTTTCTTGAATCTTCTCCACAGTCGTATCTAATTTCCTCCCCTTCATCTATATCACGTGTGGCAAAAAGGCAAAGTCTTGGGTAATTCTTAATGAGTGTCAGTTTCATTTTTGCATTGCATTCAACTGTTCCCTCTGCAGCATCATTGATTAAGCCGCCTAGTCTTTCACAAATGCTACTCCTGGCATCAATACTTTAAATAAAATATGACTGAAATTATTGAGTCTTGAAAATCATTTGATGGCAGATCAGAAAAGTAACCAATGGTGACACATGGGTGATTGATCCCCTTACTAGAATTGTATAGTATTATGGCAAAGACTTAAGTTAATAGGACAATTTCATAAAAGGTCTTTGTAAACTAGAAACTTTGTCTATGAGACGAGGGATACCGTCCTGTTCTGGATATTGCACCTTAAAGGGCCTATAAAACAGGGGTTGAAAATTCCTCTAGTCTGACACCCAGGACTTGAGATTTTAAATTTGGGACTTGTCATTATTTCAGAGAAAAAAGTCCAGTGGACCTGCTGTTCAAAGGCTCACAGCATGAACAAAATACCACAAATATACAGACATTTCTACATTTTCTGCTGATGCTAATGCATATGCATACCAAATATGAATGGCCTAGCATAAGTAGTTCATGTTAAACTACAACTGTGGAGGCCGCCGCCTACACTATCCCCAAGTCTCACCTTCTGCGAGACAAACATCAAAAACACACCAAAATCGAACGCTTCTTACTCTTTTGATGCTTATTGTTGTATGCAAAAATCATTTGAATCAATTTAGGCATACCTGAGTTATCGTACGACATAGAAAAGTGTAACGGACAGACAGAGTGATTACTATAGGGCACGCCACTTTTCGTGGCTGGGCCCTAATAAACATTTATATTATAAGTTCATATTACATGTACATACCAATATGTTTAGAGATAAAAGCTTTCTCTATTCCTTCTTGGTCGAGTCCAGTCTGGCACCAATATTCAGCCCAGCCTAATGGTGAACATCTCTTCTGTAAAGCACAAAAATGAAAGAATCGAACTAAAAACCCAACAGTTATTTTAACTACTGCTATAAATGCTGTAATCTTTAAAAGGGTGAACTTAAATGTGGTATATTATCTAAGTTTCCACAGAACAAATCGTAATTTTGTACTTGAACTTTAGTGATGTAACATGACACAAAATATATCAAGCTGCATCAGGTTAAGTAAGAGTAACATGGACACAAAAATGGTGTCAAGTTACATCTTACAGCATACATTGACTGCATTATTTCCAAACTTAGTTCATTTCCTGTGGATATACTTTAAAAAGTAAGGACTCGTGGAAATGTAGAGCCTACCATAAAAACTGTCAAACGATTTTGTTTTTGACAAAGTCAGCACACAGTTACAACCCAAGATGTAAAATGGACACTTACTTAAGCTACATACGATGCAACATGGACACAATACCTAGTTTTATAAATAACAGAATTATAGCTGGGGAAACTTGCAAATCCCCTAAGAGGGAACATTCCTACAAAACAGGTACTGTACTCTTGCTATCCATGCAAACTACTTTCTTCTAAAGAGTGTTATACTTTTTCACTTAGATGTAACATGGACACGAAACAAAATTATATTTTTTCCTTTCCATGTTACATCTTGGAAGCCATTATTGAAATTCAGCATTCATGTACTGTACTTTTTGCAAATAATGCCCAATAAAGATACTTTAACTACTTCTACATCATGTCTGCCTCTGTTTAATAATTGCTGTCTATTATATAGCGTGGTATTCATAAAATCTCTGCAAGTCAATGCTGATACATTGGGTGGTGCAGTCTTCGCGAAATATACAGGCAGATTAATTTCATGAGACGCTGTCTGATGATTCTTTGTTTTGCGCCTGACAATCAGTTGACCTTTTTATCTTCTTAATTTACTTAACTTAATCGAAAGGCACCACAAAATTAGTGTTAATTTTACTTGACACCGGTATTCCATGGTTATTCCCCTTTAATTATAATCGCGCATTTTGATTGGACAAAGCATCTATTCTAATATATAAACCGGTGTCATGCAAAATCAGGACCGGAATCAAATTTTGATCTACAAATAAAATGAAGATAAAGAAGGCTGTTCTAATTTTCAAACTGAGTTTTTGAATTTTGAAAATATATTGAAAATAGTAGAGATTGACATTATTATTACCCTACTCAGAAACTCTTAAGGTAATTACATTGGTTGATTATATTTATTTTTAATACTTGCTTATGTTTCAATCAATATTGTTAACTGTGTTATATGTTAAAAATTTTAATTGATAATAAGTAAAATGGATTTGATCGAAAACCCAAATTGAAACATTGACTTTCTTATAATTTTGCCTAACATCAAACTCAAATGTAAATATATTGAGATATTTATAAAAAATCTTTTATCTGTATGTAATAATTAAAATCAAGTAGTGATTTAACAAATAATTTGTGATCTCAAACACAAAGATTTTTTAACTGAATTTTTCATGAGTATTGTTGTATTGAAAATTTCGGTCTGGTACAATTGTCTTCGGTCAGGCAGGTGGACATGGATGGCCGGACCGAATGTCAGGCATGTCATTTGCAACCAGGGATTTTCCTGCTTTTATTTTGGGGCCGATATATGCCCCGTTCCCAAATATGAAAGTGAAAATTCCCAATTCAGAAGGTTTGTTATCCCGATTCAAAAAATAAATTCAATCACGCTAAGCCGAAATATTTCAAAGATCATCAAAATCGCGAACATAGGTTTATAATTACTGTTCCCGGTATCTTTAATAACGGCAACCAGTTGTATATTAGAGCTTGCTTGCTTTAATACAATACGCATATTCCAGTACAATATATAGAAAACACCTCTGATTACGTAAGTCGCAGAACTTTGTTCAATAATATGAAAGATAATTGTATGTCGCAAATAACACAAATTACTTTATATTTACGGATGTCCAGTATTGGGCCATAATTAAAAATATGTTTGTTTGCACTAACGCGAGCGACCGGGAAAAAACCCGCCGACCCGGAAGTTTTTTATTAGCCCAAAAAACGAAAGTTTTTTTTCCGGAATTTTCCCGTTGTCGTTTCCGTCATTGTTCCATCTTTACAATTATCGACATATTTCCGGTTTGTAAATTCTGCAAAATCATGGAAAACATCGACACATTTTCATATACCGGTAATGGTATGATGCAAAAAAAAAAAAAAAGTTTACCTACCTACCGACCCAACCTGAAAACAATGGGTAGAGTAAGTCCAAACTGAAATATTTTTAAGTGTGGCCTTATGGGCTGGTTTCTTGGTTAAAAATAGCATGTCTAGAAAAGAATAAGTCAGAGGAAAACATTTGGAATAAAGCGTGACCCTGCAGTAACGTTCAAAATGGCATTACACAACGTGAAATATTAACGAAAGGGAAGGATGGTGCATTCTATCAAAACTAGGAAATTTTGTTTTAAAAAAATAAGAAATTAAATATTGACCGGAGCCTTGATGAATAGAAAATCATGATTTTTCTTGCACTGATTGACCCATCCATTATCAGCATTTAACCGACTCTTTCATTCGATTACGAACTAAAAGCCTACGCAATGCACATTTTTAGAGTTTAGTATATCTGATTTAGTTCTTATCCAGTCATTTATTAAGACCACAGAACAAACGAGAGTGAGAGTGAAAGTAAAATCTGATGTTTGCAATTCAGTTTCTAATCAATTCCATTAAGATTCCTGGAAATTTGTCTCTGTAAGTATGATGTCAGCACAGTTTGCTACATATGTAAATTTTGGTAACTTTTTCCAAACTCTTTATAAAAACTTATTTGTATTTGTCAGTTATGGGGTCAGGCTTTTAGATTCCATCTTGTCATTAATGACTAATTAACAGACAAGAAACATTTTCATTAAAAACACTGATATTTTTACTTTATTCATATTTAAGACTTTTCCCAATTGTGGCGTTTACGTCGTAATTTTCCCAATTAACAGGGGCCCAGGCCCCATTTGAAAAAAGGTAGGAAAATCCCTGGCAACTTTCGTGAAGACTGGTGGTGTAATTGAAGACCAAGTTTACATCGACATCTTTCGCTTTACGTTGCGATTTCACCACGAAACAATTGCATGGACTTTAAAATATTATATGATCAAGTTGTTTCTTTGTTTGAGTTTCACTTAAATAAAAAAAGGATGGATTTGTTCTGCTTTATGGGACGTAACCTGATATCGACTTAAACTTTCCCGTGGTGGTTGTCTGCCATATTGAAAATGAAGCCGCTCATGTGATGCAAAATACTTTTCTATCGTCTTCGTGTTTGTTAGAAGCAAACATGGTTTATTTTAAGGCAACATAAAGTGCGATGTTTTTTAATTTTGCCTTTTATGTTATATCTAGGGACGTAACACTGTTGACTCGATTATCATATTGCAATATTACGATGCAATTTACTAGTAAATATCTTATGAATTACATAAGCGACATCAATTCGTTTCAAAGCACTTGCGTACTCGTTACGGGTTATAAATAAACTGTTCTGAACTATCTCCTTTTGGTACATGTGGTAATAACGAGGTTTTGTGAATTTTTTATAGACGTACAGAGGGAACAACGTGTTTTTTATAAAAAACACTGACCCACCATGGAAGTTAATCCTTTCCTCTATCACCCACCATGGTATATCCACGCCTACTATCGTGGTTAAGAATTTTCTCAGGTAATCTTACCACGGTGGATGCATATGAGGGAGTTCAGTCTACCATGGCATGTCGCCACAGGGGTCCGGCCACGATATCTCCGCGGTGGTAAATGACAACATAAACGTTGTCATTTAATTGATTGCGGGTTTAAACATCGTTACCCGAATGATTACCACCGTGGCGTATCGTGGTGAATTTCTGAATGAAAAAAACCACGACCACGGTATATAGTGGGTAATATAAAAAACACGTTGTCACGTCTGTAACTATGGGGACACAAACTGTTACGTCACCAACCATTCAAAATATTTGTTTATTTCTAAATTATTATGATTTGTTTGACATTAACAAAGTATGATATGCAAAGAATTACCATCTATCTGAATACTCATACATTCAAATGCATGCCAAGGCTTCTGATTGGTGTAGTAGAAACAGAAATTCAACACCACTATAAAAGGCAACCTTTTTCCATCCAAAAACAGCATGTTTTAGCTTAATTTCGAGGCACTTGCTTCAGTAAACTAATTTTTTTTAAATAAATAATATGTAATATATATTCACCTTTCTAAAGACAACAAAAGTTGTATAAGTGTACACAAGAATGAAAATATTTGAAGAATTTATGGGATGTAACCAAAAAATGCTGGACGGAAAAACCGTGTTCATATTATAAAATTGTGCTAGAATATATTAAATATTTATTGATGTTTATTGTATTCATTAATTAATGATCTTGCATGCATTTATACATATAAATAAATATACACACATATAAGATCTTAAAAATCGTCGCACGCAAAAGTGACTAATAGTTCAAAAATCCTAGCTAAAACTGATTTAGGTCTAAACTTTATGACATTATATCTTTGATTCATGGAAATAGACCAAGACAAGTCTTTTTGAAATGGTGAGTTCCAATCTAGCTTCACGAGTCCATAGAATAGATGAGCCCAGACTATTAGCCAAGTACACTTCCATTAAAGGTTTTAGCTATAATTTTGAAATCATGGGGCGTGTTTACAGACAAGTAAAATGACATAAATTTGTCATGTTTCTCTATTAACATACACGTTCGTATCTCAGTTTTCTTATTGTAATAAAAAGTGTGTAAATTTCACCACTGATATTAGTACCAGAACCGACTTTTTATAAATATAAAGTAAATAATGTATGAATAAAAATGTAGCATAATATATTGTTAACAGCAACCTTTTCTGAATGAGAATCATTCATGTTTGAATATTTAAAAAGTATCTAGTAAATAAAAATCTTCCTAATGCTTGGTGATCCCCCTCCCTCTTTTACATTTAATGAACTCTGCAAAGCACTCCTCATACCTTTTTAAAGCTGGGTAAATGGTGATCTTCTTACGACAGAACCAGATTTCATAACTTCTTACAACCGAACCAGTAGAAGTGCACTTGAAAAGGGGGGTTGTCACAGTTTCCGGTAGACTTGGTCCACGTCCCTTCCTAATAAAGGGAAAATACTGAATAAAATGGATTTTTTCTGTTTTTTAGCCAATTTCGAAGAAGTGGGGGGATTTTTTAAAGATCATAAGGACTTAAGACATCGAGAAAAAAATAGAAACCATATGTTTTTCTGAAAGATTAGGTTCTCTGTTATCCAATAATACCACATAATATGATATGTTCGAAACGTGCCGGACTAGTCAAGTAAATTTTGTGTCTGTCCGGTAGTCTAGCAATTTGATCGGACCAAATGTCCGGTGTCAGCATGCCACCTTATTTTGTGTTTTTCACTCATTGAACTGCTTCTGTCATGTTTTAGTTAATCAAGATTTGTAATATTTAAATATTCATCTCCCCCCTAAAAGTCCAAGTGCGTCAAAAATTTTTCGTAGGAATTTTTTTTCTTTCATGTGACATTTATGGCTACTCAAAAATCAAAGTGGTGTAGATGAGGGGTGCACGGGGGTTATTGCAGTCCATATGTACTATAACAATAGATTCACGGTAAGCAATTATCAAGCATTCAAAACAGCAAAACCACTGACCTGGTCAAAATACCCGTATCTGCTCCATCCCCGCTCCCCAACCCTTCAGCCAATGTACCCCCGCCGTTTTGAAATGTGACAGAATTTTCATTTTGATAAAGTGATTTTGCATACTCAATTTTGACCTTGCTTTGAACGGAAGTGTACGTTAGGATAATTCCATTGTTGTCTTTTTCAAAATCCTTCGGGTAATGTCGTCTTCAGTTGAGGCGGGAAAAATCTTGCGGTTTGTCCGAATACCATTGTACATTACGAAAGCAGACAAACGTTTGTAAACAACATTCAGTCTTCACGCTAAACTTGTTTAGTCACAGGCCAATTGGGCCTGTCCCTACAGAAGTTTACAGGCCCACAGGAAAATTAACAAGCCCGAATATTTCATAGTAAATTTTAGGGTGTCAATACTAAGAAATATTCAATAAAGTGGCAGTAAAAATCAATTAAATTAAATAGTTTTCAGTCATTTATTCTCTCGAAAATGACATTAGTATTGTCTCTCAGGGAATAGAACAAGAGGAACTTGCTTTATCAACAAGTGTTGGTATATGCAATTTTATATTTATATGGCTTTATCTTAAGCAGTTTAACTTAAAATTATTGATAAGTACTACTCAATGAAAGACCCAAACACACAGTTTTGATTAACTTCTTTTATCCCACATTTCCATAAATATTCAACATTACAATGAAAAAGAATCAACTCAGGGTTCGACATTAATTTTTTTATTTACTTGTCCTTTCGGACAAGTGGTGTAAACAGCTGACCTGTCCGAAATTTACATTCACTTGTCCAAACTTTCTTTCAATATTATAACCTAATAGTACATGTCACTTGCCTTTTATGATTCTCAATTAATTCATTGAATCAAATACATGTATGCTGTATTATTGATTTTTTAAAAATATGTTGTTGTATAAAGTAACCAGATTGAAGAGAAAGCTCAGAAGTTACATGCTTATAGTTACATGTAGAGAAACATTAGGATAATTGTTGTAGAAATAGTGAGTACAAAGGCGTAAAAGCCGTACAGCTTACACAAGGGAACCCATTTTCTTTTAAAATTGATTTGAATCAAACCAGTAGTTTAAATTATAGTAGGATAAAGTATCATTGGAAGAAGAGAACAAACAGTTTTATTAACTTTCCGTCTTCTTTTTACAACATAAAATATATCGCACATTTCAATGAAATGAATCAAATGTCTTAAAGCTGTACAATAAAATAAATGTTTCTTTGTCATGAATAAGTACACAAGTTGATTGAATTATCAAATGAAGAAGAACTAGAAGAAGAAAATGGCATAATTGTGTACCAATTATTATGTAATCAATAGAAAAATACACTATTACAAATATTTAAACAGATTAAATGATTGTTTTAAAGTGACTACCAAATACTAATTTATTATGTTTAAATCTTTGCAGTAATCATGATCGTATTTGCAATCTCCGTAACCGACTTCGTATCCTCTCCGGAGACTGTCCTTTTTTCGTGTTTTCTTTTTACTGGTTTCCTCAAAAGATATATGCACACTGTAAAAGTCATGCAGGAACCAGCTTACAAATGGCGCGTCAACATGATAAACATAACGGGGTGACAGAAATACAACGATATCTGATCCAAATGGCTATAAAATTAAAAGGCGATCTAAGGCAACTTCAAAACCGCTTTTAAAGATGAACAAGGCAATCAGGACTATAATTTTTAAATTACTAGCCTTTAAGATTGTTTCAAACTTTTTACTGGTCCAATCGGACATGTACAAGATAAGTTTTACTTCTCCGAACCAGACTTTAACCTGTCCCGGGGGATCAGACAGCCGTTAATGTCGAACCCTGCAACTGCCACAAGACCGTTAAATAAAATAAATGTTTCTTTGTTATTAGTACATAAGTTAATTGATTATTATAAAGTAGAACTAAGAAGTAGAAAATGGATACATTGTCAAACATATAATATTATGTATTTAATGTAAAATGCACTACTTAAAATATTTATACAGATGAAAATTAAAGTTTTTGATAGTTATTACCAAAATCTTGACTGTTTCAATCTTTACAACACTCATTTCAATACCAGCAGCATCGTTATTTGCAATCTCCGGCCCTATGTTCGTATCCGCTGCGGAAATTCCAATATTTTACTTTTGCTTTGAACTGGTATCTGCTTTTAATTTCCTGCAACCCTTTACGTTAATTTTACAAGTTATACAGGAATAGGGGTGAAACGATACAGTTACTCAACGATACGATACATATCGTAGAATTTCTCAACGATACTATTACTTACGATACGATACGATACATTCGATCGTTATATACATATTCATTGATTTTTGTGAAACGTATTCATATTGAGATCTATAGATTGCCGGCGGAACTTTTAATTTAATCACGGCACTACCATCCGCAATCACGTTTTCCTCAGCCATAGCTATGGCCGATTTTTGTATCTTCGCATTGAAGATTTCCGACGGAAAAGGCTAAAATAATGATGTTTGGTCCCGAACGCGTACCGAATCGAAAATTGACAATTGTGTACCGTACACCGAAATTCACCAAAATACCGTGGATTTTCGGTACTTCGGAGTATCGTTTCACTCCTATACAGGAACCAGCTTTACTAAGACCAGTTACAAAATTTTTAGAAGTAATGGGACCAGTTTCATTTTACGTAATCTATTATGGTTTTGTTTTTGCAAGAAATTACGATATGGCAAGTTAAAATAAATAAATTATATCCATCTCTGGCAGTTTTTTATTATCAAAATGAATTAACAGCTTATTTCTTGGCACACACCAGCCGGGTGTCCATAGTTCACAGTTTTAGAGGCCCAAACTTAATTTCACCCGCTGCGGGAATTGGACTACCGGGTTAATTCGAAGACTGCAACTTTAGACCCCTTTACAAACGAAAATGGCTGCCTTCCTACAGAAAATTGCTTTAAATCAAAATGAAAATTCAGTCACATTTCAAAACGACGTTTTAATGGTGGAAAATAATTGTGGATTTCAAAAACTGTAATACGAGATAGATTGATTGATTGATTAATGGTGTTTAACGCCCGAGCAGCAATATTTCAGCTATATTCAGGCGATGAACATGAAATGGATAAAATGAACATGAAATGATGATGAATGAAAATGGGATGGGACACAAGGAAAAATAGGGGTAATGGATTTTAGATTGCCACTGGCAAAATGGAGGATGGATAGGGTCGGGCAATTTAGCCTCCTGTAGCGGGATCGAAATCCCTACTCATTGCGAGGAACGTGGCATTTTCCCAACACGGTGCACTAATATGGTTTGCGGTCAGGTTTTCCGTATTATGGCCTGACAACCCCAGCTTGCCAGGGGTACCCCATTCAACCACCTGGGGCACACATCCTAGTCGGTCTTTAGGCAAACCGACCTGACACGCCGGTCAGGGTACTGGGCGCTATTTAGTCGCCTTTTATGACAAGCTAGCGCGACTGCGGACTATTCTTTTAGCCACCCGGATCCCGCACGGGGCAATACGAGATAGACAAAAGAATCATAAACTTGACCAAATGCTGTAAGCAGTTTTCCATTTTATCAGGTAAAACACGTCAGACTGAAACGGTAACGTTAACTACAATGAAAACTGAAAGTGGGATAACGGACCCTGGGCAAAAGTATAAAGAGGGCGAACGGACAAGGTACCCGAACTGACAGACCCCACCCCACCCAATCAAAAACAAATGGTCATCGCCTTACTTTGATAGGGATTTTTCCAAAAGTTGCATCAATTTTAACACTTTATCGTAGAGCTCTCGTAGTCTTCTGAAAACTTACATCAGGCCTGTCAGTGGCAGCCCTGTTATTATTAAAAATAAAATAGTTTCTGATCCGATTTTTGGCGGGAAATACGAGTCTATCTAAATGTAAGTTGCAATACCTTTTCTCCAACAAAATTAAATTATCATCTACCTTGAATTCTTTTGTTGCAGAGCATCATATTGCAATAATATACTTACAGCCTTTTACCCTCTGGACAACATTGGAGGCGGCATCATGGTAAAGCGGTCGCCATATTTGTTACATATTTGTTCGCGCATGCGCAAATAATATTTTGTGTGAAAAAAGTTTCGTGCCGGGAAGGGGAAAAAAAAGGTAGACTATACACCGTGTCTGAAATGACTGATTGTGGACGGCAAATGAGACCATATTTTTTTAGATGTTTTTTATCTGTTTTATCGAAAAATAAGACAATTTATCAAGATTTAGTGAAATGGAAACTGAGGACGTCCTCAGTTGTAAGCGGAGTCCTCAGTTGAAGGCGTGTATTCTTACTGGAGTCCTCAATGGCATACTTAAACACACGCACACACACACACACACACACACACACACACACACTCACACACGCTACCCACCATATATCCGCCTGTCTTATGGTATAACATGATAACCCTTCATTAAATGATACTCCCCTATCGAACAATCTTAGACGCGTTGGACTGAACTGATAGGGCTTTTGGTTTCTACATCAGTACCTTGTACAAATATTTAACTATATCTATATATCTATATCTTAATAATTATAACAACGAGTAAAAGGATATGAATTATGATGTAATATGTTTCTAGTGGTCTAGATGTTATGGAGACTAATCATTGCACACATAATATATATGTATATATTTAAATATTTAGACAGACGTTTCGTTTAAAGTTCCTTTAACCCTATAACAAAACAAACTAAATCGCTATGATTTATATATAATTTACATATACTATTGAGTATCCTGATATACACATCATATATCTAAAAAAATTACTGATGATACTGTAAGCATTGTTTATTGTAAAGGTAAGATAACTTTCCATTCTATGTCTAGTCTCAAAATAAAACGTTTTTAAGTGCACGGAAACGCCAATCTTAAGCCACAAATATGTCAGCGTTTTCATGTTGTTTTAAAAATCCTCTCGAATAATTGGCAAACGCTTAGCAAATGGGTCATCAGGGTTGATGTTTAAAAAGAGATGTTTTATTGATAGTTCGTATGATTAACGTGTATGGACTTTCGTTTAACATGTCTACAAAGTGACAATACGTCTATTGTAATACAATGATATTATAGTACTATGCACTTTATTTTCAGTTTTATATCTATATTTTTTAATGACTTTTATTAGGAGCAAGTGTACTTGTACGTGGCAGTTCCGGATTTTAACAGTAATTCATTGGTACATGTAGCTGAATTTGCGATCGAATTTCAATAAAAGTGCATCGCACTGTGTTACATTGCACTTTGTGTAGGTGTGTGCCGTTTGAACACAAAGAGGAACATTGGTTTTTAGAAAAAAATAAAGGGAAATAAAACAATATATTAATCCTTATGGTTAACATATGATAGCAGTTAGACCAATCAGGTAAAACAGAGTTATTGAAGTGTCCTGTTTATGGTGTTTATGATTTGTAAGATTTTCTAACATTTGTATGTTTTTAAAGGACTTGTTTTTCGCAACGGACCTCCAATTTTTTTTGTTTAAATTGTACACATAAGCCATCTGAAACTTAATAGTTTTGCATGCGGGTTTTGGGGTACAAAACCATGGAAAATCCAGGGTTTTACAAATAATATTCTATCTCTAAAGTTACAGACATAAACGCCTTAGCATTTTTTTATTTTTGGGTACTTTGGTTCCTATAATTATTTCATTACAAACTATTAACGAACATTTATAACTGAGAACAAACATGTACATTTAAATGCTTGACGATATAAAATCCCTAAGTGTAAAACATCTAAAATGTGAAAATAATGTTTTATCAACTATAAAGCAAATTATCCTAATTAATTACATAACTTAGGAATGAAACATGTTTGTTTGGTTTGATTTTTTCTTTGGTTTAATTTTGTAATTACATTTAGGGTAGAATTGATTTTTGAGCTTTGATTTATCTTTGGTGTTTTGTCTCTGACGGCTTACATAACTGTGATACAAGGATTTTAAATGCTGACGTCAACATCCGACAGATAGCTCATAAAATGCATTCTGTATGCAAATAATGAACCAATTTACAGCAATAGAACCGAGAAAATTAAACAAAGTACCCAACTTCAATTATTCTTCTCGGTTAAGTACTGTAACATCGTTTTCCATGTTCCGGTCTCAACTTTACCTGTTTTTCTATAAATCATCTTAGGAAATTATACTTTAATTTCTATCGATCTCTTGATTATTTTGTTCTTTGTCAATAAATTTCTTTTTGACTTCTGTATAAAAAACCCTTATTTTATTAGAAACATTTGTAAACCAAGAATAATGTCTCGGTTGCACATCAGTAGTGAAAAATTACTTCATGACCAACATATAAAGCATTACAATGTAATCATATAAAATGTATGTGTTACATAATTCTGATGCAGTAACTCATATAAAGGTCAAGGCAGTGTAACCTTCCAGAGACGGAGCTATCATATATTGCTGATGAGCAACCTACATATACCAACTATAGTACAAGTAATACTTTAATGCATGGTAAATGACCGGTCTAATCACAAATCTTCAACGTATGAAATCGAGGTCCAAGTCAGGTGACACCTACAATGTTCTATACTATTATGCACTATGCATCAACAAACTATGTATAAAAACTCCTAATCGTACCATGCATAGTTACAGAGAAACGAACCTAATCTAATACAAACTTTTACGTGAGCATTGAACCGTGCAATTGAGAACAAGATCAGATAAACCTACAAGATTGTCATGTCGTACGAAGAAACAAACCTAATCTAAACACTTTAAAGTACTCATTGTTCCGTGAAATTGAGGTCTTCGTGAAATAGAGTTAAAAGTTTAACTTTTCTACTCTCTATACTACTTTTCCAAATAAGTTAAAAGAAAAATATGTAAGACTTGATCCAACTTTGCTTCACTGAAAGAATGACATATCTTTATACATATATCTAGTTTTTGGAAGTTATCATATTTCGTTAATGACCCTTTGGAATATAACAAAAAGTTAAATGTTACTGAACTCATCACAAGCATGACTTTCTGATTGATAACATTATTGTCATGTTTGGTGGACGTGTATTTTAACTGACCGACAGAATTCCCATGGTTATCAACTGTGCTCCTCTTCTTGTTGACTTGTTCCTGTATACGTATGAGGTGGCATGTATACAAGGGCGTCTCAAAAACAACAAGGACAAAAGGTTAGCCCTCTCCGTCAATATCACATTTCGCTATATATATGCCGTGCTTTCATTGATAATCCGAAATACGGTTACTATGTTGGTCGCATTTAACCCATTGAACTTCAAATTAAGGACATCACAGACAGAGACAGCTAGGTAAGCCTCATACCTTGACCTACATATAGAAATGGACATTGAAGTATGGTTGAGAATCAAACTTTACCACAAAAGGGATAATTTTAATTTTCCTATTGGGAATTTTCCTTTTTTTTATGTGTCAAAATTCCAGCGCATGTATATAAATTACACATCCCTGATTGATTAAGTACTCAAAAGTCTGTATTACATATCCAGATTCCCTTGATATATGGCGTCTACTGACACAAAAGATACCTTACCAAGGGTTTACATTGGCAAGATTTCAGTCACCACCTATAAAGTTTTACGGATGCCATCATGACTTAAATATCTGTGTCAGAAATGGTATTTAATTTGTTCCTTTTGTTGCAACCATTTTCCTTCACTGGATTATAACTTCACCCGAATATGACTCATCGGATTTTGACCTAAAACACGAGTACTTTCCATATTACGTAATATTTGTTTTTGCATGTTTTTTGTCAGTTTGATTTGTTGTTGTCCTCTTTTTTATTGGACCATACTATCATCCTACCATACATGGTTACAGAGAAACTATTCTAATCTAATTACATTGACCTACTAAAATGAGCTTTGAATTTGTGGTAATGGTCAGAAGACACCTACCAGACTGTCATTTACTGTTAAAAAACGACCTACAAACGTAGCCATGTGACCAAAAATGGCAGGTAACTGACTGAAAGTACTAATATTAAACTACAACAGGACCACAATTGACCTATGGCTTAAGCTAACAAAGATATAAAGCAAATATCAAGTGTAAACATCGCCATAACGCTAAACGCATTTTTTTTAAATTATAAGTTTTCCTCCTCAATATTCCAGCTTTTCCTGTATACGGTGTCTATATTTCTCAATTGATTAAATATACAAAAACTTGCAGTGATTTTACTGTTTATTTCAAACGTCATCGACTTCTTCGGGATAAACTTACAAATCAATGTTACAAGAAAAAAACGACTTGTCCGCGCCCTTAATCAGTTTTACAATAATTCAATTTTCTTGTTGGAAACTATTCGTTTGAAAATATGATTGCAGAAAGTTTTCCCAATTATTGAAATCATTACATAGTGATTATGCTGCGATGATTATTGGATACATCTTCATGTAATGCTGATTAGTGGTGTATAATACCCAACCGTTTTCATTATCAGACCAACACATACACTACATAAATGTCAGAAGGAAGTTTCACATGCCATAAAACCTGGTTTAACCCATCATATCGTTTAAAAAACCTGTACCAGAAACATTGCTGTAGTTGCTATTTGTTTGGTTCTTGGTTCGCAACTATACATGTTTCTTGGACTTTAATTTGTGGTTTGTGTTTTTGACAGGGTATTTTGTTATTACCCTTATAATAACCTTTTCTATTTCTCTGCTGGTGTAAGTATTTCTCCTAGGTAATTGCAACTTGGTTGCTAGTAAGCATTATAAATAGCTAATTTGGACGTCACACGGGTTACTAAGGTCCTCTGTTGCTATGTGAAGGAACAATGTAGCACCTGATATTCATGTTTCATTGAATATTCTTCGAGATATCCTTATTAGGTGAACGTTCAGGCATAAGATACTAAATATATTACTGTAGATATGGTGATTTGCTAATGTTGTAAAACCGGTCATAGTTGATATTGTTGACTGTGTGGCATCACCTTGTATTTATGATACAACTGATATAATCAGCATTTGTAGGCATAAATCTAGCGAAATACAAAATGCAAAACCTATGATATGCTTAATGATTTATCCGAATCTATGAGCAATCTTAATAGTAAATCGTATTTTACTAAATCATTTGAACCTTTGGACTGAAATCATCATTTATGGGATTAAGTGTTTGCGTTTTCTACTTCAAACATCCATATGATACAAACAATCCTGAAATATGATTGTGTACAGTCACTTTAATCGGCCAAACCATGATCCTTTGTTTTTTTCTCTGGAGTTAGAATACTTAATGAATGTGTTTTTTTATTTTTGAAATTAGTAGACTGTATAGATTGAACTTATCTAATTTCTATTTTCTGTAGTTGGACGACTTATCTTCTTTTTTCTCTTAAGTTATTAGACTGAAAGGATTTAGCTGATTGCTCGTCTATTATGTGTAGTTAATTGACCATAGTTTTTGGAGTTATTTGACTGACTGAATTGAACTTGTTGTCTAATCTCTGACGTTGACAGACTGCATAGCTTGAGCTTTCTCTTCTCTACTTTGTGAAGTAAATGACAGATCAAATTCAAATACAATTAGTCGTAGCCATACAGACCAACCACTAGTTATATAACTGTGACGTTCAAAGTTTTACAAGTATGACAATATTAACGTCATAATAGAATGTAAGAAAAGTTTCTATAATACGTACGGAATCGTAAGAGAAAACGGTTTGATACCTCGCGAGATTTAAAAATTGCTTGATATCAACTCTCACTCATTATCGAACATGTACATATCACATTTCGATGTTCTAAAAAAAGTAAAGACACTAAGTTTATCATCTATGTAATTTGAGAAATAATAAAAAATTACATCGAGCTATTAAAATGCCAACATTGATAAATAAAAGATACATGTACATGTTATATTTTATTCGATGAAATAAATGACAGTAGAAAATGTTTTATAACATGCTACGTTAATATTGTCAGTAAAATAACCCGATGGATTAACGATTTGAATTAACTTGAGGTTGGTTAAAACTTCAAACAATGAACTAGTCTCCATAGATATGTTGTGTCAACATTTGTTTCACATTTGATAGTTACCTAAAATGAATTATTTAATACCTAGTAATGAAATATTCATGAATAGTCTGACATGTTGAGCAAAATGAAATTTTCCCATTAGATTTATTTTGAAGTTACAAACTAGGATACATTGTTTATTTGTTTGTGGAGCTTGTCATTAGATGCTATGCACCCATTCAAAGTAAATTTAACGTAAACTGTGGAAACATTGGTAATTTTCGAAATTGGGACGAACATTAAATTCGTGTTGAATTAAATAAATTTTACAAATTGACGCAAAGAAATGCGTTTTGAGTACAAATAACATTGTATTCAATGTGTCTTGATAAAGAACGTATTGCTTGCATATCTAATTACAAGTGTTTGGATACGATGTATGAATATAGTTCCAGCCCATGATAAAATGTCAAATCGTGCCACAAAAACATCACATTACTTGAACGTGAAGCGCAACACTTTAGCAATTACACCGGAGATCTATCCCTCATTAATCCATTAAATGGTTGATTATTTGAATATTTTAAATTTTTGTTAAGATATAGATAGTAATAGTTCAGGTATATTCAAGATGAGTACAAGTTAACAAACAATCAATGAATTCGAAAAAAGGCGAAGGATCAAATGGCAGAAAAGTTTGACAATCACAGGAAAAGTATTTTTTATGTAGGTAACGAGAATTATTAGTCTATAGTCTATTAATTAAAGAAACTAGACATTTTTTGTCCACACAGAATATTAGTACTGAAAATATAAAGCAGATGTTGACGTTTATGGCGTCAAATTTGTGCATATTACATTTTTAAAATAAATTTATCTTAAGAATTTGTTGACATTTCCAGTGAATGGGATAGATTTAATGCAGTGTTGGGTCACTATAGAGTGAAGGTATACACAAGACAAGTTTTTCTGTATATTATGTTTTACAATATATTTATTACAAGATCTGCTCTTAGAATCATTGCGTCATCAGTACAGTTCTAAGGCCACGCGGCATATCTTTGAAACACTAAAATATATACTTTAAATATTATTAATTGTGACGGGTTAGTAAAACAAAGCTATAGGGTTACAGCGTTAAAGCTATATGTCTTTGGACCGTTCGCAGCTAAACAAATAATTCCTATATGCTTTGTTTAAACTAATAAAGGATTGAAATTTCTTTATGTTGATTGATTGGATGTGTGCTTTACGTCCCGCGAGCAGTATTTTAGCTATATTCATGACGGGAACAAACAATCAATCAATGGAAAAAGGGTTAGCATTAGAAGCAGGAACAAAGTTTTGACTGCCATTTGAAAAGCACGGAGTATTGGGCAGGGTCGGAGAATTTAGTTTTTTGTAGCAGCTTATCTTTTTCGAAATCTACAAAAGGGTTATCGTGCAAGGAGCGTGGCACTCTCCAAACACATTACTAACTATGGTCCGCGGCCAGGCTTTCCGTATTATGACCTGATAACCCCCCAACGAGAGGGTCTCACCTATCCGCCACCCGAGGACGCGCTGGGCTGCTCTGTATTTATGTTGAAGTTAATAAGCATTTATTGTTTAGAAGACTTTAAAGCAAATAACTGTTACCTCTTGTGAGATTAAAGTTGGATTTGTTGTATACACAAAGTGTTCACATCAGTTCATATTGAAAATAGTTATTCAAATCTGATATATTTAAGATACGACTCCACGGCTTATCTATCTTCCAAACCCTCAATACACGTTACAAACGGGTAAGCTAATTTAAAACTTATAAGTCGATATTAAGAGAACTAAGCATAGCCCCGTTGATCTGAACACTTATCTTCGTGCTGTTACAGTAAGGATTCCTAGAGATTTAAATTCTTTTTTTGATTCGTATATTTGTTTTAAGAAAAATAGCAAAGAAAACCGACCGAAAAACAAGAGCAAAGAGTCAATAAAAACCATGGATGCACTCAGGTGCTCCTAACGAGTAAGCAGTGTCTGCCTCTAATTAGACACCCGTCGAGTTACTCATTGTCATGTCTAGGTAAAAGTCAAATCCAGGAATAGGAAGCAGTACTTCTGACTCTGGGAAAATGTCAGATCGTATTTGCTTTTCCATAACGATCAATCAAGTCATGGTGACGACCATAGAACTTGTGAAGAGATAACATCAACCTAAGAACAACAGACTCTTGTTTGAGTAGTTTAGCATTCAACAACAGTGATCGGTCTAGAAAATTGGAATACCGATCGCAGGATCTAGAATAACTTTAGTTGTAAAATGTACACACCATACGCTGCAGCTGGTGGAATGGTGATGTCGATGCACGGGAAGTTGAGTCTAGTTTGTAGTTTTCTTGAGTCTATTTCTAGAAGTAAGTCTAAGTAAGAGGCTGACCTTAATTTATTAGGGGCCTCTTTAATTTCAAGCTCGCTAGGGTAAATTGAATGTAAATGCTCACCAAATTAGTATTGGTGAGGGACAAAACATATCAATATAGCGGTATGTGAAATTAAAGGTCTGGGCCAGTATTTTTTCTTTCTTCTTCGGCAGGACTTCTAAGAACTCAGGCTCATAAGAGTAAAAAAAACAGGTCGGCGAGGTGAGGAGCACAATTAGTACCCAATGGATTACCAACAGTTTGATGAAAAACATGTCCTTCAAACATGACGAATATGTTGTCAATAAGAAAATCTAACATATGGACAAATTAAGTCTTCAGTATATTTAGTATTAGATTTAGAGTCCTTGACGACGAAGTACGTTCTTTCATGATTAATTACGAGTTATTTATATCGTCTCTTTCCGTTTTTATAAGATCTTTAATCCTGGTTTTAAGCTGCGTATGAGGGATAGGGTGTCAAAAAATCAAATTTTTTAATGCTGTTACAATAGTGAAGAGATCCATGCCTCAAGATGTCTATCAGGGGTTTTTAGGTTTTGTATATCTACATTTCATTTGTTCCACTCTTGGAGTATAAATTGTCACTGAATTTTTGAAGTCCCGTTTTTACTGTTGTTAAAATAGTGTTTAAGAGTTGCGATAGTGTTTTGTTAGTACACTTAGACGATTCTGCTATGAAACGCTGTTTGTCTGGATTTTGTGAAGTTTTGGTATCCAATACAATAAAGGGAGATAACAATCTTCGACTTTGATTTTAAGACCAAAGGATGCATATACCGATTTGTGATTTCATATTCATCTTTAAATTGAAATCAGTTGAAATACATAACTGATCAGCTACTGGCCCCATATATATTAGATGGGTCTTATATGGACACAGCCCTCTGTGCAGTAATGAAAAAAACTTAAGTAAATAAAAATTTTCATATCCCATGGCCAAGCTTCAATTGAAATGACAGTCTCTAAAAACAAAGAGCTAATGGTTGCCAATATGTCTGAACATACTTTAAAATCTATCAGGGCTATATGTGATGAAATAAATCATGCAGATGAAAAATATAATTATAGGCAATCAGATGTAGATTGATTCGTCAGGAGAATAACATGCATATTTAGATGAGTAAAACAGAGATGTATGAAGAGTGTAAACAAATGAAATCTGTGGTAGGTAAAATCTAAAAATATTCAAGCTGAAAAGTTGCATTTTGTTAGAAACATCTGTAGATAAATATATAGAAACAATGGAAATTAAATATGATTACAAAGTCAAATGCCATGTATAAGAAGAGAAAATAAAAAATTTTGACTAACAGCTACAGGCGAAATACATCTCTTAAATTTAAACAAATATATTAAGACAGATCATGTATCATTATGCAAAAGTTATAACAAAGGTATATATGGAAACATTTCTACTCTGCCAATGTCTCATATTCTGTGTAAAACTGCAAGTGTCACTGACATTGTCATGCTAAAATCAGTCAAGGAAAATGGTTGCAAGGTCCTTGAAAAGTCATGGAATTTTGAGACAAAATGATGCATGAACCACGATCTCATTCATGTCAAATGTGGAAACAAACCATGGCAAAGTATTCTATATCATCTTGCACGTTCTGAAACGATTTAGTAAAAGCATATGAAAAGATGGTATTTTAAAAGATCATTTTGATATGAGGTTAAAAGGTAGACTTTTTAACTTTATTTCGAACTTTTGATGTAACGAATAATTTCAAGTATGGTAAATTTCTTACCCTTTTGAACAAAATATGGGTGACCTCCCAGGGAGAATCCTTTCTTTTGATTTAATATTACAATTATTAATCTTGTACTAGGTCTAAAAGATAATACTGACAGTTCTTCGTATGGAGAAAGGATTTAAAATCTACTCTGCCAAAACCATCGGAATGCATTTTTGTAATTAACAAAATACGTATCTTGATCTCGAATTTAAAGTTATATAACAAGCATATCATATCAAAATTGTGATACAAGCTTTCGTGGTCTTATATTTGACTCAAGGGTAACCTTTTTAAAACCTTATATCAAAAATAATTTAAAATGCCTAAATACTATATACATTTTAAAAGTCGTTTCAAGCACTAACTTGGGCGTAAGTGAAATGTTTAATTTAATCTATACAGATCGATGGTTTTATCTCAATTGGATTATGATTGTTTTATTTATGGTTCAGCTCGCAAGTCGTGTGTCAAAATCCCTAATACTGTTTACCTTTAAGAATTGCAACTATGTCTTGGAGCATTTAGAACCACATCTATAGAAAGCTATATTTGTATGAAAAGATTTAACAAATGACTACACAAACTAAAACGTCTGTAGAAGATTTTAAAACGGAAGGTAAATATTAATTTACATTGACTACATTATCATTTAAAGCATTTAAACATCTGTAAAAGAATTCAAAGCATTAAAGGGTAAGATAAGAGTTTTAGTATAAGCCAATAGATTTCGCTATAATTATTTTCGTTTATGTTAAGCAGTTAAACAGATTGTACAACTATCTAACTAAAGAAAAGGTTTTTTTTCAAATATTGATAAATATTGTTTCAAGAAGATTATTATTATAAAGTTACTGACTTTGATATAAATCGCTATCAGGATGTTTTAACCTACAGAACATGTAATATTCACCAAGCTGTTAGGCGAGCTGAATATGCAATTTAAAGATTGAAAAATAGTGATAACAACCACAAATCAAAGTCAGTTATTGTTTTATAACATGAATAAAACCAGCATATCCTAGTCTATAATATCAAATCGATTAGCAACAGGCGCGTCCACTGTTGTTGACAAGGGTTTTGTCAGTTTGTGTTATCGATTAAGGAGGCTATTCTTAATGGCTATTGAACAATTGTACTTCTCGATCTATTTTTAGATAAAAACCAGTTAATATTGGATTCCGTTTAGTCTATTTATCAAATGAAACTGAAGCGGCCAAAAAATAGCCACATTTTTTAGGTAATGTTAGCACTGTTGCAGTTTAACATAAGCAAAAAGTAGACCAATAAATAATGCAAAAGATTATTCATGAAATTAATTGCAAGAGCATACATTCGAACATTGTGATGACGTCTAATTTTGGAGTAATATTTTCTGTAGAACGTAACTAAATGTTAGCGTGTGTATATATATAGAATATCGCACCCTGTATCAGCCCGAGACATAAATAGCATCCCGAGAGATCTGCCCAAGGAATGATATTTGTTTACCACATTTATAAAACCATTGATGCTAATTTCGTCGTCAAGAATAAAGCTAAAATATTAGAATTTTAAAATTAATATTCATATTTCTGGTTCATGTAACACTTGATGTCATGTTTGTATTTTATAATTTGTTTTGTTATGTTTGTTTTCCTTTCGCTGGTTTGTATGTTTTACTTGATTGTCTGCCGCCGAATCGTGAATCGGTGTCGGCCATGTTGGTTAATAGTTCATACGGTGTGTTCACATTTCTCCAACATTTGATATTTTATTTATACAAGTAAGAAATATGAAAATGTGAATAGGTAGTAATTTAGATGGCAATTATTACCACAGTAATTTACATGGTACATGTAATTTTTAACACAGTAATTTAGATGGTACTTATTACCACAGTAATTTAGATGGTAATTATTACCACAGTAATTTAGATGGTAATTATTAGCACAGAAATTTATATGGTAATTATTACACAGTAATTTACATTGTAATTATTACCACAGTAATGTAGATGGTAATTTAGATGGTAATTATTACCACAGTAATTTAGATGGTAATTATTACCACAGTAATTTAGATGGTAATTATTTCCACATTGTAGATGATTGTTTTTGTAAGCAATTCAATTAAAAGAATATTGTTGTTTTTAGTTTTCTGTAAACAATCTTTAGATTTTTCTGAATTAAATTGATAAATAACATAATGCCATATCACAAAAATCTCATTTTGTTTAATAATTGATCGATCAAACAAACAATACTTAATAAGCAATGACGTACCAAACATTACAAGTCATAAACGTCAAATATTCTCTATAGGGCATAATACCTTATTTTACCCATGTGACTCGATACTGCTTAGTACAACCATTTATTAACTTTTAATTTTTATATGGTCACTTTACTTTGGTTAATGTGCATTTATTTGTAAAAGCAATAAAATTTACATTTGTTAAGTGGCTAAATTTCACAGTTTGATAACTCCACGTCAATATCAACTAAATAAAGACGACTGCTTATGCGCATGAACTCTGTATACATTATGTAATATTTGACAATAATAGGGTGCATTTATTGACATAAGAAATTTATCTATATGTAGATTATGTCGAGTTCAACATTAAGTAGGCAATATATGCACTTGACCTGCAAACGTGTAAAGCAAAACTTGCAGTCACAGTACAATTTCGACAAAAATCAAACCCGCACAGAATTTCCGAGGTGAAAATTGACATTCAGCACCAAATTTCCGGAAGTATACGCGTATTTGATAAGTAGAGCATAGATCTATCTATATATATTAAACCTGAATTAAGAATGTTTTATATCATTCACGACTGCCATATACTGCTAGTAAATTTATTTCTTATTAGTTTTAATATAATCTGACTATGTGTGTTCAATATAAAATGCAAACAAATGAACTGTATACAACATTTTCGCACTTCACATACAATTGCAATATGCAATATTGACAGCGATACTATATTTAATAAACAATACAACGTGTGTACGATACATGGTGACGATGCGAATGGTAAATACGGCGAACAGTAAAAACAATAAACTTGAGACTTGTGTGAAATTATAAAATAAAATTGTAAAGTTTTATTAAGCTCAATGAAAATGATTGAAGTGCTTTCAGCTTTTTTGGAATGAGTGAACAACAAAAATATCTCTATGTTTTAAGTATACGGTAGATTTTAATCATCAGCAAAAAGTTAACTAATGATTAAGCTGAATTTGTTTATTCCAATGTTTATTTTAAAACTAAACTTTTAACTATATCATAGTGACCAGTTTCATTGCGGAAGGATGCCAGTTATTATTCGTCCACTGAGAGTAAGCTAGACATTCGAGTTTCCAATAAACATGAAAGCAACATATTTTTTTTTATCTTCCTGGGTAAACTATCTGGACTTATGCAAATTAAAGCAAATCAGATATCAAGAATTGTGAATACAAAGACTTCTCAATCGCATTGCCACGTTTAGTTTTATTGTAAACGCTTCGGATGAAAAAAGACATTTAATCATATTATACAATACACACGTACAAGTACGTCGCAATGTACAAGACTATTATTTGTCACTTAATTAATTAAATTTAAAAGCTTTATGTCATGTCCTTTGGAATGAAAATGTTATCTCAGATTATTTTTTTTTCTTCGGAACTAACTGTTCTAAAATGTTTCACGAATGTTCATGTATATAAGACAGTAGGTTTAAAATTTAATGAATTTTCTTTTTTTCTATTGTAGACATATAATGTACAAGGTTATTGCAGTTCTCAACATTGCAATAGACATTTGGTGTGCAGTATATTATTACACCTCCGATGAAGATAGGGATCTACAAAAAAACATTAAATACAACGTATGACTACATTTTTGGTTACGGATTTATATTTTAACATTTTATATGTTTTATATATTGTTATTATCAAAGGTGTAAAAGGTTTCTTTTTATGTTAGAGTATTTTTCTTCCTCGTCAAAAGAATATGAAACCATACATATTGTGAAAACAAATAGCAAAAAAAACGACCGAACCACAAGTCCCGAAAGTCACGGGACAATTACAAATCCTGATTTAGACAAACATATACAACAAGAAGCAAACACCGAAAACGCACAAAAACAAAAAGTGAGTAACCCAAACTTAAAACTATGGGCGAACTTAGGTGCTTCGAAGGAGTAAGCAGTGTCTACCTCTAATTAGACACATGTCGATTAAGCTTATGCCCTTTCTAAGAAAAAAAATTAGGAATAGGAAAGACTACCTATAAATCAGAGACAATAAGTATATTATTCTGGTAATTTTAGTTGGATCTGGATCAGCCGGTGCGGTGGTAGCCAGTAGATTGTCCGAGGACCCAGAAATAAACGTCTTACTCTAAAAAGCAGGTGGATCAGAATTGGATGTTCCATTATTTGCTTCTTTAACTCTTAAAACGTATATGGGGCATATATAACTGAGCAACAAAATATTCTCAGCTGTCTTTAAAGGAACAGGTACGCAAAATATAGTCTGAGATTTAAACGTGTTTTATATGTTGTACCTATACACCGATATAATTAAAGCATACCACTTCAATTGTTTGTCATAAGATGCGTTTGTATTAAATATGATATTTTGAACTGGAACTAGCAATCTGAGTATCGACCCTCCACTGACCAAATGCAGATAACCATCTTAAAGACTTGGCCACCGTAGCCTCTACAAATGAAAGTAATAAAAAAAAGACCAAACAACAATTATAGGAAAATTTTTTTTTCACAAAATCAATTAGTTTCAAAAACGGTATTCCAAATAAGCCAGAATATAATCGATTTTTAACATGATCATGTTATTTGTTATCATTCCGTAACATTTTTAATTCAGCGAAGTTTTTGGCCGAGAGGACGAGTATAAGGGGGAACCAGCAGAATGAATTACATGGCTTATGTACGTGGCAGTAAGCATGACTATAACAACTTGTCAAAAGAAGGCTGCACAGGATGGAGTTACAAAGATGTATTGCCTTATTTCCTGAAAAGTGAAGATGTTCAGATTCCAACCCTTTATTATTCTCGTAAGATTTGTTCATTGATTTTAAATACTGAGAATACGTCTACGCCATAGCAGTTTGTCTTCGTCTTGTAATTTTAACACCTGGTTTATTTTGAGCATAACCAACGTAATTATCTATTTGAAAACTCGACCTATCAATTTATTTTTTGGAATAAAAAAAAATACTGTTGACGGTACATATAGGCCAAAAACAATACTATTTCATTTCTTACATTCGTTTTATACTTTTTTTACCAAGGCGGTTACCTGACTGTTTGCCATTCGATTTTAACACCATTGGCAGACCTGTATAAAAGGGCGTCGGAAGAGATTGGATATTCAACAGTAGATGTTATGGAGAGGATCCAGTAGGTAGGACATCATATGATATATGTATTCAAACAAGTAAAAGTTATGTCATGTAATAAAAATCACTCAAATTTCTTTGTTCTTTTATTCTGTCGTTAGAAGGGATGGATTATTTTGATTTGCAATGGGTCTAAAATGTTAATAAAGCTCACAAATAAATTAACTGTGGAGTTGTAAGTTTAAAACTGATTTCAGCAGCGTGTAATCGACTCAAATTGATAAGTCTTTCAACTTTGTTGCTGATAGTGTCATAGGGTTCTCCATTATACAGCCTGTACGCCATGAATAAATGCGGAAAGTTGTGTAAAACCAAATAAAAAAACATCTTAATATTGTTATGCAATTAACTGTATTATGCAAAACATTTAATCAACAACTCATTGTAATATGTATTCAGCTAAATTTATGGTAAAGAGATCCTATATTTTATCAGTCCGTTTCATTTAATCTTTCAGTGGTTTGACTGTATATTACTTGACGATGTATTAGTATCAGCAAATTTTTTAAACATAGTAAGATACCGGGATTACATACATTATATTTAAAAAATTAAATGGCTCTCGGTATAATCAAACGGTTGGTTGATTGACTAGATCAACTTCCAGCATTATTTAAGATATAATCAGAATAACAACAGTTTAATCTACAAGGTCTTCACAGTGCAAGAAAATCAATTTTCAGGCATGTCACCTGACGGACAATGACAAGTATCTCCTTAACATAAGAAAACTAGCAAAAAAAACCTACCAAACAACAGGAGCCGAAAGGCCATCGACAATTACAAATCCGGATTTAGAAAACGCAAAACAAAAAAAAACAAAAAACAAAAAACAAAAACAAACAAAAACAAAAACAGAAAGTTGTATCCCGAAGCCAATAAAAATCACTTGTGCTCCGGACGAGTATGCAAGGCCTGCCTCTTATTAGACACCAATAGAGTTACTCATTTTCATGTCTAGGAAAAAGTCAAATCCAGGAATAGGAAAGATTACCTCAGCGAGAATGTCCCCATCGTATTCAAGAGATTTGTTTTCCCATAACCCTTAATTAAGTAATGACAACCATAGATCTTCTGATCGATAACATCAACCTATGTACAACAAACCCTTGTAGGAGTAGTCAACAGTAGTGAGCGGTCAAGAAAATTGGAAGACCGATCCCAGGATCTAGACTAGCCTTCAAGTTGAAATGGACACATCATGCCCTGAAGCTGCTAGAATGTTGATATTGATGAAGGAGAAGTTAAATCTTGGAAGTTGAGGTCATCACGTTTGTCGCATAGTCTAGTTTGTAGTTTTTCCTAGTCTATTTTCAGAAGTAGCTATAAGTAAGAGGTGGACCTGTGTACTGGTGGTGTCTTTAATTTTACGAGTAGGTTGAATACAAAAAGTCACCAAAATGAGCATTGTTAAAGGACAAAACTTCATCAATATAGCGGAATGTGGAATAAAGGGTCTATGTCAGTGTATTTTCTTTTTAAGCTGCTTTGTTAGGAACTCAGCCTCATAAGAGTACAAAAACATGTCGGCGAAAAGAGGAGCACAATTAGTACCGATTGAAATTTCAACAGTCTGTTGCAAAACATGTCCTCTTAGGATGACAAATGATAATATAAAAATGCGCTGGCTGTTCTGTAGGTTTAGCCTCATGAACCACCGTAGTAGCTAGTTATCAAACGAGTTAAGCCTAAGCAAAAGCCCGATTTAACTGCTTGGAATAAGTACAGGAAATACAATAGTGACTAGGTGTATCTTGTTGAACGCTATGTATGCATTTTAGCTTTTAAATGGCGCTTGTTAGCGAAAACCAGACTTAAGCCATAGAAATCGTTCTTCCATTGCTGTCTGTGAGTGTAATTTGGGCACTTTTGTCATTACTTGAAATCAATGTTTTTATGTATTTTTTTATAATAAATAGTCATAACTACCGCTAACAAATTGAGGCTTGCCTTTGATTTGCTATCACATGTGTAATATCTTTCAGTCCTTTGATTCTTTAATTTGTCACAAGAACAGAATTATTATTATTTTTTATGCCTTAGAAAGACTGCAAATGAAAACTGTACTCCGGAATTTTGAGATACATGCAATAATTTAGCAATAAAGCACACTTTTATGGATATGAAATACAGGTTTTTTCTACTTGCAAAGTACTGTACGAAATGGTGAGCGATGTAGTACGGTAAAGGCTTTCCAACGACCCGTGATGGACAGACCAAATCTTCATATAAGCATTAACTCAATGGCTACCAAGGTATTTTTACAATTGTTCAAGCATTAGTTAAGAAGAAAAACGTGTATTTAATAACAACCGTGAAATGTTATAAATATGACGTAAATAGGTCCTATTGCTAACTTTTTTTATATACTGTGATGTCATAATATTGTCGCAGACTTATGTTATAGGAAACGAAAAATAAAAGTAAGGCTAATATATTTTATATTAATTTAGATTTATGTTTTTTCTATAGATCATTATGGAAAACAAAACAGCTAAAGGCATTGAAAGTATTAAGGATAACAGAAAGATTCAAGTATTCGCTTCAAAAGAAGTTGTTATCTCTGCAGGAGCTGTTAACTCTCCTGTCTTATTGATGTTATCGAGAATTAGGGGTATGTTTAATTAAAGTTATGTAAAAAAGACAATCAATGTTATCTTATTTAAAAGTGAGTGATTGCAACAACTTTACAGTTGAATCAATTCACACAACTGTATTTTTTTAGCATTCACATGGCTATTAGACCTTAACTTAGTAAAGGCCCGGTCACACAGCCCTCCATTGGCGTATCGCGGCCGAATTGCGGCCAAAAATTTCTGTCGGTGAAGCAGACGCTGTTGGACGCTTTGAGGTCGCGATAAAGACGAGATACAGCCGTACTTTACCCGTCTTTACACGCGGTAGGAAATTCACACGCGGTTGGCCGCGCGAAAAAGTTTTGGGCTGCCCAAAAATTTAGACCGCGGGTAATCGCGGGCGGTACAAGTGGTACACACGCGGTAAAGATGCGGTACAGACGCGGAACGAACGTGCTAGGACGTGCTACGGACGCCGTTAGGACGTGGTTACACGCGGTAGGACGCGAAATTGACCGCGGGTGGAGCACGGTCATAGCACGTTTCTTCCGCGTCTGTACCGCGTTGCTATCACGTGCATTAGCGTGTGTACCGCGTGTAAGCACGGACAAACGCCTTTCTCCAATATCAGCCTAATCACGTGCAATTGCGTCTTGTACACGTCCTAAATACGATTGTCAACGCACTAATCGAGTCCGTAAAACAACTGATTTTAGGTATATAAAAAGCGCGATTTGCCGAGCATTCGTCAGTCAAGGGGTGAACATGGATACCCGTCACCGTAATGACCTCGTCTTGCTGCTCCAGCAGCATCAGAACCAAGTGGTACAGGTCCATCAGTTCCTCATTGACAGAAGACAAAGGAGGAGGAGGAGGGTGGTCCGGGACATCTGGGTGCGCGACTGGATTGGCAGGAGAACTGAGCTGGGGCTGTGCGATCGTCTCATGGTGGAGCTCCGTAATGAAGATCCAAGGGCCTTTCATAACTTTATGAGAATGCCACCTGCCATGTTCGATGTGCAGAGACTTACACCAGCCCTTACCAAGGAGACCACCAACTGGCGAGCACCCCTTGATTCAGGCCTGAAGGTTGCCCTCACCCTGAGGCACCTTGCTTCTGGCGCCAAGTACCATGAGATGCAGTATGGCTGGAGAGTCCCTCATAACACCATCAGTCTGGTGGGGCGCAAAGTATTGACGTTCTCGTCGAGGAGTTACGTGATGAGTAATGAGTATGTCGATTATGTTGCCTGTGGTGACATGAATAGGAACATACACTGTCTATATTTTATTGCATGTTTAAAACATTTTGAGATGCTCTTACTTTGACTTAAACAATATTAATTTTGCAGAGGTTAAATTGAAAACTTGTTTGTAATTACTAACCAGTGTATAGGTACGTATTTATTATATATCTTAATGCAGTGTACACAATCTGGTAACTGCCGGGGAACTCATTTATTATTGTCGGTCTCATTTTATATTAATGATGTGTGCTACAGAATTTGCATAACATAGCGGAGGTGAAATGGGACTAACTTTACAGAGACATTTTACAGTCACATCATTTTAACTAAACGAACAGTCGTTTTCAATGGCTTGCCATCAATTTAACTCCTTTCTTTTAATCCCACCACATACATTTGTGTGTGACCGTTTTAGGCTGATAGTTTATGACATCGTTTTAGTAATTTGTTGTGAGTTGTTGCAAGTTGTTGTGAGTTATTGTCAAGACCCTGATTAAAATTAAATAATTGCGATGTTTGTGCATGGCATATCGCCATTATTGACAGAATAATCTTTAACTAAAACGATACTGCTCATCCCGGAATGCTAAATATAGTTGTCTACCATTACAACAAACAATATAACCTTTTTTAACTACAGACTGCCACTACATTATATTCAAACAATAGGATTGCAGCAGAACATTGTTTGTTATTTAATATTTTATACAAATTAATTTGTTTAATTTGCCGTTGTTATGATTTGTTGAATATTTTACTTTATTTTTCTACAATAAAATTGCTATGTCTGCAGTATTTTTGTTGTGATAAAGCTCTGTTAAGCATTACAACATTGTTCCTTTCAACCATAAACAGCAATGAAAACCAACGTTTGCTAAGGTTACATGTACAAGGTTAAGGTTTGCAGTTCAGTTATCTTACTGATTTAAATACTAGAGTAACGATTGCTTTCCTTTCCAAAAAGATTGACAATAATTGAGAGAGTACAGGGCTTATGTGTATTGCATATATTATTATTTGATGGTGTTCTTTGTTTTTTTTTTCAATAGGTTAAAGATTTATTTATAACAAGGTCAAACAAGAATGAATTTAGTACTGCTTGCGTTCTACTACACCCCAAAAGTAAGGGGACTATTAGACTTTGAAGCAGGGACCCATTTGATCCACCTATTATAGATCCACATTATCAAGAAAATCAATATGATGTTAAGGTAATTTTGGCAGGTAAGAATCTGTTAAAAGTTGCATCATGCACGTAATTTAGGGTATGAAATTATGTTAAGAGTTTGCCTTATCAGCCTTATTTGATAAGCTATCAAATAGACACACGATAAAAGATTAATGTTACCTGATTTCCTGGTCGAATGATGTGTATGTTTTACAATAGGTTGATTTTCTGTAACTTTATATCAACATGAAATATCATGGAAATGACGGACGTATATTAGGAGATATCATCAAAACCAGCTCTCATATGTGGCTAACCAACATGTAGAAGGACCAACAACGCGATACTGCATTTAATTTTTTGACTCCATCATAACAATTGACCAAATGGTCTTCAAGTGATTGGAAGAAAGGTCCACATTTTCATCACTTCAATATATGTCATGGCACTAGTGACATTCTATTCATTAGATTAACCAAATATTACTGTAAAAATTTTGTGACCTGTTTAATTCAGCTCGATATTATCCAAAAATGATGGCATAGTGTCATCGGTACCGATACATGATCATCAGCATGTCACAAGAAAGATGTACTTCAGAGAAGAAGAAAACCCTGTAGCGACAATCGAGCAACGAAGCAATAGATGTGGGTAAAATAAAAGCCGTTGCCGCGAAATTATAAAAAGGTGGCTAATACAAAAAACGTTTGTTCAGTGTTAGAAAGAAGTTGTAGACATGAGAAACCTACATTTTAGGCCTTACATGTATATCTGTTTAATAAAGCAACAAACTATTATGATCCTCTCATTTAGTTATAGTATGGCCGTTATCACGAGTTTATCGGCTTCTAATTAATTATGTATTCTAACCCCGTTAATATTTGTTTGTCTTTATATCGGGACCACTATTTTCTCAAATGACAATTCATTTAACATATTTACATTCTCATATTGGGTTATGCTAGCAAAGTGTTAATCATGTTAAAGCACCTAATCCTGCTTCTTCCATGGAGATCGTGTGATTTATTCTGCTTCGTGTTATTGGCTTTATAAATTTCTTCATGGACTTTGGTTTACATATTGGTACTATTCTATTGCTTCTTAAGTATTTAAAAAGATGTATTGAAAAAATATAATTTCAGCTTTACGGACGAATATTGGGAATGATTAATTCGCAATTACGCGGTGACAGTTTTTTACCCGACGGCGACATGCAGAATGGGAGCGCCAACAGACACGACAGCAGTTGTAGACTTCCAATTAAGGTAATAAATAAAATCTCGACTGTGTATTATAGACATGTACCTTTACTCCAGTATTCCATGAAAATTTATTTTTAGGAAAAAACATATATTCCATTTACATTTGAACAACATTTCAAAATGATATTCTACACTTTATGTTAAATTGTTTCGAAAGATAGACTGTTTTATCGAGATCTCGATAAAACAATTTTGTTTTATTTTCATAAGGAATAAAAAATATCTTATTTTTCATGTCCCTTTTCGGATTCCGTAATAGTATTTGTGTACCTAAGCATCAATAATTTATATTTAGGTAAAAGAAATATTCAGTTTGAGAGTGGCTGATGCATCTGTCATGCACCATGAGCCTTCTGGGAACACTAATGCTCCAACAATAATGATTGGCGAAAAAGCCTCAGATATAATAAAAGGAAAAGATACGGTTTCTCGTTTTCGTGAACAGATTGCAAAATTAGACTTGTACAGTCCCTGGAATGTATAAGTTAACAAAACGCACGATGAACAAACGATGTACGAACGATGAACGGACGATATACAGACCATGTACGCACGATATACGAACGATGTACGCACGATGCACAAAACGATATACGATAGAAACGGTGAGACGGCGTTTATCGTTTTAATAGATCGTTTCGTCAATCGTATGGCATATCGTATCGTGCAACGTTTCGTTTATCGCATGGTTTATCGTATGGTGCATCGTTTCTTATGTCGTCATTGCAGGGTTAAATGGGTGTTTTTGGTATAAATCGTTTTTTTTAGTATTTTCTTCAGTATTGAAGGCATTTACTAGTTTTACTAGATACGTGATAATTAAAAAGGTACTTAATTGATAACGGAGCACAATCATATGCGTAAAATTTAGCATCCATATATAACGCTATGTATTTTGTTATGGAACTTCGTTGATTAATAACATTACTTTGACCTCTGTTTTAAATACATGTAAATTTAAAAAAAATAACTTAAACCTTATCTACATTTCTTAATAAAAGCGTTTACATTCATTCGATTGAAAAAGCCGACAGAGTTAAACAATACTGTCTTTATGTTTTAAAAGCAGTAACTCCTATACATGAACCTTTCATCAAATTAAATTCCTACCTTACTAAATGTGCCAGTCATTTACAAATTTTAACATTGTTGCTGTTTTAAAAAAAATATTATTAAACTTTTTTGTTGCCGTATGTGTACCTGAAAGTCTCCTTTTGTGCTTAGGGTAAATTGATTCAACATAAATCTTAGATCCCTATCATTAAATATGTACTTTGTTTATATGTTAATTCAAATATTCATTATTCCCGAAAATAAGCTAAAATATTGCTTGCTGGTAGTCAATCAATCAATCAATCAAATATTCATATATTCAGCTATAATAGTTTATTCTTTAAACTATATTTTTATTCGTTAATATTACTGACACCCATTTATAAAATTTAAAAAGATCGTTAACTATATTCACAGACGCGTTTTTTTTACAGTAGTACTAAGTGTTAAACTATAAAAATTGTGTCACTACATGTTCTTTGTTTTAGATAGAACTATTTTTGTTTTCTTATCTTACTTACTTATGGTTTTTTTTAACGTCCTTGACTACCGTAAAACGGTCTCGCACCGACTTATTGCCTTATGGCTTTTATTGAAAAAAATTTTCTTTACCAATTTATTTGTATTTTTGGGGATTTATAGGCCATAAATACTATAACTGAAATGATAAAAGTAGTCAACCAAAAAGACTTTGTGGAAGTAGATTAATCTATCAAGCTGCATCCAGCTAGAGAACCAAGACGCTAGCAGCAAGTACGGGGCTTGCCATGGCAGCGGCGCGTGCGCCTACTCTTATCGAATACTGCCATTGGGGTCTTTAACGTGCCAGTTGATGGAATACTGTACACGAGGCACCAGTTTTACGTCTCATCTGACAGACTAAAAGAAAATATATATACATATTTACATGTAAATATACATTACTATGGCCTAACATGATTAATTTGAATTTGAAATAAAAGTAACTCAGTTATATACATTTCAATGTGGAATTGTATTACATTTGTTGTTAGATTTCATTAACTATGTATTTTTATGTACAATATCTTTGTAAATTATAAGATAAGAATGATATACATGTTTTTTGTCTATTTTTAAGAAATCTATTAGAGTATTCTATTCTTTTTTTTTTTTTTTTTTTTTTTTTGTTGTTTTTTTTTTTTTTTTGGTTTAAATATATACAATATTGCTATAAACATTATTTACAGGTATTATCTCTCAGAAGTAGTGACCCGCCCGAGACGTAGGTCTTGGCATGCCCTATTTTGTATTATTATTATTATTATTATTATTATTATTATTATTATTATTATTATTATTATTATTATTATTATTGTGATTATTGTCGTTATTACGCGTTATCATCAGTAGGTGCCCGAGACGAGGCTCTTGGCTTACTCTACCCATGACTTTTATTTGTATTACGAAGTAGGGAACCGACCGAGACGATGCTCTTGGCATACCCTCCTTCGGTTTAATAATTTTTTTTTGATATTTAATTTTTGCCGTTATTGCTCATGTTCCTCATAAGGTGCCCGAGACGAGCTCTTGGCTTACCTTACTGAGGAGTAGGGTTGTTACATGTTTTAGGGATTCGGTTTTTATGAATTTCCTATGTCCCTCAGTAACAGCCCGAGACGAAGCTCTTGGCTTACTCTACCAAGGATTTGACTTTAATTTGTAATCGGAAGTAGGCACCTGCCCGAGACGATGCTCTTGGCATATCCTGCTTAGGTGCAATTTTAGCTTTTTCATGGTTATTATTGCCATAATATTAATGCCGTTGTTACGCGTGTTCCTCATAGGGTGCCCGAGACGAGGCTCTTGGCTTACCTTACTGAGGAGTAGGTTTGTTAATAAGTTATTGGGGTTGGTTATTTTGGAATTTCCTATGTCAGTCGGGGCCGCCCGAGACGAAGCTCTTGGCTTACTGAACGGAGGATTTTACTTTTATTAATTAGATGGTTGTATGGCGCGACCGTCGCAGAAGACACCTATTTAAGTGGTGTATACAAGAAACGAAAGATAGTTATATACATTTGTGATAGTCAATTTCCGTAATAAAATCGACTAGTTCTTTATATACTTGGTTTTTAAATTCTTTAGGAGGGTCTTACAAGATCTTGATATCGATGGTATTGATGTCAAATTTTGTAAGCGCTGTGTTAAGTTCTCTTATCTACATCTACTGATTGTTTATATGTCTTAGATGGTAAATAAGTGTGCGTCGCTGCGGGAACTTACCAATCGTAAAGACTGATACGTACATTTGTATGATTTTATGACATGTAATTTTGCGCGATCGTCCAAGACAACGATTCAGATTCATACTTTATAATGTAATTCATCCATTTGCAGTTATGAATTTAAAAGACGTGTCTTTTAACAAGACGTTTTTTCGTCCCTGTTGTAAATATCGTAAAACTGTATGTAGCGTTGTGAAGGTTAATTTTTCTTTATTGTCGAAAATATACCAAACTAGCTTTAAAATCGAACACTTTAAATCTTTACATTGGACGACAGAGAGAATCGCCGACCCTGGACAAGTACCTGACAAACATTAATTCAAATCGAGTGCACCATTTGTTTTCACCGTACAATGTCACTCACGAAACAATACGTATGCATTTATAACATAGAAAATTCAGTTATATAACATCTGAGCTAATCAATTAACCTTAAAAAAATAACAGTAATGTACAGCGATTTAAGCGAGACAAAAAAAAAATTAAAGATTGTAATTAGCTCTGAATCAACAAAACCATAGACGTATTTCCAAACAATTCCAATCGCCATAATGTCTTTTAACAGTTTAATGCTTTGTTAATACACTTTAAAGCTCAAAATATTTGCACTAAAGTTTACCATGAGTTTAGGTTTTTGATTACCTGAAAAATAATTTGCTTTCTTGTTTGAAGTTATAAGCCACTTTCAGCACTTTTCAGCATGGGGTGGGGGGGAAGGCGGCCCGAATTTTTAATGGAGAAGGAATAGCGAGAGCCTTGGGGAAGCAAGGAAAGAGGGATGAAGTCGAGCACACACTTTTTAGTATTTAGTTGCACAGTATTTGAATATTTCTTCACAGCACTTAAGTAATACAAGACTATAGATGCATTTTGTGTTCCAAACATACGTTTTTTTTTTAAAATAAATTTCAATTTATAAATAAAATTTTAAAAATAAGCACGAGACGCGTGATTCGTCGTGCACTATAAAGTTAGTTTAAAATTCGAAAACGTAATTTTATTGTATAATTGTTACTATATATAAAAGGTATTATTTTTTTTATGTATACGTGTCATTTACGTTTAGCTATCTGGGGTGCAAAGGTGCACAAGTAAGATACGTTAATTGTAAAAATGTTAATTGCAATCACCACAGGTAATAGAGGATAACGTGTACCTTTGAAGTAATTTTATTACAGTGTAATTTTAACTTGATTATCTTTTGATAAGTACTCTAATTTCGAAGTAACGATGTCGTACGGCCAGCATCATATTTAGTTGATGGAAAGGTGCAGAATCATGTATTTAATTAAGTTATCTCGTAAACTATCTGTAAGGGAAGACAAACAAAAAACTCTTCATTGTCGGTATTTTTATTTCGTCGTTTTGATAGAATGTTATTAGACATACGAGTAAATATTGTGGATTAATGTAATAATTTTAAATCAATTCGGATGCAAGCGGTCATATTCAAAGTTCGAACAAATAAATCAAGTTTTCGTTTAATTACAAACTAACATAGGTACTTATGAAAAATCATGATATTTTAACAACTATAATATACTAGTCCCCCTTGTTACATGCGTATGCAAAACCAGGCTCCTACATACATGTACAAATACTCATCTATAGACAGCTCAAAATTAAATATAGAAAAAAATATTAAAAAGTTATAAAATCATTTTGAAATAGGAGTGTCTCATACATGCAATTATGCACAAAAGCTACATTAATTAACTCCTTTGAACATTGTTTATGTCGGCGGAGCTACATTACTGTTGCTATTGTACACAAGTGTAACGGTTACTGCTATCTGTAGCATCTACTATAAATATTTTAATTATAATTTATCAATGAATTTATTTAATTTAAAAAAATCGGTATCATATCTCCTGTTCAAGGTACCTGTTTATTACATGTACTTGTATCATTTAAGTGCATATATAGACTACACATAAATGGTCATGAGATAGCTGGTGTTCTTTTATAAACCATTTTGACTTTAAATAAAACTTTGTTGTATGTTCTGATGTATTCTTATCGACTTAATTAATTAATTAATTTATTTATTTATTTATTTATTTATTTATTTATTTATTTATTTATTTATTTATTTATTTATTTATTTATTTATTTATTTATTTATTTATTTATTTATTTATTTATTTATTTATTTATTTATTTATTTATTTATTTATTTATTTATTTATTTATTTATTTATTTAAGACAACTAAATTGCAGTTTATATTATGTAAAAAGAAAATTCAGATCCTGTTTAATGCAGTTAACTTTTTTACATCAATGATTCAAAGTTATTTAAAAACTATTAATGCACGTTTATTATCCTTAGAGCAGAAATATGTTATTTAATGTTGCAGTTTACTAAACGTAAACAACGATGTACATGTAAAATCAAATTACCCAAGCAGTATACAATGTAAGCTAATTTGACACAACAACAATATGGCGAACGATAACGCAAACGATAAACCATACGATGTACGATAAACCATACGATAAACGCTAACATAAACGGAAAACCATACGATAAACGATACAACAAACGATCCACCATACCATGCACGCTGGTGAAAACGATACACGATATACTTACTATACGTTATACGGTACCATATACGAACGATATACGAACGATGTACGAACGATGTACGAACGATAAACGCACGATGTACGAACGATAACATCGTTAACTTATACGTTCCAAGGACTGTAATTAACATTCTATATCACATATGTTAGCGATTAATTTTTTCAATTGTAGAATTGTACAATATAAAATCATGAAATTTACCTAAAATTCTACGAATATCAACCTTGTTCGGATTATAACTTGAAATGTACAGCCGCTGACTAAAATGAGTAATAACTACCCCTTTATTTTCTGGAGTTAATACACTAAATGGACAGAGCTAAATTCTTCTCTATTTTTAGAGTAAATTGAATTAATAGATTGAACTTACTCTTGGATTAACTAATACTTATTTTATATTCTCTAGAAATAGAAGCTTGAGTCGAATGAGGTAGAGTTTAAATACTTAGTCGATTGAGCTTATTTGTTTTCTATTCTCTCGATTAAGTAGCCTTTATTTAATCTTTTTGACTTGAACTAACTTCTTTTTTAGTCTCTAGTGTCAAACGACTTGTACTTTATAAATTGATCTTTTTGTAGCCTTCAGAGTTAATTGACTTATACTAAATGAATTAAACTGACTTCTTTTGTAGTCTCTAGAGACCATTGACTTGTACTTAATAAAATGAGCTTATTGTAGCCTTCAGAGTTAATTGACTTGTACTTAATGAAGTGAACTAACTGCTTTTGTAGTCCTTAGTCCTTAGAGTCAATTGACTTGTACTTTATGGTTTGAGCCAACTTTTTATTTATTTTCTGGAGTTCATTGGCTTAATGGATGGAGCTAAATTCATTCCCTATTCTCAAAGTAATTGGACTACTAGAATTAATTATTTTGTTTTCATTGTAGCAATTAGCGTAGTAAATTAAGATAATTATTTCCTCATTCTTTGTGGTTATTCTAGCATATCAAATTAAAACATGACATCAATCGCAGTTTTTATTTAAAGTAAACAAACAGTCGTCAAGACATCCAAATTGAATGCATAATGAGAATTTTTTTTTTTCAAAAGTAGTAATTTGTTTAGAACATACTATAAGCCATCTACAATGATGTCATTATTAACTATTCGCCTCGTTGTCGTTAGTAGAAAAAATGACAAAGCCAGTGCGTTATGCTTGTCTTACAAGTAAAATATCAGTGTCAAACTTGATTTGTGAATGAATAGTATAAGATTTGCTGTGAAAATGTGTTAGTGTAAACATATTTATTCGAAGATAATCATCATTAATAGTGTCATAGGATTCAGAGAAATAACATGAGTTTTTATATTAATCTGTGTCCTTAATAGATAATAATAATACACGATATTATCAACAACAAAAACAGAAAATATGTTGTGTAGATACAGTTGAGAAATTATACGATACGGTGCGATCTGATAGAATTTCAGGAGTTTCCAGAAAGTATAGAGATTTACTATAGAATGTTATATGATATAAATGGATTTAAAGGCGATATTAATATACTAAAGAAGTAAAAAACTCGATAATAAGATACGAAAAGGGAATTAAGGAAGATAATAAGATACATAAGGAGTTACCAAAATATGGTACCAAACGTCACAAAGAGAAAATATGCAAAACATTGTTTGATACGTACAATGGATAATAGAAGATATTGCGATAACAAGAGTTACAAGAAGATAATAAGATTCCAAGGAGTATATTACAATCTACCAAAGATTTAACAAACTGATAAGATTTACAAGGAGAAAATGAGACAAAAAGTATGACAATGAGAAAACACAATTCCAACGAAGGTACAATGATATTATAAGATTTCTAAGCAGTTACAAGGTGGAAATAAGATACCACAAGAAATTAAAAGAAGATTACATAATACCTTTGGAGTTGCAACGAGGCAAAAAAATAGCTAAATATAAAAAAAGATATGACAATGTGTTTAGAGGGAGGGGTTATGAAGGCGATTTAATAGCACTTTTGGCAATGTTTCCGCTAAATGATGGCGTCCAGTTTAGTAAGAACGAAGAGTAAACAGTCAAAACCATAGACGTTTTGCGGTAAGTTATCATTTCAACTCCAACCAACCAACTATTGTAAATTAAGATTAAAGTCGGACACAACCTGTCTGCAACGCTCAAACTCCTAGACTCGGTGTTGACACGCAGTTGACAATAGTAGATGCCTACTTAAACAAGTTGACCATAAAGCAATATCTAAAATATCAGGCTTCTGCATTCTATAGTTGCTTAGAAAAGTGCGAAGGAAATTTGTTTAAGAACGAACGGACGAATGGACAAGGATAAACCAGTATACCCCTTCTTATTCGAAACGGAGGTATACATAAAATAAAGGGGAAAAAACTAAATGGTATCCAATAGCACAGATGTTACATGGAGATAACAAGACACTAAAAAGATGTAATGAGATACTGAGAAATTACAATAAATAATAATATTCCAATGATGTTACAAGATTGTATATATATAAGATTAAGTATATATCACAGGTGTTTAAGGGCGATACCAAAATGAATAACACGTGGATAATAAAATACTAAATGCATAACAAAAAGATAGAATACCAAAAGAAATAACAAATAGTTATTAAGATACCGAAGAAAACAACAATTAGATAATAAGATGCCAGAGGAATAACAAGTAATTATTAACATACAAATGAAATAACTGGATAATAAGATACCAAACGAATAACAAGAGATGAAATATCAAAGAAATAACAAGTAGATTATAAGATACAAAAGGAATAATAAGTTGAAAATAAGAAACCAAAATCATAACAAAGAGATGGAATACCAAAAATACAACAAGGAGATAAAAAGATAACAAAGCAGTGACCTGGAGATACTCAAAAGGAGCGTTAAGACCATTTCAGATGCGTTCCTTTGCACAGATTGATTTGTACCGTATTCGTTGCTATAAGCATCGGGATGTACTCGATTAGTCGGCAACATATGCAAACAATTCCCCTACCCTGTCTAAAATAATGTCGCAATAAATCATTGTAAACACATTAATCATATAAACAATCATTCTTGCATTACACTCACCTAGAACGAAAAATATTTGGAATTTTTGCAGAGTACTTTGTAGGTTGAATTTACTGCCGTTATAATCCGATGTTCGTTTGTGTTTTGTGGTTAACGGCAGAATTTAGTCCTATTACTCGTAATGTAGCAAAAAAAAATTATTAGTTCGATCCATTTATACAAAATTCAATTGACATCGCGAAATTAACGGGAAGCAAACTTTAGACATTTTTTTCGTCTTTGAAAATGCACATGGAAAATGCTATCCTAAATTTTACCGGTATATGGTGACCTACTTTGAAGAAAATCGTGCTAATTTGCATACTGTAACAACCATTCCGTGGTAAAAATAATTTACATTTACGAACTTCCAAGATATAACACACCATTTCCGGTGTCTTCAATGTTTTTTCATGTAGCACACCATTTTCGGTGTTCTCAAAGTTTTTCATGTAGTAAACGTTATTGAACAATTGATTCAAGAATGTCAATAAATCCATAACGCACAGCCGGTTATTAAAAACGGCAATAATTATCATCACGTATCAATAATGATTGATCTTAAACCGATAGTACAAAGGTGACATTGTCGAAAGATATATATGCAATATGGCTGATTATATATGCAACTACATTTGAACATCAAAGTGCCTGGAGTGATACATTAACGCTCAGCTACATTACGAGTAATGGGGCTAAATTCGCATCCTCGCCAAAAAAGCGAGGGTACGATTATTCGTTCTAAGTATACTTGGTATCTTACAATTTAAATTCATAAAATAAGTCAATATCATAGATCTTATAACAGAAAGACCACTGAGGAGAGAAATAAACATTCCAAAATATGTAGTCCTCACTTTTACCAGTCAATCGTTTAGATATTTTAACCCATGCAATTGTTTTATAATACAATTGTATTCGAATTTTTGTCATAAGAAAGCGACTAGTGTTTTTCCTTGGATAAAGAAATAAACATTAAAAAAAAATCTATTTCAACAATACATGTATAATTTTTCTAACATTCTAACAAAACCACTATGTCTTAAGTAGAAATGAAGTTTTTGAATTGTACATCTATAATTTTATTTTCAATACCAGCGTTAAACACATTAACCTTGAAACCACTACTTCCGACGCCCCTTATGGGATGATCACATCAGTATTGAGATCGTTTCTAGCAGCAGCGCCGTTGTGGGACCTATCGAGTAATTTTTACTATCAGCCTTTCTTAGTATTGCGTTTTCTATTGACACTACCATAGAACACCAGTATACAGAACTTCTCCTACGTATAACTCAGAATCGCGCGCTTTCTTTAGTAACGGAATAAGTTTTTGTCGCGTGTCTACCATCGGTAATCAAAACGTCAATCTAAAACTGTGCTTTTAATTATATGTCATGTATTTAACATTTATTTACTCGGTATTCTCAGCGTTACTACTTTTTGCGTTCCTTTTTCCAAGACAATTTGATATATAGCTCACCTTCAATATTTAAAATAATTAACCCAGATACACCTGATTAATTGATCCCGTGTCAAGCAAGTTGCCCCGCTTCGATTCGTTTTGGATTTGTTCAATTTTAGTATTAAGTTTTTGTTTGCATTTAAAATGTTCTGAAAAAAATCAACTTTTGATTATGATAAAGATTTTGCTTCAGCCTTTATTGAATCAATATCTCTACGTAAAACTTCATAATCACTACGAATTTTGCGCATATCAGACTCGAACTTTGTAAGAACTTTTTCTATTTCAAGAATTATCGTCCGTAGGCTTTAGAGATAAAAGACTAGCTAGCCTCAACCTCGGCTACTCGTATTGCTAAGGAATTGTATGCCTCCGAATCGGGAATTAGTTCCGGCCCTGTTGGTTAATAGTACACACATATATATTTTAGTTATACAGGTTTATACATGAGAAGAAAAACGTAAATATGTTATTTATAGTCTTTAATACCTTTTTAACCACATGACTAGATACCATATTATATTGTATAACAATTCAACCATTTATTGCATTTTATATAAAATTAGCAAGCATCTCAGTTGTTTTCGTGCGCTTATTTGTAAAACGTAATTAAATTGAGATTTGTATAGTAATTAAATTTCAAAGTTTGATTACTCCCCACACTAGTGCGAACATGTATCAGATAACGAGGACGACCACTTATACGCATGCATAATTATTTATACATTATGTAATATTGGACAATAATTGTATAATAGTTTGCATGTATTGGCATAAAACAATTATCCTCTGCGGGTAGGTTATGTAGAGTGCAACATTACAAAGCCGGTATATTACATGTATGACCTTAACATTTTTCACATCAATAATTGCTAGTTGTAGGTTTATTATTTTACGTATCATTTAACTAAAACATAGTTGTTTATTTCACTTATCATGTAAATTTCATTATATGAATTAAATGAAGTATGGAAACGTACAACGACAGGATAACAAACATCCCGGTTGTAATATTTTGCCAACTTCTGACCTACAAACTTGTAAAAAGTCACGGTCGTGGCGGTACAGTTTTAAATATATCAAAGCCGCATAGAATTTCCGAGATAAAAATTATATAATATTATATAAATATCCTTTCTGACCTTGAACAGCGGTCCCCGGAAGTATACACGTATCTTACGAGTACAACCTAGATCTATATTAAATCAGAAGGTAAGAACGTTTTATCTCAGACATGACTAGACTATAGTCAGTCTGCTAGTTATTGTATTTTTTTAATTTATTTGCATATATCAGACTACTTATGTTCAATTTAAAGAGAAAAACAAAATTAATTGTTCACAACATTATCTAGTGTTCTAACATAGCACACATATATTGACGGTGATATTATATTTTATATAACAATTTAAAGTGTGTACATGGTACACGTGACATGATATAGATAAACTGCGGGTGATAAATACGGGGAACAGTGAAAACAATATTATTGAGACGGGTGAGATTACAATTTAAAATTGTAAATTAGTTTTCTATTAAAAATAATGAATAAAATTAAAGTGCTTTCCAACCGGAAATAGATCTTTATGTTTTAAGAATAATAGATGTTATTAATCAGCCAAAAGAAACATGATGGTAAAGTTAAGCGTGTTTAATTTGACACATACTCTATGTTCATTTGAAAACTAAAAATTAAACTATATCATGGCGTCAAGTTTTACTCCGGAAGGATGCCAGTTGTAATCCGTCCGCGGAGAGAACTCTAAACATTCGTGTTTACAACAAATCTTACTTGGAAAAAATTTCTGTCATGACCTTTGCAAATAAAGGCAAATCAGACATAAAGAATTGAGAACACAAATGCTTCTCAATCGCATCTTTTTGCTTCGAAAATTTATTAGAAAAAAATTATCCACGATAACATGTCCATGCATGTGTTTTATACCATGATTCTGTTGTTTTTATGTCACAAATCGTCCTTGAATTATGCTAAGGGAATTTATATTGTTAGTCAGCCATTTTTTTCCAAAGATGCCTTACGTTGTTTTCAAAAGTGCGTTTGATTTCGTTACGTTCAATGGTATTCGGACAAACCGTGAAATTTCCCGCCTCAACCTCAAACTACATTGGAAGAAAAGTATTGAACAGACAACAATCGCCCACTCCTTGTTTATGATTCCGTTCTAATTTAGGTAAAAATTTACTATAGAAAATTGCAGTATCCAAATTAAAAAACAGCCGCATTTCAAAACGTTGGTTTAATATGGAAAATAATAGTTGATTTCAATTTGCAAATTTTTGGATTTGCAAAAGGACCATAAGCTTGACCATGCGCAGTAAGCAGTTTTTATTTGTCTCTCAAAAAACCTCTACAAAGGTAAGTTGACTTTTAGTATACACGTTTCCTGTGCAAATGTTGACATAAATTAAACGTATTATGCAATAAACACGAAAATGTGCGTAGATATGTTCAAGGCTAGTTGGCTATATTTTATGTCATTTTAAAATGCGTACGTAATCTCAGTTTTTTAAATTTCAGCCGAAATACCGATTAAAACGTTTCACGAACGTAGATTTGTAAGAAGAAGCAGGTTTGAAAGATAACGGTTTTTTTTATTTTATATTGTAGACATAAAATGTACAAGATAATTGCAGTTCTTAACATTGCAGTCGGCATATTGTTGGCAGTTTATTTTTACTCCCCTGATGAAGATAGAGCTCTACAAAAAACATTAAAGACAACGTATGACTACATTGTTGGTATGGATTTATATTTTAATATTTTAAACCTTTTAGCTCACCTGACCCACAGGGTCAGTGTGAGCTACTTTCATCGTTTGGCGTCCGTCCGTAAATTTTTCACATTTCGGTATTCTTCTCCAAAACCATTTGGCCATTTGGAACCAAACTAGGTAGGAATGTGTATTGGGTTGTGCTGAACAAAGTTTGAGTTTGGGTGTTACATACAATAAAATATTAAAGATATTCCCAGGATTATGAATGCGTTCTGGTTGGCTTAATTTCTTAAAATTTCTTCTTATAAACCACTCGGCAGATTGATTTTAAATAGTTCCGATATGTACCTGAAATGGTCCTCTACAAAATTTGAGTTTTTCGTCCCGATTCAAAATGGATGCCATCGCAGGACTTAGCTTAAAATAGGACCCAATGGGACAAAACAAAGAAATAACTACTTCTCGGAAAGAGTTCCACAGAATGACGCCAAATTTTGCAGAAATGAAGGTTGGATAAATATCTTATTATTTTAATGTTTTTCGATCAACTTGCTAATTCAACATGTCTTCCATAAATTATGCAGAAATGAAGCTTGGATAGTTATCCTCTTATTATTTTGAGATTTTTTAGAATATTAGAAATTCAACATGACTGTTAAGGCTACTAGTACGTTCTCATTTCAGACAACATGGCTGCCATAGTTGCAAATGCTCCCTGGTTAGCTGAAATTTCAAAATTTGTTTCCGCACAAACTGTTTGGCATAAAATCAAAAATACAAGAAAGTTGTATTAAGTTGCAGTAAGGAATTGATATTGTAGAAATGTACCTCATATGGTCCTCTACTAATTTTACGTTGTTTGCTTCGATCCCTAATACAAGATTGCTGCCACTATGGAACATCACTTAACATAGAAATCTATGAGAAAAACATAAAGCGACTTCTTCTCAGAAACTGTCCTACAATTGCTGCTGATTGGAAATTTAACATGGCAACATTCATAGAAACAGCATCTTAAAATAGTCTCTTATCAAAATGTAACAGAAAAGTTTGTTTGTAAGTCAGGTTAGAGGTACAGGCTCTTAAGACCTTATAGCTACATATTGTGATCATCAAAGGTTAAAAATTATTCTTTCCATGTTACAACTTTTTTTTGTCAGTCAAAAAATTATGACGACATATTGTGAAAACAAATAGCAAGGAAAGAACAAGACCCGAAAGTAAATTACAATTAAAAATCCTGGGCCCAGCGCCATAAACATTTTCTGTGCTGAGAATTTTTTTATTCCCAATTTCATCCAATCAAATCTTTCCTTTTCCCTTGTTGTCATGGTAGTTGAGAAAATTCTTATGCTGAGAAAACATTTTTACTCAAGAAGGTTTTATGGCGCCCAGGCCCGATTTAGACAAACATATTAAACACGAAACAAAAAGAGAAAAGCAAAAATGTGAGTAACCCCCGAACCTATTAAAAACTATGGGTGCAGGTATTTTTGGAATAATAGACTACCTATGACTTAGTGAAAATATTCGATTATTTGAGAGATGGATTTCGCATAACTATCTATTAAGTCGCGGTGACGTTTATTTAATTCATACACGGATAACATCAACCAACTAACAACAAACCCTTGTACGAGTAGCTTAGTCAAATAAAATTTGCATATAATTTTTCTGGATTGATTATTCTTTGTTCAAGAAAGTTTTTCAGTTTTTTGTGTGGTGCTTTGGCCTCCGTAATAATAAAATCAGTATAATTTTAAAATTTGAAAATGTAACTGTTTCTTTTAGTTGGATCAGGATCAGCTGGTGCCGTGGTAGCCAGTAGATTGTCTGAGGATCCAGAAGTAAGCGTCCTACTCGTAGAGGCAGGTGGATCCGAATTAGATGATGATAACTTCCGTGTACCATTATTTGCTTCTTTAGCACAGAAAACGAAAGCGGACTGGGCATTTATCACCGAGCCGCAAAGGAATTCGCAGCTGTCTTTAAAGGAACAGGTACGCAAGATAAAGTGTTAGATTTTAAAATTGTTTTAAATGTAGCTATAATTAAAGCATACCGATATCTTGAAATTTCAGTATTGACCCTTTGTAATCAAAAGTTGGTAACCATCTTAACTACGTGGCCACACAAGCCTCTAAAAAAGAAAAATTTAACTTTTTTGAAAAAAATATCGTTTCTAAAACGCCATTCTGAACTGAGCCACAACTTAGTAGATTATTTTTAATGAAGGTATGGTACCTATTATCCCTAATGATTCCGTACACTTTTAATTCAGCGAAGTTTTTGGCCGAGAGGACGAGTACTAGGAGGAACCAGCAACCTTAATTACATGGCTTATGTACGTGGCAGTAAGCATGACTACAATAATTGGGCAAAGGAAGGATGCACAGGATGGAGTTACAAAGATGTATTACCTTATTTTCTGAAAAGTGAAGATGTTCAAATTCCAATCCACTATGATTCTCGTAAGTGGAGTTTTTTTTTTGATTTTAAATAGCAAAAATACTTCTACGTCATAGCAGTTAGGCTTCTTATTGTACTTAAAAGACATTTTAGGACCTGGTTTCTTTAATTTTGAGCATAACCAACAACATATTTTTTTTATTTGGAATCTCGGATTTAATTAATTGACATATTTGCTTTAAACTTTACTAGCCAATTACAGTAAAACCTAGAATCGTAGCGTTTATAGTTTACACAACATATTTTTTTCATCATTTTACATCTTGTACTTTAATATTTTTTCTGCATAGCGTACCACTCCAGGGGCGGTTATTTGACTGTTAGCCACTCGATTATAACACCACTGGTAGACCTGTATAAAAAGGCGTCGGAAGAGATTGGATATTCAACGGTAGATATTAATGGAGAGGATCCAGTAGGTAGGACAACAAATGAATTGTATTCGTACAAGTTAAAGTAAAGTTCATGTTAAAAATTACAATTTTCTTGTTCACTTATTCATTCAGAGGGGAGATTTTTGATTTCTAATATATAATATTTACTAAGCTAAAAAATGAATGAAATCTGGAATGCGGAATGTAGGCTTCGGGCAGAGAGGAATCAACTCAAACCTTGATTATAAGGGTTTCAAACGTCCCTTGTACAACTGCACGACATGTTTTATCAGAAAAATAGTGGAAAGTTGTGTAAAACCACATTCTTCTTATGTCTTTCAGTCTTTGTATACCTTAATTTGTTACTTGCAACATAATTATTATTAATTTTCGTGAGCCTGTTTAAGACTCATACATTTTTATCGATGTGAAATACAGGTTTTTCCTACATGCAAAATACTGTACGACATGGTGAGCGATGTAGTACGGTGAAGGCTTTCCTACGTCCTGTAATGGACAGACCAAATCTCCATATAAGCATTAACTCAATGGCTACTAAGGTATTTCTTTACATTTGTTCATGCATTAAGAATAAATATAATATATTAATAACCGTGAGAAATAATGAATACGACGTGATTATTGGTGATTTGCTACCTTCATAAGTTTCTATATATTGTAATGTTATAATACTGTTGTAAAACTTGTGTTATAAGAAACAAAACAATAAAAGTATTATTAATCTTTATTTAATATTTATTTACATTTGTGTTCTAAAGGTCATTATAGAAAACAAAACAGCTAAAGGCATAGAATTTGTTAAGGATAACAGAAAGAGACAAATATTTGCATCAAAAGAAGTTATAGTCTCTGCAGGGGCCGTTAACTCTCCTGTACTATTGATGTTATCGGGAATTGGTCCAAAAGAACATCTAGAAGAATTAGGGGTATGTTAAAATAATGTGAAAACATTTGTATAACACTGAATACTACCAAAAAAATATGTCGTATTAGTCAAAGGTAAGTCATTGCAACACCTTTGCAGTTGAATAAAATTGCATGCAGATAACTCCAATGATTTCTATCATACAGATGGTTCGTGACATTGTTAGCATATCAGTAATTTCATAATAATATTCTTCCGTCTGTTTAATAAAGCATGCATGGTGATGTTTTCTGATAATTCCATTATTATTTGTCAATAATTTTATTGAAATTATTTCTTATTTTCTTTGCCAATATTGGTTTATGATGAAATGCGGTTTATAACGGAAACTTTTTTTCTTTAGTATTTTAGAATATGGAAATAAAGTTGAACAAAATTAAAGCAAATAAATAGTTACTCATTTATTCTTTTACATGTATTTTGCAAATGATGGACTCAATGTTGAATGATATCAAGGCAAAAAAAATGTTATTTAGTTTGTGCAAATCTGACTTTTAGTTTTGAGCAAATACTATATTTGCCTTAGTTGATTTTCTTTTTAATTACAATCAGTAAAGAGGTTTGCCATACGTTCTCATGGTATATTACATTTAGTTTAAAAGGTGAATATGTCAGAAGCAGACTATTCCTTTCCTATAACATTTTATGTGAATGTATTGGTCGTACACTGGGTGTCTTTTGTAGATACCGGTTCATGTGGATTTACCGGTAGGAAACAACTTAGAAGACCACATTATGTATCATATGAAGTATACCATTAATTCAAGTTTATCCATATCTACAGAGAAATTTCAGTCATTACTTCCTAAACTTCAATACACCCTGACAAGATCTGGTAAGTTAAAGAGCCAAGACAAAAACAATATTTTAAAAAACACGGTATTGACAAATATACAAGTTACATTTAAAAAGACAAACGCAAATAAACAAACATTAAATAAAGATTAACAGATCCCAATTTAACACTGCATGAACTTACGTGCTATAGAATGTTACAAAGCTCATGCAACGTTTTTGTAATTGTCCCAGTACAGTGCGAGAAGTCGTAAACGAGTTAAAAGATAGAAGATAATAAAAATGATATTGTAAAAGATCAATCAAAGGAGGCATAACAAAACTGCAACCTATGATATAATTGTAGATTATTGTAATATTTGAAACACTTATATTTGTATGCACAGGAATATATTCCGGAAGTGGACTAGAAGGACACATATTAGACCAAGTACCAAATCGCAATAAATCAGAGCCGAGCTACCCAGATTATCAGATTACATTTTTCAGCGTTGCACAAGATGAGGGATTTCAACGATACGGATTAGATATGAATATGAAAGATTCAGTAAGTGTCATTGGGCAGTCCTGTCATAAGATATGCTATCAATACAAAGGCGATATATTTAATTAAAATAAGACATGAGGATTTATAGTGTCCAGTGAACAATATAACATATCAAAGAGAAAAAAACACCTTATCAAGTAATGATTATGTCGATGATTTTGTTTACGTTGACATGAATAGGAACACTATATTTAGCGTAGACACTAACCAATACTTTTTGTATGGTTTAAACGTTTTGATATTACCACAGTTTTAACTTAAACAATATTCTTTTTGATAGCCTATATGGAATAAATTAAATACACGTTGCATATGATCAATATGCAATCTCGGTATTCATATTATTACTGAATGTAGTGTACGCAATCTGGTAAACTGTTACAGGGAATAGAGTGACTTTCGTCTATTTGTATCTTATTTTATATTACTAATTATATTTGCACAACATAGCGGAGGTGAAAGGGAACTTACTAACTATAGTTTGGTGGCAGTTACAACAGTTTAACTAAAAGAAAAAAATTGGCAATGTAACCATTAACTTTAATTCCACCAAATACATTTGTGCGTGACGTGCCATTGTCATGTCTTTGAATGATTTAATTAACTGCTATGTTTGTGCTTGGGTATACCGCCATTACTATAAGGAAAACATTTATTTTTATTTGCTACAATGATGTTGCTCACTCTGGAGTACACAATTTATTTGGCTACCATAACAAAAAAATATAAACTGTTTTTTGAAACAGTTATATGGAGTTTTTGCGGAATTTTACTTATGTATGGAACTTAAGTCCGCTGCTGCTTAAATTCAAGCACGAGGTTTTTGCAGCAAAATGGTTTTTTAAGTATTTTTAATTTGTTTACTTTTGTTTTGACTTGTAGAATTATTTACTTTAATTTCCTACAATGACAGTTATATTTTTACAGTGTTTTGGTTGTAATATAGCCTTGTTTTGCATTATTGTACTATTTAACCATATGTACAGAGCAACGTTTGTAAAGGTAAATTAGCTGTTCAGTTATCTTACTGGTGAAATGTATATTTCACTTCTCAAAAACATTATCAGTAATTAAACAGAATCTAGCGAGTTTATTTTATCTATTCTCATGTAATAGTTGTGTTAATTTTATTAAATAGGTTAAAGAATTATTTATAACAAGGTCAAACAGCAACGAATTTAGCACAGCCTGCATTCCACTACACCCCAAAAGTAAAGGGACTATTCGACTCAGAAGCAGGGACCCATTTGATCCACCAATTATAGACCCACATTATCAAGAAAATCCATATGATGTAAAGGTTATGTTGGCAGGTATGAGGCTGCAAATAGTTGTATAATACAAGTAATGTATGGTAAGATTTCAAAATTTGTTTTGTATGCTTTAAGCTACGGTCAGATGACAAAATGTTTTGTATGCTTTAAACCTCTTATCTTCAACTACATTTTTGTAATATATTGAGGCTTAACAATAAAAGATTAATGTGACCTTATTTTGAGGTGTTTTGGATATGTTACCATAAGCTGAACATAGCAGTACCTTTCTTGGAAATATTTTACTGACATTGGGTTTCTTTAAGACAACCATCTCTCACATGTGGCTAACGGACATTACGACCAGCCTTGCAACACGCTGTTAATTGTCATGATCACGTCAACGAGATCGCATATCATGGTTACCCACTGCATTTAAAAACATATATGGCCTATTTCTCGCTCCCATACTAATTAACCCAACGGTAAAAGTAACGGTCCATCCTCTAAATACAAGTCGTTATACACAATTCCCTTCGTTATTTACCAAAGTATGTTATTAGTGTTACGAATCAACTAAAATCACTAAAATCAACGGACGTCCAATTGGGATCTGTCTTTGCGTTCGTGCTATAATTTTTTTTTCTCTTTTGAAGTGGGCTTCTTTTATTTGGTGTGTTGGTAAATCGTTTCAAGGCAACGTTTCGTTAATGACACATGTGACTTGAATTTGACCTCCTTATGGGTAACATTATTGTATTTTTAATTAACAAATTTGTGTGCTGACTTTCCTTTTTGACTGAGGTATGCTTTGATAACAAAATATATTAAGGCTAATGGCTAATGTTAACGTTGATCTGTTCTTAGAATTTTCTAATCACATCCTATTTACAGCGAGACCCACAAATGCATACTATTTCATTGATATCAAATTTATTTTGTTAATTGAACATCAGTATGATATGGCCCACAACCACATATCATAGCGTCATCTGCAGTTACCTGCACATGATCATCAGCAAGTTAATCAAGTGCTGTACTTCGGAAAAAACGGAAATCCCAAATGGCGACAAGCAAACAATAAAACAATAGATGTCTTCACACTGACAACCTTTGCCATAAAACTATACAACGGTGTCTCAAGTAAATGTATTGTCATCTAATGTAAAGAGGAAGCAGTAGATTTTGACAACAACCTGAGAGACATTAATCTTCCTCCTGGAATGTATACAAATTCAACCACTTAATTTTCAGCTGTACGAAAAACACAAGAATTAATGAAGACGAAAGTGTTTCAAGATCTAGGTGCTACACTGAACAGACGAGATTTTCCAGAAATATGTGATATACAACATTTTGATTCGAACGAGTATTGGGAGTGCTTGATTCGTCATTATTCTGTAACAGTTTATCACCCGACGTCGACATGTCGAATGGGGGCGCCAACAGACTTTACAGCAGTTGTAGACTTTCAATTAAGGTAATGAAAGAAATCTCTTCTCTTATACAATTTAACTGCATTAAAAAAAAATTGTTTATATCTATTTGCCATTTCTACACTTCAGTACACCTCCAGAAACTTCATTTTCAAATATTTAATTTTCATGAATTTTGTTTCAATTATTTTATAGCTGACAATTGCAATTTCAGCAAATTCCTTGACTTATGTCATTGTGTATTTTATTTTAAAAAAGTTACTAACCCTAACTTAACTTTAACACAATTATAAACTCGTTTTATAAACTTATTAAACTCAATTTTGAAATTCTTACTCTAAAATATTTTTTCTATAATCCAACTCGACAGATTTAGAATTTTGTATGGCTTAAAAAGCTAGTGTTCATTCAAAGTAGGGATTGATCATTTATTATTAGCGTCATATTTTCAAGGCCTTGTGGTTTAGAAAGTTTTTAAAAATTGACAACAAATTTATGCAAGAAATGCATAGAATGTACATGTAGAAAGCATTTTTTCGACTCTTACAACTCTAAAGGATACGACATACATGTTGTGCATGAAACATTGGGCTAGCTTTTATACAAGAATTGTTTCATGCACTTCACTTTTTTACTTATCAACCCACTTAGCAACTGTATGACAAATTCATCGAGTCGACAAAATTTCATTCACATAAGATTAGTCATGTTATTAGAACAGCAATTTTCCGATTTCAAAGTATGAGAGATGCAAAAACATTTATGAGTTTTCACCAAATCACGTAATTGTACGGAGGCAGTGTACAATAATTTTAAAAGGCTGATTTTAACCAAATTTTAGACAATCAAAAAAGTTTAATAAACAAAGTCTGGGTTTCATGATAATAATTCTCTTTTGCAGTATATTTCTGTTATGAAATAATAAATAGGAACAGTAAACCTTGATCTGTAAAAGTTAAAGTTTTGTCAAAATGTACTTTAACTATATTTTATATAAGTTCTCTTTGGTACTGATTATAATAAAAATAAATAAACTCATTTTTAAGTACAAGCAAAAATTCGAGTTCTTAAACTGACAAATTGCATGTATTTCCTTTTGCCAGAAAAACTTTAATAGTATTTTTGTACCTAAGCAGCAATAATTTATATTTAGGGTAAAAGGAATATCCAGTTTGAGAGTGGCTGATGCATCTGTCATGCGCCACGAGCCTTCTGGAAACACCAATGCTCCAGCAATAATGATTGGTGAAAAAGCTGCGGACATGATAAGAGGGAAAGATACCGTTTCTCGTTTCCGTGAACAGATTGCAAAATTAGACCTGTAATTTACATTCTATATTACATATGTATCTATTCAGTTAAAGAATTATACAACACATATTCATGAGAGTTACATGAAATCGCACGAATATTCTTTATAAACACCTATGTATATTGCTTTAAAGCAAATCAAATGTAACTAACATCATTACTATCGTAGTTTTATACGATTAAATATTGAGCATATATACATTTTCTGTATTAATGCAATACACCGCGCTGTACGTTGGATCCTAATTTGTTTGGATCGTAATGCGAAATGTTTAGCCGCTAAACATAATATGTAATAACTACTTTGTTATCTGGAGTTAATAGACTTAATAGACTGAGATAGCTTATCCTGTATTCTCTGGAGTTAATTGAATTAATGGGCTGAGCTAAATTCTTTCTCCCCATGGTTAAATAGATCTAATAGAGTTTAAAAATTAAGTGGATTGAGCTTTTGGGCTTTTCGGGCTAATTGAATTAAGTTAAAACTTAATGGTTTGAGCTTATTTCTTCGTTTTCTGGCGTTAATTGACTAAATGGATTGAGCTAAATTCCTCCCATATTCTCTGGAGTTAATTGACTTAATGGATTGAGCTAAATTCCTTCCCTATTCTCTGGAGTTAATTGAACTAATTGTTTCTTTCTCTTGTGTCAATTGACTTAGAAGATTAGGAGTAAAAACAACTTTCTTATTCTTTGTATTTATTCTGACTTATCAAAAAAGACATGAATCGCAGTTATTTATTTTAAATTAACAAACATCAGTCCAGACATTCATATTGATTGCATAATGAGTACAAATATAATGTTTTAAAATAATATTTGTTTAGAAAAGACCTAAAAATCCTAAAGGCCATATACATACATGTCATTATTACCTATTTCGCCTCTCTGTCGTTAGTAGAAAGAAGAGTTAATAAGATACAAAATAAATAACAGGTAGATAATAAGATACCTAAGAAGTTTACAGTGGTAATATGATACAAAAAGTCACAAGGAGATAATAAGATACTCACTAAAGGATTCTTGTAGAAGGAAGTGTGAATAAAAGGGGATACTAATGATAATAAAGTAATAAAACATTTACAATCGAACAATTGTTGTCAATTGATATTATATATTAGAGCACAACATGTCTGTACCGCTCAACACCCCGATCCCCCTCCAGGCATCAGTGTTGACGGGCACGTGATCCATACATGTAGTAGTGAACTACCTTAAAAGCCTCTGGGTATCAACCAAATACAAGGAGGTGGTAAGCTACCAACAGAATTACAGATAGTAAATGGAGTAACACAGCGTTAATACAATTGCAAAGGAGTAACCAAAAAAACGAACAAATCAAAATGTTACAATACATAATGATAATATATTTTCCTGAAAGTTACAAGGAGATAAGAAGATTCGAAATGATTTACAAAGGGGTCTCGATGGCCGATTGGTTAAGGTAGTTTGTCTACTATTAATCACGTGGTCTGTCAACACTGAGGTTGCGGGTTCGAGTCTCACTGCGGGCAGGGTGTACTCGAATCCAATCTTAATTGACAAGTATTGCCAGTTTTCCTACTGACAGACCTGAGTTCTCTTCAGCTTCGGCTTCCTCCCCCAATTTAAACTGGATGCCATGATGTAGCTGAAAATTGCTGAGAGTGGCTTAAACAACATTCAAATAAACAAAAACAAAACAGGATTTACAAGTAGATAATAGGATAACGAAGGAGAGGACTGAAGAATATATGATAACACAGATGGTACATGAAGATAATAAGACACTTACAATGAAATACTAATATTCCAATAAAGTTACAACAAGGTAGTAGTAACATGTCATATGTGTTAAAGGTGTAATAAGGAACAACAATTGGATTACATGATACAAAAAAGCGTAACAAAGAGATGGATTGCAAATGAAATAACAAGGAGATAATAAGATAACTAGGAGTTACATGGAGGTAATCTAAAGGTGTTACAAACCAACAACTTATAAATCTTCATTTTGAAAAAAAAATCTAATGTACCTCTAGCTCTTTGTTCAGCTTGATCACAAATACGTTACTTTACATCATAAACTAATAGTCTACAATAGTCTTACATTCAAAACCCACTGATCATTTCAAATATCATTTACACCGAAAGCATGTAACAGTTTTGTAATATAAATTGCCAAGTTGTCTCACATCGACTTATGACACAATTACTCCTTGTAGAACGATTGTTATACGATTATAACTTGCCGAAATTTTTATACAAAATTTAAATATTCTAAAGCTACGCTCATAATATAATGAATATCGTCCTTCTTCATAATACATCATGGCATTAGAAGTTTGCTTTGTACTCCCGATCAAAATAATCCTTCTCTATCTGAGGTGAATCATGAACACCCTAATCTCCGCCTCGTACCACTAAAATACTATTAACATATGTTACAAAAAATCTTAAGTAGTTTACAGTTCTAGTTTAAAAAAATGGCTACCAGTCATAGCATGAATATAATGCAAAATGTAATGATATTAATCTATTAAACCTTACTTTAATTTTTTGTAACGTTCCCTTTATTCCTGATCACACGTAAAAGTTTCTTTTGGAATGCTGTTGTACAAAGACTGAATGTAAGTAGGTGGCAAAATTATCCAGATGTCTCGAAATTCTTGATCCAAATAATCTACATTGAGAAGCTTTCTGTACGTTTTTGCAGTTTTTATTCAGACGCCACCAACAATTCTCGATAATACTAATATCTGGACTCTGTGCTAGAAAATTCATGCTGCTCAAATCATTGTCACTGCGAAATTCGTAAACAGAACAGGCAAGATGGACAGGAGCATTAACGTTCTTAAATATGAAACCGTTATTGGGAAAACGTCAAACAATAAAAGACCAAATAACGTTTAATTTACCAACATCTATTGTCCCCACTCTATTAAATAAAATACAACCCCAGATCATTAAGCTTAACTTAGGTTTCGATAGCGCACATATTCAATCTCATAACCATTTTTCTCCTACTTTTCGTCTAACACTGACACGTAAATCCTGACAATCATTCACCACTGAAGATGACTTCCTTCCAGTAATTCATCACAGTCTTTTGCAGATGTCCCCTCCACCAATCAACACGGTTTCTCCCGTTGACATCTCTTTAACGGATCCTTTTTAACAGAACGCTTGTTGTAGCCTGCATTGTTTAATTCCTTTCAATAGTATGACCTATGGAGTAATTAAACCTGTTAGTTATCTTATTTAACATGGGCAACTTTTTTCCGTTCACAATTAGGAGGTTGTCTAGCTTCACGCTCAGTGAAAGAATTTGGTGTACCTTTTCTGGGAATGTTTTCAATATTGTCCCACTGTTTATAACTTATAAAAAACTGAATACTACACTTTAATACTGGTCAACCTGACAATATCAATTTTTTTGAAACCTTGGTTAGATTTTTGACCTATAGTGTTTACATTAACAACTATCGGAAATAGCAGACGATAATGACGTCAAAAGTATAAATCAAATGACAAGCATGTGTTAATTTATTTGTATACAAATTTAACAGTGTTGCTGTCCTGTTTAACTCATACCAAAGAGTCAAAAGCGTACCTATCTCTTTGTAATTGTTCTGCCATTTTGTTTTTACTATACTTATGGTTGATTACTGTATTTAACCTAATACATATGCTGACAGTACTCTACTGAACAGTTAAAAATAAAGTGCGCAGCTCTTCATGCTCATATACTTATACTCTTAGAGATAATAGGATTTTCGTGGAGTTAAAAGACGATTATAAGATACAAAATAGGATACAATGATAATAAGATGCCAAAGGAGTTACAAGGATATCACAAGATACCAGTCGATGAATTGCAATTAGATAAAAGGATATACAAGAGATTACGTACGAAAGCCCAGAAGGCTCATTCGAGATTCGAGAATCAAAATTCGAAATTTTAGATTCGAGATTCGAAATTCGAAACTCGAGATTCGAGATTTTAAATTCAATATAGTTATATAGTAAGAAAGAAAAAAGATGATATAAATACTTGGTAGTTAGTCATGACAGAACTTACTCTGTCATCAATGACTCTCAATCTAATACTAAATAAACTGAAGACCAAATCTGACACATGTTAGATTTTCTGATTGACAACACATTTGTCATGTTTGGAGGACAAGTTTTTCAACAGACTGTTGGTATTACAATGGGTATTAATTGTCCGCCTACCAGCTTTTGTACTCTTATGAGGCGGAATTCATAGAAATTCCGTTATTCTAGATCCTGCGATCGGTATACAGATTTTCTATACCGTTCACTGCTGTTGACTGCTAAACTTCTCAAACAAGGGTTTATTTTGTAAAATGCAAGAACGATTGTATATATGATTAATGTGTTCGCAATGATTTTATTGCATGACATTATTTGAGACAGGTCGGTAAAATATTTGCATATGTTGCTGACGATATTTTGATCTAGTAAATCCCGATACCAATAGCAACGACAACGATACGAAGTTAATCAATTTGTGCAAATGTAGCGGTTCATGAATCTTAAATGGTCGTAATGCTGATGGTTTGGTCAAAGATTTCACCTACGTTAGTCCAAAGGGACGAGTGTTATTAACTATGTTTCAGCCAAAGCAAGTAATTTCGAAATAGTAAATCAGCTCATACCTCGTTACATTACTGCATATTATGATCACGTACCATTACATTTGCAGTTTAGTCTTGGTTGTCCAATTAAAAAAGGTGATGTTTCCAAGCAAAACCATAGTACCAAAAATCAGACTTACAAAGCATGTTTATTCAAATGGAACAATGACTCAATAGAATTGTGTTATAATGCTTTTTTTCAACTCAGAAAGAATTCATGCGAAGTTAGCAGGTGTTAATAACTCGTTTGGAGTTTGGTTGAAAACTTACCGCCAAACATTTTGGTTTTCACCGGGTACTGTGACTTCATTATCAATAAAAACTGGATGCCATGATTTAGCTGAATAAGTTTTTTTAAATCGCCTTCATATCCCTTACAACCGACGTTACCGACAAGAAACATTTGTATCTTATCTCTTTGTAACTCCTTTGTTATTTTATTGGCTGCTTGTTACTCCTAAGATGTCATGAAATCTTTTTTAATTTTTTTTGCCGTCTTATTGCCACTTGTACTTCCTCCGAAACCTTATAATATCATTGGATATCGTTGGAATCGTATTTTCTCATTATCATTCCTTTATCTTACGTTCTCATTGAAACTCTCTTGGGTTTGTTTAATCTCATAGCTTCTTTGGAATCGTTTTAACTTGTTTGGTATCTGATTACCTTCGTTACTCTGGTTATCGTATTATCTTCTAGTATCCCTTTTTATTATGCTACCTTTCAAAAAATCCTTCAGTATCTTATTATCTCCTTGTGACTTTTAGTATCTTATTTTGGTAACCCCTTAAGTATCTTATTATCCACTTATATTTCCTTTTGTATCTTATTAACTCTTTGTTACTTCTTTGGTATATTGATATTGCCTTAAACTCCCTTCTTATCATATAACCTTCTATACTACCTATATATTTTCTGGAAACTCTTAAAGTTCTAGCAGATCCCACGGTATTGTGTACATTGCAACTGTATCTAGATAACACATTATCACAGCAAATGTTATAATTTTTATTCACAAATCAAGTTTGTCACTGATGTTTTACTTGTATCACAAGCATAACCCACTGACTTTGTCCTTCTTTCTACTAACGGCGAACGAAGTGCATAGTAAATAATGACATATTTGTAGATAGCCTATAGTATTTATACGTCTTTTTCTATAGAAATTACGCACCGTGCGGGATCCGGGTGGCTAAAAGAATAGACCGCAGTCGCGCAAGCTTGTCGTAAAAGGCGACTAAATAGCGCCCAGTACCCTGACCGGCGTGTCAGGTCAGTTTGCCTAAAGACCGACTGGGATGTGTGCCCCGGGTGGTTGAATTGGGTACCCCTGGCAAGCTGGGGTTGTCAGGCCATAATACGGAAAACCTGACCGCAAACCATATTAGTGCACCGTATTGGGAAAAATGCCACGTTCCTCGCACGTTAAAGAACGCTGCTGTAGTATTCGCTATGAGTAGGGATTTCGATCCCGCTACAGGAGGCTAAATTGCCCGACCCTATCCATCCTCCCATTTGCCAGTGGCAATCTAAAATCCGTTACCTCTTTTTTCCTTTTGTCCCATCCCATTTTCATTCATCATCAATTCATGTTCATTTTATCATCCATTTCATGTTTATCGCCTGAATATAGCTGAAATATTGCTGCTCGGGCGTTAAACACCATTAATCAATCAATCAATCTATAGAAATTACTTATGTTGAAACATATTTTTCTCATTATGCAATCAATATGGATGTCTTATGTTTGTTAACCTTAAACAAATAATTGCGATTCTTGTCTATTTTGTTTGAATTTGATAAGCCAGAATAACTAAGTAATAACCTCAATGTACTTAGTAAATTGACAGCATAGAAACAAACTAATTTAATCAATTCCATTAGTTCAATAACTTAAGAGAAAAGTTAAGGAATCAACTCCATCCATTTAGCCAATTAACTACAAATTATAAAGAAGAAGTTAGCTCAAACCATTAAGTATAAGTTGACTAACTCTGGAATCTGCAAACGAAGTTAGCTCAATTCATTAGGTATCAGTTAATTAACTCCAGAGACTACAAAAGACGTTAGCTTAATTAAATTAAAGCTACTTAACCAAGAGAATAGAAAACAAATACGCTCAATACAATGAATATTTAAACTATAACTCAATCGATTCGGGATACTTACTTTAGAAAATAGAAAAGAAGTTTACTTAATCGAGCGTTTTATATAATCCCACCATTCTAAGTATTTTTCGAAACTAACATTTGTTTTTAAAGGTTCTATATGCTATGAGTTTATTACCATGACCCTTATTAGGATTATCTCTAAACAACTGATCACGCCAACTCTTTTATAATACTTTCATAATTAATCTTTTAATTTTTTTTTATTCATGCATAGTTTATTTTTAGGTATCCCAAAAATTCAAAAATAATTTTAATTCAACGAAACCTTAAAACTTTTTAGAGGAGCTCTAATGTAAGGAAGGATTGTAAAAGAAGTTCATTATCACTAATATACAATCTGGCATAAAATGCCAACATATTCAGAATAACCTCAGTCATTAATGGAAAACGACCGAACTCTCCAATGACACCAATATCTGTAGCACGTATTTACTTCCAGTATATGCTTACAAAATTTCTTGTGAAAATTTATAAAACGAATTATTATCATCGAAGTCTTTTAATGTATCTTTTATAAATAGCCCCAGATTTTACTTCCATAAAGTAACACTGGTTTAACAGGGTGATCAAAAACATCGAAAAGGGTTTACAATATAGGTTTTCTGTTATTAAAACTTTTGATCATTTTGAAATAAGCTTTTGGACCTTTTTGTATAGGTCTTCCTTTGCTTCTGTAAAAGAGCCAGAGATTCTTACATTCTCAATAAGATTATGCTTAGATAAAAGTTATTCATCCTTTAGTCTACCAGAGCTGTTAAACATAATATCTTAACTCTTTTTTATATTTATATTTAGACCACAAGTTTGACAATAATTGTAAATGTTATGAATATGTGTGTTACAATTCCTAAACTGAATAAATGATCTTTAACATCTGTGAAAAATGTAAATTACAAGTTTAATTTTGCAATATGTTCACGAAAACGAGAAACGGTATCTTTCCCTCTAATCATATCTGCAGCTTTTTCGCCAATCATTATTGTTGGAGCATTAGTGTTCCCAGAAGGCTCATGGCGCATGACAGATGCATCAGCCACTCTCAAACTGGATATTCCTTTTACCCTAAATATAAATTATTGTTGCTTTGGTACATATATACTATAAATGATTTTCAGCAATTATAATGTAAATGTATACACGAAATAAAGTGCTCAAGTGTTTTGAGCAATTATTGTATTGTTCCGTTATTTTGTTCTTAAAATATAAGAAGAACCGCGAAAAAAACAGTATTAAAATACTATCTGTGCCTTTTACAATTATTGTAACCCGCCTCCATAAAATTACTTGTTTATGTGAAAACTGTAAATCACTATGTTCTTGAAATCAGATGATTTGGGGATAAAACACAGAGACAATATGACTTATCTAAGCTAGAAAAAAATTGCAATTCTACGAACAGGAGTGACGTAAAGGCACTGCACTTTCATCGCCTGGATAAATGTGTCATACAGTCACCAGTAAGGGGCATGGGGGATACATAAAAATTTATGGAGTGCATGAAAAAATTCTCGTATTGAAGGTCGACTTTTTTAATGCACTACATATATTTCATATCCTCATTTTAACTGACTTTAAAACTAAATTGGTATTTTACCCCAAACCTTTTCACTGGCGTTGTGGCCTTTGACCGACGCAAGCAATGCTTTTTAAATGCCTCCAACTTATTCTTTGCGTACATTTTGTTATTTTTTAAACATGTTTAAACTGGATGCATAAACATAGAGCTGTTACTATTGCTGTCATAAAAATTATCCTAATAACAAATATAATCTATCGACACAAGAATGAATAATAACGTTGTGAACCATAAAATAAAAATCTGTCGAGAATTTTAAACATTAATGTGATAGGATTACAAGACAAGTGTTAAATTTGAGGTGACCATAGAAGCTGCTAAAAATAAATGCTAATTTAATTAGGAAAGTAGAAACTGAAATTCCCGTTATTATCATTTAAAGTAAAAAAAATATTTTTTAAAATTAAACGTGTTAGAATTTCATAAGTATGCATAGTTTACCGATTGCAACAATTTAACAGAAAGTGTAGAACATCATTTTGTATTCAAATTTAAAATGTAATGTATGTGGTTTTTGTAAAAGGAAGTTTTAAGGGTATAATTGAGTTTATGAAAAGCGCATTTTAATTTTTACGCAAGTATATTCTCTAATAAACAGAAGAGATTTTTTTCATTACCTTAATTGAAAGTCTACAACTGTTGTAGAGTCTGTTGGAGCCCCCATTCGACATGACGACGTCGGATGATAAACTGTCACCGCATAATGACGAATCAAGCATTCCCAATAGTCGTCTGAATCAAACTGTTGCTTATCACATATTTCCGGAAAATCTCGTCTGTTTAGTGTGGCACCTAAATCTTGAAACACTTTTGTGTTCATTATTTCTTCTGTTTTTCGAACAGCTGAAAAGTTTTTAAATATATCTATTTAAATACTTAAAAAAACAGTATAATAGTAACAATATGTTAGCCACACTCCATCACGAAATTTATAAAACAAATAAAAACAAAGCAGAATAAATCAGGTGATCTCCATGGGAGAAGTAGGATTAGGTGCGTCAACATGCTAAGCAGCTATTAAATTCCTAGTAAAACCCACTGTGCGAAAGTAAAGGTAAATCTGTCAAGGTCATTTGAGAGCATAGTGGATATAAAGACAAACAAATTTAAACGGGGCTAGAATACATAATTAGTAGCCGATAAACTCGAGATAACGCCCATACTTTTACTGACTTAGAGGATGACAATGGTAAGTTGTTCGTTAACCAAATATACATTTAAATATTAAAATTTTAGTTTCTCCGGTCCACACTTCTTCTTTACCCTAAACAAACAATAGTTTTGCTTTATCGGCATATGCATAATTTCGCGACAACCGCTTTAGTTAACCAACATATCTCGCTTCATTGCTCGATTGTCGACACAGGGTTTTCTTCTTCTTTGAAGTACATCTTTCTAATTAACTTGCTGATGATTATTGAAGGGTACCGATGACACTATGCCATCGTGTTTAGATAGTATCAAACTTAATTAAACAGGCAACAAAAATGCTGAATGCAGTAAAACTTGGCTAATCAAATGAATAGAATGTCACTTGCGCTATTACTTATATTTAAGAGATGAACATGTTGACCGTTCTCCTCAATCACTTATAGGTCATTTGATCCATTGTTATGATGGGGTTAAAAAAGAGTTAATAAAATGCAGTATCGCGTCGCTGGTCCTCCTACACGTTGGTTAGCCACATACAAGCTGGTTTGGATATCTCCTTATATGCGTCCGTCATTTCCGGATATTTTATATTGGTATTTACATGTAGTAACAGAATATTAACCTATGGTAACTCATCCACATCATGCGACCCGGAAATAATGTTACATATTAATCGTTTATTGTGTTTCTTTTAAATAGGTTATCACATAAGTCAGATAAGAAAAATGTTCAAGGTAATTTCTTATCCTTCATTACGTGCATGACACAACTATTAACACATTCTTACCTGCTAAAAGTACCTTTACATCATAGGGATTTTCTTGATAATTTGGATCTATAATAGGTGGATCAAATGGGTCCCTGCTTCTAAGTCTAATAGTCCCCTTACTTTGGGGGTGTAGTAGAATGCAAGCAGTACTAAATTCATTCTTGTTTGACCTTGTTATAAATAAGTCTTTAACCTATAAAAAAACAGCACAGTCTATAAATTAATAATAGATGCAATAAACATGTCCACTGTATTCGGTCACTTACTGCCAATCTATTTCATGAGGAAACGAAAGCAATCGTTACTCTACTATATAATCAGTAAGATAACTCCAAACCTTAACCTTTTAACCTTAGCAAACGTTGGTTTTCACTTATGTGTTTAGTTGAATGGTACAATATTTTAATGCTTAACAAGCTATATCACAATAAAAACACTCCACATGTATTGTAGAAAATTAAAGTAAAATATTTAACATTATTCAATAATATATAAAACATTTTGTATAAAAATAATGTGACTGAAAATTTTGAATAAAAAAGGATATTCACTAAAAATAAAATGGTTATTCACCGCGGGAAAATGCATGCGATTGTTATTTATAGAAGCCCGGTTATTCCCTTTTTTAAATAACAATCGCATGCATTTTCCCGCGGTGAATAACCATTTTATTTTTAGTGAATATCCTTTTTTATTGAATAAAACAATAACTGTCTTTTGATTCGGTAAATGTGTGGAGTTATTGACTTTTGAAAAAACTCTTTGTTATTCACCTCGCCCGCTGGGCTCGGTGAATAACAGTTTTTTCAAAAGTCAATATCTCCACACATTTACCTCATCAAAAGACAGTAATTGTATACTATACGACAATTGTAAACAAATTAATTTGTATAAACTATCAAATAACTGAAACAAGCTGCAATCCTAGTGTTTGAACATAATGTAGTAGCAGTCTGTAGTTAAAAAAGGTTTGTTGTAGTGGTAGACAACTATATTTAGTATTCCAGGATGATAAGTATCGTTTTAGTTCCATAAAGATAATTTGTGCAATCAATAGTGGCGATATATCACGCACAAACATTGCAGTTATTTTACTTAATCAGAGACATGACAATTACTCACAACAACTCACACTAAATAAGTATAAATATATGTCATCGGCATAGAACGGTTACACACAAAAAGCATATGATGGGAGTAAAAAGGAAGGGTTAAATTGACGTCTATACAAAGAAAACATATTTTTTCTTGAAGTTAAACTAATGAATTGAAAAATGGGATTGCCACTAAACTAAGCAAGGTAAGTTCAATTTATCCCCGCTTTGTTTCAAATCTCTGTAGCACACATCATTGACTTTAAATGGCAGGCTATAATAAATGGGTTCCCCAGTAGCATGTTACCAGATTATGTACACTGCATTCAGTTATATAATGAATACCTTTTTTGTTTCTTATTTGGTCAGTTATGAAAACGTGTAAGCTATGAAATGAATATTGTTTAAGTCAAAGTAGAGGCATGTCAAAATGTCCGAAACATGCATTAAAACATGGGCCAGTGTCTGTTCCTATTCATGTCACCGTAACCAAAATCATCGACATACTCTTTACTTGCTAAGGTGTTATTCTCTCTGATAGATAATATTGCGAACTAGATATTATTAATCCACAAGTCTTATTTTAATTATACGCATCGCATTTTAATTGGTAACACATCCTATAACAGGGCTGCTTAATGAAACTTACCGAATCTTTAAAATTCATATCTAGTCCGTATCGTTGAAATCCCTCATCTTGTGCTATGCTGAAAAATAAAATCTGATAATCTGGATAGTTCGGCTCTGATTTATCGCGATTAGGTACTTGGTCTAATATGTGTCCTTCTATTCCACTTCCGGAATATATTCCTGTAAATACAATAATAATTATAGTTTTACCTATTGCAAAGATCTACATTATATGTTGCAATTTGTAAATAATATACAATAAACAAATCATTTAGTCACAATCATCAATTCAATCTATTGCAAGAATTCTGTGATGTGCTTGTTTTCGACAGGCAGACTGATATTTTTCGCCGACGGCGTCAATTGTATTTTTCAAAGCGAATACTTTGGTTAATTCATCAAGATTATGTTTATATAGGTATTGCCATATTTACACTGCACACTTTTCCGATCTTTATTGAAAAAGCAAACCTCGAAAGTCATTTACTGTTTGAAAAACTTCAGTCAATCATAACGATAACAACAACCTAAAAACTCATATGACTTGAAAATTTTAAGAGATCGGTTGTTCTTCTAAGAAAACTAAGGAAGGAAACCGATCAAACAACAAGGGTAAAAAGTCATTAGACAATTAAAAATCCAAATTCAGAACATTTGTAAATTTCATAAAAGTTCTGAAGAGATACCATTTAAACAACTGTTTACGAAGTTTTATTGTCAACAACAATGCCATGTCCAGGGAAAAGTCCATTCTAGGAATATTGGAAACTACCTATGACTTATCGTATTAGAGATATCGATATCTAATAACAATCAATTAAGTCATGCTGACTTCCATCACACTTCTGAGGGTTACCATTAACTTAAGTTTAACTAACCCGTGTTTTTGTAGTTTTATTATGAACATCAATATTCCATTGTCTAGAACGTTAGAATACCGATTACAAGATCAAGCATAAATTATAAGTTGTGAAATACAAACACCATACGATGGTTCTGCTAGACTGTTGTTATCGATGAACATTAAGTTGATGATTCAAAACTTGAGGTCTGTATACTTGTCGTAACGTCTACTTTGATACTTTCTGTTCTCTGTCTAGGGTCGATAAGAAGGGCGAAGTAAAAGGCCAACCATAAATGTATAGGTGTTTAATTTCATGCTCGCCAGGTAGATTCAATGCAAATAGTCATTGACTTAAGATTGTATTTTTTAATCATTAATTGAAATCATTGTTGATTTCATTCTCACAGGAATTTCGGTCATTCGCTACACAATGTCTTTGCACATATTATAAGGACAAGAACTTTATCTTTACTCTTCTAAGCAAGTCGAAGACCTCTCTTGTAACTCGTTCACGACTCCTCTGACGTTAATTCCGAAAAGGTTACATGAACTGTTTAACTTTCAATACTGCGTGAGTTCATGCACTGTTAAATGGTGATCATCTAATCTTAATTTTCTATTTTATTTGTATTTATATGTTGCGGTGTTACTGGTATATATTTCCATATTGTGTTTTATAAAATATTGTTTTTGTCTTGGATCCTTAACTTACCAGTTCTTGTAAGTGTGTACTGAAGTTTAGGAAGTAATGCCTGAAGTGTCTCTGTAGATATGGATAGACTTGAATTAATGTTATATTTCATATTATACAAGATGTGGTCCTCTAGATTGTTTCCTACTGGTAAATCCACATGAACCGGTATCTACAATAAACACCTATTGTACGACTAAGACATTAAAAAGTGTAATAGAAAAGGAATACTGTTTATTTTGTATTTCTATAGTCTTTAAAAATTAACGCTTTACTTTATCGTTAGCTAATACACTATACACGGATCGATAAGTATCTTATTCACCTGAAAACGTGAATGTCATATACCATATTGCAAAATACATCTAAAAAGAGAATAAGTAACTATTTAATTGCAAAAACATTTGTATTGCGATGCTCCATACAAAAGGAGAAACGTTTCCGTTATAAGCCGCTTTAATCATAAACCAATAAACATGATGCATTTGGTCAAGAAAATCAAGGAATAATTACAATAGAATTATTGACAAAGACTACTGGTGTTACCAGAAAACATTATCATGCTTTTTTACAGAGGGAAGAATTTTACTGTAGAATTGTTGATATGCTGACGAAATAATCGTTTAATAGCCAAATGTATGCTAAAAAGCTTTAAAGTTGTGTGAATTGATTCAACTGTAAAGTTGTTGCAAATACTTACTTTTGAACAACATGACAAAAGGATTGTTTTCTCTTTTTATTATTAATTATCATAAAAATGTCTTTTTAACATTGCTTTTACTAAACATACGCCTAATTCTTCTAGATGTTCTTTTGGACCAATTCCCGATAACATCAATAAGGCAGGAGAGTTAACAGCCCCAGCAGAGATGACAACTTCTTTTGAAGCGAATACTTGTCTCTTCCTGTTATCCTTAATAAATTCTATTCCTTTAGCTGTTTTGTTTTCTATAATGACCTATAGAAAAACATAAATTTAAATAAATATAAAAAAAGATCACTCATACTTTTATTGTTCGTTACATATAACATAAGTCAGCAACAATATTATGACATCAAAGTATATAAAAACTTTAGAAAAAAGTTAGCAATATGACCTATTTACTTCATATTTATATTTTCACGTTTGTTTATATACACATATCTTTTCATAATCAATGCTTGCAAAATTGTTAAAAATACCTTGGTAGCTATTGAGTTTATGCTAATATGGAGATTTGGTCTGTCCATCACGGGTCGTAGAAAAGCCTTCACCGTACTACACCGCTCACCATTTCGTACAGTATTTTGCATAAAGGAAAAACCTGTATTTTATATCAATAAAAGTGTGTGTTATTGCTAAATTATGACGATTAAAATTCTGGAGTACAGTTTTAATTTGCAGTCTTTCTAAGGCATACACATCAAAATTATTAATAATAACTATGTTCCAAATGACACATTATCAAAGGACTGACAGATATAAATGATATAAACACGATGAAACTGTCAAAAAAGACAATCCACAAATCAAAGTCCGAGAAACCGGCAATCTCCAGAACCAACAACCAACATAAAGCAACTACAGCTATGGTCCTTGATAACAAATACAAGAATCAATTGTCTTATGTTAATTTTGAATATTTTCAATTAGAAAATTCAGTTGTATTTTGGTGTTGTAATGAATTTTTAAATATAAGTAATTGTTGATGATTTTGCAATTTAATGCATGGCATGATACCTTGAAAAATGTTCTAATGGGTTTTTATTTATTTTAAAAATAGCTTGTGATTTGTGGCTTTCATGAGAAGCCAATGTCTATGTAGACTATCTATACAGACATAAGTCTTTTCAGATTATGGATTTCATCAGATCTAGCCTGATGTACAAACTGTGTTTATCAGCATTGCTATTTTTGTAGTATTATTTTGCAATTTAAACAATGTTGCAATTTATTCTTTGTCTCAATTGATCGTCTCCAACGATAAGAGTACAAACTCGCAGGTCCTGTGTTCGAATACGAACACCTTCTGTTAACATGAGGTTGTTATGTAAATATATTCCTGGCGTTATGAGTTGTTAATGCATATATATTAGCTACTGGATAGAAACATGGCAAAGATAGCAGAAACATGATACAAAATTTGTGGCCTAGCAGCTCTCACACCAGATGATTCCTAACCCCTCCTGTTGCACGGACAAACAAAAAAAGCATTCTTTTCCGCAGGTCATGTTGTCGCTATTACGCGCCATTACATAGCTATAATGCACATATGGCGTTCAATAACATACATTTAGTCATTTTACTCTATTTCCTGTATTGTTTCGAAACAGTTCAATTTCCCTTTGTTTAGGCTTTACCAATTTATTTCTAGGCAATACGTTAGTCATGAGGCTAAACCAAAAGCACTTCTCAGCGCATTCCTAAATTATGTAAATGAGATGCATTGTCAATGAGCTGACAATATCATAGACTAATTAGAAATATATAATCTCTCGTATAACGAAAGCATAAGTAAACAGATGTATTACCTACTGGATCCTCTCCATTAACATCTACTGTTGAATATCCAATCTCGTTCGACGCCTTATTATAAAAGTCTGCCAGTGGTGTAATGATCGACTGGCTTACAGTCAGATAACCGCCCCTGGAGTGGTATGCTGTGTTGAAAAATTGATGCTGTATTATTGAATGACTATATGTACTGGCAACGGTATTTTTTGTAATTCCAATCAATAAAAAGATTTAAAGAAATATTTACTTTCTTAACTGTAACAGCTACGCCTTAAGGTTTTCGTGTATTTAGCTAAGTAATTTTAAAGCAATTATGCAAACATTTCCCTCCAGAATCCGAATAAATTGATACTTAGGTTGGTTATGACAAAAAACAGATACCAGATACATGTTTTAAACTATAATACGAAGCTAAATTTGTATGGCTAAAAAATTTTCTTGGTTTTAAAATTAGCGATGAACTCATCTTACGAGAATCATAAAGACTTGGAATCTGAACATCTTCACTTTTCAGGAAATAAGGCAATACATCTTTGTAACTCCATCCTGTGCATCCTTCCTTTGCCCAGTTGTTGTAGTCATGCTTACTGCCACGTACATAAGCCATGTAATTCAGGCTGCTGGTTCCTCCTAACACTCGTCCTCTCGGCCAAAAACTTCGCTGCAAAAGGGTACGCAAACATAAGAAATAAGATATACAAGTATGTTGTTGCTCAAATTTGAATGCAGATTTTAAACGTTTTATTTCTAAAAAGTAAAAGTTTCATGTTTTATATTGATTTTATGGCTTTTGGAGGTCGCGTGATTAAGATGGTTATCTACTATTGATCACCTGAGTGTTAATACTGAGACTGCAAGTTTATGTTCAAGACAGAAGCTCATTAAATGACAAACAATGGAAGTTGTATACTTTAAATGTATCTGTGTATAGGTTCAACATTATTTTAAAATCAGAAATAATATTTTGCGTACCCGTTCATTTAAAGACAGCTGACATTCCTTTTGTGGCTCAGTCAGAAATGCCCAGTCCGCTTTCGTTTTCTGCGTTAAAGAAGCAAATAATGGAACACGGAAGTTATCATCATCTAATTCTGATCCACCTGCTTCTACGAGTAAGACGCTTACTTCTGGATCCTCGGACAATCTACTGGCTACCACGGCACCGGCTGATCCTGATCCAACTATAATGAGCATGATAATATAATTTTCCAAATTTTAAAATGAAACTGATTTTATTTTTAGAGAGGCAAAAAAGACACACAAAAATCCTATAAATCTTGTGTAATTTTGGGACAAAACAAACCTATAAAACTTGTATGTACATTTTATATTCTGTTGACCACTAAGATACTCAAACAAGTGTTTTGAATAGATTGATGCTATCCCTTTAAATGTAATATGGCAGTACCCGTAACATCATTGGAACGTTATCGTAAAAGCATATCTTAAATACGATCGCATATTTTCGTACAATTATAGGTAGTCTTTCATATTTCAAGAGTTGACTATTTCTTAGACATGGCAATGAGTAACTCGACTGGTGTCTAAGTAGACACTGCATACAGCTTTGCGGCAACTAAGTGTACACATGGTTTTTATAAGGTTCGGTTTACTCACCTTTTGTTTTGGTGCCTATTTATTTTTGTTTGTTTGATTTTGTTTGTTTGTTTTTGTTTGTTTGTTTGGTTCGTTTGGTTTGTTTGTTTTTTGTTTCGTTTTGATTGTTGTTTATGTTTGTCTAAATCTAGATTTGTTATCACTCCTCGACTTCCGGCTCTTGTTGTTCGGTTGGTTTCCTTTCTGTTTGCTTTCACTTTATGTATGGTTTTATATTATTTTGGCGAGCAAAGAAAAACATTAAAACATGGACATAAAAATGTAAACCTTTGATAATCACAATATATAAAAAGTATAAAATACTGAAAAATAAATCCATACCGACAATGTAGTCATACATTGTATTCACTTCTCTTTGTAGAGCCCTATCTTCACTGGGGGAATAATAATATACTGCCAACAAAATGCCAATTGCAATGTTAACTGCAATTATAGTGTACATTCTAATTCTGCAATATAAAGAAATTAAATTTCAAATCTGCTTTTTCATACACATATAAGCTCATGAAACATTTAATTAGTATTTTTGGAGAATTGTTTGTTTGTTTGTTTAAATGTTTTTTCAGCAATTTTCAGCTATATCAAGGCGTCCAGTTTTTATTAGGGGAGGAAGCTAGAATACTTTGACCATGTACACACTTTGTATTGTTATATTAAATATTGTGGCCTCGGTGGCCGAATGGTCAAGGTAGTTCGTCTACTATTGATCACGTAGTCTGTCAACACAGAGATTGTGGGTTCGATTCTCATTGCAGGCAGGGTCTATACGACTCCAATCTTAATTGCCAGTTTTCCTACCGCAGGTCGGGGGTTTCTCCGGATACTCCGGCTTCCTCCCCAATAAAAACGACGCCATGATATAGCTGAAAAATTGTTGAAAGTGGCGTTAAATACCTCAAATATTGCTGTCAACATTGTATTCTGTAATTGTGTGTAATGTGAGGAAGGGAGAGGACTGTTGTGTACAGTTCATTATTTTTACATTTTATTTTAACAACAGAAACACAATTTACAAGTAATTTAAAAAACAAAACAAATCACACCGGAAGACATAGATAGATGCTATCAATCTTGGTAATATCTTACATCATGTTATTTTACATGTTACTTCAAAAATTCCAACATACTTCAAAAACAAATACATGTGTATATTATACCTATACTACCCCCATTGCACCCAGAATCGTCAATTACAAACGTGTAATACAGGTTCTTTTTATCAAAGACTTTAAAACCAAACCCCCCAACTGCTCTTGCCACCATTTCGCTTTCATATATAGTCCTTCAGGTCACATGATAACTGAACATCATAACATTATTAACAATGAAAGGGTCCGCAATATGTTGTTAAAAGGACAAAATTAGCGTAAAACTAAATTTAATACATCAACTGGAATTATAACTTTTAATTATTGATGGATTCAATATAGGACTGTGTCAGAAAATGGGCAAGCAAGATGACCAGATGGTTAATACATTGTCTCACTGAGGTTATTGATTCAAATGAGAAAAAGTCTAAGAAGGTCTATGAGTACCAAAGCATCATGAATCTTCAGAAATCTTGACGCTCTGTAAACTTTGTCCGACATTCCCGACACATATGTTGTTGTGCCAAGTAACATTCTTTTTATCTGCAGAAAACATACTATAGAGTGTTTAATTAATGGGTTAGGCATGGACAGTTCACTTGGCAATCCTATTTACACATTCACTGCGAGGAAGAGATTCTTGAAAATCACAAATCGGTATTGGTTTTCTTAGTCTCAAAATCAAAGTCAAAGATTAAGATATTTTCTTCTTGTAGCAAAACTACAGTAAAATCCATACAAACAGCGTTTTATAGCAGATCATCTAAGTGTACCAATAAAACACAATCGCAACTCCTGACCACTATTTTAACAACAATAAAAACGGGACAAAAATAAAGTGACACTTTCTACTCCAGTAGTGGCATGAATGACATGTGGATATTAAAAAAAACAAAAGACATCTTGAGTTCTTTTTTCCAATGTAGTAGTATTAAAACATTTGATTTTTTCATAACCTAAACGACCATTCTATATATGCAGCCTAAAACCAGGCTTATGGTCTTATTAAGCTCTATTTAGCTTATTAAGAAAAAAGAGTTGAAATAAATATCTGGTTATTAGCCATGTCAGAACTTTCTTATTCATAAATGACTATAAATCAAATACTTCAAATACTGAAGACTTAATCTCTCAAATGTTAAATTTTCTGATGTTCTTCATGTTTAGAGGACATGTTTTTCAATGGAATTTTGGTATTCCAATGGGTAGAAGAAGAAAGAAAAGAGGTCAGACCTTTGATTTCACATTCCGCTATATTGATAATGTCTTGTCCCTCAACAATGCTAAATTTGTTGACTATTTGCGATCATTTTACCATAGAGACCTTGAAATTAAAAACACCACCAATACACTTAGGTCAGCCTCTTACATAAAACCTACTTCTAGAAATAGACTCGGGCAAACTACAAACTAGACTCTACGGCAAACGTGATGACTTCAACTTTCCAATCGTCAACTCCCCGTTTATCGACAGCAAGATTCCAGCAGCTCCAGTGGATGGCGTGTACATTTCACAACTTATACGTTATGTTAGATCCTGCGATCCGTATTCCGATTTTTTATACCGATCACTGCTGCTGACTACCCAACTACTTATACAAAGTTTTGTTGTACCTAGGTTGATTTTTTCTCTCCAGAAGTTCTATGGTCGTCACTGTCACTTAATTGATTGTTATGGAAAATCAATCTTTCAAATACGATCGGTCATAGGTAGCGTCTCTTATTCCTAATTTGTCTAGACATGACAATGAGTAACTCGACTGTTGTCTAATTAGAGGCGAGCACTTCTTACTCGTCCGGAGCACATTAGTGCACCCATGGTTTTTATTGAGTTTGGGTTACTGGTTATGTGTGTTTTGGTTTTTGTTTTGCGGTGTGTATGTTTGTCTACATTCGGATTTGTAACAGTCCCTTAACTTTTTGGTTCTTGTTGTTTTCTTTGCTATTTTTCTTATATTGAACATTAATAGTGATTATTATATGCGCACTAATAAGAAATAAATTTACTAGCAGTATAGTGCAGTCATGAATGAGATAAAACGTTCTTACCTTCAGATTTAATATATATAGATTGAAGCTGTAAGATACGCGTGTACGTCCAGATGTCTGGTGTATAAGATCAGGAAAGATATTTATAATTTAATAGCATTTTCATCTCGGAAATTCCATGTGGCGTTGATATTATAGAAACTGCACTGTGCACGTTTTTTTACAAGTTTGAAGGTCAGAAGCAAGTTGAATATACTGCCTACTTAATGTTGAACTCAACATAATCTACATGTAGATAAATTCACTATATCAATAAATGCAACCTATCATTATCCAATATTACATAATGTATTAATAACTAATTCATGACGCATTAGTGGTCGTCTTTATTGAGCTGATATCGACGTTCATCAAACTGTGATTTATTAATTTCTTTCAATTAAATATCATTTAAAAAACAATTCACAGAAATTAAAAAAAAGAATATTTTTATTGCTTACAAAAGATTCATTTGTACATGTTTTACTGTGGTAATAGTTACCATCAAAATTACTACCTATTCACGTGTTTATATTCCTTCACTGTATATATAAAATATCGATATTTTCCAACCTCAAAAATTATATTCAGCTCGACTAGCGGCTGGGTGAATATCACATGTTATGTTGTTAAGAAAGCCGATAGCCACCTATATCAAAGTTGGTAATTGTATAATAATACTCTTCTTGAAACAACATTTACCAATATTATTTTAAGAACCTTTTTTGTTTAAAAAAATCTGTTGCAAACTTTTTAACTGTTTAACATAACCGAAAATAATTATAGTGCTATTTATTGGCTTTTACTTAAAATCTATTTGCATGTAAGGGATTTCTTGTTTTATTACTGCTCAGAGCGCTGTGTCCGTTGAAGTGTATATAGCGCCGTTGAAGTATATATGGGGCCGGTAACTTATTAACCATAGAGACCTTGAAATTAAAGACACCACCAATACACTTAGGTCAGCCTCTTACATAAAACCTACTTCTAGAAATACACTCAGGAAAACTACAAACTAGACTCTACGGCAAATGTGATGACTTCAACTTTCCAATTGTCAACTCCCAGTTTGTCGACAGCAATATTCCAGCAGCTCCAGTGTATGGCGTGTACATTTCACAACTTATACGTTATTCTAGATCCTGCGTATTCCGATTTTCTATACCGATCACTGCTGTTGACTACCCAACTACTTAAACAAAGGTTTGTTGTACCTAGGTTGAGGTTATCTCTCCAGAAGTTCTATGGTCGTCACCGTGACTCAATTTATCGTTATGGAAAATCAATCTTTCAAATACGATCGGTCATAGGTAGCGTCTCCTATTCCTAGATTTGAGTTTTTTCTAGACATGACAATGAGTAACTCGACGGTTTTCTAATTAGAGGCAGGCACTTCTTACTCGTCCGGAGCACCTTAGTGCACCCATGGTTTTTATTGAGTTTGGGTTACTGGTTTTGTGTGTTTTGGATTTTGTTTTGCGGTGTGTATGTTTGTCTACATTCGGATTTGTAACTGTCCCTTGACTTTTTGGTTCTTGTTGTTTTCTTTGCTATTTTTCTTATATTGAACATTAATAGTGATTATTATATGCGCACTAATAAGAAATAAATTTACTAGCAGTATAGTACAGTCATGAATGAGATAAAACGTTCTTACCTTCAGATTTAATATATATAGATTGAAGCTGTAAGATACGCGTGTAGATCTGGTGTATAAGATCAGGAAAAATATTTATAATTTAATAGAATTTTCACCACGGAAATTCCATGTGGCGTTGATATTATAGAAACTGCACTGTGCACGTTTTTTACAAGTTTAAAGGTCAGAAGCAAGTTGAATATGCTGCCTACTTAATGTTGAACTCAACATAATCTACATGTAGATAAATTCCCTATATTAATAACTACAACCTATCATTATCCAATATTACATAATGTATTAATAACTAATTCATGGCGCATTAGTGGTCGTATTTTTTGAGCTGATATCGACTTTCATCAAACTGTGATTTATTAATTTCATTCAATTAAATATTTTTTTTTTAAATCACAGAAAATGAAAAACAAGAATATATTTTTATTGCTTACAAAAGATTCATTTATACATGTTTTACTGTACCATCAAAATTACTACCTATTCACGTTTTCATATTCCTTCACTGTATATCTAAAATATCGATATTTTCCAACCTCAAACATTATATTCAGCTCGTCTATCGGCTGGGTGAATATGACATTTTATGTTGTTAAGAAAGCTGATAGCGACCTATATCAAAGTTGGTAATTGTATAATAATACTCTTCTTGAAACAACATTTATCAATATTATTTTAAGAACCTTGTTTGTTTACAAAAAATCTGTTGAACACCCTTTTTAACTGTTTAACATAACCGAAAATAATTATAGTGCTATGTATTGGCTTTTACTGAAAATCTATTTGCATATAAGGAATTTCTTGTTTTATTACTGCTAAGAGCGTTGTGTCCGTTGAATTGTATATAGCGCCGTTGAAGTATATATAGGGCCGGTAACTGATTAACATTGTGTTTTAACTGATTTAAATTTAAAGATGAATTCGAACACATATACTAGTAAACAAAGCAAAAATTTATTGTTTTCTCTAAGGATATTTTAATAGTAACAACACTAAGATCAGTGTAGAGGTCAACAGGGCTTGTATGATTTAATCTTTACTAGAATAATAGAATTATCAGCAGCTCTATTTTTCTTGTCTATAATAGTTAATAGAGATTTGTTTAGACAAAATGCAACATGAAGAAAACCTTAAACAGTTAATGCAACCAGAAGAAAATTAATCTGTTGACATCGACAATTTCATTGTATTATTGTATGCTGTATGGTTTGCCCATAAGAGAAAATTTGATTTTTTTTATTAATCTGCCTCTTTCAGCTGGGTTATATACATTTAGATCCATAATCTGGCGATTGTATAATGATGATACTATCTGTTAATGCTTACCTAAAACTGTCAGCTGATGACCCTTGTCACATAATGTTTATTTTATGCACATATAATAGTATGTATACGAAATCCAATTATTGTTATTATAGACCTAGTTATAATTAGCTTACTCGTTATAGCGAATAAGTGTAACGTGTTTTAATGGTTTGTGAAATAGATAACCCGTGTGCTCGAATCTCAATATATGAGCGCCGTCATACATAAAGGGACCGTAGCGGTATATAAAACGTTACAAGCTGCTGGCACCGCTCCCACAGGCGACAAATCGTGCTGCGGTGAACATTGAAATGTCTTCCAACCTCAGTCTGTGATTCACTGGCATGGAGTCGACCGATAGTGATGTTCCGGCTAGCAGCGTCTAACCTCGGCATAGCTCTTCCTCGTCAGGTGTAAATTAGACTTCTGCAAATTACCAATGAATTGCACGTTCAAAACAAACTGATCTTTTGCAAGCCTCTAGAATGTTCTACATGAGTAACAGGCTTTCACACGCTTGACTGAATTAAATAAAGTCATCGGTAAAATGTCATAAATGGTTTAAATGTAACCACCGATAATTATTCTCTCAGTTTGCCAATTTTACTATTTGTTTGCGTTTCTTTTTTGTGAGGGTATATATGGATTCTAACACACATTGATAACGATATATATCTATTCAAGACAAGATGTTCAAATTTTTTAATTGCAGAACGTTTTACGGTTTAGATAAATACAATAATTAATCGTGGTAACGGGGTAGAATGTTGTTTGATGAAAAATGACTATAGCAAGTTTTCCTAATGGATGCAACGGGATATTTTAATCAATGAGTTTTACTGAATTTTCAGAACAAGTTAAATTACTTTCAGAGAGACAGGAGACCCCAATCTACAGAAATGAAAAAAATCGGGATTAGTTTATATTTTTGCAGCATAAGTATTTGTCTATAAGTTTTGAACGAATCAACATATCAATGTAATTCAAACGGAAGGGTTTTTCATGACTAGATTCTTTTTTAACTTTGATTTTAAATTGTGTTCAACTTGTAGAACCCAATGAAAGGCGGCTAATATTTTCCAGTTGAAAATTTAATAACAAATTCATAAATATATAACTTAATTCTTTTAAAAAAGCGCGATCGTTGTTAACCTGAAATGTTTCGTTTGAATGTGACATATAGTGGAACTTCAACATTAAACGCAAATTATACAAACCACTGTCAAAAGTGATTTCTTTATTCCTATAGAAATTTTAATATAAATTTCGTTTAAATTTAACTAAATGGTATTTACTATCTGTGCTGCCACATTGATAGTACCAGTAGATATTTAAACACACGTATTTTTAACAAATAGGTAATCCAAATGACTGGATCATTCATTGGGTCCCAGTACTTAACCCGTGTAGCGTCCCGGGGCGTCCTCGGATGGCGAATGGGAGAGGCCTTCTCGTTGGAGTGTTGTCAGGTCATGGTGGGGAGAGCCTTGCCGCGGACCGTAGTTGGTGACGTGTTTCGAGAGTGTTACGCTCCTTGAACGATGGTAACCCCTTTTCCGATTTCCAGAAGGAGTGGCTCGTTGCGGCGGCTGCAAGAGGATGAGTTGGCTACCCATTTCCATAACCCGTACTTTTCCAGGGGAGGTCAAAATCGTGTTCCCCATGTATCATCCCTTTTTCCCGTCGATTTATTGTTTTTACTTGTTCTTGTACTGAATATAGCTGAAATACTGCTCGCGGAAAGTAAAGCAACCAATCAATTAAAATCATTAATCCAAAGGTTAGCTAGATTTTCATGGAAGTAAAAAATAATACGACAGTTTCCTTTTGAAAAATAATCATGCATTTTTTATCAATCAGATTTGACAATACTAAATTATGTATGCGCTTTCAAACCATATTGATACATTCTTTGTGGCCTTTTAAAATACATGTACATGTAATTAGAAAGAAAGTGTTGTCTATTTCTTTTTGTGTAAATGTTTGTTGATTTCTTGTCTTTCGTTGAGTAATGTTTAAATCAATAAAATATGTATGTTCTAGTTTGAAACAGTCGAATAGATCCTCACAATATGAACGTGTATAACGACTTTATCCGCGGTATCAGTTTGAAATAATGGATTTTTAAGTACTTTATCAACGCAATGGCGGACGTTAAAGTAACGTTTTCATCATTATCAAAGTAAGTTTGATTGACATTTGATAAAAATGAGGCTGTTTTACAAGTTGTAGGATACTATCTTTAGTAGAACCCTACAGTTCTCGAAAACGAACAGTTTTTGTTGGATTCAACAGATGTTTTAGAAATAAATTTTGGCGCCGATTGTCTCGCTGAGACGTCATGATAGTGTGACGTCGTTGTTTGTCAAACTGCATATATTTTTTTCTCTTTCTGTTAAAAAAAAATTAGACCTATTGTTAAAGATGTCATCATCCTATATATGACGCAAACCAATTACTATTAATAATATAATAATAATACGCATCTTTTGTACTTTTGTGCAACTAACGGTTAGCAACACCTGTGTATATGACTTAGCAACGTATTCGTAGATATGAAGATTTTAACACCTGAAGTGCACCAAGTACGCCCTGAGGATCTACTCTTTCATTATAATTTTGTATCACAAAAGAAAGATACTTCATATTTATATTTGAATACTGAAAGAATACTGAAAACAACTTAAGGTTTTTTTTACACATATGTGAATAGTATTTAAGGGTATGAGGCAGAGATTTGGGGTGTTCGTGATGCACCTCATTAGAGAATGTTAACTTTGACACGGAGTAAAAAGGCAAACTTCTAATGCCATGATGTATTATGAAGAAGGCCGATATCCATTATGTTATGAGCGTATCTTTACAAAATATAAATTTTGGTTACAAATTTTGACAAGTAATGATTGTATATTACAATCATGTTACAAGGAGCAATTGTGTAATAGGTCGATGTGTGACAACTTATAGTGTAAAATTGTTATATGATATAGGTGTACATGATATTTGAAATGATGAATGGGTTTTGAATGTAAAAGTATTGTAGACTATTAGTTCATGAAGTAAAGTAACGTATTTGTGATCAAGCTGAACAAGCGCTTAGAGACACATTAGATTTTTTCAAAATGTATATTTTAAGTTGTTAGGTTAAAATGTTGACTTGCAATTTCAATAACAAAAAAGTTTCCCCATTATCCTTCGTAAATGTATTACAAGAATACTATAATTTCGAATAATATGGTGTTAATCGCTTCAATAGAAACTGTATTATGTGTTCTTTAAATATATTACAAGACGATTTTCACTTTTTACAATCAATTATTTAGATTTACTTAAAAAGCTCATTAACAAAATACTATCCGTATAGGTCGTCATCTTTAAAACTTATTCAATTATTGTCTGTAGAAAAAAGGTCAAATATTTATCTTATGCAATTTGAATACAAAAAACAATATTGTGTAAAAGAAACGATACACATATGTATACTGTATGCGGATATAATTTCTGACGTAAGTAAATGTCTTATCTCAACTTATATTGGCTTCCAGTTTTTATTAGGAGAGGAAGCCGGAGTACCCAGAGAGAACACCGGACCTTCAGTAAAAAAATGGCAATCCTTGTCAATTAAGATTAGAGTCAAGTACACCTTGCCCGCAGTGAGACTTGGACCCGCAACCTCGGTGTTGATAGACGGTAGACGAACTACCTTAACCACTCGACTACCGAGGCCCCCTTTTAAATCCTTTGAATCTTCTTACATGTATGTCCTTGTAACTCTCAAGAACTAATTATCACATTGTAACGTTTTGGTCTGCTTCTATCTTTTTGTTACTCCTCTGCAATTGTTTTATCTCTGTGTTACTCCATTTACTATCTGTAATTCTTTTGGTATCTTACCATCTCCTTGTACTTTTTTGATACCCAGAGGCTTTTAAGGTAGCCCTCTACTATGGATCACGTGCCCGTCAACACTGAGGCCAAAGGGGGGTTGAGCGCTACACTTCTTTCTACTAACGACAGAGAGGCAAATAGAGAATGATGACCTATATGTACATGTATATGGCCTTTGGGATTTTTAGGTCTTTTCTAAACAAATTATTAATTTTGAAACATGATATTTTATCTCATTAACCAATCAATGTGGATGTCTGGACTAATGTTTGTCTATTTAAAATAAAACAGCGATTCGTGTCTATTTTAAATTTGATAAGCCACAAAAACTAGAAAGAATAAGTAAGTAGTTACTCCCTATCTTTTAAGTCAATTGACAAAAGAGAAACAAAAATAAATTTAATTCAATTAACTCTAGAGAATAGGAAAGGAATTGAGCTCAATCCATTTAGTCAATTAACTCCAGAAAATAAAGACGTTAGCTAAAACCATTAAGTATAAATTTAATTCAATTAAGTCTACTTACTCGAGAGAATAGAAAAAGAAGTAGCTCAAAACACTTAATATTTTAACTCCATTACGTTTATCTTAACTCTGGGGAAAAAGAAGTTAGCTCTGTCCATTCAGGCTATTAACTACAGAGAATAGCCATAAGTTAGATTAATTTATAAGTTCAATTAAGCTCGGTCTATTAAGTCTATTAAATCAAGAAAACAAAGAAGTAATAACTACATATTTTGGTCAGCGGCTATACATTCCGTATTATAATCCAAACAAATTAGGATCCAACGCACGTACAGTGTATTGTATTAATATAGAAAATTGAAATATACTCAATATTTAATCGTACGATAGTAATGGTTTGAAGTACATTTAATTTGATTTTAAGCTATAGTTATAGGCGGTTATAAAAATTATTCGTGTAATTTCATGTAACTTTCATGAATATGTGTTGTATAATTCTTAAAATGAATAGATTGATCTAACATATGTGTTATAGAATGTTATAGAATGTAAATTACAGGACTAATTTCGCAATCTGTTCACGAAAACGGGAAACGGTATCTTTTCCTCTTATTATATCAGCAGCTTTTTCGCCAATCATTATTGTTGGAGCATTAGTGTTCCCAGAAGGCTCATGGCGCATGACAGATGCATCAGCTACTCTCAAACTGGATATGCCTTTTACCCTAAATATAAATTATTGCTGCTTAGGTACACAAATACTATATGGAATTATAATGATGGCCAAGAAAATGTTTACACGCCATTTGTCAGTTTAAGAATTCAAGCCATTTGTCAGTTTAAGAATTCAAACTTTAACAATTACTTAAAAGGAGTTTATTTATTTTTGCGATAATCAGTACCTTAGAGAACTTATATAAAATGTCGTTAAAAGACATTTGACGAGACTTTACCTTTATAGATCGAGGTTTACTGTTCTTATTATCAACTGTTTTTTTGATTGTCTAAAATTTGGTTAAAATCATCTTTTTACAATTATTGTACACTCCCTCCTTACAATAACGTGATTTGGTGAAAACAAAATGTTTTTTTTATCTCTCATACTTTGAAATAGGGTTGTTTGAGTAATAAACAGACAATATGACTTGAAGATAGGAGAAAATTGCTGTTCTTGGAACATGACTAATCTTATGTGAATGAAATTTCGTCGCCTCGATAAATTTGTCATACATTTACTTAGTGGGTGAATATGTAAATATATGAAGTGCATATAAAACATTTCTCATATGAAAGCTAGTCCAATGTTTCCTACACAACATATATGCTATTTCATTTAGAGTTGTAACCGACGAATGAAATCCTATCTACATGCACATTATATGCATTTCTTGCATAAATGTTGTTGTCAGTTTTTAAAAAACTTTCCAAACTAGATGGATACATTTACAGCTGTTGCAAGGCCTTGAAAATTTGATCCTAATAACAACTGATCGATCGCCACTTTGAGTGACCACAAGCTATTTAAGCCATACAAATTATTAAATCTGTTGAGTTGGCTTATAGAATAAAATATTGTATATTAAAAATTTCAGAGTTAGTTTGTTAAGATTATAAAACAAGTTTATTGTTGCGATACAGTTAAGTTAGGGACAGAAACTTTTGACAAAAAAACCAAAGACTTTAGGCAAAAAAATTCTAAAATTGAAACAAAATTCCTGAAAATCAAATATATTTGAAAATGAAGTTTCTGTGGGTTAAAAAGTATAGAACAAATACATAGATATGAAAAAAAAATTGCTTTCATTCAGTTATATTGTATAATACACAGTAGAGATTCATTCATTACCTTAATTGGAAGTCTACAACTGCTGTAGAGTCTGTTGGCGCCCCCATTTGACATGTCGACGTCGGATGATAAACTGTTACAGAGTAATGACGAATCAGACACTCCCAATACTCGTCCGAATCAAACTGTTGTTTATCACATATTTCTGGAAAATCTCGTCTGTTCAGTGTAGCGCCTAAATCTTGAAACACTTTCGTCTTCATTAACTCTTGTGTTTTTCGTACAGCTGAAATTAGAGGTTTTTGAAATATTTCAATACTTGAGAGACAGTAAAATAGTAATAATAAATGTAAAAGCTAGTCCATGACAACATTTACTAAACAAACTTCTACTTTGCCGCAAACCCAACATTGCAATTTCTTTTAAGTCTGTCATGTCAGAAAATGGTAGAGTCGATCTATAGGAAAACAGATCAACTCGTGAGGACGAGCTTACTATGACTGAGCTAGAGGCTTACACTAGTCTGTGTGGTTGAACTTATATGCATTCAAGGAGGACGATTAATGTCTAAATCTACTGCTTTTTCTTTTCATTAGACAACAATCCTTTTGCTTAAGACAACTTTGTATAATTTTTTAGCAAAGGCTTTCAGTGTACCAACATCTATTGTTTGTTATGCTATGCAGTTATGGGCCATATCATACTGACGTTCAATAAACAGAATAAACTAAATAAACTAGATATCAGTGAACTAGTAAACATTTGTGGGTCTCGCTGTAAATAGGATGTGATTAGAATACTGTAAAAACAGATAAATGTTAATATTAGCAACTTGTATAACTATTCTTTAATCAAAGCCTACCTCTGAAAAGAGGGAAAGTTAGCACACACATGTGTTAATTAAAAACAATAATTTTACCTAAAGGAGGTCGAATTCAAGCCACATGTGTCATTAACAAGCAAAAATTGACCATGAAGTCAAAAGTCAAGACTTAAGATCACCAACATTAGTACGCTAAACGTTGCCATGAAACGATCTACCAAGGCGCCAAAGACAGATCACAATAGGACTCCGTGGTTTTAGTGCTCTAATTTAACAGATTGGTAACACAATTGTTCATAACTAATAACCGACTTTGATAAATAAAAAACGGAGGATGAACCGTACTGTTCCCCTTACCCACTTTAAAGACCGTTGGGCTAATTAGTAAGGCAGAGAGAAATAGGTCATATATGTTATTTTATGCAGTGGGTAACAATGATACGTGATCATGACACTTAACAACGTATTGCTAGGCCGGTCGTTATGTCCGTTAGCCACGCGAGAGATGGTTGTCGTAAAGAAACGCAAGGTCAGCAAAAATATGTCCATGGAAAGTCAGACATCTTCTGCTATGTTCAGCATATAGTAACATTTCCAGAACACCCCGAAAAAAGGTCACATTAATCGTTTATTTTTAAACCTCAATATATTACAAAAATGAAGTTGAACGTTCTGAAGATCAGAGGATTAAAGCATGCAAAAGCTATTTTGACATCTGACCGTAGATTGAAGCATAGAAAACAAATTTTGAGATCTGACCGTACATTCGTGTTTGATAGTTATTTACAGCCTCCTACCTGCCAACATAACCTTAACATCATATGAATTTTCTTGATAATGTGGGTCGATAATTGGTGGATCAAATGGGTCCCTGCTTCTGAGTCGAATAGTCCCTTTACTTTTGGGATGTAGTGGAATGCAACATGTGCTAAATTCGTTGCTGTTTGACCTTGTTATAAATAATTCTTTAACCTATTTAATAAAATTAACACAACTATCACATAAGAATAGCTGTAATAAACTGTGCGCTAGATTCTGTTTAATTATTGATAATGTTTTCCAGAAGTGAAATAAATTCGATACTTATTGCAATGCTATATGACAACCAAAACACTGTAAAAGTATAACTGTCATTGTAGAAAATTAAAATAAATAATTCAACAAGTGAAGACAAGAGTAAAATCCTCGTGCATAAATTTAAGTAGCAGCGGACTTAAGTTCCATGCATAAGTAATATTCCCCAATAATCATATAACTGGTTCGAAAAACAGTTTATATTTTGTGTTATGGTAGCCAAATAAATGTTGTAATCCAGGTGAGCAATATCGTTGTAGCAAATAAAATCAAATGTTTTCCCGTCAACAATGGCGGTATACCCAAGCACAAACATTACAGTTAAATAAATAAATCATTCAAAGACATGACAATATCCGTTTACCAGATTGTATACACTAAATTCAGTTATACTATGAACACCAAGATTGCTTATTGATCTTTAATGGCAACGTGCATTTTATTTATTCCATGTAAGCTATCAAACGAAATATTGTTAAAGTTAATGCTGTGGTTATCTCAAATGTTTAAAGCATGCAAAAAGTTAAATATAATGTTCCTTTTCATGTCACCGTAAACAAAATCATCGACATAATCGTTACTTGATAAGGTGTTTTTCTCTTGGATATGTTATACTGCTCACTGGACACTATAAATCCTGATGTCTTATTTTAATTATGCACATCGTCTTGTAATTGATAGCATATCCCATAACAGGACTGCCCAATAAAACTTACCGAATCTTTCATATTCATATCTAATCCGTATCGTTGAAATCGTTCATCTTGCGCAACGCTGAACAATGTAATATGATAATCTGGATAGCTCGGCTCTAATTTATCGTGATTTGGTACTTGGTCCAATATGTGTCCTTCTACTCCACTTCCGGAATATATTCCTGTGCATACAATTAAATTAAAAACAGGTAAATATAATTGTAACAATTATTACAATGATCTGCAATGATAATTATATCATGTTGCAGTTTTGTTAAAACTCCTTCGATTAAACTTCTACATAAGCATTTTAACTATCTTCTGTCTTTTAACTCGTTTACATTTCCTCGCACTGTACTATGAGAATTACAAAAAGGGTGCATGAACTGTTAAACGTTCAATAGCACGTGAGTTCTTGCAGTGTTAAATTGTGATCAGCTAACTCTTTTTATGTGTTTGTTTATTTGCATTTGTCTGTTGCAATGTAAATTGTATATTTGTCAACTTACCAGTTCTTGTAAATGTGTATTGAAGTTTAGGAAGTAATGCCTGAAATTTCGCTGTAGATATGGATAAACTTGAATTTATGTTATACTTCACATGAAACATCATGTGGTCCTCTAGATTGTTTCCAACTGGTAAATCCACATGAACTGGTATCTACAAAAGACACCCAGTGTACGACCAATACATTGGCATAAACTGTTATAGGAAAGGAATAGTCTGTTTCTTTTATATTCGCATAGTCTATAATAATTGTTTTGATTTATAAAAAAATATAAACTTTACTTTACACGGTACACTGATCGATAAGTATCTTCAAATTGCCATAATATTGAATTTATTTGTAAAATCCAAAAAAACTTCAATATTCAACTTTTAACTTGAATGTCATATACCATGAGAAAATATGCAAATCTTTTTACTGATTGTTATTACAAAGAAAATCAAAAGACAAATATAATATTTTCTCTAAACTAAAAGTAAGATTTGAACAAAACAAATTACATTTTTGCCTTAATATCATTTAGAATTTCGTCCCGCTTTTGCAGAATAAATGTAAAAAGTAAATTAGTAACGATGTATTCATGAAGAAGTAACAGACTAATATCCATCTGTATGCTAAAAATCATTAGAGTAGTGTGCATGCAATTTGATTCAACTGTAAAGGTGTTGCAATGACTCACTTTTGACTAATACGACAGATTTTGGGGGTAATATTTAGTGTTATACAAATGTTTGTTCACATTACTTTAATTTAACATACCCCTAATTTTTCTAGATGATCTTTTGGACCAATCCCCGATAACATCAATAAGACAGGAGAGTTAACAGCCCCAGCAGAAATAACAACTTCTTTTGAAGCGAATACTTGTCTCTTCCTGTTATCCTTAATAAATTCTATGCCTTTAGCTGTTTTGTTTTCTATAATGACCTATAGAAAAACATAAATGTAAATTAATATAAAAAAGATCAGTCATACTTTTATTGTTCGTTACCTATAACATAAGTCAGCAACAATATTATGACATCACAGTATATACAAACTTTAGAAAAGAGTTAGCAATATGACCTATTTACTTCATATTTATAAAATTTCACGTTTGTTAATACATACATATCTTTTCAGAATTAATGCTTGAAAAATTGTTAAAAATACCTTGGTAGCTATTGAGTTTATGCTAATATGGAGATTTGGTCTATCCATCACGGGTCGTAGAAAAGCCTTCACCGTACTACACCGCTCACCATTTCGTACAGTGTTTTGCATAAAGGAAAAACCTGTATTTTATATCAATAAAAGTGTGTCTTATTGCTAAATTATTGTATGACGATTAAAATTCTGGAGTACCGTTTTCATTTGCAGTCTTTCTAGGGCGTACACATCAAAATTATTAATAATAACTCTGTTCCAAGTGACACATTATGAAAGGACTGACAGATATACATGAAGGTAATAACAAAATACCAAACACCGATGAAACTGTCAAAAAAGACAATCCACAAATCAAAGTCCAAGAAACCGACAAACAACAGAACCAACAACCACCAAAAGCAACTACAGCAATCGTCCTGGATAACAAATACAAGAATAATTTTTTTATGTTAATTTTGAATATTTAGAATAAAAAATTAGAAAACATTGATTTTATGTAATCATAAAGTGTCCAAGTTGGAGTGACATGTCTCACACCTTTATACGTGTACTGTTGAACAATAGGCCAGTTTGTTAGTCTTACAGAGGTGGCGGTTAAGGCCTTCAACTAGACGGATTTACCTGCCTTAGTGGTAATAAATCATTAATATGGACTTTATTTCAATTATTATGAACATTTATGTGTAATTAGGAATCTCAAATGGACTGTATAATTGTATTTTGATTTTGAATAATACTATGAATGTTTGATTATAAGTAATTGTTGATGATTTTGCAATTTAATGCATGGCATGATACTATGTAAAATCTTCAAAGGGATTTTCTTTTATTTTAAAATAACGTGTGATTTGTGTCCTAAATGAGAAGCCAAAGTCTATTTAGACTATTTATGCAGGCATGAGTCTTTTCAGTCTACGGCTTTCATCAGATCGCGCCTTATGTACACACTGTGTTTATCAGTACTGCCATTGGTATAGTCTTGTATTGCATTTTATTCAATGTTGCAACTTATACTTTGTCTAAAAGGGCATTGTTCAACAATGAGAGTTCAAAAACCCAGGTCCTGTGTTTGTATCAGAACAATTTCTGTATACAAAGGGTTTGATGTAAATATGCTCCTGGAGTTATGAGTTGTTAATGCATAGATAGTAGCCACTGGATAGAAACACGTCGGAGAATACAGAAACATGGTACAAAATTTGTTGCTTAGCAGCTCTCACACCAGATTATTGCAAACCTCTCCTGTTACACAGACAAACGAAGAAAGCTAAAATGTACATGTGGCGTTCAATAACATACATATATTCACCGGCTGTTTATTGTATTTTCTGTATTGTTTTAAACCAGTTTTATCGCCCTTTGTTTTAGGCTTACCCATTTAATTCTAAGTAATACGTTGGTCATGAGGCTAAACCTAAAGCACTTCCCAGCGCATTCCTAAACTATGTAAAGGAGATGCATTGTCAATAGGCTTATAGGTGATAGCTTTAAGATTGACCATCTCCATTCACTATTAAAACCTTAATAAACATTTTTAATATGTTAGACTAATTGGAAATAAATACTCTCTACTATAACTAAAACATAAGTGAACAGAGAAATTCTAGCCATTTTTAGAGAAATTGTAGTCCTTTTTTAGATGAACTTTACTTATATTATTAGATGTATTACCTACTGGATCCTCTCCATTAACATCCACTGTTGAATATCCAATCTCGTTCGACGCCTTTTTAAAAAGTTCTGCCAGTGGTGTCATGATCGACTGGCTTACAGTCAGGTGACCACCCCTGGAGTGGTATGCTGTGTGAAAAAGTATTAAAAAATTGATTATTGAATGACTATATGTACTGGCAACAGTATTTTTGTGGTCCCAAGGAATAAAATGATGTAAAGAAATATATACTTTCTTAACTGTAAAGCTACGCCTTAATGTTTTCGTGTAATTGGCTAATTCATTTTAAAGCAATTATGCAAAAGCGTTGACTCGAGAATCTGAATAAATTGATGCTTAGGTTGGTTATGACAAAAAATAGATACCAGGTCTTGAAACATGTTTTAAAATATAAGACGAAGCTAAATTTTTATGGCTAAGAAATTTTCTTGCTTTTAAAAATCAGCAATGAACTCATCTTACGAGAATCATAAAGACTTGGAATCTGAACATCTTCACTTTTCAGGAATAAGGCAGTACATCTTTGTAACTCCATCCTGTGCATCCTTCCTTTGCCCAGTTGTTGTAGTCATGCTTACTGCCACGTACATAAGCCATGTAATTCATGCTGCTGGTTCCTCCTAGTACTCGTCCTCTCGGCCAAAAACTTCGCTGAATTATGGTACGCAAGCATAAGAAACAAGATTTAAAAACTAAAGTATGTTGCGGCTCAACTTTGAATTCAGGTTTTGAAACGTTTCATTTTTTAAAAAGTAAAAGTTTCATGTTTTATCTTGATTGTACGCTTTGGAGGCCGAGGGCGTAAAATAGTTATCTACTGTTGATCACCGAAGTATTTATACTGAGACTGCAAGTTCATGTTCAAGACAGAAGCTCAATAAATGACAAACAATTGAAGCAGTATACTTTAATTAAATCTTTGTATATATTCAACATGTAAAATGGTTTTTTAAATCTCAAATAATATTTTGCGTACCTGTTCCTTTAAAGACAGCTGACAATGTGTTTGTGGCTCAGTCAGAAATGCCCAGTCCGCTTTCGTTTTCTGCGTTAAAGAAGCAAATAATGGAACACGGAAGTTATCATCATCCAATTCTGAGCCACCTGCCTCTACGAGTAAGACGTCTACTTCTGGATCCTCGGACAATCTACTGGCCAACACGGCACCGGCTGATCCTGAGCCAACTAAAATGAGCATGGTAATATAATTTTCTAAATTTTATGAAACTTGTTTTTAAGAGGCTAAAAGACACGACAAAATATTATATATCTTGTGTAATTTTAGGACAAAAAAACCTATAAAGATTGTATGTAAATTTTATATAACGTTCACCTCAGTTCACCATTAAGCTACTCAAACAAGGGTTTAAAGTAGGGTGATGCTATCCCTTTAGATGTAATAAGGCCTTACCCGGAACTTAATTGATCGTTATGGTTAATGCATATCTCAAATACGATTGCATATGTTCTCTAAATTATAGGACGTTTTTCATATTCCAGAGTTGACTATTTCCTAGACATGGCAATCAGTAACTTGACAAGTGTCTAAGTCTCATTCGTAGCACCTAAGTGCACACATTGTTTTATTAGGTTCGGTTAACTCACTTTTTGTTTTCTTTTCTTTTTTTGTTTTTGTTGTATATGTTTGTCTAAATCCGGATTTGTTATCGCTCCTCGACTTTTGTTTTTTGTTGTTCGCTTGGTTTTCTTTCTATTTGCTTTCACTTTATGTATGATTTTATATTATTTTTGCAAGCACATAAAAATATTAAAACATGGACAAAAAATTTAAACCTTTTGTTATCACAATAAATAAAATGTATAAAATATTAAAATATAAATCCGTACCGACTATGTAATCATACATTGTATTAATTTCTCTTTGTAAAGCCATATCTTCATCGTGGGAATAATAATATACTGCTAACCACATGCCAATTGCTATGTTAAGAACTGCAATTATCATGTACATTTTATGTCTACAATAGAAAACAGAAAAAACTGTTGAATTTCAAATCAGTTCTGCTTTTTTATATATATGTAGCCTCATGAAACAATAGTAAGTATTTGTAGAAAATTGTCTGTTTGTTTGTTTGAATGTTTAACGCCACTTTCAGCACTTTTTCAGCTGTATCATGGCGTCCAGTTTTATTGGGTGAGAAAGCCGGAGTACCCAGAGAAAACCCTCGACCTGCGGTAAGAAAACTGACAATCCTTGTCAAGTGTAATATTAATTGGAGTCGAGTACATCTACCGGCAATGCGAATCGAAACCGTAATCTCAGTGTTGACAGACCACGCGGTCAATAGAAGATGAATTACCTTAACCACTCTGCCACCTATGCCCCCTTTTGGAGAATTAAACACACGAGGCCTTTAAAGTTTAGTAATAAGGAGACCCATAATAGCCTTGAAAATCGCGACGCACATTGAAGTGTTTACTAGTATTGCGTAATACTTGTTTAAATGGTCAATTTCAGCGCTTTTTCAGCTATATCGTGGCGCGCCGTTTTTATTGTAGGAGTGTTCATTCCGCTGATCGGGGTTTTCTCCGGGTATTTGAAGTCGAGTACATCCTACCCACAGTAAGACTCGAACCCGCAACCTCAGTGTTGACAGACAACGTGATCAATAGTAAATGACTAACAAAATTAACCACTCTGTCTTCGCGGCCCTTATTGCGTAATAAGATTAACGTATGTTTAGATAATGTCCCGTTTGTTTTCATGTGGAATTAACCCCATTTGCATTGCGATTAAGACGTCTTTGTGGTCACAATTCTGGATATCTGATCAGCTTTTTGCGCAGGAAATGACATAATTTTTAGTCTGTTTTATAATAAATATAAAGTATTTGAAGAATTGTACACATTCAAATTTATTCTCAAACTATTTGTGGCTGAATAAAAAAAATTTGGTAAGCGTAAAACATAGCGATCTTTTTTGTTGTTCGCCTATACCTAAAATGTTCAATATTGTTCATTGTTTTAATAAAACTAATTTACCTAAATTTACAATTTTAAATTATAATCTCACACAAGTCTACAAGTTTATTGTTTTCACTTCGCGGTATTACCATCCACACACTTTGTATTGTTATATTAAATATAATATCGCTGTCAATATTGTAAAATGTAGCTGTTTGTTAAGTTGGGAAGAGAGACGACTCTACAAAATGTTGTGTACAGCTAATTATTTTTTACATTTTATTTTAACAACAGAAACAAAATTTACTAGTAATTTAACAACAAAAAAATATCACACCAAAAAGATTATAGATGCATAGATGCTATCAATCTTTGTGGTATCTAACATCACAATTCTGTTTCTTCCAAAATTCCACCATACTTCAAAAACAAATCCGTTCTTATTATATCGTATATCTTTACTACCCCCATTGCACACAGAATCTTCAATTACAAATGTGTATTGCATGATCCTTTGATAAAAGACTTCAAAACCAAATCCCCGGACTGTTCTTGCCACCATTCCCCATTCACATATTGTCCTTCAGTTCACGTGATAACTGGAGATCTTAACATTGTTGACAATGAAAGAGTGCGCAATATTTGTTCAAAGGCTAAAGATATACAGGATCTAACACAGGTGGGAAGGCAAGATGGGAAAATCTCGGACACCCAAGTGAAAAGATTTCTGGTCTTCAAAATGGCTCTACCGAGTTGGAGACCTGGCGGCAAGACGGCAAAATCTCAGACACCCAAGTGAAAAGACCAAAAGAAATCTTTCACGAGGTTGTCTGAGATTTGTCCGTCTTGCCCAACCACCGGTGGTTGATTCTTTTTCTCACTAATTCGTTAAAAAAATCCGGTTCTATTGAAAGATTGCAACAAATAGAGTTATCTACATTGAACGTAATCTCCAGTGTACACATGTTGCGTCATCGTGTTTGCTTTGATGTTTACCGCTATCATATTGTGGTTTAAATTGGGTCATGGAAGCTCAGATATGTTGTTTTCATGTTAATATTTAAAAAGGCATAGTAAACCAACACAACTAAAGCAAATATTTTATAATTTTTTTTGCTGAACTGACAGTTAACGTCACAATACATTTTTACGGGAAAAGGAGCGTAAAATTCTTATCTCACCCACGGGTTGAGATAAGGATATCTCAACCGGCTAAAATAGGTACTACGCTGTCTGAGAAATCGTAAACTTAAATCCATCAACTGGAATTTTAACTTTAAATTATTGATGGATTTAACAGAGGTCTGTGCCAGAAAATGGGCAAGCAAGAAGACCAGATGGTTGATACCTTGTCTCACTGGGTAATATCTTTGAGGTTATTGATTCAAATGAGAAAAAGTCTAAGAAGGTCTATGAGTACTAAAGCATCATCTTCAGAAATCTTGATGCCCTTTAAACTTTTTCCGACATTCATGAAAAATATGTTATTGTGCCTAGCAACATTATTTTTATCTGCAAAACAAATTATAAAGAGTGTTACATTAATGGGTTAGGCATGGACAGTTCACTTGGCAATCCTATGTACACATAGGAGTATTAGTATACTTTGGTCTAAAAATCAAAGTCAACGATTGTAATCTTCCCTTCTTTTAGCAAAACTTCACAAAAATCCATACAAACATCGTTTCATAGCAGGATCGTCTTAGTGTAACACCAAAACCCTATCACAACCCTGACCACCATTTTAACAACAATACAAAGGGACTTCAAAAATAAAGTGACACTTTTTACTCCAGTAGTGGCATAAATGAAATGGGGATATTAAAAAATTTAAAAGACCTGATAGACATCTGGAGGTCTGTGTCTCTTCTCCAATGTAATAGTATTAAAACATTGGATTTTTCACACTCTACACGACCATCCCACATATGCAGCTTAAAACCATGTTTAAGATCTTATTAAGCACTTCATTTTCAAGGAAAAAAAGGAAAGAGACGATATAAATATCGGGTAAGTAAACAGGTCAGAACTTACTTCTTCGTCAATGACTATAAATCAAAGACTACATATACTGAGGACTAAATCTCTCAAATGTTAGAATTTCTTATGTTCGTCATGTTTGAAGTACATGTTTTTCAACAGAATGTTGGTATTCCAATGGGTACTAATTGTGCTTCTTTCCTCGCCTACATGGTTTTGTAATCTTATGAGGCTGAGTTCATAGAAGGCCTGCTGACAAAGAAAGAAAAGACGCTGGTCCAGATCTTTTATTTTACATTCCGCTATATTGATGATGTTTTGTCCCTCAACAATCCTAAATTTTGTGACTATTTACATTCATATTGCCCTAGTGAGCTTGAAATTCAAGACACCATCAATACACTAAGGTCACCCTCTTACGTAGACCTACTTCTAGAAATAGACTCAGGAAAACTAGAAACTAGACTTTACGACAAACGTGATGACTTCAACTTTCCAATTGTAAACTTCCCGTTTATCGATAGCAACATTCCAGCAGCTCCTGTGTATGGTGTGTACATTTCACATGTTATACGTTATTCGAGATCCTGCGTTCGGTATTTCGATTTTCTATACCGATCACTGCTGTTGACTACCCAAATACTTAATTAAGGGTTTATTATACCTAGGTTGATGTTATCTTTTCAGAAGTTCTATGATCGTCACCATGACTTAATTTATCGTTATGGGAAATCAATCTCTCAAATACGATCGGACATTTTCGCTGAGTCATAGGTAACGTTTACTATTTCTAGACATAACAATGAGTAACTCGACGTGTGTCTTTTTAGAGGAAGGCAGTGCTTACTCGTCAGGAGCACTTAGGTTTTTACTGAGTTTGGGTAACTCTCTTTCTGGTTTTGTGTTGCGCTGTGTATGTTCATGACTATATTAACACTAATAAGAAATAAATTTACTAGCAGTATATGGCTGGAATGAGATAAAACGCTCTTACCTTCAGATTTAATATATACAGATACATGTAGATGCTGTAGGATACGCGTGTATTTCCAGGGATCTGGTGTTTAAGATTACAAAAAATATAATTTAATATAATTCTCACCTCGAAAATTCCGTGCGGCTTTGATATAATCAAAATTGTACTGTGAGTGCAGTTGTTTTACAAGTTTGAAGTCACAAGCAAGTGGAATATACTGCCTACTTTATGTTGAACTCACCTTAATTTACATGTAGATAAATTTCTTCTATCAATAAATGCAAACTATCATTATCTAATATTACATAATGTATAAATAACTCATTAATAACGCATTAGAGGTCGTCTTTATTGAGCTGATATCGACGTTCATTAAACTGTGAAATTTAAGAACATTGTTTGTTAAAAAAAACTTGTACGCACCTTTTAACTGTTTAACATAACTGAAAATAATTATAGTGCCCTTTATTGGCTTTAACCGAAAGTCTAATTTTACAGTTAAGGCTTTTAATCCTTTTGCAGATGTTTGAATGCTTTAGGTGATAACGTAGTCATGAAATATAATATGTATCTTAGGTTTTAAAATTCATGAGTCATCAAGTTTTCAAATAATCTTATCTTGTCATTATTAGTCCCCTACCGTCTTCGCCGAAAAAATATGAGTTTACACTCCGTCCGTTCGTCGCACAAGTTTGCCAGACTTATTTTCACATATTGAACCGATATGCGGCAATGTAAGCCATCATGAGTTACATATCAAGTTGGAATGTTGTCTGGGCCAATGATTCTTGACGACATTATGCCTTTGAATTTAGTAAATCTATTTGCATGTAAGGGACGTCTTGTTTACGTTTTATGTTGACAACTGAATCCCCTTGTCAGGAGGATTGTCGCCCCTGGTGATTAGGAGGTTGTCGACCCTGGTCATTAGGAGATAGTTTTAAATACATTATTTAAACTATACTTGACTTGATAACGCATCATAACAATATTATGTAACAGAACATGTCTTTATTGACATTATGTTAAAATTCACAAAATTCTAAATATAAACATAAAGGTTAGGCTAAAGTAGGACACTTATTCGCATTGGACAATACCAGGTGACTTTGCCAGTTGTCAATTGATACAAGAAATTTATCTACTAGTAGTTAATGTGTTCTATTCATTTAGCTTTTTACCTGCACGTTTGTAAATAAAATTGTAGTGTGGGAAAGCCGCAGGTTATAATTATAAGTATGAATATCAATTTCTGACCTTGAACGTTAGATTTGGGAAAGTAAACACATATCACAGATGTAGGACATAGATCTATTTTATTCTGAAGGTAAGTAGGTTTATGTCGCGTGAATGTGTTCAATACTTCTCAGTGGCGGATCCAGAGGTGGGGTCCAGGGGGTCCGGACCCCCCCTTTCGTTTTGACAAGCATAGGGTCTGGACCCCTAGCATAACAAAATGACATTTTAACGGACATGTTTTAGGTGTCAGGAAATCGTCAGAATGCAGGATTTTACACCATTTCGTTCAGAGCTTCAATGGGGGCCTTAAGCGGCCCCCAGACCCCCTGCCGTAATACGACCTCTGCGAGGTCGTCTTCGGCCACCATGACAAATTTGGACCCCCCCTTTCATTTGAGGCTGCATCCGCCCCTGCTTCTTGTAAATCTATTTCTGATTATAAGCTTGAGTAATAAAACTATTTATTTCAAAAAATAAAAATTTAAAATGTAAGAGATATATATAAAACAAGTACTATCTTTAAAAAGATGGTGGACGCATTTTACTTTTAGAAATGTCTGTGAAGTCTGTGAAAGGAAACTCACGGTGGTGGGGGGTAACTAGGGATACTTTTAAATACAGGTCTGCGGACGGAGATTTGAAACCCCACCTTATTCATTTATATTTTTGACGTTATGAAACGGGACCTTATCCACGGGAGTTGGTGGTAACTTGGTATATATAAGGTAATACGGATTACGGGTGTTCGGTCCGAAAGAGACTTTTTAGCTCGCAAAAACGGTAGCTTTTTCATTTAAAAATATATCATTGGGTAGTTGTAAATTATCTTAAAATATATCAATGCCTCAATTCTCAACTTAAGACGTACAACGTAAACCAAGATGATTTTACAAACAAATTTTTCCATTAACACGTGTCACTTGATCGTATTCGTAGTTAATGGACTATTTTGGTTTTGGAGATGTGCAATAATAAAATATATGAATAGGTCTGATTTAATCATTCAGTATATGATTAGTCCTTAGCTACAATAATGTACCTCATTTTAATGGACGGAGCTACAAAGTGGTCCCATTACTCGTAACGGAGCAAGCCGGGAGTGATTCACACCCGGGGGTTTTATGCATATAATAAGCTATTCAACTGTTTCTCTTAATTGCTACATATTTTTTAATTTCTTTAAAGTTTAACTGACATTTCTACAACACCTTTTTCCCTATTTTTACAATTTTTTCGTAATCATGGCATTGTATCAAAATTTGAATTCCGGAAGTGCATAATTTCTGAAATCGATTTTGTAAAATATTTATCCGGATCAAAATTTTTCCGGATGTATAAGCTGGGATCAAAGTTTTACCGATACAATTCTACAATTCTACACTCCACAATTTCAGTTTTTGTCAACAATGCTATGATTACGAAAAAGTGTAAATTAAAAGTTATTTAATTAGACATTGTAGAAATGTTAACTGAACGGCGGAGCAGGAAAAAATATAAATTAAACAAAAATTGCAGTTTAATAGCGGAAAATATGTATAAATCCCAAGAGTGTTTTTGCTCCATACGAGTAATGGGACCTCTTTGTAGCTTCGTCCATAAAAAGAAAGGAGCTACATTATTGTAGCTAGATTAGTCCCGTGATTTATCAAACATGTTTTTTAAACAATCGGAGACTTTCAATTAGAGATTCGCACGCAGCGACCATAGCAAAAAGGGGGGAGCAAGTGAAAGATTTAATTTTAATTAGATTGCAGATAATATGGTCAACAAGGCAAATATACTCTAGACAAACACATGGCTTTATTATGTAATTATTGTATACCAGTTTTTAAATGACATTCATTGGCATTAAATTAATTTTCTATAATATATATTTTACGACCATCAATTGTTTTAAAAAACCAATCTAGTGGAATAATAATTGAGAAATGCAAATAGGTATGCCTTTAAGAGTAATGGCATAGTAAATTGTTTGAACTCAGAAATTTTTACTATTTTTGTCCAATCAGAATGCAATTTTGTCTTCATTCGTTACCATGGGTTAGCGTCTTTTAATTCATAGGTCCAAATTCGAAAATATACAAACTGCGTCGGAATAAACAAAGTATATGTACATGGAGTATTGACAACATTATTATGATGTGATAGACAATCTGCATGAGATAAATCAACAGTAACATGTGAAAACATTAAACACGAATACCTTGATATCGTTGACGACATTTTATTGATACTTTTTTTGAAATAAAACCAACCGAAGCAGATCACATCTTTTAAGAACACCCTGTGTTTGGATCATTTGATAGATGGCAATCATCAGCCACAAAGTACTCGTCGCTAACGTGGTCAACTAAGAAAAGAGTACATGTTGGTTCATCATAAAACTGAAAAACTGATACTTCGGTCGCCGAGTGGTTTCAATATTTAGTGGAGCCTCAGTCCCGAGTGATCTTCTATTGAATATTTGCTTGTTAACACTGAGTTTGCGTCTCACTGTGGGACGGGTGGGCTCAAATCTTACTTCAAAAGGATTTCCAGTTCTCCTACCAAAGGTCGGAGTTGTGATACACCAGGTAATTTGTCTTACTCTCTCAATTTAAACTGGACGAAACGAAATAACTGAGAAATTGATGAAATAAGCGTTAAATCCCAAAGAAACAAACATTATAAAACTTAAACATCAACATAAACATGGCATTCGGTTTTGTGTTTTGTATGCCCCGCGCGACGACATGTCGGGGGTCATTAAGTTTTACTCATGTCCGTCTGTCTGTCCGTCCGTCCATCCATCCGTCTGTCTGTCTGTCTGTCTGTCCGTACATCCGTACGAATTTCCGTCAAGCTTTTCTCAGAAACTGTACATGAGAACAATTTGAAAGTTGGCAGGGTGGTTCAGTATCACAAGTTGTACGTCCTAAGCGACTTTCAGACCTGTCAGACAACTATTTCCTGTTTGCGACTGAGCCGATATAAAAATGTGTTAACACAAGTATGAAAATTTCCGTCAGGCTTTTCTCAGAAACCGTACATGAGAACAATTTGAAATTTGGCAGGGTGGTTCAGTATCACAAGTTGTACGTTCTAAGCGACTTTCAGACCTGTCGGACAACTACTTCCTGTTTGGGAATTCATTTAGCGGAGGCATCCGTGTCCCATGGACAAATTCTTCAATTTGTTTTTCTCTCGTTTTTTCTTTGTTGCGAAAGGAAGCCAGTTGTAAGTACCCTGTGAGAATCCCACACTATATTTTCATGAAATATGATAAACAACATAGTAATCTTTCCTGGACAATATATCATAATTGTCGAAAATTATCACGGTTCGATGCCACAAAGACTGTTACAGTGGCACTGCCATATTGCGTTTTATTGCAAAAGTTTCCTTTAACAAAATACAATTCACTAAATACTAAAGAATAAATTTATATTTTTACTCAGTATACGTAAATGTGAGTCGCGATGCTCCAGGCTATTTTAAGGAGTTTTTTAAATGTGAAGGTTAGAATAATACGTTTTATTACTTCATCTGACATTTTAAACAGTGTATTTATATTTAGTTTTTTTAATCTTCAGAAATATTAACTGTTTAAAAATATCTCACAAAAGTGCATGAAGAAGAAGGTTTGAAAGTTGGTTGTCTGTTTTCCATTCAATACACGGAATGTACAAGATAATTGCAGTTCTGAACATAGTAATAGGAATTTTGTTGGCAGTATATTATTACACCCCTGATGAAGATAGAGCTCTACAAAAAGAATTAACGACAACGTATGACTACATTGTTGGTATGGATTCATATTGTAATATTTTATACTTTTAAATATATATCTCGCCTTTAATAATTATTCTTACCATCGAAACCAAATAATATGATAACATGATTGGCATATTGTGCAATTCATATCAAGTTTACATATGATTTTCTTGGGGGTTGTTTTTTTTTTTTAATTTGTTTGTTTGTTTGTTTGTTTTTGTTGTTTTTTTTCTTTTTTCTTTTTTGTTTGTTTTTTGTTTGTTTTTGTTTTTTGTTTGTTTTGGTTTTGTTTTTGTTTTGTTTTTTTTGTGCAGGACTATTGCCTGCGTGATACAATATTTAATTTTAAAATTATTGTAAAAAATTATTATGCGTTATTTCAGTTGGATCAGGATCAGCCGGTGCCGTGGTAGCCAGTAGATTATCGGAGGATCCGGAAGTAAACGTCTTACTAGTAGAAGCAGGCGGATCAGAGTTGGAGGATGATAACTTCCGTGTTCCATTATTTTCAGCTTCAACGCAGAAAACGAAAGCGGACTGGGCATTTATGACTGAGCCTCAAAAGAATTCTCAACTGTCTTTGAATGAAAAGGTAGTCAAAATATAATTGGATATTTTAACAAAGGGGAGGATGTGCTCGAGTCCAATCTTAATTGACAAGATTGCTAATTTTCGGTTGTTTTCTTCAGGTACTCCGTCTTCTTGCCCCAATAAAGCCTAGACGTACCAGTATAGCTTTAAATCAGTGGCGTAGCTGTTTATTAGCACTGTAAGCATGTGCTTACAAATAATTTTGGCAATTTTTTTTTTCGTATTTGCATTTTTCTGGGTTTATGAATATATGAAGTTCAAGATCAAATCAATGGACGCACAAAGTTAAACATTTAACATAATTATAGTTATTACTACATTATTTGTGTATACTGTTCAACATCTCGTTTGATCTTGAATTACGATTAATCAAAAATCGACCTACATTGTATGCCAAAAACGACTTGCGACCTCCCCGAAAATATAGCTTTTAAAATGCGACATGAGGAGTTACTGCGTTTAATTTACTTCTTGACTCATGACGTCACGATTTTAACCTGCGTCCTTTATAAATCTTGAACAGTTTGATTAAGCAATCCGGCTATCATTCACATTGAGTGAATTATTCACGATTTATTCGTGCTACCGTAGCATTTCATAAAATAATAATAAGTTTACATAAATCAGTAGCAAGCAGATCAATTAAAATGAAGAGGAGTAAGTCTTCCGAAATAGACAAGGGACAAAGTAAAGTGACGAAATATTTTTAGAAACCGCAAAATGTCTCATCTGCGGCTCCCTCTACAAGTATTGATGAACATCCCGTAGAAAAACAAAAATCACCAGAGTCCGTCAGTCTTGCTCAAGGTGATGCTCAGTGCAGCGATGTTGTACCTATTAATCCGCCCACATTTGAATCAGGGTCTGCCCATCTTGAACAGAGCATCGCTGATTCAGATAGCAATGCTGCTTCTGTTAGCCCACCCATATTGGAACCAGAGTCCAAATCTACCCAGCCTACAACATTTGATATTGCATTGCATAAAACAACTGTTGATGACAAACAAAAGCTTTTCTTATTAAAGAATAATTGGCTCGTTCCGACATCGTTTGTTTTTCCCCTTAGAAAGATTCGAGGGGTAAATAGGGCATTTACCAGATCATGGCTAGAGAAATTCCCTTGGCTCAGATATTCACAATCTGAAGATGGTCTTTATTGTTTATATTGTGTGCTGTTCAACAGTGATGAACATGCATTTGTTCGTGACCCGGGTGTGAATGACTGGGCAAACTTGGGGACTTTAATCAAACGTCACTTGAAGCAATCTGGGCATGGAAATTGCGTGGAAAAAAGCGAAAATTTTGTGGCCGTCGCTGAGGGCAAAAAGGAAGATGTCATTTCTATGCTGAGTACCTCTTTCCAGCATAAAATTTCGAGAAATCGGGATATTCTAAAGAGCATCTTGAAGACTATCTACCTGTGTGGAAAACAGAATATTCCCCTCCGTGGTCATACGGAAGACAAGAGTAATTTTATCGCTTTGATCAAATTTAGAGCTGAAACTGATAAGATTTTAGCTGATCATCTACAGAATAGTCCCCCAAATGCCAGATATTTATCACCCCAAATCCAAAATGAGCTGATCAGTATTTGTGGCGATCAAATACAGCGACGTATTGTCCAGGAGTGCAATGCTGCTAACTGTTTCAGTATCATTGCTGACGAAACCACAGACGTGTCAACCATTGAGCAGGTCGCGTTATGCCTTCGTTGTGTCGATACTGATACAGATGGGGTGTTGAAAGTAAAAGAGGGATTGGTCGGATTTGCTGAAGCCAGTTCTACAACCGGAGAAGCTCTTGCGGCAACCATTATGGGAAAACTCAACGAGTATGGAATAGTCACACAGGCTATGAGGGGACAGGGGTATGACGGGGCTGCTAATATGGCGGGTAAACTTTCTGGGGTTAGAACCCGTATTCAAGCAGAAATCCAAGAAGCCCATTATGTACATTGCTATGCACACTGCTTGAATTTGGCTGTGGTCAAATCGTGTCAACTCCCAATCCTCCGAAATGCCGTTGATATAGTAAAGGATGTTTCGTTTGCTTTTAGTTATTCTTAAAAGCGAACAGGAAGGTTTAAAACAATGCTGGAACAGGCTGATGCAGAACAAAGATAGGTGCTTGATGGTCGCCGAAAAATCAAGGGTATGTGCGAGACTAGATGGTCTAGTAGGGCCGACTCTTTAAACACATTCAAGTCAGCACATTCCATCATTGTTGACACCTTAGATGACCTAGCGACAGATGGTGATAAAAATGCAAAACAATTGAAACTTGCTATTCAAGATTTTGGGTTCATGGTTGCTCTTATTGTAGCAGAGCATGTTTTGCAGTACAGTTTAGCTCTTTCAAACTTGCTACAGCGACCCACTCTTGACCTCGTTGAGGCTGCATCGGAGGCAAAAACTGTCGTCGAAAGCTTCAGAAGAATCAGGCAGGACGACAATATTTGGCAACAACTTTATACAGAAATCCTAACGCTTGCCAGGAAACAAGATGTACAACCTTCTAAACCTAGAACGGCAGGTAGACAACAACATAGAACCAATACCCCAGCGGACACACCTGAACAGTACTGGAGAAGGTCTCTATTCTACCCCTTGCTCGATCATATGGCCAATGAAATCGAAGAGAGGATCGTAGTTCCCAAAGACAGGTTCCTTGCCCAGTACCTGATTCCATCCAGACTTAATTTGCTAACTCCTGATATGGAAGCCAGTGTTTTTGCTCCATTTGCTGCGGACTTGTCAGAAGGTAAATTAGCAACATCTCGAACGGAGTTGGTCAGATGGAGGTGCAAGTGGGATAATATCAATGAGAAGCCTAGATCTTTGATTGAAACCCTCCAACATGCTAATCCTGAGCTGTATCCAAACATTCACACAGCTGTTAAGATTCTCCTATCCATGCCAGTCACTTCTGCAACAGCGGAGCGGTCCTTCAGTGCACTGAAACGTGTTAAGACCTATCTTCGGTCGACGATGGTAGAGGACAGGTTGAATGGCTTGTCACTGATGCATGTGCATCCAGAAATCCAAATAGATTTTGATGAAGCCATCAATACTTTTGCATCAGATGGTAACCGCAAAATCCATCTTCTGTTCCCTTATTAAGCTGGTCGATTATTACAGTTTGAAGTAGATTGAATGGTTGTGTTTCAAGTCAGTGATCAAGATTTGGGGTTGTTCTGACTTTCTCGTCGATCTTCTTTGTGTTATCACTAATGGAGTTTTTTATATACTCAGACTCAGACTTCTTGAGTATACCCAGTTGTATTTTCGCCAGGGGACCCTATATGAATGGTCCCTGTTTGCACCAATGTCTTGAAGATAACTCTCAGATAACTGTTTAAAAAGTTTTAAAAAATAAAAAAATAATAAAAAATAAAATAAAAAATGAAAAAAAAAGAAAAAAGAGAGAAAAAAGAAAAAAAAGAAAAAAAACCTAAAAAAATCAAAGCTGGCTGTGATAACTTACTATCTGATATTACAGCTTCAAAAATCGTGGCTACGCCACTGTAAATAATCTGTCAAAGTCAAAAATGGCCGGATTTCGTTTAACAGCAAGTAGGTGAGCGACAGACCTGAAATTAAATCCCACGGTATGGGACCCCATGCTGATGCTACATACCAAATATCAAGAGGCTGTAATTAGTAGTTGCTGAGAAAACTGTTACGAAATTTTTTCCCCGCCCGCACGCCCGCCAGACATTCACCATTTTAAAACTCCGTGAAATCCGGCCAAAAACATTGCCAGTGACGTTACAAACCATTCAAACAAAAGAACATTCAATTTTTTATTGCATTCAATACGTTTTTATTAAAATTAGTTTTCTGATGTCTTGAACTCCAAGTCGTTATGTCGGTGATCAACAGTAAATTACTATCTTAACCACTCTCCCCTCGGCCAACGAAACCTAAACAATTGATGTAAAAGGGCAGTTTTTAGTTGTTAAACTTTAAATAATTTCAGAACCCGGCATTCAAAATTAAGTCACAATATACTTGATTTTAAAACCAAACAAAAGTTATTTCTTATGCTTCCATACCTTTTTCATTCAGCGAAGTTTTTGGCCGAGAGGACGAGTGTTAGGAGGAACCAGCAACCTGAATTACATGGCTTATGTACGTGGTAGTAAGCATGACTACAATAACTGGGCAAAGGAAGGATGCACAGGATGGAGTTACAAAGATGTACTGCCTTATTTCCTGAAAAGTGAAGATGTTCAGATTCCAAGTCTTTATGATTCTCGTAAGTGTGGTTATTGGTGATTTTATATACTGTAAATATTTCTAAGCCATGTTAGTTCAGATGTGTACTATATTTCAATATTAAAGACCTGAATCATGTAACATAACCAGCATATAAAAAAAATTAGATTTTGGATACAACGTTTTGCATACTTGATTTAAAATATTGAAATTAAATCTTAAGTCGTAGCTTTTACTATTTACAACACATATATTTATTTCATCATTTCATTTTTGGAATTACCAAAAAAAAACTGTTGCCAGTTCACATACTCCATCAACAATACTGTATCATTTTCCAATACCTTTTCACACAGCGTACCACTCCAGGGGCGGTTACCTCACTGTAAGCCACTCGATTATAACACCACTGGCAGACCTTTTTAAAAGGGCGTCAGAAGAGATTGGATATTCAACGGTAGATGTTAATGGAGAGGATCCCGTAGGTAGGACATTAAATGATACAAGTAAATGTTTATCAACATTGAGGTGATACATTTCATATCAACATATCAACTGAACTTGATTCTGTATTATGAGTCCGCTTTGTGTGATATCTTCAGCTTTTGACTGTATACCATATGATAAAGCGTCAGGATTTCATGTATAGTATTATATTGTGCACAGTAGTGTACTGGATTACATAGTGTTTAAATGACGTCCTTGATATCGGTTCAAATAAATGGCTGGTTCGTTAATTTAGTTGCTGAATTTTCAACAAGCAGTATTTAAGATATAATCAGGGTAACAGAAAAAACAATCTCCTACCTAGTGCAAGGCGAGCAACAATTTCATAGTGACTATGCATAAAGTATGCATACAGAACCGATGAACGGTCTAGCAGTTCTTATGATTGATTCTTGAGAACCTTCCTCGTACCTATTAGGCAATTGTAAAGCATAAGAAAAAAGAAATTATTTTGAAAGGGATATAAATAATAGGTGACTCATTGTATGTTATTTCACTCCATATGTGCATTTTAGCTATATTGTTGGGAGAACATTGCTTGTATAATGCTAAGTTACCTTTACTCGCGGTGTGTTAGGTTATCACGCTGGCCTGGACTGTGTAATGCTAAGTTACCTATGCTCGCTATGTGTTAGATTGTCACACTGGCCTGGACTGTGTAATGCTAAGTTTCCTTTGCTCGCTGTGTGTGAGGTTATCACGCTGGCCTGGACTGTGTAATGCTAAGTTACCTTTGCTCGCGGTGTGTTAGGTTATCACGCTGGCCTGGACTGTGTACTGCAAAGTTTCCTTTGCTCGCTGTGTGTTAGATTGTCACGCTGGCCTGGACTGTGTAATGCTAAGTTACCTTTGCTCGCGGTGTGTTAGGTTATCACGCTGGTCTTGACTGTGTAATGCTATGTTACCTTTGCTCGCGGTGTGTTAGGTTGTCACTCTGCCCTGGACTGTGTAATGCTTAGTTACCTTTGCTCGCGGTGTGTTAGGTTATCACGCTGGCCTGGACTGTGTAATGCTAAGTTACCTTTGCTCGCGGTGTGTTAGGTTATCACGCTGGCCTGGACTGTGTAATGCTAAGTTACCTTTGCTCGCGGTGTGTTAGGTTATCACGCTGGCCTTGACTGTGTAATGTTAAGTTACCTTTGCTCGGGGTGTGTTAGGTATCACGCTGGCCTGGACTGTGTAATGCTAAGTAACATTTGCTCGCGGTGTGTTAGGCTATCACGCTGGCCTGGACTGTGTAATACTAAGTTACCTTTGCTCGCTGTGTGTTAGGTTATCACGCTGGCCTGGACTGTGTAATGTTAAGTTACCTTTGCTCGGGGTGTGTAAGGTTATCACGCTGGCCTGGACTGTGTAATGCTAAGTTACCTTTGCTCGCTGTGTGTAAGGTTATCACGCTGGCCTGGACTGTGTAATGCTAAGTTACCTTTGCTTGCTGTGTGTAAGGTTATCACGCTGGCCTGGACTGTGTAATGCTAAGTTACCTTTGCTCGCTGTGTGTAAGGTTATCACGCTGGCCTGGACTGTGTAATGTTAAGTTACCTTTGCTCGCGGTGTGTTAGGTTATCACGCTGGCCTGGACTGTGTAATGTTAAGTTACCTTTGCTCGCGGTGTGTTACGTTATCACGCTGGCCTGGACTGTGTAATGCTAAGTTACCTTTGCTCGCGGTGTGTTAGGTTATCACGCTGGCCTGGACTGTGTAATGCTAAGTTACCTTCGCTCGCTTTGTGTAAGGTTATCACGCTGGCCTGGACTGTGTAATGCTAAGTTACCTTTGCTCGCTGCGTGTTAGGTTATCACGCTGGCCTGGACTATGTAATGCTAAGTTACCTTTGCTTGCTGTGTGTTAGGTTATCACGCTGGCCTGGACTGTGTAACGCCAAGTTTCCTTTGCTCGCTGTGTGTGAGGTTATCACGCTGGCCTGGACTGTGTAATGCTAAGTTACCTTTGCTCGCGGTGTGTTAGGTTATCACGCTGGCCTGGACTGTGTACTGCAAAGTTTCCTTTGCTCGCTGTGTGTTAGATTGTCACGCTGGCCTGGACTGTGTAATGCTAAGTTACCTTTGCTCGCGGTGTGTTAGGTTATCACGCTGGTCTTGACTGTGTAATGCTATGTTACCTTTGCTCGCGGTGTGTTAGGTTGTCACTCTGCCCTGGACTGTGTAATGCTTAGTTTTCTTTGCTCGCTGTTTATTGGATTGTCACGCTGGCCTGGACTGTGTAATGCTAAGTTACCTTTGCTCGCGGTGTGTTAGGTTATCACGCTGGCCTGGACTGTGTAATGCTAAGTTACCTTTGCTCGCGGTGTGTTAGGTTATCACGCTGGCCTTGACTGTGTAATGTTAAGTTACCTTTGCTCGGGGTGTGTTAGGTATCACGCTGGCCTGGACTGTGTAATGCTAAGTAACATTTGCTCGCGGTGTGTTAGGCTATCACGCTGGCCTGGACTGTGTAATACTAAGTTACCTTTGCTCGCTGTGTGTTAGGTTATCACGCTGGCCTGGACTGTGTAATGTTAAGTTACCTTTGCTCGGGGTGTGTAAGGTTACCACGCTGGCCTGGACTGTGTAATGCTAAGTTACCTTTGCTCGCTGTGTGTAAGGTTATCACGCTGGCCTGGACTGTGTAATGCTAAGTTACCTTTGCTTGCTGTGTGTAAGGTTATCCCGCTGGCCTGGACTGTGTAATGCTAAGTTACCTTTGCTCGCTGTGTGTAAGGTTATCACGCTGGCCTGGACTGTGTAATGTTAAGTTACCTTTGCTCGCGGTGTGTTAGGTTTTCACGCTGGCCTGGACTGTGTAATGTTAAGTTACCTTTGCTCGCGGTGTGTTACGTTATCACGCTGGCCTGGACTGTGTAATGCTAAGTTACCTTTGCTCGCGGTGTGTTAGGTTATCACGCTGGCCTGGACTGTGTAATGCTAAGTTACCTTTGCTCGCTTTGTGTAAGGTTATCACGCTGGCCTGGACTGTGTAATGCTAAGTTACCTTTGCTCGCTGCGTGTTAGGTTATCACGCTGGCCTGGACTATGTAATGCTAAGTTACCTTTGCTTGCTGTGTGTTAGGTTATCACGCTGGCCTGGACTGTGTAATGCCAAGTTACCTTTGCTCGCTGTGTGTTAGGTTATCACGCTGGCCTTGACTGTGTAATGCTAAGTTACCTTTGCTTGCTGTGTGTTAGGTTATCACTCTGGCCTGGACTGTGTAATGCTAAGTTACCTTTGCTTGCTGTGTGTTAGGTTATCACTCTGGCCTGGACTGTGTAATGCTAAGTTACCTTTGCTCGCTGCGTGTTAGGTTATCACGCTGGCCTGGACTATGTAATGCTAAGTTACCTTTGCTTGCTGTGTGTTAGGTAATCACGCTGGCCTGGACTATGTAATGCTAAGTTACCTTTGCTTGCTGTGTGTTAGGTTATCACTCTGGCCTGGACTGTGTAATGCTAAGTTACCTTTGTTCGCTGTGTGTTAGGTTATCACGCTGGCCTGTACTGTGTACTGCTAAGTTTCCTTTGCTCGCTGTGTGTTAGGTTATCACTCTGGCCTGGACTGTGTAATGCCAAGTTACCTTTGCTTGCTGTGTGTTAGGTTATCACTCTGGCCTGGACTGTGTAATGCTAAGTTACCTTTGCTCGCTGCGTGTTAGGTTGTCACTCTGCCCTGGACTGTGTAATGCTTAGTTTTCTTTGCTCGCTGTTTATTGGATTGTCACGCTGGCCTGGACTGTGTAATGCTAAGTTACCTTTGCTCGCGGTGTGTTAGGTTATCACGCTGGCCTGGACTGTGTAATGCTAAGTTACCTTTGCTCGCGGTGTGTTAGGTTATCACGCTGGCCTTGACTGTGTAATGTTAAGTTACCTTTGCTCGGGGTGTGTTAGGTATCACGCTGGCCTGGACTGTGTAATGCTAAGTAACATTTGCTCGCGGTGTGTTAGGCTATCACGCTGGCCTGGACTGTGTAATACTAAGTTACCTTTGCTCGCTGTGTGTTAGGTTATCACGCTGGCCTGGACTGTGTAATGTTAAGTTACCTTTGCTCGGGGTGTGTAAGGTTACCACGCTGGCCTGGACTGTGTAATGCTAAGTTACCTTTGCTCGCTGTGTGTAAGGTTATCACGCTGGCCTGGACTGTGTAATGCTAAGTTACCTTTGCTTGCTGTGTGTAAGGTTATCACGCTGGCCTGGACTGTGTAATGCTAAGTTACCTTTGCTCGCTGTGTGTAAGGTTATCACGCTGGCCTGGACTGTGTAATGTTAAGTTACCTTTGCTCGCGGTGTGTTAGGTGATCACGCTGGCCTGGACTGTGTAATGTTAAGTTACCTTTGCTCGCGGTGTGTTACGTTATCACGCTGGCCTGGACTGTGTAATGCTAAGTTACCTTTGCTCGCGGTGTGTTAGGTTATCACGCTGGCCTGGACTGTGTAATGCTAAGTTACCTTTGCTCGCTTTGTGTAAGGTTATCACGCTGGCCTGGACTGTGTAATGCTAAGTTACCTTTGCTCGCTGCGTGTTAGGTTATCACGCTGGCCTGGACTATGTAATGCTAAGTTACCTTTGCTTGCTGTGTGTTAGGTAATCACGCTGGCCTGGACTGTGTAATGCCAAGTTACCTTTGCTCGCTGTGTGTTAGGTTATCACGCTGGCCTGGACTGTGTAATGCTAAGTTACCTTTGCTTGCTGTGTGTTAGGTTATCACTCTGGCCTGGACTGTGTAATGCTAAGTTACCTTTGCTCGCTGCGTGTTAGGTTATCACTCTGGCCTGGACTGTGTAATGCAAAGTTACCTTTGCTTGCTGCGTGTTAGGTTATCACGCTGACGTGGACTGTGTAACGCTAAGTTACCTTTGCTTGCTGTGTGTTAGGTTATCACGCTGGCCTGAACTGTGTAACGCTAAGTTACCTTTGCTTGCTGCGTGTTAGGTTATCACGCTGACGTGGACTGTGTAATGTTAAGTTACCTTTGCTCGCGGTGTGTTAGGTTATCACGCTGGCCTGGACTGTGTAATGCTAAGTTTCCTTTGCTCGCTGTGTGTTAGGTTATCACGCTGGCCTGGACTGTGTAATTCTAAGTTACCTTTGCTCGCTGTGTGTAAGGTTATCACGCTGGCCTGGACTGTGTAATGTTAAGTTACCTATGCTTGCTATGTGTTAGATTGTCACGCTGGCCTGAACTGTGTAACGCTAAGTTACCTTTGCTTGCTGCGTGTTAGGTTATCACGCTGGCCTGGACTGTGTAATGCTAAGTAACATTTGCTTGCTGTGTGTTAGGTTATCACGCTGGCCTGGACTGTGTAATACTAAGTTACCTTTGTTCGCTGTGTGTTAGGTTACCACGCTGGCCTGGACTGTGTAATGCTAAGTTACCTATGCTCGCTATGTGTTAGATTGTCACGCTGGCCTGGACTGTGTAATGCTTAGTTACCTTTGCTCGCTATGTGTTAGATTATCACGCTGGTCTAGACTGTGTAATGCTAGGTTACCTATGCTCGCTATGTGTTAGATTGTCACGCTGGCCTGGACTGTGTAATGCTAAGTTACCTTTGCTCGCGGTGTGTTAGGTTACCACGCTGGTCTAGACTGTGTAATGCTAAGTTTCCTTTGCACGCTGTGTGTTAGATTGTCACGCTGGCCTGGACTGTGTAATGTTAAGTTACCTTTGCTCGCTGTGTGTAAGGTTATCACGCTGGCCTGGACTGTGTAATGCTAAGTTACCTTTGCTCGCTGTTTGTAAGATGTTCACGCTGGCCTGGACTGTGTAATGCTAAGTTACCTTTGCTCGCTCTGTGTTAGGTTATCACGCTGGCCTGGACTGTGTAAGGCTTTGTAACCTTTACTCGTGGTGTGTTAGGTTATCACGCTGGCCTGGACTGTGCAATGCTAAGTTACCGGTAGATTATCACGCTGGCCTGCACTGTGTAATACACTGGGGTAAAGTATGAGATATGTGACCATTTTGACACGTTATCATTAGTTTTAATTATTACAAGAAACAAAGACTTGTCCCACCTTTAATAAGTTTTAGTATAGATTCCATTTCCTTGTTGAAAAATATTCGTTTGAAAATATGATAGTTAGGTTTCCCAGTTTTATAATTCAGTACACAGTGATTGTGCTGCGATGATTACATGATGCACCTTTTATTGACGAGTGGTATATGATACACATCCATGTACTCCAACAAAGCAACTCGCATACTACAGTAATGGAAGCGTGAGGTTTGGCATGCTATAAAACCTGGTTTAACCCACAATTTCTTATAAAATGCCTGTACCAAGTCAGGACAATTGCTGTATTTGCTATATTGTGGTTGTTGGTTTTGGAGTTTGCTGGTTTCTTTGACTGATTTGTGAATTGTCATTTTGACAGTTTTCTTTGTGTTCGGTATTTTTTCATTACCTTCATTTGAACCTATGTTTCTTCTGCATTTGTTTTGCTTGATTGATAATCGATTTAATATCCAGCAATTAATATTTATGCAATATTCAGGACAAGAACAAGTTAACAAAAATAAATCAACGGAAAATGAGATGGCACATAATCAATAATTTTTTGACTGCCTCTGGCAAAGTATCAGCGGCTACTATATGAGCCTACTCTTTTTCAAAATCTACAAAGGAATCTTTAGTGTAGCACTTTTCAACCATATCATTCAAAATGGTCCTTTTTATGACCTGACAGCCTCGAACGAGGACTCTCCTATCCGCCACCTGGGAAGCATTGAAATTATCTCAGTTTTTGTTTCATTCAAAATATTCGTCAGGGAAGCAGCAAGTACAATTTTTAACCTTTCTGTGTGCCTGATCTAAGATCTGGCTGATTCAAATTAGGCAATGAAATAAACACTTCAATAATAAAACCATATTAACTTAAGATATATTTATATAAAATTCGCTTTGGGGACCTCGGTGGACGAGTGGTTCAAGTACTATTGATCATGTTGTCTGTCATCACTAAGGTTGCGAGTTGTCACTTTGGAGAATTTATCAATTGTTTTTATTTTTCTGCCTTAAAAATCGTCGAAAAGAAAACGTTGTTGGTCCCGAATTTTTATCATCATACCATAGTTTTAGCACTAAATATTTTCTAACACATTTATATACATACAGGGATTTCCTACATGCAAAGTACTGTACGAAATGGTGAGCGATGTAGTACAGTGAAGGCTTTTCTACGACCCGTGATTGACAGACCAAATCTCCATATAAGCATTAATTCGATGGCTACTAAGGTATTTTTTTAACATTTGCACGCTCATTGATTAAAATATATATTTATATATTCACAACAACGAAAGATAAACGACCTGAAAACAATATATTCGTTACATTTATTGGTTCTTTTTGATGTTATGTCAAAATATTGTAAAATTTCTTCGTAAAATACTTGTTTTAGAGAAAATAATAAAATGTATGAATAAATCTTTTTTGTTACAAATTTATTCTTTCTATAGATCATTATAGAAAACAAAACGGCTAAAGGAATTGAATTTCTCAAAGAAAACAGGAAGAAACGGGTATTCGCTTCAAAAGAAGTAATAATCTCTGCAGGTGCTGTTAACTCTCCTGTATTACTGATGTTATCTGGAATAGGCCCAAAAGAACACCTGGAAGATTTAGGGGTATGATTTAATACAGAATTTCACAAAACACGTGTATATCAATGGATATTAAAATTATAACATTCCACTATGTTTTGTTAGTTAAAAGAGTTAGTGGTTGCTACACCATAATTCAATGGGATGGCCGTAAACCTCTGAATGATTCTAAACATTTATATTAATATTTGATGATGAGTTTGTTGACATATCAATAATTATCAACAATACGCCTTTTGTTATATAAACATTTTGCTGGTTCATCGTGTTTTGCAAATATTTCCTTTTTTTTTTACCAAACGTATTACGTTTATTGCTATATGATCAACCTCGGTTTATAACGGAAACGTCTTACATTTTCTTTCCTGTATTTTAGAATAATTTAATTTGCTTTATAAGCTGAAATCTGATTGGTCAATTCAAATCGGGCAACTCATATTATAAGAAATAACTTGCGTAACCTATGACCTATTCTAATGCCGTTAAAATTCAAATAGTTCCACGACGTCATCGACGCTTTTACCGCAAAAATTGATAAGATTTATAGTTAAAATTAAATTATAAGGAATATTCAAATTTCTGAACATATTATACGATATAGTATGGTTTGGGTCTGTTTACACCATTCATACCGCGGTTTATTAGGCATAAACAGACCCAAACCATATTATATCGTATAATCTGTTCAGAAATTTGAAGTATTCCTTAAATAACGCATTAATACCAATCAATTTACTTTTACATTTGAATGATACAGCTTAAACGACAAACATGTATATAATACACCACTAATTGCATGGATAATGATTTTGTCTGGCTTAAATGTTATCTATTTTTTTTCATTTTTTATGTATCTTTTTTGGATTTCTTTTGAACTTTTGTCCGTATAAACTAGATACCAGTGAGATGGTACTCATCTCTGGGGCCCCGCCGACCTTGAGGTTAAGGTCAAAGGTCATCAGCCATGGTATGCGACGCATCGCCTTGATATTATCTACCCACATTCAAAATATAATAGCCTTCATCAAAAGAGAAAAAAAGTTACAGCCCGAACACGATTAGTTCGGACGGACAGACTGATCACTATAGGGCGTCCGCTACAAAGTGGCGGGGTTATAATAACGACCAAACACTCTTTTGTTATATGATATTCAATATTATTGCTAGATACTTATCGATCATTGTACAGTTTACTGTTATAGGATAAAGGAAAGTGTACATGTTTTGAATCAAAACATTTAGAATTCACACCAAAACAATTACAGACTTACATGTACCTTGATCTGTTCGGGTCCTATAATACGTAAATTTTAATGCAAAGTTAGTACACCTTATATATCAGTCTCGTTTTATTATTGTAGATACCGGTCCAAGCGGATTTACCAGTAGGAAACAACCTAGAGGACCACATGATGTATCATATGAAATATAACATTAATTCAAGTTTATCAATATCAACAGAGAAATTTCAGTCATTACTTCCTAAACTTCAATACACCCTTTCCAGAAGTGGTAAGTTAAATAGCAAAAACATCCAAGTGTCCAAGCAATAAAAAAGGTAATTTTAAAGACAACACTCAAAACAGTAAGATAAGCTGCCCTCACAGTTCGTGAACTGACGCGTTACGAACCGTAAACAGTTCCTACACCCCTTGTGTTTCTCTATGTTGATTATCAACGTTCAGATCGTAAACATGTCAACAGAGACTGTTTAAACTAATCATATATCATCTATAAGATACCGACTTCGTATCGACAATCGCAATTTTCTTATTGTGAGCACCAAACATCCGAAGTGAAGACTTCAATTTACATGTAATGAAACTGTGTTGCAAAATATTTCTTAGTCAGCGGCAATCTTTTGTCAAGAAAATTCATATAGGGTTTACACATACCCTAGAGTATTGTTGTCAACTGAGAACAGTAGTATTAATCTTTATCTTTAAATAATTATTTCATTTCTTGCAAAAAAAAACTTATGTGTGTTTTGTTATTGTTGGAATAAAATTAACAATATTTTAATGTTAGATACACATGCAAGCTTGAAATTAAGGACAAAACAAGTACACTTGGGTCGGCCTCTTGCTTAGACATTCTTCGAACGTGGATTCGGGGAAAACTTGAAACTAGACTACGGCACACCTTATTTCAATTTTCAAACTGTCAACTATACCGTTCATCATTAGCAACATTCCAGCAGCATCATCAGCGATGGCGTGTATATTTTACAACTTGTACGTTATTCTAGATCTTGTGACCTATAGTGGAGTTTTCTAGAACGGACGCTGCTGTTTTTTGTACTTATTGATATTATCCCTCCTCTAGAATTTTATGAATCCTAATATATAATCTCCTTTGACTTTCATTTCTTGTTGTTTGGCATGTGTTTCGTTACTATATTTTCTTAACGTTTGAATGATATAATAATAGGAATGTAGTAATATGTTACCTGTAAATGTGTCTCGTTTTAGTAACATCACTTCTAAATTAAACAAGCGCTTAAATTGACATTTCAAACGTATTCGTGGCTTTATGAGGGGGTTTCGATTTGAAAATAAATTATTGACACCGAAAACGGTAAAGGTATGAAGCAGTCCTGTTTAAAAACGAACACACAACGCGTTTCTCTAAAAAGATTAAACTGATGAATATGTCATTTTATTTGTTAACTGATGTCGTTAAAATAGCAACACGTTATGTAATAGTTCATTAGGTCGTTTGGAGTATAATTAAGCAATTTGGCAATTTGAAGTAATTAAAACAATATTTTTATATTCACAGGAATATATTCCGGAAGTGGACTAGAAGGACACCTATTCGATAAAGTGCCTAATCGAGATAAATCGGAGCCAAGTTATCCAGATTATCAGATCCAGTTGTTTAGCGTTGCACAAGATGAAGGATTTCAAAGATATGGATTAGATATGAATTTTAAAGATTCGGTAAGTTTTATTGTGCAATCCGGTAACAGAATTTGCTGTCAATAAAAAATGATATGTGAGTAATACAAAGCACTGATATCAAAATTGAGAATAATAAATATATATTGATAATTTTGCAAAGGGTTTCATAAACAGCAACATTATATTTAGCCTATTATTTATTTTGTTTCCACTAGTTTTCCAAATTTTGAGAGTAGCACTACTTTAACTTTCGATTTTTATAGCACATCTAGTTAGGGTGAAAATACCTAATTGCAGAAAAGTCTCAAATTACGCAAAAGTATATTGCAGCTATAATTGTGTACATGTAAAAGTTTGTTTTATTAAACAGGTAAAAGAATTATTTATAACAAGGTCAAACAGCAATGAATTTACATTATGTTGCGCTCAACTACACCCCAAAAGTAAAGGGACTATTAGACTAAGAAGCACGGACCCGTTTGATCCACCAATTATCGATCCACATTATCAAGAAAATCCATATGATGTAAAGGTTATGTTAGCTGGTAAGAATCTATAAATTGCTTTATTATATGACTAGCATTTATCTTGATTTTGATTGGTCTAGGGTATTATGAAAAGTATTATGCAGAGGTTATGTTACCCTCAACGGAGTTGAAAATAGACTGATATATAAGGTTTTTGATTAGCTAAAAAAAGAATATTTACCATTTTTAGTTGTTAAAAATAGAATTCAACAATAGAAAACATGCATTAGGTTTATTGGTTGAATTATAAACATCAGCCAATTAAAATCATTCTTTCAAAACGTTCTTGTCAAAATGGCTGACGAAGAAGCAGTTAATATTATTTTGACAGGACATGATATAATATATAATTCTGAATTTCTACCACTGACAAACTCGAGATACGACAATCTATCAGATCTGAACAACGATGACAACTTTGATGAAATAATGAAAGGAATGATACCTCAAATTTGCAAAATGTTGCTCAAGAAATTGTTATTTCCCTAATGCCAATTTTTCATAATTGCTCTAATATTAATATAAATCTAAATTTGAAACTTTGAATTTCTTTCAATTTAAAATGCGATACTGTACTGCTGTTATTGTTGAAATAAATTGTTCTTGTTGTCCTTTTTTTTTTGGGGGGGGGGGGCATTCCAGTGTGAAAGTAAAAACAGTCATATAATAAAACATTCATTTACTTTTGTGTAGGTTAATACCTGGTTTTATTAACCCTCAAAAATAATATCAATACTCGCCGTTGGCGCAGTGGACATAATTTTTTCAGGTTGATAAAACCAGGTATTAACATATATCAAAGTCAATAAATGTCTAGTATCATACACGTAATGTTAGGTCAACTAAAGAAATATTTTTTTATGTTCAGGTTTACTCGTAATCACTATGTTCAATTCTAAAAAATTTATTGTTTTGTAACAGGGAATAAAAAATTGTAAATAGTTTTTCCTGGCCTTACGAAACCTGGTATATATAAAGAATAGCATACGGCGACCTCAAACCTATCAAACAAATTTCAAGATGGCCGCCATTATCAAAATGGCCGCCACCGAAAATTGGAAAGATTTGAAAAAAGTTAACCATTTGCACGAAACTTGGTATATATAGAATAGCATGAATGGACTTGATTGGTGTACAAAAGAAAATATTCAATATGGCCACCATTTTCAAAATGGCCGCCACCGAAAATTAGAAAAATTTGAAAAGTTAACACATTTGCACGAAACTTGGTATACACACATATATATATATATATATATATATATATATATATATATATATATATATATATATATATATATATATATATATATATAGAATAGCATAAGGCGACCTCAAATCTATAATAGACACAAATTTTAAGATGGCCTCCGTTTTAAAAATTGCCGCCACCCAAAGTTGACAAAATTGGAAAAAGTTGACCGATTTCAACCAAACTTAGTATGGTAACCTAGGTGGCTAGAAAGCTGAAATTTTGTATATGGAGTTACTTACGAAAGAGAAACAGCATATGTTCGTTTGGTAGACATTTTGTGTTGGGCAAATTACTATATTCTTATTCTTTCTTCTTTTTTCTTCTTTCCGTTCAATCTTGTCCGCACATTTTCTCTGAGATGCAATGTCCAATAATTCGAAACTTTGGGAATTTGTTAAGGGTGACCTGAAGTTTTGCCATCCATTTTTGGAATTTTCAAAATGGCTGCCGTTTCCATGGAAACGGGTAATTATATAGGACATTGCATTATCATGGTAAACATTTGTTTTTGAGGTTTTCAGCATGCTCAAGGTTATAGTGGCAATGGGGGCTCGTTTGGGAGACATCTTGTGTTGGCATCCCAACGCAATCATGAATATTTTTCAATTATATTGTTATTATTTATTTATTTATTTATTTATTTATTTATTTATTTATTTATTTATTTATTTATTTATTTATTTATTTATTTATTTATTTATTTATTTATTTATTTATTTATTTATTTATTTATTTATTTATTTATTTATTCTTAATGTACTCCAGGACTTTTACGTAAACTGATATGTCTGTCATTGTCATGAGACAGATTTATATAAGCTTTGTAGCTTGTTTCCGAATCCTTGTCTCCATTTTCTTGTAAATATAATGATATATAAATAGAAATAAAATATGTTTAAACTCAATGTATACAATAGGCTGATTCTGAAAAATTACGAACTAAGCGGAACTGCCAGCAGAAAACAGGTATATGACAATAAGTAAAATGACAAAAAGGAGCGTAAAAACGAAATTAGACATATATTAAGACGAAAAACGGGAAATAGACAGAATGATTGCAGACAAAGATTCCACAATGAAACCGATAATGCGCGACAATAAGCGCCATGTTTAGTTCGTTACACAAACGACCAGTTGACAGACGTCAAGACTTTATGATGTTCAGGACACAGTATTTTACGAATTGACAAAACCTTCCACTTCTGTGACTTGTACGCTACTGCATCAAGTTACAAGCAAAACAAAACGACTTAAATGAATATCTAAAAACCCCTGACTCCCCCCCCCCACATGTGCATAGCCTTGACTTGGCATGGGGCTCCTAATTATTTATAATTATAATTACAATTGTGTTCATTGACTGAAAGGTCAAATAATCAATTCATTGTAATTGTAACTAATTTTGTCTAATATGAGCTACTAAAATGGACTCCAGAAAAAACTACCATTCCACAGTGCATTTTAGCTGAGACGGTACGAAACTAGCAACAATTTCCGACGTTAATTTTTGGTTTATCGTCTGCTGGGACCACGTGTGCTCAACATGGAATGAGAAATTCTTTGAAATCAATCGGAAAAGTGTTCAAATAATCTTCAACATGCTAAGATCACTCATCCGCATCGTCCTTTAAACAATTATTATTATTATCGATCGTGTATCAACCAATATACGTCCACATATGACGACGGTCTCCCCAGGAAAGAAAGATTAATCTCCGCGGTAATATAAAGCTAAGTCACGTGATATCATTTCAACAATTATTTTTGGGTTTTTTTAATATTTAGCATTCCTTACAATTAAGAAACACATAGAAATACAAATCATACAGTTAAACAAAAACAAACAAACAAACAAACAAAAAACAGAAACAAAAATAAAACCTAAAAACGGAAGGGGAGGTAACTCCGTGTATTAAGAATATGTAAATTGACTTTATCACGGGGGGGGGGGTGGTCTTCTTTTCACTCTATAGCTGTTCTTTAAAAATGAATTGTGGATATTCATTCATGTACATGCCGAGAAATAACCGTCCGAAAACCAAGTTTTCGTATTATGTAAGTCATTATCGTATAAATCACTCTGCTATGTGTTAAATGTGTTCTTACAAGACCTTTCCTTTTCTTAAACTTTTACAACTCATAAATCAATTACATCGGAGGGAAAAGACAGATCGAGAATTTACTGCCCCGTGGCGTAACGAACACTTCTAGTCTTGCTACAGATAAGCCTTATGTGTGTTAATTAATAATGATGACCACAGCGGGATAGCTTTGAATCAAAACTTGGGGTTATTTCTCTGCAAGGACATATTTAAAATCTTTTAACAAGACATATAATAACATGTAATCAAAGAATGCGAAGCTTTATATGAAATACATATCTATAAAAAAAATTCATTATAAAATTATAGACATTATTTTTATTTCACACATTAAATCATTTGTCCGTATTAACATTTTCAATATAATTCCTACTTACAGTACTTGTAGTACTTTTATTGTAAAGAATTAGAGTGCTCTCCCCAGCTATTTGACCTCGGGCGGTTACAAAAATTCGATTCTGTAGACAAATACTGGATTATTATCATAATATATAGTAATATCTATCATTTCTGGTTTTCACCATAGATATGGGGTTTTTAAACTATTCCACGAGGTTTTTACACTTTTCGGGAGTGGTTTACACTTTCGATGTACCCTGACTTTTGTACTTGAATAAAACGCGTTTAAGCTTCATCCTGCAAATGGGCACGATGATAAATTAAAACAAAGACATAGAGAATAAAGGGGCCTATATTTCCAAAAAACAATTAAGGCATGCTAGTTATGTGTAGCTGTCTAATGTGACCCTTGGAGTTGTATATTTGTTACCATATGTTGACATTTTGTTAAAATATGATAACGTAATGATCGAATTGTATGAAGGGATTCAGAAAAGTGCAAGCAACCGTGACATATGCCGACAGTCAGAAATCAAAGCAATATGTGGGTGTGTAAAAAACGCGGCTTAGGCAATAGGGTTGTTATGTAAAAACAGCAGTGAATCTGAGAGACTAAAATCCTCATAATTTTATGTATATCTTTTTTACGGCACATACTAGTGTGAGCATTTAGTTCAGTTATAATAAGTCACTCATTTTGTCACTCTGTTATGATTAGTTTATCTATAGATCGAACCATTAAGTCCAGTATTTCTGGAAATTAACTTAATGGATTTACATGGATTTACACAGAACATTTTGGAAGAGTAGTTATTGACCTTGCAGACACACCTAAGCCTACTTTTCCATGGTGTGCGTACGTTTTTTCTGCTTCGTTTTTCATTTTTTTTTAAATTTTCTATTGGAGTCTGAATTTGATAAATAATAAAAGATCATTTTGAACGCTTCATTGCGCTATAGTAGCGTTAAACTGACAAATAACTTACTTAAAATTGCCAAAATGACGCAAACAATAGACGGCCCTTGAAACTACATGTATTTATGATGGGCGTCGGAGATGTTTTTGGAGTAATTTCCCCTACCTCTTAAATAGTTATCTATCAGTCTTACCTTCTTGCTACTGGAGTAAAATGTATATGATTCCCTGTCATTTTTTACATATCAACAACCATATTCATGGAAAGAAGGGTTTCTAATAGAATCATGTCGTTTAAGGAAAAAAACTGAAATCGCTGATAACGATAGAAAAATACGTTGTATAGAAATAATAATAATTCGGCTATTCAAAGAGCATAATACTGGTAGTGTAACTGAACCAAAAATTATGGCAAAACTGTCGTGAGATCTTTTGGCGGAGCAGTTATAAATAGTTATTTATGACGAGGAAAATGTTTTGTCTCTGCTTTTTAGATATGCATGTGGAAAATGATATTATGCCGCTGGTGATAGCCAGATCTTTATTTGATTGAGAGAGTGCTGATTGAAAATAAAGATAACAGATAAAAGTAATCATTTTTGAACTGATTTGAGGTAGCGTAGCTTTTCCAATGGGGTCTGATATACAGAAAATATTTTTGGATTGGAAGGGCAACGTCTTGTCCCTGCACTTGAAACCTAAATGGTACTTGGGTTGCCCATACCCCCACTATTAGTATTTTATTAATGTTTCTTATGATTTTAAATATTTAAAAAGCTACTGTAACTACTTTCCAGCTGTACGAAAATCAGAAGAATTAATGAACACGAAAGTTTTCCAAGACCTAGGTGCTACACTGAACAGACGAGATTTTCCAGAAATATGTGATAAACAACGGTTTGATTCAGACGAGTATTGGGAATGCTTGATTCGTCATTACTCGACGACAATTTATCATCCGACGTCGACATGCCGAATGGGAGCGTCAACAGACACGACAGCAGTTGTAGACTTCCACTTAAGGTAATGTATGAAATCTCTACTGTGTATTATACAATATAACTGTACAACAGCCTGTTTTACTTTAAATACTCTAGTAAAGCTAAGAAAACTAAATTTCCACGAAAAACATACACCTTTTTGCACTTTCTGCAACAGGAAAACAAGCATCCCTATGAAAGGCTTACACGAAACGTTTAAGAATGATTGAAAAGGGAACCGACCGAACAACAAGAGCCGAAAGTCGGGGGACAATTACAAATATGGATATAGACAAACATATACAACGCAAAACAAAAACCAAAACGCAAAAAAACAGAAAGTAACAAAATATGGGTGCACTCAGGGGCTCTGGACAAATAAGCAATTCCTGCCTCTAATTAGACACCCATCGAGTTGTTATGTCTAGGAAAAAGTCAAATCCAGGAATAGGAAAGACTACCAATGACTCAGCGAAAATGTCCGATCGTGTTTGAGAGATTGATTTCCTATAACGATCTATTAAGTAATGGTGACGGCAATAGAACTTCATTAATTTCGGATTTTTTATTCTTTTTTATTCTATTTTATTGTTGAAACACACATTTCCACAACTTTTCTTCTAGAATTTTATAGCTTAAAATATTACACTTTAATCAATTTGTCTTGTTATTTAGGGTACTTCTTAATTCTTAATGTCAAATATGTTTCTTTTTAATTATGTATCAGAATAATTGTTTTCGCTGATTTTGAATTAATCAAACTATTATAAAGGTAACATTATCAAGCCACTTACAGGAACTTTTCCAGTTTAGCAGTTAAAAACATAATGAAAGAAATACCCTGGAGACGTTTAGGGTCGTTGGACGTGAAACCACTAAAAATACTGCCGTCATAATATATTATATAAAGTCGAAAAATATAAATAATAACACAAAACAATAACTGCAACGTTTTGTCACTATGTACTAAAAATATGTTTGCGATAATTTATTTTCTTAAGATCAAGTATAATTAATTGTATAACCTAAAGTACTAAAAACAACAAATGGCAAATACACATTATCTTAAGACATTATGCGAATTGCTAGAAATTATTTTTAAATAGACATTTGTGAACCTAAGAATTAATCATTTATATTTAGGGTAAAAGGAATATCCAATCTGAGAGTGGCTGATGCATCTGTCATGCGCAATGAACCTTCTGGAAATACTAATGCTCCATCAATAATGATTGGTGAAAAAGCTGCAGATATGATAAAAGGAAAAGATACCGTTTCTCGTTTCCGTGCACAGATAGCAAATTTAGACCTGTAATTTACATACTATATCTATATCTATATCTATAACCACATCTATATCCATGTCATGCCTTATATGAATAGAACATTATTATTAAAATATTTCCATAATTCTACAACTCTGGAATATTTTGAGTGTAGTCTTTTCATTGCAGTTCTTTCTAATAAAAATAAATGTAGCTTGCATCAAAACGACATTCTTAGCAGAGAATTTATAAATAGTTTTCTTTAATTTTATTAGCAGAAACTTTACAATACATAACTGGTATGCATCATAAGACCAGGGTCACTTGTAACGAATTTTATATTATACCACCCACCATATGCAACTTGATAAAAGCTTAATGATCGTAGCTAAGGCTGCTTTTTGTTAAAAAGCTATAAAAGATATAAATACCATTCAATTAATGATGACAGAACATTAATTCTCATTAATAATCAACAATTTTAAATTAAACAATTGCTTGTAGGACAAGTCTGTTAAACACAAGTCTATTTTCGTTGCCAAAATATTTATCAGGTTTAAAACCCATTTTGAACAAGATTACCAGCATTCCTGTAGGTACTTATTGTGATTCTCTACATGCACCTTTAGTAACCGTAGTACATTTCGTCCGAAAGAAAACAAAGTGTTACTGGTCATGTCATTACACCGGAACTTTACTGGTCATGTCATTACACCGGAATGTTACTGGTCATGTCATTACACCAGACATTACTGGTCATGTCATTACACCAGACATTACTGGTCATGTCATTACACCGGAATGTTACTGGTCATGTCATTACACCAGACATTACTGGTCATGTCATTACACCAGAATGTTACTGGTCATGTCATTACACCAGAATGTTACTTGTCATGTCATTACACCAGAACGTTACTTATCATGTCATTACACCAGAACGTTACCGGTCATGACATTACACCAGACATTACAGGTCATGTCATTACACCAGCACGTTACTGGTCATGTCATTACACCAGCACGTTACAGGTCATGTCATTACACCAGCACGTTACTGGTCATGTCATTACACCAGCACGTTACTGGTCATGTCATTACACCAGAACGTTACTGGTCATGTCATTACACCGGACATTACCGGTCATGTCATTACACCGGAATGTTACTGGTCATGTCATTACACCAGAACGTTACTGGTCATGTCATTGCACCGGACATTTCCGGTCATGTCATTACACCGGAATGTTACTGGTCATGTCATTACACCAGCACGTTACTGGTCATGTCATTACACCAGAACGTTACTGGTCATGTCATTACACCGGACATTACCGGTCATGTCATTACACCAGACATTACTGGTCATGTCATTACACCAGAACGTTACTGGTTACACCAGAACGTTACTGGTCATGTCATTACACCAAAAAGTTACTGTTCATGTCATTACATCAGACATTACAGGTCATGCCATTACACCAGACATTACCGGTCATGTCATTACACCGGAACGTTACTGGTCATGTCATTACACCGGAACGTTACTGGTCATGTCATTACACCAGAACGTTACTTATCATGTCATTACACCAGAACGTTACTGGTCATGTCATTACACCGGAACGTTACTGGTCATGTCATTACACCGGAATGTTACTGGTCATGTCATTTCATTAAAATGTTACTGGTCATGTCATTACAACGGAATGTTACTGGTCATGTCATAACACCGGAATGTTACTGGTCATGTCAGTACAACGGAACGTTATTGGTAATGTCATTTCATTGAAATATTACTGGTCATGTCATTACAACGGAACGTTACTGGTCATGTCATTACACCAGAACGTTACTGGTCATGTCATTACACCGGAATGTAACTGGTCATGTCATTACACCAGAACGTTACTGGTCATGTCATTACACCAGAACGTTACTGGTCATGTCATTACAACGGAATGTTACTGGTCATGTCATTTCATTGGAACGTTACTGGTCATGTCATTACAACGGAATGTTACTGGTCATGTCATTTCATTGGAATGTTACCGGTCATGTCAGTACACCAGAACGTTACTGGTCATGTCATTACACCAGAACGTTACTGGTCATGTCATTAAAACGGAATGTTACTGGTCATGTCATTTCATTGGAACGTTACTGGTCATGTCATTACAACGGAATGTTACTGGTCATGTCATTTCATTGGAATGTTACCGGTCATGTCATTACACCAGAACGTTACTGGTCATGTCATTACACCAGAACGTTATTGGTAATGTCATTTCATTGGAATGTTACTGGTCATGTCATTACAACGGAATGTTACTGGTCATGTCATTACACCAGAATGTTACTGGTCATGTCATTACACCAGAACGTTACTGGTCATGTCATTACAACGGAATGTTACTGGTCATGTCATTACAGCGGAATGTTACTGGTCATGTCATTTCATTGGAATGTTACTGGTCATGTCATTACACCAGAACGATGCTGGTCATGTAATGCACATTACGCCGAAATGTTACTGGTCTTGTCATTGCACCGAAACGTTGTCATTGCACCGGAAGTTACTAGTCATGTCACTTATCCGGAATGTTACTCCTCATGTCATTACGCCGAAATGTTACTGGTCTTTTCATTGCACCGAAACGTTATTGGTTATGTCATTTATTCGGAATGTTACTGGTCTTGTCATCTATCCGGTATGTTACTGGTCATGTCATCTATCCGGTATGTTACTGGTCATGTCACTGCACGGGAATGTTACCGGTCATGTCACTGCACGGGAATGTTACCGGTCATGTCACTGCACGGGAATGTTACTGGTCATGTCACTGCACGGGAATGTTGCTGGTCATGTCACTGCACGGAAATGTTACCCTATTAGCAGTTTGTGGTCGGCATAATGAATAAGTATATCGTAGTTGGGCATCAGTCACACAAATGGTGATGTATATTTTTACGGGCCGGCACTAAGCCGGTCCGTCATATGATATGAGTTTGAAAACGTTTCATGATTTGCTGCGGAGGTTGGATTAATTTACTGCCGTTAAATTACAATACTTAAAAAATTATGATTAGAATTTACCGGTGTTATTACTAAGGCATAATATATAGTATACATTTTGAGATTAATGTGGTATTTTGTAATGCATTTTTAGTTAATTATGAGTCACCAAATGTCAGTCACATTTTGTTTACGATGTTATTTTTAGAACATGTTGTCTAGATCACATCTGCGTACAATTGTTGATATATATATCATACTTGACAATACATTTAGATCTATGTAATAATGTATTTTACTGAAATATCATTAATACAACGTTTAGTTAGTTGTAGGTTTACAAAAGACGTGAAAGTCGGTCAAATTGTAATGCTTTTTTAGATTAGACTGGGAACAATGTTTCATATTCCGTACAACCTGACAACGATACGGTTTACAAGAAATTTTACATTTATTTTTAAATTCCAAAATAGCATATTCTATTTCAAATAAAGTCGATAAAAATATAATCTCAATAAAATCAGAGAGAGTCTATTTAAATATTGTTTCGTCAAGCCTTCAACTTAAACGGTTACACGTGCTTTTATATTGCACACTGCACGTGGCACACTGACCTACTCTTTGTATTTCATTAATAGCTTCTGTAGATTAAATATAGTCACTGGACACTTTTTAATATGATTCTTAATGTTTCAAGTTTGTAGATAATAAAATAACGGTATAAATGTTAAATTAATTGAAAATAAGAAAAATCCATTTCCGACCATACTTATTTTCAAGGATACATAATGTTATAAAAACACACAAACAGACATACACAATTAGACAATTTTTATTTGCCTAAACACATATACACTAAATGGCTATAGCACAAAGTTATTATATCAAAGGAAGAAGATATTATTATAATAATTATAAGAAATACATTGATAATGAGCTACATATCACCAATACTATTAATTAGAGACAAATGGTCATTACCATGTACCTGATGTGACAGTGGTAAAAATAAATTATATTTATATATTAAGAAATTCTTAGTTACCAACATTCTTTCAAGAATTGTATAATTAGCTTTACAACAGTATGAGAGCTTTGTTTAGTAGATAAGAAGTTTCTTCCATTAAAAATATGGATGAAAAAACGAATGTTTAATTAAATTTTTAAGTTTTTCAATCAGGTTGTTTCTGTGATTTGTATAATGAGGACAAATTTAGAAAAATGTCTCATCCTCAATATTACCATTATTGCATCTACCAAACATATATATTTCTTTTTCACTATTTCTGTAACCGCACATCAATTGAAAACCAACATAAAAATCAGTATGTTTTTTATGTTTAGTGTGAATGTTGAAAAATAACTCAAAGTATGTGAAAGCTCTAAAACTGTTTTTATGTCATTTTTTCAAGTAATAAATAACAATGTTTTTTTGTAATTTATGGTTCTCAGTCATTAAAAAACTACTTTATACAAAACTTTAGGTTTAAACACAAATTTCAACTACTCATCTGTAATACTAGTTAAAGTTGAAGTTAATTTTCTAAAATGCAAGTACTTTAGTGGGGTACTACGTACCATTATTTAGTTTTTTGTGTGGATGTTTCTTGAAATTTATTTTCTTTTTCATACATTTCATGCCTCATCGAAATAATAAATCGGATATGACAGTTTGTTTACCTGTTTGTTACCTACACCATAGAAGGAATGACTTGATTATTTACGGCCCGAATATTTGGTGCATGCACCAATAAAGTCTCTTGTAATTAACTTCCATGTGTTTCGATCGTTCGGTCAGTGACCCCGCACTGATTTTGACTATGGGTAACACTACTGATTATACATTGAATGCAACTCCATTTCAAAACATATAATGTCGTTCGTTTGTGTTACTTTTTAATGTTAAATATACATGTATATTTGCATGTTTGTTTCGTGTTATAGTTGTGATTTTTTTGTCAGGACCATTCAATTTTTTGCTTTGATTTTGTACTTTTGATCATATCTTCGTATCTTTTTTGATTTACTTCTGTACATGTATAAATAAAAGAAGGACAAACGGTAATTTTGACAAGATATTGATACATATATTTATTATTAAATATACATAATTTGAAAACTCAGTGAATGAACGTTATTTCTAAGGATCAAATAATCGTGATGCGCATGTTTAAGATCTGTATCACAACCATTATTCATCATCTTGAGAAATCTACATATTTACATTTATATGTACCACTAAACAAATCTCATTTGGACGTTACCTTGTGACTACATTTTAAAGCAGTTTTATATATCCATGTCATGGATGTTTGACTAGACACAAAAGGACACTCATCTTACATTTCATTGCTCTCAAAATCATTTAGTTGTACTTGTAACACAAAAAATAATTTTATACAGATTTACACAGGTGGGTAGATAACACAGTGTATCCACACTATTACATTAAATAGAAAGTTCTAAATGATTTAAAAGTTCTTTTTTTATGCTACATGTATTAAATATAGCTTGTGTATGTGCTCATAGAAAAGGTATGTACATTCATAACAATAGATAAACATATCATTTAGATTATTAAATATATTATGTATTTTTCTAAATAAAAGAAACATTTTATATGCAGTGATTTTAACAACATCACACCGACTAAATCACATGTTGGTCACACTCCATTTTTCCTTCACAAAATTGGCGTATATTTATTCCGATATTAAATATACTAAACTTATCTCGATAAATGAAGATGTTTGTTAAATATACGAACATGTTTTCCCTGGTTATTGTTCGTTAATTTGTATACATTTAATAAGTAAAATAAGCTGCTGTCAGCTATATGTTCAAATATACCAGAAAAAAAGTAGAAAGGTGAGTTTGTTTATTTTATCCGAGTCAATACGTATTAAACTTCCCCACGTGGCAACCCTCATGCAGTGTCTAATGAATCCTAATTTTCTGTGATAATGTATATTTAACCGCAGAAGAAACACAATACAGATTCAAAAACGTTAAGTTTTAAATGATGTTTTAAATTCATTTCACTTCATTTCAATTCATTGAATTAGTGTCTCTAGGTTATCATGTTTTCTGAATAACCATATCAGCGTTATCATGCTAGAAATGACTTGATTTAATGACGTGCAAAATGTGGCATGATATGTGTGTCAAGATTTGGTCAATTTTTTGGGCAGGTGTTACACTATCCGCAGACGTTCAATGGTACGGTAGCACAGTTGAAGTCGTTGGCTATTGCCCAGCATGCAGTCTTCAAAAGCTGGTTCTATCTGTTTAAGCCTCTGTCATGGCATTGCTTCTGTGTCAAAAATGATACTGACAATCTTTAAATTTATTACGCCTTTTACACACATATCGGACAAGACAATTATGAACATTTAATTTTTCAAAATTTTTACCACCAAGTTGTTCCCACGAGTGCCTTAAAGTATATACATTAGTGAAAATTTTTAAGACTTACGATAACGTTGTGTTATTAAAACTTGTATAGTCAAAGTGTTTTTTACAAATTGTTATTGTTTTGGTATTCTATGATATTTTCTAAGATGCGATGTTCCTTTTGCGGTTCAGTAGTGATGATTCAATCGATTTCAGAAAAGGCGTCGAAACCTTTAGAAATCAAAACAGTATGGATTTCTCAATTTTACAGAGATAAAGATATTGTCTTATTTTAAAAGGCGAGTATTAGAGCTTTTGAAGTTCGAGCATCAACGCATCAGCCGTCTTTAATGTATAGGAAGAATGGCTCATAGCCCAGTAGCAAAAGTTACGTCACGATACCAAGTTCAACGCAAACCTTTTGTGTAGCCAATGGTAGTTTTGGATCACATGGTCATTTAGTGTGTCAAAAACGTAATTTGTAGCATGCCAATAGCGTGACACTCTCGATACAAGTTACCCACTATTGTCCGATGACAGTCTTGTAATATGACCTGACAACACTTTTCTCTAAAAGGAAAAAACGAGTCCATCCCTTATAAACTATCCGTGGATATATCCACCGAGTACTCAAAAGGGGGCAAGGAATGTATTCCATTTAAGCTTTTCGTTTCAGATAAAAGATGTACAGCGTCATTACCGTTTTAAACATAACAATAGCCATTTGGTTGGCAGTATATTATTACACCCCTGATGAAGATAGAGCTCTACAAAAAGAATTAACGACAACATATGACTACATTGTTGGTATGGGTTTATATTTTGATTTGTTTTTTCGCTATATTTGTACTTTAGTAAAACCATTCTCATTATTGAACACGTAATTAAACTAAACTTAAATTAATTTGTAAACGCCACAATTAACTGAATATTTTGACAATGGTACGACATAATATTAGTTAATAATTAACAGTGAATTTAAAGAGTGGTTTGATTTACTATACAATCATAGATCATATTAAAATATATGTATTCAACGTCACTGTCATTGATATTTCGGTTCTGTTGACTTATCCGTCTGTCATTATTACAATTGCCAGTATGATAATTGTATAAGACATTTGATAAACGCGTTTTTTCCGTATTGTATGTTGTGTTTGTTTTGGGGTTACGATAACATTGACATTGTTTAATAAACGCTAAAAAATTTTAAACAAATATGAGTATTTGAAACATTTAATAAAATTTGAACCTAGTTCTATAAATGAACTGGGTCAACTTTAAAAATGAAAAATCTTACAATAATAATCAGGTTAGGTTCAAGTTTGAGTTTATCGGGTGTAAGGAGAGTAAGAAACAGAAAAGGTCATGACTTGGTAGAGTCATTTCAAATAAAATGGTGGATTAAACCAGTTATGCCAAACCTCCCGCTTCCATTACTTGAGTGTTAATAAAAATGGTTGGATATCACACACCACTCGTCAGTAATCGGTGTATTCAATGGTCATAGCATCACAATCACTACGTGCTGAATTTAAACATTAGGACAACTATCTGCAATACTCGATATACAATATTTAATCGACAAGAAAATGGTACCTGTATTAAAACTTATTCAAGGCGCGGGCAAGTCGGTTTTTCTTGTAGCATTGCTTTATAGGTCTATCGCGAAGAAATTGACGACGTTTGCAAAAATCAATATACTTACTGCAAGCTCTTGCATTACTGATCAACTGAAAAATATAGACATCGTTTGCATTAGAAATATTGCTACACGGCTGAGAAAAATTTATAATTTTGAAAATAAAAGCGTTTTATTTGTAGTAAAAGTTTTATTTTGCTGAGATGACTGTTGTCGTCATTTTATAGGTGAAAATCTAAAAATAATGCACAACACATCCTCAAAAAGTTACAAAGATGTTGTCATATAGAAAATCTAGCATACTCCTTGTTTTGCCTTTTTGTTCTTTAGAAGCGAAATACGTATTTAAAACTAAAACTACATATTTGTAGAAATATGTGGAGCAAAGGCTTTACGTATGATTTCTTTAAGACGGTATTTTAGTTTAAAGTGAGGCAAGTTGGTATCAAAAGTTCTTACCCAAGACGATATTTTAGATTTTATATTGTCCAAAAGTTCTTAGAAGTTTTAGAATCCACATATGATTGATATTTCTGCGGAATAAACAGTTTAACTGTATTTTTGTTGTCATTCTTTAACTGCAGACAATATCTTAGTCAGCCGTATTGACAATTCTTTGGAATAGCACATAGGGGAGCAGATTATGTACCTTTCCCTAAAAGGATTTTTATGCAGTTTTGAAATCCAATACAAGTATGGTAAGTCCTCAGACTCTTTGTCGAAATGAATATTGTATGGTACATTTGTATGTGGAATTACCAGAGTTATCCCTGATGCACATTTGATATAAGGATAGAAAACTAATTACACATCAAAATGTATATTAATTTATTTGTAATATTTTCCTCTAATACATATTATTTCTGTCATACATGATACATTATATGCCGTATAAGTTTTTTTGCGGGAGTATGTTTCGCGTATTTACTACAAACTGGAGGAATAGTTTTGACGGGCTTACTCAAGTTTAGAGAGTATGTAGCTCCGTGGTATTTCGCGGGTATTTTAATTTCGTACATCGCTGACCGCAAAAAAGCGAAAATTAAATACCAGCGATAAAAACTTGTATGATATTCAGTATTACTATATCAAGACATCACAATTCCTGTAATCAACTACGGACTTGTGTTTGGATCTTATCGGTCTACAGAAATACTGTAATCGGTCTACAGAAATACTGTAATCGATCTACAGAAATACTGTAATCTGTCTACAGAAATACTGTAATCTGTCTTCAGAAATATTGTCTACAGAAATACTGTAATCGGTCTACAGAAATATTGTAATCTGTCTACAGAAATACTGTAATCGATCTACAGAAATACTGTAATCGGTCTACAGAAATATTGTAATCGGTCTACAGAAATACTGTAATCTGTCTACAGAAATATTGTAATCGGTCTACAGAAATACTGTAATCTGTCTACAGAAATACTGTAATCGGTCTACAGAAATATTGTAATCGGTCTACAGAAATACTGTAATCTGTCTACAGAAATATTGTAATCGGTCTACAGAAGTACTGTAATCGGTCTACAGAAATATTGTAATCTGTCTACAGAAATACTGTAATCGATCTACAGAAATACTGTAATCGGTCTACAGAAATATTGTAATCGGTCTACAGAAATACTGTAATCTGTCTACAGAAATATTGTAATCGGTCTACAGAAATACTGTAATCTGTCTACAGAAATACTGTAATCGGTCTACAGAAATATTGTAATCGGTCTACAGAAATACTGTAATCTGTCTACAGAAATATTGTAATCGGTCTACAGAAGTACTGTAATCGGTCTACAGAAATATTGTAATCTGTCTACAGAAATACTGTAATCTGTCTACAGAAATACTGTAATCTGTCTACAGAAATACTGTAATCGGTCTACAGAAATATTGTAATCGGTCTACAGAAATACTGTAATCTGTCTACAGAAATATTGTAATCGGTCTACAGAAATACTGTAATCGGTCTACAGAAATACTGTTACTCGGTCTACAGAAATATTGTAATCGGTTTACAGAAATATTGTAATCGGTCTACAGAAATATTGTAATCTGTCTACAGAAATACTGTAATCGGTCTACAGAAATACTGTAATCTGTCTACAGAAATACTGTAATCGGTCTACAGAAATACTGTAATCTGTCTACGGAAATACTGTAATCTGTCTACAGAAATACTGTAATCGATCTACAGAAATGCTGTAATCGGTCTACAGAAATATTGTAATCGGTCTACAGAAATACTGCAATCGGTCTACAGTTTTACTGTAATCGGTCTACAGAAATACTGTAATCTGTCTACAGAAATACTGTAATCGGTCTACAGAAATATTGTAATCGGTCTACAGAAATATTGTAATCGGTCTACAGAAATACTGTAATCTGTCTACAGAAATACTGTAATCGGTCTACAGAAATACTGTAATCTGTCTACAGAAATACTGTAATCTGTCTACAGAAATACTGTAATCTGTCTACAGAAATACTGTAATCGGTCTACAGAAATACTGTAATTGGTCTACAGAAATACTGTAATCGGTCTACAGAAATACTGTAATCGGTCTACGGAAATATTGTAATCGGTCTACAGAAATACTGTAATCGGTCTACAGAAATACTGTAATCGGTCTACAGAAGTACTGTAATCGGTCTACAGAAATATTGTAATCGGTCTACAGAAATATTGTAATCGGTCTACGGAAATATTGTAATCGGTCTACAGAAATACTGTAATCGGTCTACAGAAATATTGTAATCGGTCTACAGAAATACTGTAATCGGTCTACAGAAATACTGTAATCGGTCTACAGAAATATTGTTATCGGTCTACAGAATAGGGGCCTCGGTGGCCGAGTGGTCAAGGTAGTTCGTATACTATTGATCCCGTGGTCTGTCAACACTGAGATTGCGGGTTCGATTCTCACTGCAGGCAGGGTGTACTCGACTCCAATCTTAATTGACAAGGATTGCCAGTTTTCCTACCGCAGGTCGGGGGTTCTCTCCGGGTACTCCGGCTTCCTCTCCCAATAAAAACTGGACGCCATGAAATAGCTGGAAAATTGCTGAAAGTGGCGTTAAAACACTATTCAAACAAACAAAAAAATCTACAGAAATACTGTAATCGGTCTACAGAAATACTGTAATCGGTCTACAGAAATACTGTAATCGGTCTACAGAAATACTGTAATCTGTCTACAGAAATACTGTAATCTGTCTGCAGAAATATTGTAATCGGTCTACAGAAATACTGTAATCTCTCTACAGAAATACTGTAATCTGTCTACAGAAATATTGTAATCGGTCTACAGAAATACTGTAATCGGTCTACAGAAATACTGTAATCGGTCTACAGAAATACTGTAATCTGTCTACAGAAATATTGTAATCGGTCTAGAGCAATACTGTAATCTGTCTACAGAAATACTGTAATCTGTCTACAGAAATACTGTAATCGGTCTACAGAAATATTGTAATCTCTCTACAGAAATACTGTTATCTGTCTACAGAAATACTGTAATCGGTCTACAGAAATATTGTAATCGGTCTACAGAAATACTGTAATCTGTCTACAGAATACTGTAATCGGTCTACAGAAATACTGTAATCTGTCTACAGAAATACTGTAATCTGTCTACATAAATACTGTAATCGGTCTACAGAAATACTGTAATCGGTCTACAGAAATACTGTAACCGATTGATAAAACTCTGCATGTAACTGAAATTGTGTCCAAGTCATACAATACACGTTATCCAAGTTATAACCAAACAATTAAAAAAGTTATTTGGTAAGACTATTCCTGTGGTAACAAAAACATATTAATTCCATTACTTATTTTATTATTCGAAAAATACATTTTACATTGGAATTAAGTTTTTTTCTTAATCCCTCTTATTTGTCGGGCAAATTATTGGTTTTTTTTCAGTTGGATCAGGGTCAGCAGGTGCCGTGGTAGCCAGTAGATTGTCTGAGGATCCGGAGGCAAACGTCTTACTCTTGGAGGCAGGTGGATCAGAACTGGACGATGATAACTTCCGTGTTCCATTGTTTGCATCTTTAACACTGAACACGAAAGCTGACTGGGCATTTAAAACCGTGCCACAGAAGAATTCACATCTTTCTTCCAATGAACAGGTGCTGATACAATAATTTATATTTATCTTCAATCTTTTCTTAACACCTATTGCTGTGTAAATTAAAAAAATTACCATATCTACACAGTGTTACATACCTCTATTGTAGTCGCAGATGATACAAAATAGGGGAAAAGATATCAAGCATTCAAGATTTAGCCATACAAAAGGTGATCCGTCATTTTTTTCAGAAAAGTTTTTGGCCTAGAGGAAGAGTGTTAGGAGGATCAAGTACCATGAATTATATGTCTTATGTACGTGGCAGTAAATATGACTATAACCAGTGGGCAAAGGAAGGATGCACAGGATGGAGTTACAAAGATGTACTTCCTTATTTCCTGAAAAGTGAAGATGTTCAGATTCCAAGCCTTTATGATTCTTGTAAGTAACGGGGTTTTTCATACATAAGAAAATATATATTTGAAGTGGAAATCATACCTCTGTGGAAAAGATAAACAGCAATCTCTACAATATCGCACACTATATTGCTCATATTGTACAAAATCCTTTTGTTATTAAGATATTCGGACCACAATTGACCACGTGATCAAAGTTGGGGTCATGGATGTCCATTGTTTTTTCAATGGAGAAGATTTTCTTTCGTAAATACATATTTGGATTACATGTTTACAATACTTTTTTCTTTTATTAATTATTTAATGTGATAAAACAAAACAATGTGGCGTAGCTTTTATATAATATATATTTTTAGAAACAATACACTTTTTGTATATTTTTTTACCTAGTGTACCATTCTAGGGGTGGTTACTTGACGATTAGTCAATCTATAATAACCCCTCTAGCTGACCTATATAAAAGGGCGACGGAAGAGATTGGATATTCAACAGTAGATGTAAATGGGGAGGACCCTATAGGTAGGACTGCAAATAAGTATATTGTTTTTGCACAAGGAAGACACAATTATTGGCAAAACGTCGTGTAAAGCCACAGAACAATTTTGCACCAAAATAATGTTAAGATTGACACTATGGCCTGCACTTTAATGGTGCTAGAACACCGGACTTATCTTACATTATTTGTTGTTAAAATGTGCTTGCTCTATATTTCAAACTTCTTTTTTATTCCTTGCCCATTTTAATGCCTTTTGTGTACCCAGACTACGACTTTTCAGCACTATAAGAAGCTTACTACCAATAAAAGCATGTAGTCGGTATACTTAATAACCAAATAATAGTTCATTCGTTCTTTATATAAAACATTAGTAACTTCCCTTTTCGGTGTCTGATAGTAAGGAGATTATTGTAAACCATTCACTAGTATTTTCTAAATGCCCTTAAAATATTACTTCTGTTTGTCAGTCTTACGAAGTTTTGTTTTTTTAGATTTATTTCTCAATAAGGTATTATTACATGTAATATTTAAATTTTGTCATTTATGTCTTACATAAAACTTTTTCATCTGAAACTTTTGTCTAAATACTGTAATTACACACTAAATATTTGTTGACCAATATAATTCCTTTGACTTGTAATACAGGGTTTTCCTACATGCAAAATACTGTACGAAATGGTGAGCGATGTAGTTCGGTGAAGGCTTTCCTACGACCCGTGATGGACAGGCCAAATCTCCATATAAGCATTAATTCAATGGCTACTAAGGTATTTATAACATTTAGGAAAGGACTGAATTTGAATTATCACTTCACAATGTAGGAATTACTATTCTTTCTTTACTCACTTGTTGTGTGTGTGTGTGTGTGTGTTTTGTGTTTGTTTTTTTTTCTTTGTGTTTTTTCATGTTATATGTTTGTCTATATCAATTGTACTTGCAATATATGTGTATACATGTTTAAATCATAATGGTGTTATGTATTGTCATTTTACCCTTAATGGGTCCATGGTTGGCTAATAAACATATTCTATTCTATATCCAAATGTCCCTTCACTTTTTGTCGGTTCCCTTCCTTTTTTGTTTTAATGAAGAATTGTTTTGATGACAATTCATGTAATCGCTCTCATTTGACTATTCAATTTATAATATATCTAACATAGAATTAGTAGATAAAAGAAAAAAGGTGTAACCTTTTACAGGACGTAGCCACTTTTACATATTTATTTAGCTTTTAAACTGTTTTTATGTTTTTAATTGCATTATGTTTATATTCATAATGTACTTCAATATTTATTGTGAAGTTACGTATAAATACTACAATGAAGTTAGAAGAAAGTTGTTTAAATTTACTACAGGCCTGTTTTATATGAACTTTTCTAGGTAATTATAGAAAACAAAACAGCTAAAGGCATAGAATTTGTTAAGGATAACAAAAAGAGACACGTATTTGCTGCAAAAGAAGTTATAGTCTCTGCAGGGGCTGTTAACTCTCCTGTCTTACTGATGTTATCAGGAATTGGCCCAAAAGAACATCTAGAAGAATTAGGGGTATGTTTTAATTGATAAAAGATAAATGTTTGTTTGAATGATTTTAAACGCCACTTTCAGCAATTTTTCACCTCAGTGTTGACAGACCACGTGATTAATAGTAGACGATCTCGTCCACCGAGGCGATAAAATATATAATTGAATACCTTTGTCTGAGAGTTTATCTTTTCATTTCTGTCGGCACCGTTACAATGAAGTGTTTTTTTAGATATAACCTGTTGTTTTAAATCGCTGGCAAACGGTATAAGGTTCCTCTTATTTATATATTGTCAATTGTTAACAGTTCTAGACCGGTTACTGCTGACTACTAAGATATTGAAACATTGGTTTGTTGTACCTTGTTGATGTTATCTCTTCAAAAGTTCCATTTCCGTTACCATGACATGATTGATCTTTATGGGAAAACCATTTCTCAAGTACGATCTGACATTTTTAATGAGTCCTTTTCCTGGATTTGACTTTTTCCAAGACATAACAATGAGTAATTTGACAAGTGTCTAATTAAAGTTTTTAATGGGATGTTGCTTTACGTCAAGTGAGCAGTATTTCAGCTATATTCAGGACGATAACAATTAAGGAAACAATATATCAACGGAAAAGATAATAGGATGGAACGTAGGGAACAACATTGTGACTGCCACTGGAAAAGTATAAAGTATTAGATAGGGACGGAAAATTTAGGCTTTAAAAGCGGCAACAATGAGCCTACTCTTTCGAATTCTACGAAAGGCTCATTTTTTGTAACTTTGGTTTATAAGTTATCACGAAGTATATTTTTGGTTGTTGGTTCTAAAATTTTCTGATTTCTTGGACTTTTATTTGTGCATTGTCTTTTTGTTCTTGACAGTTTTCTTTCTGTTTGTTATTTTGTTACATGTTGTGTATTACGATTATTAGAGGTTACTGCGGCGTATATATGAAGAAAAAATCGAACAGAGAAATTACAACGGCTGTCACTAAACACAACAAGTAACAAACACTAAAAACAAACAAATACACAAAGGGGTGACCAGGAAAAGGTTACAACCTTGTCTGTAAAACGAAAGAATTGAATATTACTCTTCGATAAGTAAAGAATATGACAATATAGTGATAACTGAATATAGTTAAGATCACATACCTCTGAACAACTTGTCTTTGTACTATTGTAGATACATGTTCACGCAGACTTACCTGTAGGAAACAGTCTGGAAGATCATCTTGTGTATCGTGTGAAATACAATATCAATTTAAGTGTATCAATATCAACAGAGAAAATTCAGGACTTACTTCCGAAACTTGAGTACACTCTCACCAGAACTGGTAAATTACATTTTTGTATTTAGATATGTATTTAAGAAATATTTCAAATTCTTGAACAGGTTATAAAGTATATAATGTACATAATTTCGAAATATTCATTTTAATTTTATTTAAACACAATTAACGGTAAATACATCCATGATGTCATGGGACTATTTGAATTTTAAAGGCGTAAGAACAGGTGTTGTTACCACCGCCGATTATATCATATAACCATGGTTTCTCCATTTGAATTGGCCAATCAGATGTCAGTATACACAGCAAACTAACTAAATTATTGTGTACAAGTCGTTAAGTGCAGTTATATCCACAAGTGTTTTAATTGCTTGCTTTTGGTAATATTCGGTATTCCAATACTATAAAAATCGTTACATATATGTGGACATGTTTAAAACGGCTGCCTTAATGATATGTAATGATTGGCTTAAACCTGTAATCTTTATATAATTAAAAGCTAAGTTTTGCTTGAAAGAATAATTCCACTAACGATCATGCGATATATATAAAATCAAATATGCCGCAGTGCAATTTAATTATTCAGAGCTAACATTACAGTCATTCAAACAGAATAATTTGTTGTTTTTTTCATGATTACATTGAGTAAAAAGTGATAGTATTTTACTTGTCTTCGCAATCAATTCCTTTCCATGATGTACAGGACTATATTCCGGACTTGGATCAGAAGGACACTTGATGGACAAGATACGTCACTACAATGGATCAGTACCAAGTTATCCAGATTATCAAATAATATTTTTCAGCGTAGCACAAGATAAAAAACGTAAACATTCTGGATTAGATATGAATTATAAAGATTCGGTACGTTTTTGATGTTATTTGCAAAAGTTATGTACTTTATCTAATTAGATAAGGGTTAAGTAAATGAAAGATGAATTTTAATGACCCACCTACAACATGTGCAAGGAAACTAAATGATTAGACAAGTCGTACATTTAGATATTAAACGATTGGGTATGAAATCCTGAAATGTAAATTGTACTAAATTATAAAAAAAAGTTCCACGTGCAATAGGGAACATAAGGACCATTCCAGCATGCTGTGCTTATATTTTTATAATGCGAAGTAATGGTGGAAACATTCAAACATTGGAATACTATTTCACGGAAATAAAGATGGAGTGTAACATATCCAGAAATATCAGGGGCACCTTAAGTAGACGATTATGGCCGATAAAGTTAGGTCCTATACAGAGGGGTCCTTGATGATAAAAATAGGGAACTGAGGCATAGAAATAAAAAAAAAAGGTAGCAGCAGGTTATATACTACAGCATAGTAACGTAGTTGGTGTCTCATTGTTAATTTGTAGCAATAAAAAGGATATAAAGTGTTCCAAATGTTTTTAGTTTCTACAACCCTGTGATAACACAATATGGTATTTTTTGTAAGGGATCGTTTTATGATTAAAGAGTGTTTAAATAGGTTAAAGAATTATTCCTAACGAGGGCCACAAGCAAAGAGTTTAGCACAATGTGCATTCTACTACATCCAAAAAGTAGAGGAACTATTCGACTCCAGAGCAGGGACCACTTTGATCCCCCCGTTATAGACCCAAATTATCTAGAACATCCAGATGACGTAAAAGTAATATTGGCAGGTCAGTATAAATATCTACAACACGCTTTCCTCAAAATAATGAATTAATTGGAACGTATTAGAGCGTAAAAGGGGATGCAATGAGGGCGATATTCTAATGACACACAAACAAGGATATAATGAATAAGGATAGCAAATTAACACGTGCAGCCTATATACTAATTGTTATATATATTTATTACATTAAACGTATTCTTTTAAACAGTGACATTCTCCTTACATAGACCTTTTCTGAAGCTGTAAAGTTATGCATCACGTTCATGTGCGCACTCGAGTATAGGTGTGTAGGAGTTTTATCAAGTAGACCAATGAAGCATTTGTGCCCTTTTTTCTACTTATGGGTAATTTATAAGTGTTATGGGTTATTCAAAGCTTAATGTTACCGTACCGTGCATTAAAACTAATCACATGTCTTATATGTGTGTTGGATATTCTCAGACGTGAAATTCCTAGTGATTTCCTTAACAATGGGTTATTGCTCATTAAAGCAATATTTACACGAATTATATTAAGGTATCTTTCAAAAAGTGCGTCTTTTATGTTATCATACCATATTTTATATGCAGCTAAGCCTTTTCAAAAGTTATAATACTAGATTACACCTACTACAGACAAGGCCTTGCTAGAATAGCTTACAGTCAGTTTGAACCATTGACTTGGTAACAGATTACTATCTTCACTACCATATAGTAACCATTGCATCAATAGGATTATATTGTAATCTTTAAATCTCCAAACTATAGAATAGTTTTACAACTTTCATTTTAGCTATACGGAAAAGTCAAGAACTAATAAACACCAAAGTTTTTCAAAATATTAATGCTACTTTGTCTCGACGAGATTTTGTGGGAATATGTGATACACCTAAATTTGATTCAGACGAGTATTGGGAATGTCTGATACGTCATTATGCATTAACAGTACATCATCCAACGTCGACATGTCGTATGGGGTCACTATCAGATACTACGGCAGTTGTAGACCCTGAATTAAGGTAATGAATAAAATGTTAGTTGTTTTAGTAAACGATATGCTTGTATGACAGCAAAATGAGAAAGTATTTTCATAATCCAATGCTATGTGATAAACAGCGCCTTTTCTTTGCATAACAATAATGAAATGGGCAATAAAATTTTAAAACAAACAAGTTATAACGGGTGTTTATATTGATTTGCCTGCCATACAGTATATTTCTAAAGAGACAAGAAATAGTGTATACTGACATTGCGACATTGATCTAGGTTATCTGTTCCATATATTTTAATTATGTTTCATGGTTGTTTATATTGAATGGTAATAACAGTTATTCTCTAAAGGTCTTTATGATTAATTGCTAAAACTCGAGTAATTAACAATACAAATTGCATTTACACCTTATCCAGAACCATTATAATTAGTGATAAACATTATTTGTATAAAATTTCTATTTCAGAGTTATAGGAATATCCGGTTTGAGAGTAGCTGATGCATCTGTCATGCGTAATGTGCCTTCTGGAAACACCAATGCTCCATCAATAATGATTGGTGAAAAAGCTGCGGATATGATCAGAGGAAAAGATACCGTTTCTCGTTTCCGTGAACAGATAGCAAAACTGAATCTGTAACATGTTATCTTACTTATGAAGACATTAATAAAACTATTTATTAACAATTAATTAGGATATTTATTATTAGTGTTTTACTAGATAGCTAAATTAGATATCTAAAATAAGAAAGTATCAGATTATATCACAAATTGCCAATGTGTTTTACAATTTATTTGTTTAACTAGTTTTATTTTTGAAATATAAATAATTTTTAACATTAGCATTATTATTAGATGAACAATATTACTCTTTTTAGACAATTATATTGACAGAAATGTCGATGTATTATGTCATGAATACCCGGAAAGAACCCACGACCTGCGGTAGGAAAACTGGCAATCCTTGTCAATTAAGATTGGGGTCGAGAACACCCTGCCGGCAGTGAGAATCGAACCTGCAATCTCACGAAATTAATCATTTTGTGAATACTCACTCCTTTCCAATGTTTTGATTTGTTTAACCCACGAAATTAACCATTTTGTGAATGTTCACTCTATTCCAATGTTTTGATTTTTTTAACACACGAATTCAACCATTTTATCAAAATTCACTCCATATTAGGGTTAACATTAGAAGATTCATTTCAAATTATTTAACACTTTAATTAGTACGTTTACATATTTCCTTTTGTGAAAGTGTATACAGAAGGAAAGAGGAAAACAATGATGTAAAAATATATACGAAACAAATTTTTATCCACGCTCAAATATAGAGAACAAGTATAGTGATAATTGTTTATTTATTAAATTAAAATATTTCATAACATTCAGTTTTTATTGGGGCAGCCATAGTTTGCGGTGAAAACGCCCGACCTTTGGCAGGAAAACCACAGTTAAAATTGTAATGAAGGGGTACTCCGACCCCCCCCCCCCCCCGTATAGAATCTGGAAGTCAGGATATAGGCGAAATATTGCTGAAAGTAGAGTAAACAAACAAACTAACTAACTAACTAACTAACTAACCATTACCATTTATTGTACTATTAAAACATTTTAGGATTTTCAAGTTGTAGTCCAACAATTTTATGTAAGTTTGTTATTATCCAGACTTTGTCATCACTGTCAACGGCAATCCTTCTTGGTGCGCCCTCTTGCTTGAACCTCTCTAATGGTAGGCTCCTAACATATTTCCCACTGTCGGTGATAATATCTATACTTTCAAGATTATTTATTACTAGGATATTGTTTATGGAATCGACGGCTATATACGATGGAGAAAATGTACATCCCATTTCCCCTTCATATGTAAACCGTAAATTAAAATTGGAGTCGAGAAAGACTATGCATTCTAGAAATGAATTACTACACTTTTCAGCAGTGATGCAAATACTGCCGTTGTTATTTTCTACTATATCGTATGCGTCCTGAATCAAGTTTCTCCCGTTGCTTTGTAGTTTGGCTTCCTTTTGTAGTATTTGGTTTGATTGTCCTCCATACTTTTGTATATATGGAACATATTTTCGACAGCAAACACAGCCTTCTAGTTTACTCAATACAATAAGTATTTCTCCAGTCTTCATGATGGTAAAAACAATAGCTTTGATTGACTGCGTGTGGGTAGAACCAGCGTTGAAATCAAGAATGGTATAGATGGGGTTTTTTAATCCAGTACAGGACATCTTATTCACAACGGTGTCCAGGAAATAAAAATGGTTTTCACCTATAGCTTTTAAACTGCTGTAAGTCTCTTCATATGCTTTGTATTCCATTATAACTTTTGCCTTCACAATGTCAATAACTTTAGCCATTTTATTGTTATACACGTAAGCTTTAGTGGGAGTTATCAGCGATATTCCTGTTAGAGGACAAAACGATGATTCGAAAGAAGCTGTAAATTTTACTGTTTCTGATTCCGGAAAGGGGCGTTTTACGATTTGAAAATTTATTTCTTTATTTACATTATGTACAGAAGAGTCTACGATCTGGCTACTTTTGTACTTGAATATCTCTTTGTCTGCGTTATCTTCTCGTACCGGAATAGGTAAACATTGATTTGATGCATGTATATCAGAACCGTTCTCTTCAGATTTTAATGTAATCTGTCTGCTGGAGTTAGAAGAAGCCATTCAATCATTTACCTGTATAAAAAGCAATAGCGTTTCATTCTATACGTTCGCTATCCATTACATTTTCCCCTTGATTTATTAATAGTTAACTTGTTTGCATCCTTAACTTTGCTGAAATACTGGAGGCTAGATTAAGTAACCATTAACGCAATCAAATGAATTGAACGGACGTGCAATGTAATTCACAACACAGATCGTTCTCGCTAATATGTAAATATATAAAATTTTAACTTTATCATTAACATTTTTCTTTCTTTGTAAAACATTTAAATATTTTATTAATCAATTTCCACAGTTGATTTTTGTTGTTGAAAATTGTTACAGTACATTATATGTCATCTGTACGTGCAGTCCCTATATATTCTTTTCTAGTTTTGATTGAACATGTGTTTATTTATTAATTTATTTATGATACTGTGTACATATTAAGACTTATTGATTTTTTTGTTCTCATTAATATATGATGTTCATATGTAATCTCTTCATGAGGAAATAAAGATATGAATGAATGAATGAATGAACATGGTTACAATTGGGTGTAAAAGACATATTTACCTACTATCCTTCTGTACTCCGTGCAAGTGCCACGGTTGTTGCACTGTTTTAAAAAAATACATGTCGGAAGGACAACTTGTCATACAACTTATTATTCCCGGTCGTGTAATTAACATTTACTAATGCAATAGACGTAGATAAACTACGACATATAATTCATGTTAAACAGAGAACAATTCATAAAGATAGATCTAAAGTGACCAATTTGGTAACTATTAATAGAGAACTCGTAATAACGTGTGATTAAAATCCCCATAGACTTTTCTTCATATTCAACAGACATAAAATTTTCGTAAGAGCCAGTAGAGCCGGACAAGACATTATTTTGACGTACACAAACGTTGGACGGACGAAATAAAGAATTGAAAACTGCACGAATAAGTCATCATCTAAAAACGTTAGTAAATACCACAAAAAATCAAAAACAGATAACTGATAGCTTATTCAACCCGATGCAATACGAATTCTATAAAATGGGTTTTGTTTTTGTTTGTTTTGTTTTTGTTTGAATGATGTTAAACGCCTTTTTAATCAATTTGTCAGCTATGTCATGGCGTCCAGTTTTTATTGGGAGAGGAAGCCGAAGTACCCGGAGTAAAGCCCGGACCGGTGGTAGGAAAGCTGGCAATCATTTTCAATTACGACTGGAGTCGAGTACACCCTGCCCGCAGTGAATGTGTAATAAGTATTTTTAGTCACAAGATGTACGCTGTTTTGCACTTAAAACAACATATTATACAGGCGATAAACTGTGAATTGTCATTCTTAATCAGTATCTTGAGAAATACCCCTTTGCACTATCTATAAGTAAATCCCGACCTTAATTACAGATTCAAAAACAAATTAATTTAAATTAACAGATAGTTCAAATATGGTTAAAATGTAGATGAATTAAAACAAAATTTTACATTAGTCCTTAAATGTTGTACTTTATAAAGAGAAGTGTGATTTTAATATTATGTTATTTATCATGAATTATCGACATTGTTTTAGCTGTATTTGTTGTTATGAATATAAAGTTGTAGTTATGGGCCAAACTTGTATGGCCACTTGGACCCACGTATAAGCTAACACAGTAGATTCATTAAACACACTCTGTGAAGATGTGACTTCCTGTATCGAGAGGGACACTGCCTTGGTGTGATTTCCTATGTAGACAGTGACACTGCGTTGATGTGACTTCCTGTGTAGACAGGGACACTGCATTGATGTGACTTCCTGTGTAGACAGGGACACTGCATTGATGTGACTTCCTATGTAGACAGGGACACTGCGTTGATGTGACTTCCTATGTAGACAGGGACACTGCCTTGATGTGACTTCCTATATAGACAGTGACACTGCCTTGATGTGACTTCCAATGGAGACAGTGACACTGCCTTGATGTGACTTCCTATGTAGACAGTGACACTGCCTTGATGTGACTTCCTATGGAAACAGTGACACTGCCTTGATGTTACTTCCTATGTAGACAGTGACACTGCCTTGATGGGACTTCATGTGTAGACAGTGACACTGCCTTATGTGACTTCCTATGTAGACAGGAGACACTGCCTTGATGTGACTTCCTATGTAGACAGGGACACTGCCTTGATGTGACTTCCTATGTAGACAGGTGACACTGCCTTGATGTGACTTCCTATGAAGACAGTGACACTGCCTTATGTGACTTCCTGTGTAGACAGTGACACTGCCTTGATGGGACTTCATGTGTAGACAGTGACACTGCCTTATGTGACTTCCTATGTAGACAGGAGACACTGCCTTGATGTGACTTCCTATGTAGACAGGGACACTGCCTTGATGTGACTTCCTATGTAGACAGGTGACACTGCCTTGATGTGACTTCCTATGAAGACAGTGACACTGCCTTATGTGACTTCCTGTGTAGACAGTGACACTGCCTTGATGGGACTTCCTGTGTAGACAGTGACACTGCCTTGATGGGACTTCCTGTGTAGACAGTAACACTGCCTTGATGGGACTTCCTATGAAGACAGTGACACTGAATTATGTGACTTCCTGTGTAGACAGTGACACTGCCTTGATGGGACTTCCTGTGTAGACAGTGACACTGCCTTGATGGGACTTCCTGTGTAGACAGTGACACTGCCTTGATGTGACTTGCTATGTAGACAGGGACACTGCATTGATGTTACTTCCTATGTAGACAGTACCACTGCCTTGATGGGACTTCCTATGTAGACAGTGACACTGCCTTGATGTGACTTCCTGTGTAGACAGTGACACTGCCTTGATGTGACTTCCTATGGAGACAGTGACACTGCCTTGATGTGAATTCCTATGTAGACAGGTGACACTGCCTTGATGTGACTTCCTGTGTAGACAATGACACTTCCTTGATGTGACTTCCTGTGTAGACAGTGACACTGCCTTGATGTGACTTCCTGTGTAGACAGTGACACTGCCTTGATGTGACTTCCTATGTAGACAGTGACACTGCCTTGATGTGACTTCCTATGTAGACAGGGACACTGCCTTGATGTGACTTGCTATGTAGACAGGGACACTGCATTGATGTTACTTCCTATGTAGACAGTGACACTGCCTTATGTGACTTCCTGTGTAGACAGTGACACTGCCTTCATGGGACTTGCTATGTAGACAGGGACACTGCCTTGATGTGACTTCCTATGGAGACAGTGACACTGCCTTGATGTGACTTGCTATGTAGACAGGGACACTGCCTTGATGGGACTTCCTATGTAGACAGTGACACTGCCTTGATGGGACTTCCTGTGTAGACAGTAACACTGCCTTGATGGGACTTCCTATGTAGACAGTGACACTGCCTTGATGGGACTTCCTGTGTAGACAGTGACACTGCCTTGATGTGACTTCCTATGTAGACAGTGACACTGCCTTGTGTGACTTCCTGTGTAGACAGTACCACTGCCTTGATGGGACTTCCTATGTAGACAGTGACACTGCCTTGATGTGACTTCCTATGAAGACAGTGACACTGAATTATGTGACTTCCTGTGTAGACAGTGACACTGCCTTGATGGGACTTCCTGTGTAGACAGTGACACTGCCTTGATGGGACTTCCTGTGTAGACAGTGACACTGCCTTGATGTGACTTGCTATGTAGACAGGGACACTGCATTGATGTTACTTCCTATGTAGACAGTACCACTGCCTTGATGGGACTTCCTATGTAGACAGTGACACTGCCTTGATGTGACTTCCTGTGTAGACAGTGACACTGCCTTGATGTGACTTCCTATGGAGACAGTGACACTGCCTTGATGTGAATTCCTATGTAGACAGGTGACACTGCCTTGATGTGACTTCCTGTGTAGACAATGACACTTCCTTGATGTGACTTCCTGTGTAGACAGTGACACTGCCTTGATGTGACTTCCTGTGTAGACAGTGACACTGCCTTGATGTGACTTCCTATGTAGACAGTGACACTGCCTTGATGTGACTTCCTATGTAGACAGGGACACTGCCTTGATGTGACTTGCTATGTAGACAGGGACACTGCATTGATGTTACTTCCTATGTAGACAGTGACACTGCCTTATGTGACTTCCTGTGTAGACAGTGACACTGCCTTCATGGGACTTGCTATGTAGACAGGGACACTGCCTTGATGTGACTTCCTATGGAGACAGTGACACTGCCTTGATGTGACTTGCTATGTAGACAGGGACACTGCCTTGATGGGACTTCCTATGGAGACAGTGACACTGCCTTGATGTGACTTGCTATGTAGACAGGGACACTGCGTTGATATGACTTCCTGTGTAGACAGTGACACTGCCTTATGTGACTTCCTGTGTAGACAGTGACACTGCGTTGATGTGACTTCCTGTGTAGACAGTGACACTGCCTTATATGACTTCCTATGTAGACAGTGACACTGCCTTGATGTGACTTCCTATGTAGACAGTGACACTGCGTTGATGTGACTTCCTGTGTAGACAGTGCCACTGCCTTATATGACTTCCTGTGTAGACAGTGACACTGCCTTATGTGACTTCCTATGTAGACAGGGACATTGCCTTGATGTGACTTCCTATGTAGACAGTGACACTGCCTTGATGTGACTTCCTGTGTAGACAGTGACACTGCCTTATGTGACTTCCTGTGTAGACAGTGACACTGCCTTATGTGACTTCCTGTGTAGACAGTGACACTGCCTTGATGTGACTTCCTGTGTAGACAGTGCCACTGCCTTGATGTGATTTCCTATGTAGACATTGCCACTGCCTTGATGTGACTTCCTGTGTAGACAGTGACACTGCCTTATGTGACTTCCTGTGTAGACAGTGACACTGCCTTGATGTGACTTCCTATGTAGACAGTGACGCTGCCTTGATGTGACTTCCTATATAGACAGTGACAATGCTTTGATGCGACTTCCTGTGTAGACAGTGACACTGCCTTCATGGGACTTCCTGTGTAGACAGTGACACTGCCTTCATGTGACTTCCTGTGTAGACAGTGACACTGCCTAATGTGACTTCCTGTATAGACAATGACACTGCCTTGATGTGACTTCCTGTGTAGACAGTGACACTGCCTTGATGTGACTTCCTGTGTAGACAGCGACACTGCCTTGATGTGACTTCCTATGGAGACAATGACACTTCCTTGATGTAACTTCCTGTGTAGACAGTGACACTGCCTTCATGTGACTTCATGTGTAGACAGTGACACTGCCTTATGTGACTTCCTATGTAGACAGTGACACTGCCTTCATGGGACTTCCTGTGTAGACAGTGACACTGCATTGATGTGACTTCCTGTGTAGACAGTGACACTGCCTTGATGTGACTTCCTGTGTAGACAGTGACACTGCCTTGATGTGACTTCCTGTGTAGACAGTGACACTGCCTTGATGTGACTTCCTATGTAGACAGGGACACTGCCTTATGTGACTTCCTATGTAGACAGTGACACTGCCTTGATGTGACTTCCTGTGTAGACAGTGACACTGCCTTGATGTGACTTCCTGTGTAGACAGTGACACTGCCTTGATGTGACTTCCTGTGTAGACAGTGACACTGCCTTCTTATATTTAACCGTATTTTATTTTAGTGACTGTTGACCAACTTTGTTCTCTCTGTATTGTTGTGTAGCCATGGAACATGTGCAGTTAAGTTGCATGTGCATGCAGTGCATATGCTAAAGGAATGAAGCGTAATTATCTACCATTCAAGAACATAAATAGAAACGTTATCACAAATAAGAACTTGTATATCTGCCACCTTGTGGGTTCTTAATTCATTAACAGTTTCGAAATTTTTTTTGCGTTTGTAAGTTTAAAGCCGTTTTCCGTATACGTATACAATATTTTTTTATATTAGCCAATCAAATATAAAAGAAATGGACAGACTAATATCTTACATTTTGTAAGATGACAATCCTTAAAATTAAAACTGAAAACCGGTCCATTAAAGTGACACTGCTTTAAATGCTGTCCAGAACATAATCGTGTCCAACTAAATTTATGTTTATCGATTTAAATGATCAAGTAGTGGGGATATTTTTTGTGTTAAACCCGGGGATAAGTGACAATTTGTTTGCAAGCGTGTACATATACACTGCAAATAAAAATCTGCCAATTAAGATTAGTTGCGGTTTAACGCCAAATTCAGGATTGTAGAAATAGTGAGGTGACCAACTCCTTTTGAAGCGGTATACCCACAAGATAACTATACCAGACCGTGTTAGAATAAAACACGTGTAGTTGTAACATCGGAACAAGTGCCACGTTATCATTTTAGTTAATTTAACCTAATTACCTATATGTATACATAGTAAATTCTGGATTCAATCTAACTATGGGACATATTAAAAATACATACTTAGTTGGTGTAGGAATTATATTCTTGTTTCCATTAAAACACTGCTATTTTAACATACTTTCCATCGACATATATTTGTCTTTCTTGTACACAAATCTTTATATACAATTTTCTCTTAATTTATTATTTTGTGTAAATGTTTATTTACCTAATTTTTGCAAATCTTTCCATTACCCAATACATGTGTAAATATATAATGTTCATATAAATTAATGTTAGCAAATTACCAACATTAGATTTCAAATACACATAATTAAATCCTACATATCTCTTACTGCTTTTAATTGACTTTTGTGTGAAATGACGAACGCATTTAAGTGAAAAAAGCTAATTTGTTTATTGTAAAGACGTCAAAATATTTCAAATATTGATCGCACTCGCATTTGGTATGTAACCATGCAGACGTTAACCATAAAACTTGATACATCACAACGTAAAATTTCTACTTTGCCAGTCCTTGTGTAGTTTCATATTTTGGCTCGTGTATAATTATTAACAAATTGACTTTGTTTAGTCATTCAACGGTCAGGAGTATTAAGATATTTTGTTATATTAACGAGCACAGCTCGCAGCGGGCGAGAGGTGAGTTCTTCCGCAATTACGTGTCATGTGATCAAAATGAAATCACGTGATCAAAATCTGCTTAATGCTGATATTGAGTTTTTTTCGTCCGGAATTTGATATCGTCAAATCGTCAAAAAACTGTAACAAAGTGAATGAAGAAAAGTACAAAAAATAAATTTTAAGAAAGACTTGAAAATAAAGTTGACATCGATAAAAAAATATGTTATATTTAAAATTAACAACAAAAACTGTCATACTATTTTTTGCAATCTAAATCGATCTTTAAAAACTGATAAATTTAAAGTGACGTCACTGTTACAAAGAAAGACGTCAGGTGACCACTGGTTTAGAGTGTTCGGAAGTAACGTCAATTATGAAATGCACATTATATATTGATAATAAAGGACTATATTGTCTGTGCTCGCATTTTGGCAACGCCTACTCCATATTATTACTTATGATGCCTTCTGTGGAAAGATGGATAGTTATTATTTTATTAAACATGTAGTATGTATCTGTTGATTTTAACCAATTAAAAGAGGTGCTATTACTCTGAACGGAGTAAACGCTCTCGGAGGATTTATACATTATGCCCGATATTAAACTGTTTCCGTTGTTTGATAAATATTTTTAACTCGTGTAAAGTTATCATTTTGAGTCTAATTAATTAATATTAACACTTCAAGTAATCACTCCATTCTGGTCTTGCCTTATAGACGATGCGTTATAATATTTCGATGGATGAATGCCATTAGCAGAAAACTTCTAATGAATGCGACCAAATAATCAAGTATGCCACTGTTTGAGGTCGGCTGATTTATCAGTCAGACCTATAGCTCTCATCGGAATGAACAATTTGAGGAATGTAGAAAAACTTGATAACCGTAAATGAATGCAAGCCGTTTGCATAATGCAGTTCTTGTAATCTTGCTCATGATGATAAATTGCTGCAAACAAGTAATTTAATTTAATTTTCTATATAAAATGATCGTCTTGTTTTGACGAGAGGATCTATATTTTTAGATCCGTTTTACTGCTGATCTAATTAAACAAGACGAATTAAGGCTAAATTCTATATTCACTAAATTCTACATAAAACAAAAGCAAAAGTCATCATCAAAATTCTCTATTAACATCAGCAAAGTTCAAAAATCTCTCTCTATTTCCCCTGACTACACGTGCATTTTAAAGATAATCATCTTATGCATATTCATATCTGACCAAACTGACCACAACAGATAAGGAGGCGTGTCATTTACTAATGAATCAATTAATTACATGTATATATACAGCTGCTCTGATTTCACTAACCAGTATCAATAACATAATTATAACAATATGCCTTGTTTCTATTAAATTAGTCTAATTCCAACATTCTTGGCTGTGGATATTTAAACAAACATTTTAGATCGTTCTGTTTTTATCATATTGTGTTCATCTTGTGTCGTTTGTATACAGTACTTGTATTCGTCGAACGTTAATAGCAGATGTGATATAACAATGAATCCTGACAGTTTTCTGACAGCATGATGCAGTTTCATTGAACAATAATGTTATAAAAGATTCCAGCGATCAAGTTTGATTTGACACTTGTCCAAATATATGTAAAGGAGTTTTGATGAGGTTCATTGATCCATCATCTTATGTTTCTGTGGCAGAGTGTTATGTTCCATGAATTACTTAGTGTCTTTATTTTGTAAATTATTATTGTACTACACATATATTATTTAGTTTGATTATTAAATGAACAGGTTTGTATATTATTATATAAACTGACTCACTATAAAATCTGATCTAGTTTTGTGATACCTATTTTGGATACACAGGGAAATATTGTTCACGTGAAATTCACGTGAAATCAGGATTAACGTGAATTTCACGTGAAAAGTTCACATGATTTTCACGTTAAACGAGCATATTAACGTGAATTTCACGTTAAATATAATTAACATGAATTTCACGTGAAATTCACGTTAATATCATGTGAAACTCACGCTAACTTTTTCACGTGAATTTCACATGAAAATTCTGAAAAATGAGAATTTATTTCTAAATATTTATAGAATTGCATGAAAGTTAAAGAACATTAAAAATGTTGAGAACATTTTTTCACGTGAACTTCACGTTAAATTGCTCATTTAACGTTAAATTTTTCACGTGAATTTCACATTAATTTCATGTGAAATTCACGTGAACAAAATTTCCCTGTGTAGTAGAAGTCACTTCATTGTGGAATTTGGAGTTACCTGTCAGGTGACAATATTTTTAGCATCTTTTTTATTTTTATTAGCTGAACACATTATTTATGATATATGATTTTGCTTCAGGTATAACTATGATGTAGAAGTAGCCAGCCTATTCATCTTTTTGAGTGTAATTTTGTTATCTTAATTAATGCTTTGCTGCTTAATTGTTTTGCTTTGCTTATTAATGTTTGGCATTTGATTTTAACCTTGGCGATGATTTTGTTGCTCTATTTTTGGGTTCTTGGTGTGCAAAATATTTATTTTGCAAGAAAAGTGATATTTATAACCGAATCAAGTCGGTGGTTTTCAAGGACACATTCATACATGCAAAGACTAATCTATTTTTATGTCTTATAAATTAAAGTAGAATAAGAAATATTTATATATGTATTATTTTATTTTTATTTGCATGGTGCAGACAATTATTTGTAATGAAATAAGATAGTAAGATTTATATTTCTTCTATGTATTATTTTTAAACTTGGATTATGTAATGTTATGTTGTTTCCGGCTACAAATAAAGAACCTAAAATTAAACCAGTGTGGGATAAGTATTCGCATGGTTTCATATCACAGGCCAACACTGGAATACCTTCAGGTCTTTGATTTTATTGAATCGATCAACAAACATTTTTGCATTTTCAATAAAACAGTAATGAACTAATATTAAATAAACCACGGACGGGTTAAGATGTATGAAATTCCCGGATGTAAATTACTCACAGGTTGCTCTAGTACGAGTATTGCTACCTTTTTGTAGCTTTATTATTGCAGCTACAATAAAGGTAATTCACACCGACCGTCCCATAGTTCTACAGAATATATATTACTATATAAAATATATGGAATTCAATGTGAAAGAAAGAATAAATGATAGATATATTGTTATACATTGTAGTTATCTGTCCATCGGTTTTTACCAGATTCAAGGCCTAGGGTATCAATAGCCGTAACAATAAATTAATTGTGTGGTTCGAGTTGAAGATACTCTCCACTCTGTTCGGTACCTGTGATCAATTTTTCTATTGAAGCGACAATAACTTGTCCTGAATCAAGTACCATCCATACTTTACCATCGCTGTCTGCATTAATACATACAACAGTTCCGTCGGCGTTGAAGTCGTCGGTAGGTAAATGTTGGCGGAATATGCCGTTTTCATCTATTATGGCTACATAAGTCAGCTCTTTCTTTTTCTTGATTGGTATGGCATATTTGGGTCGTTTTATTCTATCTCTAAAACGATTAACGATTAAGATATTGTTATGTTTTGGATCGATCGCAAGGAATGCCGGGATATGCCTTTGTGTTTGCGTGTTTCTATCGTACGAGAACCGGAAGTTGAACTTTGTATCTACAACAACTACCCAAAACTCCCCCTTTTCTTGGAATTTTTCGCCAGCGATACAAATGTCGCCATTGTTGCTTTCTATTACTTGGTATGCTTCGCGAATTAGATGTTTGCCTTTGTATTGAATCTTTGATTGCCTAATAAAATTTGCTCGGCTATCAAACCTCTCGATATAAGATATATCATTCGTAAAGCAAATGCATCCGGATCGTCTTGTTACGCATGCTAAGAAATCCCCAGACCTTGATACCGTGTAAGCATTTAGTCTGCACTCAGCGGATTGTTCAGTGCCGGTTGAGAAATTTAATAGTGTCACTATATCATTACTTTGATCCTCTTTTATATTTAGTCTGTCTATTGCATTATGAAAACACAGAAAAACTATGTTTTCATTTAACCCATTTACACTCTCAAAAGGAACCTCAGAATAGTATGATCGTAATACCTCCTCATTTTCAATGTCTACGAGTTTAAGTTTGTGGCCATTATGAATCCAAGCTTTCGTTGGGCTTATTGCAGAGACTCCAGCAACGTCATCAAACTCTAGTCTAAATGAGGACACATATTTCATGGCCCCTTCATTTGCGGATGTTATGTCATTCCTAAACTCAATAAAGTCAGTGGCATCACTGCGCAAGACAACTCCACTTTCAACAGAAATTATAGCAGACGACGATGCCAAGTCTGTAGAGGCACTGTTTTGCAGTTCAGGGGCATTGGAAAATGACTCTATTGTTGCCTTCTCACTTTGGTCTTTCCTATCAGCTTCATCGATTTCATTTGTTGCGGATGGAATTCCTTCTCTTTGTTGACTTTCAGTCTTAGAAACTGTTTTATTTAACTCAACATGTGTTTGTTGCAATTTATCTTTTGCAAACAGATTCTCTTGAGAAGACATCTGTAAATAAAATAATTACATTAAAATGTTCACATAAAAACAGGAATGTAACTCATGTAAAAAGAAAATCATGCTTAAATAAATTACATATCTATAAAAAAATATACAGAAAATGTCTGTTTACAATAACTACCAAAAAAGGAATCGCAAGGAAGTAAATGTTTTAGTAAACATATGTAAAATGTTTGGTATCACTCTTTAAGAATGAAATGTACCAATTTTATAAATTATTTTTAACATTCAAAATGAAAGTATTAAATCATCTCCATTAGTCAAATGAATCAAATTAGTCCGTATTAGTAAAAGAATTGTGCAGGAGAATCGAGTAATTAAAAAAATGTGCAAGAAGAGGTTTAAAGCAATACAGAAATATCACAATTGTCGTGTGTTCAAATTCTCTAATGTATAGTAAAGACAAACAACAGATATAGTTGTAGGTTGTGCTTTGGTCCACTCAATGGAGTCTATGACTCGATAAAATGTATGCTGAAACTCAAGTTATAATCTGGGCATGTTATTATACTACACCTGTCATATATGTGTAGTACATGTTACAATCTTACATTTATTCTCTAACCACGAATATGTGTAGTACATGCAAAAATCTTACCTTTATTCTCTAACCACGACAGTATACCGACGCTACTATCCTTTAGTTAGTTCGTAAAACGTAAAAAAATTACATTTTTTGTACTCCGAGTTACGGGAAGGATGTTGTAAAGGATCAATGTTATGTGTCACAATGTAATATTATAAGTGGATATAAAACGTAGAACTTTAAGTGCATGTATTTTTATTAAGTCTTACAGTAAAAATAATAGTACATCTGTCTATGCATATGTTGCATACCTGTCAATGCTGCGGATTTCGCCCGGAACCTCCGGAATTTGTTATATCTCCGGGATTTCTTCCTTTTTTCAGGAGTAATTATAAAAATTGTGCTAAATTAACAGCCTTTCTAATCCTGCATTACCAAAATACATGCCTATGTCAGCTCAAAAAACTATGGATACCCTCTCAAATACCATAGAAATACTCTAAAATCGTTTTCGGCCGGGGATCTTCACTCCCTCTGCCCCCACCAAGGCTTTTCCTATGACCCACTAAGGACTTTTAGCGGTCCCCATACCTCTTGGCGAAATTATCAGGAATTCTACCAAAAATATGTTGGCTAGTATCATATTGTCGTTCTTTATTAGGAAATAATCAATTATGGACTCTTTAAGAGGTCCATATAAACCATATTGACCGAATTAAAACTCCTTAATTGTTATATAACATATAAAAACACATCTGAAATCATTTTATTGTTTTCTTCGGTACACTCGCCCTATTTATTGCTTATATAAATTTTATAATGAAATCAAAGCGGAAGGAAAATCCGGATCTATAATGTAGCTGCATTTACGTTAAAATTATATAGCCTCTTTGACGTTGATCTTCCTACAAGGTCCATAAAAAGCGTATTGACCAATTAAATGTCCTAAATTGTTACATTACATGTTGTGAAAACCAGATCTGTAATTGCAATTACATTATTGTTAGTTGTCGACTGGATTCGCCATTTTATTTATATCACTTGTATAATAAAATAAAACCCGGAACATATTATCTTTTCAGTAACATGCCTCATATATTCTTAAAAACAGCAAGAAAACCCACCGAATGACAAGAGCTGAAATCCAACGAAAATTAACACATCCGAATGTACACAAGAAACAAAAGCCAAAGAATGCAATAACAAAATAACAAAGTAATTCGAATCCAATAAAAACCATGGGTACACTCCGGTGCTCCAGACGAGTAAGTAGTGCCTTCTTCTGATTAGACATACGTCTAATTACTCATTGTCACGTGTAGGAAAATGTCAAATCCAGGAATAGGAAAGACTACCTATGGCTCAGCGAAAACAATCAACGAAAAAGAATATTCAATGGCGGTCATATTTCTCTCCCAAACAAGACTAAAGCAGAAAAATGTTTGGATGAGGAAATTTGCACGAAGATAAGATGCTTCATATGTCAGGCAAAAAGAGGAATGGGCTTATTGGCTGTGTTATTTTTTTAACAATTAACATAAGCATATATGTGGTTGACCTTACAAGCATCCTGCAAGTAGATTTAGATCCTAAGAATAAAATGTAAGAATTCAAACAATAACCGTTGATTTAAAAACGCAATCCACTTCAAATATTCCTATGTTCAACGAGAGTAAGTATTTGTATTTGTACAATAAACTTCTTATCTATAGAGTTTCTATCATTTTAACAGCACGAGACTAGACTAGATCATACAAAATCTGGTCTTACAACGTTTCACATTACTTGAGCCTAGCTTAAATGCGACCAAAAGCAACATTTGATTACATTTTCAAAGTTATATACAATGAAAAAATACATGACTTTTTATTTTTTCAAAACATGCAAAGGTTTCTTTAAATTTAACATTCGTTACTCCAACTGTCACTTTTTCCGTCACTGCTTACAAAACTGCTAGAACCATTCCAGTCTATACAGCCAAATCTTCCTGGTCTAATTCTTCTTCTGTATCCTCTTCGTCCTAAATGAATTCCACTTCCGGTTAAAATGTGATTCATTAAATTCAACAAATATTCTATGTTGACTAAGAAATTGTTCAGTTGTCCGATTTACAATAGAGTCAAACTAAATCCAAATTTACACTGTAAATGACCAACAAATTAACGTGCTGGATAAAGCTTAACTATTGCATGCTGGACTTTAAACTTCAGTCAATCAATAACACTAGCAATTCAATAACCCAACGAAAAACTGGAGTGAATACAAGTGCAACTTGTTACTCCCCCCCCGTTGTCAAAGTATAACACCCGTTTTGAGTGAACATAATATACTGTATAAAAGAAAAATATGAAACCATGCTGCCGAAAGCACAAATGTTCGTACTTTTTATATATATGTTAGCATTGGTTATGCAATGTTTCCGGGTTTTTTGTGTTGATAACATTTTAAGGGAGCTTTAAGTTTAAAGCTAAGTATAGATGAAACATAGCAACGGAAATTACTTTGGTATGCTTTTAAAATGGCTTGACCTTGCCAAGATGCTGAGTGAAATAAAACTTTATGTAGGGTCGTAGTGGTAAGTTTGTACAAAGTATCAAGAGGTCCTCTGGACTCGTTCTACAAAAAAAATGCTGCACAAACTCTCAGACCAGAAAGATTAATAGGAAACAGGGCAAAAAAAAATAAGTCCTCCGAGACTTCGCGGTCTGCGAACGTTGTTTAATGGGACTTTTACATGACACCTGCTTTTGCAGTGTTTAATTGAAATCGGTTTGTGTATATAATCCCATTCTCGTACATTATCGAGGGGAGGGGGGACTAGTTTTTCAAAAGAAAATATACGATAATCATATTAGTTATGAAATAAAAATGATCGCAATAATCTAACAAAACATTGTGTTCTTTCGTATTTAACCTGTTGTTATCATTAAATTTTAATCTTACCTCCTCGCCACGTACTGCGAATTATTCTGTCTGTAAAATATTTTAAATAGCTGATAAATTTGAAAAAAATATGAAATTTTTGCTTTATTGCTTTTTTGTGTATTAAGTATAAATACTTCTTGCTTTTCAAGTTTTGTGTTCTGGTGAGAAGGAAATATACATTTATTTTCGGTTTAGTCCTGGTTTGCCCACATTTAATTAGCTGTATAATCAATTAAGTTAAATAAACAAAAAAGACAATAGGTTTAATGACCATGAAAATCTATAGTCTGTTTTATTTTAATAGGTACAAAATGTATAGAAAGTATATAGTTTTTATATATTTTTCTGTGCAAAAAGAAAAATGATAACAGTGTTCTATATATTTTATTACTTAATTATATTTGTGTTGGAATAGGAAATATGATTTTTGTGGCGAAAATAGGAAATTGTATTTCAAACAAATGATTTTATCTTATTTGGTGATTTGTATTTATATAATAAAAGAATATATTAAACATTAAAAATATATTTATTACATAATATATCATATATTTTTATATTGTTACAATAAAAATTAATGACCAGCAATAAGATAGGAATAAACACAGTACAGTTCATAGCACTAAATAGAACAAAGGTTAATCTAGATGAAGTAGATGAGATGCTGTCTTTGTCGGCGTAGTCAATCACACTGATAATCCTTGTTGAATTTGAATATTGAAATTATAACTATACAAAATTTATTCTTGATATAGCTGATATTTTTTTCAACCAAAACCAAAAACGAATGAAACTATAAACTTTAATATTATTATTCTGATGTTATTTACCATGTTATTAATTAAAACACTTTTTTTTTCAATATAAATTTTTCAGATATTACACTTTAAAAGTAAATCTGTTCTTTCTCAAATAATAAAAAAAACCATTCATTTTGATATGTTAAATACCAAGGAATTATATTGTATATGCCACACATTTTAATGGTATAAAACACAGGTGAAAAATCAGACTATAATTTTCAAGAAATGAACTATAATTGCTAACAATGTTTATATATACCCCTAATTAAAAGTGGGCAAACCAGGATGACACCTTTATTTTCTAATTTGTGTGTTGAGTTTGAACTAGTATTTGTTGTTTTAGACAATAATATTGATTTTCTGTTTTGTGTTCTGCGATGAAATTCGAATACAATACTATTTATATTTAAACTTTGTTTTTTTATTACATACTATATATGTTTGCCTTTTTCCTATTGGCCTAAACCAATACACGTGACTTTCCATTTCCTATCATATTGGTTTGCAAAACACTCATTCTACTCAATAAAAAACCGTATTGAACTCTCGTGAGAAATTTATGAATGAAAATACCAAGCACGTGTTGTTTCCCCAATCGAAAATACGATAGCCAATCAAATCGTCCTTCTTTAATCCCCTTAACCAATCAAAATTGTCGTTCTGACTGATGTTCGGATTATGTTGTTGTTTGTTAACATGGTAACGTCATCGAGTGAACGTATTACGGATAGTTCTGGTGCTAATAAGCGAAGATTTGCAGATATTACTAACTTGGAAATTAATGAAATCATTAAGAAAAGAGATGCTGTAAACACTCGGAAATCGAAAGATCAAGCGATGAGTTATTTTACGAAATATTTACGTGAAAAGAAGATGTCAGTTAGTTTGCAAATGGCAGACCCTCGGGAATTGTACTCAAATCTATGTAAATTGTATGCAGAAGCAAGAACTGAGGATGGGACATTATACAAGAAATAATCACTGCAAACATTTTGTCATGGATTATGTCGATATTTTATCGATTTTAAAGAAATAACCATTATGAAAGACAGTCACTTTCGGGAATAAAAAATCGTGTATATTCCATTTCATGACTCAATAAATTATGTAATAAAACAATTACTACACTTGAACTTGATCAATATGAGGTGTTATGGAGCAGGGTAGAATAATATTGAAACTCGGCTTCGCCTCGTTCAATATTATTCTACCCTGCTCCATAAAACCTCATATTGATCTCGTTCAAGTGCAGTAATTGTATAATATTTACTTGTACGTGTTGATAGAGTGATATTATTTTTATTTTCCTTTTTGTAGAAGTTTACGACCTTTGATTCTTATTCAAAACAACAACACTCAAACTTTTTATAGCCTTGTGAAATAATTACTTTATGTCGAATCGAAACATTTTGAAATATAAATAGATATACATTATGAATATCTTAACTGGACATATATTTAAATATTTACATATATTTGTGTTAAGGAAATAAACGACCTAATGGCAAAAATGTAAACCGACCGTACAACAAAAGCCGAATTACGAAGGGACGATTTCAAATAAGGATATAGACAAACATATGCAACGTAAAACACAAAAACAAAAAGTGAGTATCACAAACCCAATAAAAACTATGTGTTCTGCTTCCATGTCTATCAGATTAAGTAGTCAATACATACGTATATGTATACCTAACGATATTTACCTAGCAAATGGTTTGAGTCCGTCTCTGAAATATAGCAACAATAATAAATGTTACCTTTGTTTTAGTGGTTAGCAAACCATCGCTAACGACCTAGACTGGCCAAATAAGTGTGTTAGCGCGTGGACTGTAAAAGTAATTACACGGCAACCATGGTGGGTTGCAGATTCCTCTCTTTGGGACACGTGGTCAATATAATATATTCTAAATATATGTTGTACGCAATTTTTATGGACTCTACTAATTTTTATTTTTTTTCTGCTTTAACATGTGGTGTCATGCGGTTGATTGCTTAAGGTAGTCGTCTACCATTAATCACGTAGGCTGTCAACACTGAGGTTGCTGTTTCGACCTTTACTGAAGGCAAGTGTGCTGGACTTTAACCTTAATTGACAAGGATTGTCAATTTAGCCGGATTATACAGTGGAAATCAGCAATCGAACCCGAGACCTCCGTGCCCACTGAATTAAACTTACCAAGTTGTAAAAGGTAAAATAATGCTTAAATGGTTTAGTATCTACTCAATTTTGCAATTTCAAAATCAGCGTTCTTTAATATCTATATCCAAATAAGAAAAGAACTTTTTTGAATTTGAACTGTAAAATAAGCTGAAATAAAGCCGGTTGATGATTTGTGTTGATGTGCTTAATGTTAATATTCACCAAATTGTTCATACGACAGTCAGTGTGTATTAAAAAATTTTTTACATAGTTTATGTATAAAGACTAAGTACAGTGTATGTACAATTATAATTGTATTAAAGTATTTAAATTTACGTACTTGCTGCCAAACCCTCTTCTAACAGCAACGCTGAAATAACGAGATGACGAGATTACGATTTGTTTATACATAAATTGTAATAAATAAAATACTGACTATTGATTGGCTGGAAAATATTTTCTACCAGAGGATGGAAAACAAATTTAATCGTCATGGAGACACGCGCCATTTGACGTCATATATTACTCCACGGTAAACTAACAGTTTTGTGTTGATCTCCTTTTTCAAAAATGTCCAGTTACAAAAATTAAATTGTTGAGTTTATTCTATTGTTTGAATTTATTTATAAGTATTAACTACAAAAAATAAAACATTTTCTCAATCGAGGGTTAACAAAATTTCCGTTGTGCACATTAAATATAATGTGCACAACGGAACTTTTGTAATGTGCACAACGGAACTTTTGTTATCCCTCGATGGAGAAAATATTTTTAGTAGTTAATCCTTAAATGTAATAGTAGTCTTGAAATGAAATTGGTTGTCTCCATGGCAACCAGAGGATATCAGGAGCTCAGGTGTTCTAGAAGGGTAAATAATTCATGAGCAATTATATTTGTACAGTAACAAAGTAGAGCATGTGCATACTGTTCTTAGGGAGGATTTGTTAAATTTCCATATTTACAGTATGTCATATCTGACTCCAGGCATCATCAAGAGAATATTAACAGAAGGTATATCTTGTGCTTTTACGAAATTAACAGTTTTATTTTCGATCTGTCGAATTATTGTTTACAAGAAGACAACATAGTTTTTTCAATGTTTGAAAACTGAGTATTTTAACAATGAAATAGTCAACAATTGTTCGTACCGGATGTTGGATCGTTACAGTAGAAAACGATACTGTACAGACTAAAATAATAATATATTCGTTTAAAAAGTTATACATCTACATCTCGATACATAATTTAAGCGAAAACAAAGTTTTTTGCTTTAAAAATTGCACAAATATTTTGCCTGACCAACAGTCTTCATCAGTGTTTTTACAACAAAACTTCGTTTTAAAGTTTTTTGTATATAAAGCTACCATTAGGTACATGAAAATCATTTCAACATTTGGGTAAATATTATCTTATGGGCATTAATTTGTTAAATATGCGGTGACATTATTACTTACGAATGTATGTACAGCATTCTTTAATAGACATAACGGATTATCGCTAATTATAACTATTTCATTTTAAAACTCATTAATTTCTTACCACAACCATCTTTACATTCATGTAACCGAAAAATAGTTCTAAGGTTAGTTGTATTTGACACTATACATGTATCATGTTTCATTTTTCATATTATTTATAATGGAGACTTGGATTTTCGTGATAATAATGTTTTTTTTCATACTCGGGTCAGCATGAAGGTGAATCATACAACGCTTATTACGAATAAGCAGCTATTTCGGTACTACCAACAGACACATGAATTATAGGGGAAAAAACAATTATGCATGCTGAATTAAATAAACTATGTACAATGTAATTAATCAAATCAGAACAATAAATTCCCTAGAAATGACTACTCTTTACTTATTTGAAATTTGAATATATTATATGAGTGCATGTTGCTTAAGTCATCGATTTTTTTCAGACATAAGTGAACATAAAAACAAGACTGATGGATATCTTATGCCCTGTTCAGAAGCGGGGGAGGGGGTAACTTCCTATATAAAGGTATACGTGTATGTGCCAAAAATATGGGTAGGTTTTTTTGAAAATTATATAAATATGGGTCATGAAAATTGAAATTTTATATAAATATGGTCATGAAAATTGGAAATTTTATATAAATATGTGTATTGAATTCAAATCAAAAATGGCACATCCCCAACCTAAAGAGTACCAAGTTACCCCTCGGGGTTCAGACATAAATAGATAAAAACAAGATTTATGGATATCTAATGTCTGGTTCAGGCATAAGTAGATAAAAACAAGACTTATGGATATCTAATGTCTGGTTCAGACATAAAAAGATAAAACCAAGACTCATGGATATCTTATGTCGTGTTCAGACATAAATAGATAAAAACAAGACTTATGGATATCTAATGTCTTGCTTGACCAACATTTTGGATAAGATTTGTATATTTCTAGAAAACTAGGTTAACTTTACGCGGTTTGAAATTTCGTTCAACTCGCAGGAAGTATTATGACACTTTTATATTTCAATTTAAGGGTCTAAGTACTGCGTCTTTGATGTCCTTGTTTTGATATAACAGAGCGGGTAGCAAACAATTTTCCCCAAGTAGGCGGTAAAACTCACTGACTTTTACCAGTAAAAGCATTAAAAACATGTTCTTGTAAGCTGGTGAGAACTAAATCCACTTGTATTAAACTACATTACAAACAAAAGATAATTTTAATCACAAATCTACGTCTTTAGGCACTGTATGGTAAGGACTTAATGTGTGAAATTGTTATTATACACTTTTAGATAAATAAGATTCTGCGGTTATTTTAGTATACTCGTAGACGATACATATATTAATTGTTTGTTTTACGTACAGCGAGAATTATTTCAGGACGATATAGGCTAACAGGAAATTGAGAAAATCCATTTGGTTGAACGTCAATAATAGTATAGATGCTGTACGAATGGTGCTGGTCTCAAAATAATAAAATATATACCACTGTCGTCTGCTATAAAAAATATTGGTGATGTTTAAACGTTTAAACGTAATTTGCACACAATTGAACTTACCCATAATGCACAGGGAAACGACAATCGCAATAATCACTTTCATCTTTTAATACTGAAAGAATGAAATCAATTCTTATTTTAAAACGTGTTAAAATCAGAAAAGAAATAAAAAAGTATCAATCAAATTTTGCAGTCCGAACACTAATACGAACACAACAACAAACACAGAACAAGGCAATGCAAAAAGTAAGCGACACGAACTGTCAATAAAATAAGAGGGAACTCTGATGCTTCGGATAAATAAGCAGTTCCTGATTGTTGTAACAACACACCCCTCGTGTCAATATAGGATAAGTCAAGTCCGGTAAAGGAAAATTCTACACAAACTCGGTACTCGTTTGAAGATATTTCGTTTTTTGTATACATGTACTTGATGTCTTCCATAAAATTCCTTCAATAAAACAATAAGATGGGAGCAACAAAACCCTGAGTTTACAATTTAATGTAAATCTAATAACTCTATCATGGAAATCTTCGTATTCCCCACAAGCTCAGGAGTAACATATCAGTTGAGAAACGTAATCTCTATAAGCTGGATCGGTGTTTCCATTTACACAAATAGTGTTCCGCTTATCACTAATACGGTCAATCACAGAAGGTTGCCACAAGCAAACAATACAAAAAAATCGCACTTTTCTTCATAAATTCAATCTAATCATAAAAAAATAAAGTACAAAACACATTAATATTTATTGAAATCAAACAAAATTCCAGATGATGAATTAATCATTGTTTCATAGGAAAAAATCCTTGCATGTTATTTTTATCGATTATTAAACTTGCAAAATAGTTCATCACAGCTGTTACACAACGTCACGAGCAATATTTTTGGTACATTGAGAGTCCGTAAAAGGTCGCCAAAAATAAATAAATAAATAAATGTGTTTGCAATGAAGGAATTAGATTATGTCTATATGTTACATGTGTTCTTTTACGTGCACATCTCATGATACTCTGAACCCAAGGGACCTTCATTTGGCTTTAGCATCCCCGGTCAACGTACTGCACAGGCAATGCGAACTATAAAAAGACGCTGTCAATAAAGTGGTTTCAAAAAGCTGTCTAAGTGTGATACCTTGAAATTTGTTTCTACCAAATATACGTGCATACAAGTACAATTTTTTTCATATTTTGATTGCTAATACTTAAGTCAAATATGGGCCATATGCCGACCTTTTATGATTCTATAATTGTTAATTATGTTATTTTAATAACTGTTACAATGGCGGCTATATTTCTGGTTCCATTTGTCATCTAACTAGATTCTCCATCGCTAGTTACTGTTAGCAGACCACTTTATTTAGAAAAAAGAAACTTCCACTTCTGTCAGATTTATAGATTATCTATGTTTTTTTAAACAAGATGCATTTTCTCGTCCGTATCTCATTGAAGGGCGACAGCCTGAGATGAGATGGCGAGATTTATAACATATCACACTTTTATAATTTATAACAGCTTTGTATTTTCTGTATAGGTATTCCTTGTTACATGTACTTAATCTTAAATTTCTTACATTGTAACGCCTCATTTTACTTTAATGGGCTTTTATTTTTTTATTTACTGTTAAAAGAAATCACGGGAGTGGGGGTCTCCTGCGAGTTTGAAACCTACTGTGTTTCGTAAAAATCGTTTCTATCGGCCCGTGACATTTACCTTTTTACATTTTATTAAAAATATTTAAAGGCCAGTAACTTAGTGCTCTGAATAGAAAGTCATTAGATGATAATCACTGTCGAGTTCTCACTGCAGTTGTGAGCTTGAACCTGTTTCGATGGTCACCTAAATTACAAGACAACCTTCCCCGCAAACAAACTGAACTCAGTTAAAATATTATTAAAAGTACCAAAACGAGCGATGCGTTATATTAAAATATTTGCGACGTCTGGATATTTTAGGCTTGTAAATGCACAGAAAAAGTATTGATTGATTGATTGTCTGACTGATTGATTGATTGATTGATGTGCATTTATTAAGACTTGTGAGGAACAATTCCTAGTTTTCATAAATATTTGCACAAAGTGAATTGTATAAAATGCTACACATGGCTACTGTTAAGACTTTTTCATTTGCTAAGACTTGCTAAGATAGAAAATTGTGGGTTTAGAATGTCTCCTTTTTTCAATTTGTTTTTACGTTTACAAACGTTACATATTTATTTCGTTTTCCTACCGCAGGTCGGAGGTTCGGGTACTCCGGCTTCCTCCCCCAATAAAAACTGGACGCCATGAAATAGCTGAAAAATTGCTGAAAGTGGCGTTAAAACACCATTCAAACATTCAAACAAACATATTTATTTCGAAATGTTGGAAGGGTAAAATATAAAAACAAATGTTTTACACGCGCAAATTGCAAAACTATGCAAGCGATTAATTTGTGACAGAACGCTTACTCATGCATGTATGCACGATCTTTAAAATAAACACAAAATTCGTGTATTTAACCTCAAAGACACTTTTCCATTGATTGAATGCGTTACTGACCGGTTCGAAATCAATGTCTCAGTAACGCTCAGTCAAATTATGTCAAAGTACAACAAATGTTCGTAAACAAAATAAAAAAACAAGTCCAGTGGCGTATATGCTAAGGTCATCTAAGAGGGATATTATACTTGTAAATAATTTTAATCAGTAAATGATGTAAAAACTTTTACGTGTATTTTAATCACCATTAAATGTACTTACGTTTTCTTCTTGTTTATATTTAACTGATGGAGATCCAAGATGTATATTATCCGCTTATTACATGTGTTGAATCTTGTTTATATGAATTACATAGGTTTAAAGTGTAATAATTTTTTCAGTTTTTACATAAAAACAAATTTTTATCCAATGAAAAAAGACAACACTACAAAATGTAGTGGGGCGTATGTACGATTAGGTTGGGAAAATTTTAGTCTCACTTGTATACGGTTGGTGGTCGGCTACTGTTTGGTTGTATATGGTTGGTGGTCGGCTACTGTTTGGTTAAATATGGTTGGTGGTCGGAATTTGATTATATTGTAATAATCGGGTCATAATCTTTTCAAGACATTCTATAAATTATACTAATGGAAGTAACTTTATTATATTCAATCTTTGCCCAAAAAGATGTAGAGACGAAGTTTCCCTTTAAAGACCAATTACAGACAAGTTTATGATCAGACCATCATACTTAAATTCTATGGTCGCCGTAACAGATAACCTACCTGGTTAGATTTATAGTATTTAATTACAAAATCTGAAATCACTAATTTTGTTTGTATAATTTAGGCATTTGTTTTCTTGTTGCTTTTGGTATTAAAACCGAAAATAAATCTCCGCGACAGAACGGAAACACATTAAATATTTGTACAAAGTTTTTGTTTTTAGTAACGTTCCCAAGACTCGACCTTCAAACCTAGTTTAAGCGCAAATAAAAGATAAAAGATACTGTCTTGTTGGGGTGTTCATGTTATTATACGTCAATGCCATTGGATTATCATAGTTTGCCAAAGTTGTTGACTTGTTAGCATTGAGCCAAGTAGTTTGTACGTTTTTAAACCCGCTTAATAAAAGTCGAAAAAGCGTACAGTGTATAAAACACTTATATAAATTTTGGTGTACATGTGAAGTCATTCCTAGATTTTGTGTACTTGTAATAGAATCAAAGCTAAATAAGGCAGCACAAAGCCTTAGATTTCAATTAGCTTAAAAACCGCTTTCCAGAGAAGTGTACATAAATTGTAACGTGTTTGTAGCGTCACCTGCTTCGAATATTTTAGGGCTTTTTGTTTGAATTGTGTTTTAACGCCACTTTAGCAATTGTTCAGCCATATCATGGCGTCCAGTTTTTATTGGTAGGTGAAGCCAGAGTACCATGAGAAAACAGGCAATCCTTGTCAATAAGATTGGTGTCGATTACACCTTGACCGCAGTGAGACTGAAACCCGAAACAGACCACGTGATCAATAGTAGATGATTATCTACCAGAACCACACAGCTGTGAACATATATTTATTCCGGATAATAATTGTTCCGCCTGGAACATTTAAGAATATAATAAAAGTTCCACGGAAAATTACTTATATAATGATATTTCCATTTCTTTCGGGTGGAATTTTCCTTATGACATTGGATAAAATATTACATAATGAATGTTCCAACTGGAACTTTTGTTATATAATAAAAGATCTCTAGAACAAGTATTATGATGGAACTTATAGTCTGTCACACGGCCACCAAGACCCTTCATCATAGCTTTATTTGACAAATCACGACTCCCGGTAATTGAGCAGAAAAATCTCAGTAAATGCAATGTTTGATTTGCATTGATTTTAATAAATACAATTAACGAAAATAACAACTAAAACTACATTCCTTTTAGATAGTAAAATACAATGTATATCCGAATATATAATGTCTAACGTTTTTTAACGAACGATAGATAGATAGATAGATAGATGGATGGATGGATGGATGGATGGATGGATGGATGGATGGATGGATGGATGGATGGATGGATGGATAGATAGATCGATAGATCGATCGATCGATCGATCGATCGATCGATCGATCGATAGATAGATAGATAGATAGATAGATAGATAGATAGATAGATAGATAGATAGATAGATAGATAGATAGATAGATAGATAGATAGATCGATCGATCGATCGATCCATCCTTCCATCCATCCATCCATCCATCCATCCATCCGACGGCTTTATTTCCTTGCCGTGAATATGAATTCTATTAACCGGGTATTTGAAAAGATCGGAAATGTGTAATATACATCTTTGACTTTATGTTTTATATACAACTAACTCGAAATGAACCTTTCTACTGGAATATGCACCGAACTCAAAATATACTATACCCAGTAAGATCTCATTTCATCGCTAACGGGTGTTTATACTAAAGATGAAGTGAAATTCCAAGGACAAGCAAGATGCCAACGCACGTATTGGAATATTTTAATATAATTATACTCAATTTTTAAAGCTCATATCTTAGTGAACATAATTAACATTGTATTCTTATTTGTCCAACGCGTTCTACAGTAATACACATTCTACGATGAGTTCAAAGATAATATTTTCTTTGTTTGACTTTTTTGGATGTTATTCTGCTTGACAAAGCTTGTTCACTTCTCAGAGCAATCACATTTATACATTCGTACTCTTGATTAAATAAAATAGCAGATGACTATTCGGAGCAGATTATTTTAGTCAAAGCATTCATTACTCCAACTGTCACTCTTGCCGTCACTGGTGGCAAAGCTGCTAGAACCACTAAAATCTTCGCAGCGATATTTTCCAGTCCTACCCTTTACTCGTCGTCGGTATATCTTATTACCTAGAAGACAATATAAGCACTTGAAAACAAAAAGCATTTTTTTCTTGGTTTGACTAAAATATATAAACAAATGGAATTAAATATTTTGTTGACCATCATAATGATCAAAACATTTTGCAACCCAATCAATAGACATTATTTTAAATGATTCGATGTTTGTTTCAAAAATTGAAAGAAGTAAGAGATGTCACACAACTATATTTTCATCTTATAAGTCGATAGATATGCTTGTCTTTTTAATGAAAAATACCATACCTAAGTTATCTTCACCTCTCCATTCGTCGCCAGTCCATTTTCCTTTATACGTCCTTATATTACCACCAGCACCACCAGAACCTCCAGCACCAACAGTAGCCCCAACACCACCATTACCTTAAATATATATGTATATTATTGCTAACAATTACTTAGACGTATGTATATTATTTACCTGCTGTGATAACTAACAAGTAACCTTGTCATCATATATATACAAAAATGTGGAGTTAGATTTCTGTGCAATACGTATTAGTTATGAACATTACATCATCCCATGATAGTACAATGTACTGTATATATCTATTAATGAAGCTATATTTTTATTTCGGTCACGTAGTTCAGTGCGCTTGATATAGAGCAGGCGAATAAGTGCTACAGTTTGTCTCATTTGGCAGTATTTAAATATAATTTTAGCTGTTTGAGTTCTATTCACATGAGTATATATATGAATATGGTCATTCATGTTGATCAAATCATAAATTATCCATGTTGTAATTTGGTATCATTCCCTGTTAAACAGTATATAATTTATATGCTTGGATGGGGCAAAACTGACTCGCGATCGTTAATTACAAAAGGACAATCAAGTAAACACACTACAACATGGACCAGACAAAATCATGTCTTCACACAGAAACCATATAGTGTCCTGCGTTATTAACGACACTCGTTCTGATTTTTGTCATATTCAAAACGTTGTATGTTTTACATACATTTAAATTGTACAGTTGTCACTTAAGAGCCGTGCTAAATACAGACTGGTAACATTATCATCATATGGATTGCACCCATATTAAGTGAACGAAAGTTTTTATCTTTACATACCTTTTACATCTTGTCCGTTAACTGAAAGTAAAAAAAGGAGCCAGTCAATTCTATACTTGCTAACAATAATAAGTAATTATTTTGAAGTAACTTAGAATACTCGTAGTAGAATACATACATCTTATCCTAAATCGGACTAGAATTCGTAGCCGAAGTGTTGAAACGTCAGCGATCATTATAAGATTCCAAACTATATAGACCGTTCTTGCTAACGAGCCCTATTTCTGTAATGATGCGTCCTAATAGCAGCTTTATAAAATTAGAACCTTTATCAAGCATACGTTCTGCAGGGGATTACAATCCAAATGTTAAATACAAATTAGACTGTTAAACCCCCCCCCCCCCAGCATAATACTTTATCTATTATAACCCAGCAATTGTTGTCCTCGTATTTGTCCTCCGTATTCTTTCGGTACAGATTCTGCAGTTTTTCAAATTTATTGTAAATTTATATATCCTGAATTATATGGAAATATAAATGTAGGTTGTTTACACGATATTAACAAAAAATGCCACCTATATATTCAATATATAAAAGTACAACATTTTGATAAAATACTTGTAAAACGTTCACATCGTTACATTGTACTAGGTAGATATAAATTTGATTGCAAAAGAAGTTTATTACGCTTAGAGTGAAGGTTGTAGTAACTCTTAAATCTATGTCGTGTAACGTGCACATCAGTGTACCTTACATCCTCAGAAACAATGTAAATAAGAAAAAGTCACTCACCTACAGTTGATTCGAGGACTACTGAAAAATAAAATGATATATGTATGGTATATGAGAGATCGAACTTAAACCAATTAAAATTCATTTCCGTTTTTTAGTATATGTTTATATGTGTTTACCTTGTACAGTTTGACATTTCGATGGAGAAACGATATTTGAAATCAAACATGACGGACCAACATATATGCTGTTAACAACTAATTGAATTTAGACCATGTGAAACCTTTAAAAAGGTGAAGGGTGAAAGAAGACATTATTATTTTAGACGAACATAAGAAGTTAAAAAAACAACGTTACGAATGTATAAATATCTCGACATAAAGTTTAACATTAAGGAAGATTGTAGCAAATGAATTTCGTACATTTACGTTGTTAAGCCTGCTTCAATTATTAGACTTTATAACTGTACCACAAATGAGTAACTAAAGTTGTTTTAATATAATCAATGTCTTTCGAAAATTTTCTAGTTTTATGACAATTTCCATCATTTTCAAACTTATATCAATGTGATACTAGGATTTTTTAAAGAAAGTTTTTCATAGCTTTCGACTGACTATAAATATATATACATACACGATATCCAAATTGAAAGCACTTACCAAAGAAAGACAACTCCTTATTAAAATTAAAAATAAGGAGACAATGGTGTTAAATTCAATAAATACTAAAAGTGTTCTAGCTACCAAATCTCTGCTTGTTAAATAATAAATAAGACTATTTAAAAAGTCAGTCAGAACTTTAAAATAATCACACGTTGTGATAAAATGTAATGTTGTCATATTGCCTAGTAACGCAGTGTATATGTATAATAATTAAATCTTTGAAACAATCCAAATATTTTCAATTATATCCAATCTCAAAATGGTTATTAATGGAAACAAACACATATTCAATACAATCTGTTATAAGGAACAGCAAAATTACCGGTACAATAGATCTGAGGTTTCACGGCGACATTAATGACGTTTTAACTCTTTTCAAGAACTTAAAGAACTGGACCGTTGTTGAAGCACAATGAGCCTTCTCTTTTCTGAAAATTGCTCATTTGGGCAATGTGGAAGGAAGGAGCTTGGAAACACGCTGCGGCAGCTCTGTAGGTCGACCACTAGGACCAGAACACTCCCGTTACTATTTAAGATAAGATCAACGAACTATACTAAAAGTCTAACATCTGTGGATTGATTTTTTGCTTGCATGCTGCATTGTTCCATATTGTACCATTTTATGAACAAAAACATAATAAAAAAATATGGACATATTTTTCCTCTTTTGTTTTTTTATATGTCACAAATAGTCCTTGATTTTGCTACTGAAATTTTACATTGTAAGTCAGCCGTGTTTGTTTCTAACGGGATCTTGTTTACAAAGGTTCGTCTGCTTGTCGTAACGTTTTATGGTATTCAAACAAACCGCTAGACTTTTCTTGCGAAAACCGCAAACGGCATGCCCGAAAGTTTCAAAAAGAAACAATCGCCCGCTTCTAGCATGCTCTTCCGTTCTAATTTGTTCAAAATTTACTAAGGAAAATCTCCCTATCAAAATTAAACAAAGCGTCGCATTTCAAAACACTGATTAAATGTGAAAATATGTATTGATATCAATATGCACCTTTTGGATCTACATAAGGAGCATAAGCTTGGATAGTTTAAAACTGTCACTTAAAAACCCTAAGCATAAGTACTTGAATCGGTAGACTAATTTACAAATACGACATTATCATACTTGAGAACATACAGAAACAAATACTATAACTCACCAATAATGCATAGTGCCAAAGCAATAACAACGAGATACTTCATTTTGAAACTGCTGTATGGAACAACTAAAACATAGTAAAAAGTTGGTCGTCAATGGCAATATTGAACACAATTATTAAACTGCGATATTATATTCTCTATTTAAGGGAACCAATTGACTGAGATGTTAAAGGTTTTACACTAAACTGCATGTTGCTAAAAGAAGCAGCCAATCAAAACGACAATTTGTAAAGAATAATTAACATCTACGCTTTTATTCGAAGTATAGTATACATATACTTACATGTTTCTATTCTGTTCTAATGTAAGGTAATAACAACAACATGTATGGTATTTATACTAGATTTTAATTAAAAATCAGGAAATGCACTTTAAAACTCATATTCTTTCATTTCATGGTTGAAATTTAAATTATTCTCGTCCAGTTTCCTTCTTCATCAATCATTATATCACTTACTGCTGTTGAAAAATGCTACAAATATTACCTATAATACAGGCTTCTAAACGAATGTAAAATATGTTCTTGCATTGTGATCTAATAAAGCTTGTTTGGGACAATATGACATTCAGTTCGTATCAACCGGAAATGAGATTTGAACGCAAAAATAAACATGTTGTATAATAAATAATGTATAAAATTAAGACGTTGTTAGATTCCGACAACGCAAAAAATAGATTTAATGCTGGAACCAATCCCAATATTTAGGCATTAAACCACTGTGAGAAGTGGGATTGGATGGATGGATGGAGCAACTTGAAGGATGGACATTAGACCTCTGTACGCTATCGTTCAAAGTTATTTGATTTGCTTCTGTGTCACCCTAACTGTCACATACAGAACAGTAATCGGACAAATTGGAACGTAAAATACTATGGCCAAATCCACATGTGAAACTGCCGGAAAAGGGCCCAGCACTAAGACAGAACATTGGAATAACATTCCCCAAGCTGTATTTCAACTCACAATGCGACAGTGTATGGTAGCAAATATTTTTGTGGTCTGTAATTTTAAAGAAATGTAATGAGATTCATCTTTGGTTAAATTAAACTGCGTACCATTTTTTGTGTTTGCTATATTTTACGGGCGGTTTGGCATGCCAAAAACCTGGTTAAACCCATTTATTTTGTAATGCCTGTACCAAGTTAGGACCATTGCTGTAGTTATATTTCTGGTTGTTGGTTCTGGAGTTTGCCGGTTTCTCGGACTTTGATTCGTGGATGGTCTTTTTTTACAGTTCTCATGGTTGTCGGTATTTTGTTATTACCTTCATTCCTGTAACGAAAAATATCACAAAACTTTTAATTCTCAAGTAACCTGATACTGATATGATGACAATTTATCCTACCAAATATCAAACAAGTTCGTCAATCTTTTTTATAGGCGATATATCTACAAGATCTACAACCTTATTATATTGCTGAAATGGTCAAGGACCAATAACCCCTACAAGATTTGACGAATCAAAATGGTGACCGAGTATGCTCATCACCTACACATCATGAAAAATAATCATGCCAAAATAAAAGCTATTCGTCAAGCTATTTTAGAGGTAATTTGTCCACGAGAACTACCATTTTATTATATTGCTGAAATAATCAAAGACCCATTACTCCTATAAGATTTGACGGTTCAAAATGGGGAAAGAGTATGCACAATTAATTCTACCAAAGATCACTCCACAAAGTGCTGCCGACACAGAAGTGGACCTACGCTTCTGAGACTTTTGATTGCATTTCTAATCCAATTATAAAAATTAATGAAGCTTGTTTTTAATTGTTGATGAGATTATTCCAAAGGCCTCGAGAACTTCAATATATATTGTAAACAATGATTAGATGTCGCTTGCAAAAGTGCTATTTTAGATCGTTAAAAGCCTTTACTATACGCTTCAAAAACACCCAACGCAAAATGATCTTAACGATTGCGGAATTTTTGGAACGGAAGGTCGCAGGGTTAATACAAATATGAACGCACGTATTACCATTAATAAATTCAGACAGCAAAATCCAAAACTATTTTTTCAAATAAAAACAATTAGAAAATTACAATAAAACTATCTGTTTTCAAGAGTTCAAAATTTCTTTAATTTATCACATGATACAGCAGTTCAGGTGAAAACCATAACCAACTCCTCAAACAACTTCCTCAGTTTATACAGATGGATTAAAGATCTATGATATTTTCGCAGAGCGTGTCGAAACTCGCCGCCTTCCCGTCCACTTTTTTATGTATTAGGTTCGAGGCTCAAAATATCTACTTGCACTTAAGATTAAAAAATGTTATTTATTTCGAATCTTTGTCATATCGTTGACAACGTTGGGTAAAGAGGTTGCGTTTTCCGGATTTGCAATCATGTTGGAATCCATGAATCCACAGTTGTCAACACAGAAGCCATGGCTATCTTAAAAATTAAAAATTCTTAACCGTCCGGCTTCATTTAATGATCTTAGCCATTTTTTAAAATATATTTTTACTTTACAGAAATCTAAGTAAAATTGTCTTATCGTCAGTTCATACATTGTTGCTGTTGACTGAAAATCATCTTTTTTTTTGTTTGAATGATTTACATGAAATATCCACTCCAGTTTCAGGAATCATGAAAACGTTTTTTAAAGCATATCTTAGTGGCCAGAATTTAACCTGCACAATCTTACCTCTTAAATAGCTTATGTTTATGTTCAAGATTTAGATTTAACTATGTCATTTAATTTAATACATACCAATAAAATATGTAAATAGCAATAGCGTAACAATAAATTGATTGATTGATTGATGTTTAACGTACAGCAAGCAGTATTTCAGCTATATTCAGGACGTAGGTAACAATAGAGTATACATGTGTAAGTACATGTGCGGATAATGTCACATATGGAATAATAAATGTTGTATTTGATATATTTATATAATTACCGAACAGGAAACAAAACATCTTATTTGTGACATGTTTAAGAAAAGGGCAAAGCAGAGCTATGTCATAATTATGTTATTTGTTTAGTTTCCCAAACATTTATAAAACAGTTTTCAATTTACCCTTATAATATACATAATGATATTTAGTACATATTTTAACAAATCAATGTGACAATAAGATTTCTACATACCACAGAAAGGTTTGGTGTTTAAACATGGTCTACAAAGGAATGGCATTTTATCTGTGAAATTATCTGTACCAATTCAGGACCACTGCTGTAGTTGATATGTTATATTTTTTTTTTGGTTACCAAGTTTTCCGTTTTCTTCTTTGATCCGTAATTGTCGTTTTTGACAGTTTTCTTGGCATGTGGTATTTTGTTGTTACCTCCATATATTGTACATTCACATTTTAATGTTGGATGTTAACCATTTAAGCAATAGATACTATTCATAATTAAATATATTACTAAAACATGTATTCTTTAATTAAATTTGTTGCTGTACAACATTTACTGTAGACATAAAATTTACATTCTAACCAGCTCAAGTGACCGTGTGTATTCAGTTGAAACCAGTCTAATAATAACTGAACTTACATTAAAAGTCGGACTTATGTGACCAAAAATGCTTCCTTAAGTGGTCCCAAAACACAAATTTGAATGTAATTACAGTGCGGATACCCAAATAATAATTAATATTTATATTAAACTTACCTTACATTTGAAGTTTAATTAATTAATTTATTTATTGGACGTTTGTTTTACGTCCAGCAAGCAGTATTTCAGCTATTTCCAGGAAATAAAGTTAATACAATAAATTTTATTCGGGAAAGATTGACCAAATGACACAAATTTTGAATGCCACTAGAAAAGTATGGGTTATGGGTTGGGGGGGGGATTTAGCCTATTGAAGTGGCTACAACGAGCCTACTCTTTTCGACTTTCATAAAGGTGTAGGACAACCATTGCTTTTTTACTCTTCGGCTACATTAAAATTTGATAATTTTGACTTATCCTAGAAAATTTACCTTCATTTCAAATTAAGTGACAATTCTGTCCCATATACACATGCACTGGGTGAACATTCTGTCAAAATTTCAAAATATGTTTCATTGCATATAAGAACGAACGCTCAACCTGAAGCCCACGTGGTCTAAAAATCTACTTTTACTTTCTATATCAGTCTAAAAATAGTGCATGTCCCTAATTGACTCTCCACATTTTGATGTTCATTTAAAATCAATAAAACTTTATCCTAAGTTTCCTAGAATATTCAGCTTTCCAAAAATACCAAATTTATTCTGGTATCATGTGCGGTCAAATTCTATATGAGGCAAGACTGAACCTGTGTGTTGAATAGTACTACATGTACTTTTACTTACAAAATCTGGACTGGTTCCCGGTATTTGGTGGTCCTACACATAAAAGGGGTCTTTATCGTGCAAGAAGCGTGGCATCCTCCAGTATGGTCCCAGCGATTTGAAATTTACAACAAAAACATAGTAAAAATTCTTTAAAACAACAGAATGGAAAATCATTAAGACAACAATGACAAACGACGTACTGAAGATACAAAAAGAACAATAACAACATATAATTCTTAATTATTGAAAAGTCACCTTTCCACATTCCTTGAAAGAACTTTTGCAATATATCCATAAGTTTAATATAAAACAACGAACGCAAACATTTGGAAACAAAATGAGCATTTCATATTTACTACTATCAGAAGCATACAATACAAATCCATGAACACTCACACTTGCAAGAACACGTTAGACACTTGATACATGTAGTGCGTATATTTCCGTCTATTACAAAATTCTTTGTTTTACAGTTTAGAAATAGCCAAAAGAATATATTTTATATATTTGTGAAAAATGTTATATATTATATGGTTGTCACATATACCTGATTAAACTTATTAAACAAGGGAAAGATGTGGTACTTAGTATCTAAAGGCACAGTATAGAAAGCACTACAATAATAGTTTTTTGATAGGTCGATTTTCTATACATGTAATATAATTTGACCTAAATTAGAACGGAAGTGTAACCAAGATGCAGTAAATTTAGTCTATTCGAAACTTTCAAGCCTTGTCGTTTGAGGTTTGTCAGAATGCCATTGTACGTCACTAAAGCAGACAAACGTTTCTGAACAACATTAAAAACTCGTGTCTGACATACAATGTAAAATTCCCGTAGCAAAAGTCCAGGACGATTTGTGACATAAAAACAACAGAGGCATAGTATAAAACGTGGACAGGTTATCGGTACTAAATTTTTTCTACTGGTTTTTCGAAGTAAAAAGGTAAAATTTGTAAAAATTTAAGCAAAACAATGTACTCCACGGGGGAGGGTGGGAGGAGCTGACTTTTAGTATAAAAAATAATTGCCTTTTCATATGTTCACATTTAAGATTCAAACGTTACACTGAATTATATAATCTGAAATAGTTTTACATTAACTTTATATAAAAATGAGAGAAACCAACTAAAAACCTTTAGTTCAACTTTTAACTAAAACACAAAATCACCAACAAAATTTAAGGAAAAAAAGTACATAAGGGAACAACCAAGATTTGATCGGTTGAGCAGATTACAAAACCTCCTAACAACACATGTATGAACAAAAATTAATAACAATTAAAACCAACACCAGCATAGCACAATATCCCACAAAAAATAAAGCTCATTTTCAAGGTCATATAGAGTTAGCAAAAAAATTTAATTAGTTTTCTTAGGAATTTCAAAAGGAGATAATTAGAGTTACATCCCTTTAAACTTTAAGCAACAAAAACGAATTTATTTTGAAACCCACTGACAATTTTAGAAATTAATAACAATGAACCGTTCAAATACCGAACAAGGAAAGGCAAAAGTCAAGGAACAATTTCAAACGGGATGTAGACAAACATTTGTAAAACAACACAACATCATCATACACAAAAAACAGAAGGTGAGTAACCCAATAAAAACCATGGGTGCGCTTAGATGCACCGAACGATAAGCATTGTCTACCTCTAATTAGACATTCATCGCGTTACTCATTGTTAGATCTAATTAAAAATCAAAGCCAGGAATAAGAATGGCCACCTATGACTCTGCGGAAATGTCAGATGGACTCATATGAAGGGCTATTAAAAAAGGTGCTTAAATGTTATGGTCGATCACGGTACGTGTTAAACAGTTGATACTATCGCATACCTCAATTATTTATAAATACCAGTATCTGTGTCCCATAATTGAAATGAAAACAAGCGGACGTCGTTAATAATGCAGGTAACGCTTACTCCAAAAGGACACAGGGTTTCACTCCTGAGTTATAGGAGTTTGTGACATTGATAAACTACGAGATTCACTTTGAATCTTAGATAACGTCACTGTTATATAAGCACATACATATAGTTGGTGAAGAAGGCAATAAACTGATTGATTTTTGACATAAGATATGGAAATGCCAGAATATGTAAAGCATAAGGACAAGACACTACCCGGACGAATAGGAAGTGGCTATCCTGCGTTGCCAAAAACATTAAGGTTTTCATATTTTCCAAAGCAAAATTGTTCAGTTCATTCACATATTTGTCACAGTTTACATAACCCACATCCAGTAGACAAACTTGTAATTATTTATTTTAATTGAACTCATTTAAAATTAGACAACGCATTAGTTCTTGAAATGGTTTCTTTTTTCTATACATGTATCTGGTCGACTCCATCTCTCCATGTTTTTCTCTTAACTTGTTGCCTGCTAAATGTTTTTCCTACAAGTCAAAGTTGCATAATTAGTCACTTGAAGGAAACAAATAGTAGAAATATAATTCATAAAGATTAAGCAAATGTAATGCAAACCCCCCGCCCCGCCCCCCTCCCACCTACCTCCCAAAAATATAGATTTTTGTATTGCTTTTAAAATAACGTCCAAAGTGACATTTGCAATTATCAGGACAACTTAATACAATTGTACACGAAATTCGTATATACGTGAATATTTCAACACAGTTATACCTATAGTTGTCATACAGATTTATAAATATAATCTATTTCACACTTATCGAGAAAATGATTACTTACTCGCTAAAGTACACGAATCAAATTAAGTGACTTTTCTGACAGCAGTTTCAGCTATATAGTGCTTTAGAATGCTATTGTGCACATTTATCGGGACTTACAACACAGAGCAAAAGGTATGATAAAATGTCCATTACACAGCTGGTTAAAATTTTGCAAATTAGTGCAGAATGACTCGGGATGGTTTTTTTTACCTACAATAAACCTACCCAATATTTCTAGGAACTTTATTTGCAGGTTTTCGGTGCGGACGAAGTAAATTGTCACTGATGTGAAACGCATTTATTTACTTTAATATTATTGTGCTTTTTACATGTACAATGTAATATCACACCTTTTACTTTGCGCCTTGCACCACCAGGATTAACTGCACCAGAGGTAAACCATTTAGCACCTTGATTTCTTGGACTACCGTCAAACCCTACACCACCTACATTTCCAGAACTACCGTCCAACCCTGCACCACCTACATTTCCAGAACTACAATCCAACCCAGCCCCACCTACATTTCCAGAACTACCGTCAAACCCGACACCACCTACATTTCCAGAACTACCGTCCAACCCTGCACCACCTACATTTCCAGAACTACCGTCAAACCCTACACCACCTACAGTTCCAGAACTAACGCCCAACCCTGCACCACCTACATTTCCAGAAGTACCGTCAAACCCTGCACCACCTACATTTCCAGAACTACCGTCAAACCCTGCACCACCTACATTTCCAGAACTACCGTCAAACCCTACACCGCCTACATTTCCAGAACTACCGTCCAACCCTGCACCACCTACATTTCCAGAACTACCGTCAAACCCTGCAACACCTACATTTCCAGAACTACCGTCAAACCCTGCAACACCTACATTTCCAGAACTACCGTCAAACCCTGCAACACCTACATTTCCAGAACTACCGTCAAACCCTGCAACACCTACATTTCCAGAACTACTGTCAAACCCTGCAACGCCTTGATTTCTTGGACTACCACCAAACCCTACAGTACCTAGATTGGCTGGATTTCTATCAAAACCTGCAGCGTCTAAATTTCCAACACCACTGTTAAACCCTACACCACCACCGTTTACTCCTGCACCACCTGCAGTTGCGATATTTCCTTCTCCTCTTGATTTTTTGCCTAAAATGAAATGGCTAAAATAATTATTTTTAAATATAATGCCATCAACGATACCTAGGATATACAGTTTTTATTTCATGTGTCAGTATCCTACACCATACAATTATAATGGCACGTCATTCAAAGTTAAAACTAAAATAAGTAATATTTAAACTCGCATTTCTAATTTTCTGCCTTGATCCTAGTTTGAACGCAAAATAAGACTATTAAGTTCATGAGAGCTCATAATAAATAGAACTCATAAACTGTTTTATAAAGGAAAATTGGTTAAAGCTTTAGGTCATGTCGTATTTTTGGTGTTTTAATTGGTAATAAAGTAATGCTTCATATTTTTTGGATAACAAATGCAAAGACCAGTATAGGTTATATTTATCACCGCGGTAAAGACATTATTTTTGTAACAACTGTCTGTTTAGTTCAACGAATGTCATCTCTTTTGTAAAATGTAACGTAGTTTGTAAAGGGTGTTTAAATGAACTAATTATATCGATTATTAAATTTTGATTGTGACAACGAGGTCATAAAGTTGAATAAAGTCGTTAATGAAACATCGTTCAGTATTTTGTCACCAATTGTTTAATACAATTAAATGTCATTTTGTTTTGGACGTAAATTTTATTTCTAAAGTATTTGCTTTTTTCTTTAAAAAAAAAGTTAATTACATGTATATTGACATACACCATACTCGCTGATTATTCCTTTTTGATTCTGAAAATAAAAGAAGTCTTAAAGTTGATGAAAGGTGTTTATAAAAGATCTTTTAATATTTTTTTCACTAACCGTTTGATACTATACAATTATCACCCTAGTTACTGTGTGACCCGGTGATTTCTTGCCCCGAGAAAGTAAGGTCACCCTAGGGCTTGACCCGAGGGACCTTACTTTTCGAGGGGAAAGAAATGCCGGGTCACATATCATCAAGGGTGATAACTGTTATATTATATCGAATATTTAAATGAAAACAATTCAATATTTGCAACATATTTTGGACATTTTAACCTTTTTCCACAGGAAAAAATCCTGCCCATACAATGTAGACAGAAACATGTTAACATATACTACTGTTTTGTTTGAATGTTTTATAACGTACATGTATATTTATCCAAACATCTCGTGCAAAATCTCACGCGAGAGTGACCTTACCATGCGACCCAACGGTTACCGGTTGACCCAGCAAAATATCACATGTCACGTGACAGCGTCTAAGCAAATCAAATAAAGATTTCTATATGAGTATATAATATAATTAAATATAGTTTTGTCTTGAAAGTAAATTTTAATTCTATAGTATTTGCTTTTTCCGTAAAAAAGTAAATTATATTGACATACCCCATACTTGTTGATTATTCCATCTTGATTCTAAAAATAAAATAAGTCAATTATATGTAAAAGCTGTTTATACACCGATGATATTTGGAAATCTGTGACAATTTTGAGTGAAAATATTGTCTAAGCAAACACCAAATGTATTAATATTTGCACACCTTTATATTCAATGGCAATAATTAAAATTCTTTATATTGGGTAATTTAAATCGACAAGAATAAATACTTCCATCATAGCATTAGGATCAGGTTAGTTTTATCATTTCTATTTCTTCATTTAAAAACTAACGCCATTGATCTCTGTTAAGTTTGCGTTACCAATCACAATACACTAACATATTATGTACCATCATTATCTCTCTTTTTTGCTGAAAGATAAGAAAAACATACCAATTTGAAATATTCATATGTATTCATTATTAATGTGTCTGCACTGTTTTGCACGATACTAAACTATAAAATGGCATGGTTCTAAAGCAAAGCATCATGTGTAGTGGAAACTTGAACGCAAAGGTTAATATACAGGTAGTTCTAAATTGGTCGAAAGCGGTAAAGAACTATCATTAGGGTATTTGACAACTGTTTGTTCAATACCCTTTCAATAAAAAGTAGATTTTGTGTCTACATCTAAATTGTATTCACATACCTGCTGTTCCTCTTCTTTTCCCTTTTAATTCTGAAAGTAAAAGAGATCATTTACATTATGCAATCCCTCTATACACAGATGGTATTTGGAAAGTTTGTGACGTTTTGGAGGAAAATATTTTCTAGGTAAAGGCCAATTTTTCCTTTTGCCATACTTCGATTAAAGCATTTGTGTATATTTTCATATTTTCAGTGACAATAGTTAAATATCGAGGGCAAAAGACGTAGAGAGAATACACAAATGTACTTCCATTCCATTAATAGGAAAATGGTACATATATACTTCCATTCTATTTCTAGGACAATGGTACATATGCTACCATTCCATTACTAGGACAATGGTACATATATACTACCATTCCATTAATAGGACAATGGTACATATATACTACCATTCTATTTCTAGGACAATGGTACATTTATACTTCCATTCTATTTCTAGGACAATGGTACATATATACTTCCATTCTATTTCTAGGACTTCTAGGACAATGGTACATATATGCTACCATTCAATTAATAGGACAATGGTACATATATACTACCATTCTATTTCTAGGACAATGGTACATTTATACTTCCATTCTATTTCTAGGACAATGGTACATATATACTTCCATTCTATTTCTAGGACTTCTAGGACAATGGTACATATATACTACCATTCCATTAATAGGACAATGGTACATATATACTACCATTCTATTTCTAGGACAATGGTACATATATACTTCCATTCTATTTCTAGGACAATGGTACATATATGCTACCATTCTATTTCTAGGACAATGGTACATATATACTTCCATTCTATTTCTAGGACAATGGTACATATATGCTACCATTCTATTTCTAGGACAATGGTACATATATACTTCCATTCTATTTCTAGGACAATGGTACATATATGCTACCATTCCATTAATAGGACAATGGTACATATATACTACCATTCCATTAATAGGACAATGGTACATATATACTTCCATTCTATTTCTAGGACTTCTAGGACAATGGTACATATATGCTACCATTCCATTAATAGGACAATGGTACATATATACTACCATTCTATTTCTAGGACAATGGTACATATATACTTCCATTCTATTTCTAGGACAATGGTACATATATGCTACCATTCTATTTCTAGGACAATGGTACATATATACTTCCATTCTATTTCTAGGACAATGGTACATATATGCTACCATTCTATTTCTAGGACAATGGTACATATATACTTCCATTCTATTTCTAGGACAATGGTACATATATGCTACCATTCCATTAATAGGACAATGGTACATATATACTACCATTCTATTTCTAGGACAATGGTACATATATACTTCCATTCTATTTCTAGGACAATGGTACATATATGCTACCATTCTATTTCTAGGACAATGGTACATATATACTTCCATTCTATTTCTAGGACAATGGTACATATATGCTACCATTCTATTTCTAGGACAATGGTACATATATACTTCCATTCTATTTCTAGGACAATGGTACATATATGCTACCATTCTATTTCTAGGACAATGGTACATATATACTTCCATTCTATTTCTAGGACAATGGTACATATATGCTACCATTCCATTAATAGGACAATGGTACATTTGTACTTCCATTCTATTTCTAGGACAATGGTACATATATGCTACCATTCTATTTCTAGGACAATGGTGCATATATACTTCCATTCTATTTCTAGGACAATGGTACATATATACTTCCATTCTATTTCTAGGACAATGGTACATATATGCTACCATTCCATTAATAGGACAATGGTACATATATACTACCATTCTATTTCTAGGACAATGGTACATTTATACTTCCATTCTATTTCTAGGACAATGGTACATATATACTTCCATTCTATTTCTAGGACAATGCTACATATATGCTACCATTCCATTAATAGAACAATGGTACATATATACTTCCATTCTATTTCTAGGACAATGGTACATATATACTTTCATTCTATTTCTAGGACAATGGTACATATATGCTACCATTCCATTAATAGGACAATGGTACATTTATACTTCCATTCTATTTCTAGGACAATGGTACATATATACTTCCATTCTATTTCTAGGACAATGGTACATATATGCTACCATTCCATTACCAGGACAATGGTACATATATATACTTCCATTCTATTTCTAGGACTTCTAGGACAATGGTACATATATACTACCATTCCATTAATAGGACAATGGTACATATATACTACCATTCTATTTCTAGGACAATAATACATATATACTACCATTCCATTAATAGGACAATGGTACATATATACTTCCATTCTATTTCTAGGACAATGGTACATATATACTACCATTCCATTAATAGGACAATGGTACATATATACTTCCATTCTATTTCTAGGACAATGGTACATATATGCTACCATTCCATTACCAGGACAATGGTACATATATACTACCATTCCATTACCAGGACAATGGTACATATATACTTCCATTCTATTTCTAGGACAATGGTACATATATACTTCCATTCTATTTCTAGGACAATGGTACATATATACTTCCATTCTATTTCTAGGACAATGGTACATTTATACTTCCATTCTATTTCTAGGACAATGGTACATATATACTTCCATTCTATTTCTAGGACAATGGTACATTTATACTTCCATTCTATTTCTAGGACAATAGTACATATACACTTCCATTCTATTACCAGGACAATAGTACATATACACTTCCATTCTATTACCAGGACAATAGTACATTTACACTTCCATTCTATTGATAGGACAATAGTACATACACACTTCCATTCTATTGCTAGGACTATGACACATGTACATATAGACAATAAAACATATATACCCAATTCTGTCATTAGAACAATGGCACATATACACTTACATTCTAATTGTTATTTCTGTTCTTTAAACTAAACCCATGGACTTCTGTAAAGTTTGTGGTACCATGCACAATGAATTAATAAATAACAAACTTTCATTATCTCTCCTAACATGTGAGAAACCACAACTAGATAAAATAAATCCTATCTGGTCATGAGGAGCATACTAAACTATCAAATGATAAGGGTCAGTCATTCAAAGGTAGAAAGGGAAGGCAATACTATTTTTGTTTTAACTTGCACTTGCATACGACCAATTCACTCAGATCCCGAACGCAAAATAAAAACACGATTTAGTTTCTGAAAGCCCAGTACAGACCTGTCTATATTGTTTTAACAACTATTACAATCGAATATAATTTTAGCATGTCAAATGCAAGTATACTTAGTTTCTACTTGCATTTATCAACTAAGTAAATTATATTCACATACCCCATACTCTTCGATTATTCCATTTAGGTTCTGAAATTTAACAAAAAAGTCATTTAGATTATGAAAGTCGTTAATACACAGATTATATTTTGGAAAAGTTTGACAGCTTTGAGGACTAATATCGTGTAAATTAGTACCAATTATTGACAGCTTTGAGGACTAATATCGTGTAAATTAGTTTGACAGCTTTGAGGACTAATATCGTGTAAATTAGTACCAATTATTGATTGGTATTTTCATAGTATTTGTTCCAATTTTTATGTCAATAGGTAAAAAATCGAGTTCTTTATAGAGTTAATTTGAATGGACGCAGAAAGAGTAAATATATATTCTGTCATCATATTACAAGGATAAGAGGAAGGGTTTATTATTGGTTTACTTGTATTTTTATAATTAAACTAACGCTATCCGGCTCTGCTACGTTTGTTACTGTTCACAACAAAGTAATATATAACATATATTAATTACTTTTTTTTTAAATACAAGAAAATATACAACTAGATGAAATTAATTGATAAAAATCTCTAATAATATTTTTTGTATAACTTGCTGTAAAATGTAATCGAATATCAATTTATTATTTCAATTAAACATAGATTTTGTTTCTAATTGAACATTTATGTAATCAAGGCTAACATACCCCCTACTCCTCGATCATTCCATTTCGATTCTGAAAGTAATAGAAGTAATTCAGTTTACAAAGCTCCTATACACAGATGATATTTGAATATTTTTGAAATTTTGAGGCAGAATATTGTCTTAGTAGCAGCAGTTATTGATATTTTAATGCTTTTGAAGCATTTGTTCATACTGTTAGTGGCAATAGGTAAAAGCCGAAATGTCGTTTTAGAGCAAAACGGACACAGGAAGAATACACATATCATTTAATATTAGTGGTCACTTTAATTTTGTATTTCTATTTCTTACTTTGACTAATGCCACTGAGCTCTGTCAAATTTGTGTTTTCATGAACAGTAAATTAATACATTATACGTCTTAATATCTCTAATTAAATACAAGAATATAAGATGGAAGATGGATGAAAAAGTCTTACCTAGTCATTATTTATATGCATGTACTCTTAAAAGTGCTCTGCACCAACTTAACTATAAACTGATAGTGGTAAATCTTTAACAGGTTGAAATGAAAGCGAGCAATTTTTGTTGTAATACAGACTATTCTGATTTTTATCCCATTTTGATGCTAAAAGCAACAAAAGGTTTAGTTCCGGAAAACCCAGTGTACAGAAATTGCAACCACTATTTAAAGTGATCAATGGGGAAAGCAGCAAATTATTCCAAATTTATGGTTTTATAGCAATACATCATGTTATATGTGGATAGTTTAATGCAATTTAGTTCAAATTTTTCAGCGTAAATTTTATTTCTACTTCCACATTTATGTAAAGATAAATTTTCCCTTACTACCGAATTATCTGAAAGTAAAAGAAAAGACTTAAGTAAAAGAAGCCCTTTTTACACAGATGGTATTTGAAAATGTTGACAAACTTGGGGTCAAATATTGTCTGGGCTAGAACAATCTATTGCTAATTGCATGTTTTTTAAAACATTCGTAACGTTATTTTATATTTTGAGTGGCAATAATTAAAAGTAAAGAGTAAATTTGACTGGAACTCATATATATACTGCCATCTATATTATTAGGATATAAAATTGTATTATTTGTATTGTCATAAAAACTAACGTCTCCCGACTATGTCAAGTTGGTTTTTTACACACAATAAACTGTAACACATTTTATACCTTCATTATCTCTTGTTGTTGCTGAAATACAAGAAGAATACAACTAAATTTTAACATCAAATAATTTTAAATGCACAAAGCTGGCATAATAATTGCACTCCATATTACAGATGAAGAATTACTGAAAGATGCTTTAAAGTCCAATAAAGTAATAAACAAACATATCCTTTAGTAAAATTTTAAATGTCATCTTTTTAACGTTTTAGTATAAAATAAATTGTAAAATATGAAATGAAATGACTTTGTTATCTTTTGTATATAACCGGTCGTTGACAAGATTAATGTTTCAATATTGTTAAGCGTTAAACTTTTGTAGACGTAATAACCGTGATGTGCAATAAAGTAGAACATTGACAGTCAGATTAAATGTGCAGTATTTTACTTACCTCGTAAAGTCGACTCGATCACCACTGTAATGAAAAAAGCTATTCTATATCTAATTAGATTGAAAGCAATTATGAACCTAAAACAATAGGACACTGTATTTGATCTTTTTTCCTGTGCCTATATACATTATAAAATAACTTTCTTTGACTCTTTACTCTAATCACCATGAAATGATTATTATTTTAATTTTTTTTACACCAGTACTTTAGCTATATAACGCAATATGTTGTGGTAAGTGACAAATGATGAAGAAGACTACTGGTATAAATGGCTATTAATAAGAGTCATAAAAATGTCAAATGGAAGTTATGACATTGACGATAGATAATATTCATGTAGCGAGTAGCATGACAAAACTAATGAGCTTTCTTTTCCACAACATATTATAACTATTTCACTAAATTACTAGACAGTTACTGTGGCCTTACTGGTAGAGTTCTTAGTGCTCGACCCACAGAGCAGCCAAGTGCATCCCCGGGTGGCGGATGTCAGGTCATTGTACGGAAAGACTGGCGGCGGACCTTAGTGGGTGACGTGTTTGGAGAGTGCCACGCTACTTCCACGATAAAGTCCCTCTTTTGAAGATTTTGAAAAAGAGTAGGGTCATTGTAGCCGCTAAAAAAGCATTGAGTAAATAGTTAACTGAAACGATATGACATTTTTAGTAAAAAAAATAATAAATACAATAACGTACGCAATGTAACTTTTTCTTTTTAAATAACGACAGCGCGTAAAACATAGCTTATGAAAAATTATCAACATTTCCTGTTGCTGAAATTTAATTTCCAAATATTTTAACTTGAAAAATATAATTCGTTCTTATTAATAGTATTCAATACTACTTACATGTTCGTTTTTTGTTGAACACTAGTAGATATGATGGACAAGTTTTAGGTATTTATATAAAAAATATACTAAGGATGAGATACTATTAATAATATATATTTCCTGGTATTTTTATCTTGTTTTTTAATAAATCATGCTACTAGTAAGCTGCCTATTTCAATTTAGAGTATAATGGTACTACTCGTGCGTGATCGATTCACTTCCTTAACATAACATTTTACCAATATATATATCTGTTGCCTTCGATTTTCAGTTTTGTAGTTTCATTATATGTGTAATTCGACATGCCATTAATTCTATATGAACAATGTCAGGAACATTACACAGTACTAATTATCCGATTTTAACCAAGAACAGAAATGTTAATTGCCATTAGAATAGAGTCTGGAAGGGACTGAGAATGTTTTCTCTTGTAGCGTCTTTAATGTGTTATAGCTTTTCAGTCTACATAAAGGGTCTTTACCGTACGAGAAACCCGGTAGTTTTGCACAATATTGACTGACAAAAACATTAATTTGCATTATATTAAAACGGCCAATGTACAACAATTTCATGATCGTTTGAAACACAATACTTTGTAACTATTTATTTTATGCCAAAACGGTCTATAGTGACTGTCACACATGTAAAGTGTGTTCCGATTTTTTAAGTACGTGTAGTTTGTACAGCGTTTTATAGTAAACTAGCGTAGAACAAGGATCTTAATTCAAGCTCGGTAAGAAAATAATCGGGACCAGTTATTTACATACAAACAAAAGATAGCAGGCAGGGTAAATACAAAGTAGAATTATGTGGACAATTTCTACCTGTATAGTTTGCAGAATGCTTTAGTTTAAGAGGACTTAGTAACTGATAAAACCAAATCCTTCGGTAGGAAAACTGGAACGTTGATTAAGGATTTTTGCCAACTGCGAGGCTTATCTGATAAAACATAGGATTTCTGAATGTCAACTTGCCGTATCTTGGCAGGATTGCTGAAAACAAAACTGTTAAGCTTCATTCAGGTAAGGTTTACCGGAATGCCAATTATAGTGATTATTATAATAAATAGATTGAGATTAGATACTACCGAACTGTACATTTTATTATATTTTATTTTAGCAAATTTAACAATATGCATATCGTGGCTTTTTTTTCCATTCACCACATGTATTTGGTCTTTTATCACACACTTTGATTTGTTTTTTACCTTTAGATTTTAAGTTTAAAATGTCTCAGTGGCTTAGAGGATATGGTGTTAGTTATCTACTCACATTCGGACAATCGTGCCGATTCCAATCTTTATTGACAATTATTGCCAGTTTTTTTACTAAGGTTTGTCTTTTTGGGGTAAAAATTAACGCCACGGTAACCACCATTAAAACAAAGAAACCTACATTGTGTATATAGTAAACGGTAAAATGGCGAAACTAAACACAAAACAGTCAATTACTTAAATGATGAAAGTAATAAAAAAAAAATACCGAACACCAAGAAATTGTCAAAAAAGACAATTCACAAACTAAAGTCGTAGAACTTTACACTTGTGGAGACCCAGCAACCAGAAATATAGCAAGTAGAGCAATAGTCCAATCATTTCAAAAGTAATGGTTGGTTGAATCAGGATTTAAAATAATAACGTAATGATAATGTATACTAAGCGAGGTGTAAATAAAAGATAATAAATTCAGTTCAAGATTTGATTGATTATTTGAATGTTAGTGCATCTTGCAACACGACTACTGGATACTATTGAAGTCGTTTCTTATAATATGTATCTTAAAGGTATTTATAGTGGCTATTTCTGATTGAATTACACTTTATAACAGTTAAAAATGAATAATTTTCAATCCTGTTGAAACTGCTTTTCTGACCTGTTATATGACAATATATCCGTTATTGGTGGTTAAACAAATAATTCCTACATTCTTACTATACAATAATGAGTTTTGTGTTAGTTGAGTGCCATGATATTTAAAGACCCTTTTAGCAAATAAAAACACGTATTTATTTCTATGCGTTTTATTTGCAAAAACATTTTAGAACCTCGTTCATTGCATTTCCAAAACTTATTTTATTATCGTCTTGAATATTACATTTACGATAGACATACACATCTGTTGTCATACTCAGTATGTTCGATATGTTATTCAGAAAATGTTTATTTTTTATTCTTCTTGTTCATTTTTGTAAAGTGAGTGCAGTGTTAAAAATTCAGATTTCGTTTTACTACATTTTACAATATAGACAATAGCTTGTACAATACAAACAGGCACTTTTTTTTAGAGTTATACTTTTACGCAGCTACACAGTGACTAAATTTATTCATTCAGAGTAATAAGTCATGGAGTAAAATACAGTGGTAACTTTCCTTGTGCTTGTAAAGTTTTCAAAAGTACTGATTTTACTCCCTCTGTGACAGTTTGGCAATGTGTTTCTCGTTCTTGGTTTTGTGTCTTTTTTATTATGAATATTTTTGCTTAAATATCTTGCTGGTTTTCTAGTCATTTTTCAGGCGGCAACCTAGTTAAATTTAGAAATTGCTAATCTGTATGATCGAGCATGAATTTTGGCTTTCCATTTAGTGGTCTGGTGATAAAGATTGGTGAACAAGCAAATACTTAATTTATTTTTAGTTTATTTAAAAAATAACTATATTGCAGCACACTAAAATAAATTACATATTCTAACTTATGATTTAATAATACAACAGAAAACAAATGCTTCAATTGATACGTTAGAAACGGATTCATTTAGTCAAAGCATTCATTACTGAAACTGTCACTCTTGCCGTCACTGGTGGCAAAGCTGCTGCTTCCGTTCTCGTCCTGGCAACCATATTTTCCTGACCTTCCCTTTACTCGTCGTCTGTATAATTTATTACCTAAAAAATAACACACAGTTTTATCCCTCTAAATAAATGAAAACAAATACTTAAAGCACTTCAAAAATACTTTTAGTAGACAGGATGACATATACATTTAGCAATCAACTACTATTTTTTATTTTTTTCAATATATATACATGTATTCATTAGGTAAGATTATTATTAAATACTTTTACAATTTAAGATGCAAATTTGTTTTGTTTGCTTTGTTATAAGAGCTTAGACCAGAAATATTCTTTTACTAAGTAAAAAGAAAGCAGCAAGAAGTCATATGAAACACACATTTATTATATATATGATATAACGGTGGTAGATATATAGTGCAAGCTTAAATAAACAGTGCTGTACCTGCTCCATCATCACCTCTCCATTCATCTCCGGTCCATTTTCCTCTAATCCTTCTTATAATACTACCGGTACCACCAGGACCAACGACATTCCCCCTACCACCAACACCTCCTCTATTTCGATCATCTCCTCCAACTATCTTGCCTTTAAATAAAATTCCAGTTAGAGTTCATCTAAATAAATTAATCATTTTCTTATTATACATTGTTTATGGTCTTAAAAACAAAAACCATTCTACTTAATAACAACAACAGAGATCATTAATTGTGTTTTACCAACCTTATATCACATATAAGCTCACAATGTAGACCATACAATTGTAATGCTACATATACAATGAAGTGAAGCATAACGTTCCCTAAGTATGTACGAAGGAGCAACAACAAGCCAAGCCCGTGAAGTCAGACAACAATGATAGTTAAGTTAAACAATATTCACATTTTAAACTGGTATTAAAAAGCTTGTTTAATATAACATGCTACATATAAAGTAAAGAGCTACATACTATTGTAATCGAATGACATGTTCTTATTCAATTTCTTGTTAAAATAAACATTCATATCGTTAATGCAAAAATTCTAACAATATTTGAATCAATGTTTGTATTAAATGTTGCATAAAATTAATTTAAAGCATACCTTTTCCCCCTTGTCCTCCCTGTCCTCCTTGTCCGTTTACTGAAAACGCAAAAGGAATGTTATAAAGTACACAAGTGAACGTGTAAAACATTTAATAACTTTGTTGTTTTATACTTTTTCTCGTTTAACGTGGTTTTACGCTACAGCAAATTCTGCTATATTACGACGCCCAGATCTATAGGGTATCGGTTGAGATAAACCACAAATTTGCCAGAAAAATCTTTGCTACCTACGACTAGCATTATGTGCATATTCACTATATCCACGTGTAATGTTTAGTAAAAACAGTTACATAAATAAGAAAATAAACGTAACAGCAAGTATACAAGGCCGAAAAATTCAATAGATGCTTTGAATTTAACATTGTGACAATCATAAAATTAAAACATTGCAATGGATATACAGAAAATTATCGACTTTGTTGTATCTTTAAGAAACATAAGTCACTCACCTAATGTCGACTCGAGCAGTACTGAAATATTAATGATATATAAAATATTAAAGGATATGATACATGTATGTAAATTCAAATTTAAATAAAATAATAGTAATATTCTGTTTGAGGTTAATTTAATATATGTAGTTATTTATACATTGGTTGCGATTAGGATTATTTAAACGGTGATTAAATCAAACATGACTAAAGACTTACAGCAATAAATTTGCTCTATTATTTTATATTAGCCTAATTGATAAATATGTTATGGTGTCTTGAAATATGGGACTTTTTATTTTGCATGTAATTATCTAAAAGTGAAATATTTATAGCACTTTATTATGTTTACAACAATTTCTGCTTTAATGATGAAAAGGAATTTAGGACACGTAAACATGTCTCAAATGAAACTAGACACTACTCGTTTGGACTGACACACGTTATAAATTACAATGTTATTGAAACACATTGTTTGTTTGTTTGTTTGTTTGAATGATTTTTACACTACGTTCAGCAATGTTTTAGCTATATCGTGGCGTCCTATTTTTATGGGGGTTGGAGCCGGAGAAAATCACTGATATTCAGTAGGAAAACTGGCAATCTTTGTCAACTAAACAAATTGATAAAAGTTCTTTAACTTTTTTATTCTTAGATTTGTGAATAATGTATTTAGCTATCTTTTGATACCGGGTTTTACTGCACACAATAAATTTTGCGGTCTTTCTTATCGTTCAACTAAAATATTATAGGAAAATTCTAAAACGAAAATTACAACTTACCAATAATGCATAACGCCAAAGAGATAACAGCAAGATACTTCATTCTGAAACTGCTGTTTGGAACAACTAAAACAATTTTAAAATTGTATCGTTAATCGTTTGAATGACTAAAAATTAACGTATGAAATTCATTTAAATAAGTAAATATTGGTACCAAAACTTTGGTAAAAATATGTTTAGATATTGCTTATGTAAATAAAACAACAAATTTCTCTGACGTTTAATTTTTTTATACTTTTATTCATATATTTCTTTATAAATTAAATAACACATTTCTCCTAAGGTAAAGTTTTTATACTTTAAGTAAATTATTTAAGCAATTTTATTTTCAATGTGCAGAATTTTTGTTATTTTTCAGAATCAGTTAAAATTACATTAAATTTTGACTCCTTCAAAAGTAATGTATAAAAATATACCTCAACCCATTCGCTGATTTGTGTCTTCCAATAATTTTGAAATTTATTAAAACGTTAGACATTCAGAAAGGTTTGCATTTAGGACGTGTTTTATGAGTATATTAGATTGATGTCATTGTTCACTTTACAAAAGTAAGATCTTAACGACTATGTACACGATCGTTTCTTGAATATTTTAATTTGTATGTTCTATATCTTTCATTTTTATGATAAACTAGAGAATTCGTCATAAAACTGAATTCTTGTAGTATTCTATCTGAGAAAACCTTGGTTTAGAACAAAAGATGAAAACAAAACGAATAATAAAACGATTGAATAATTTAATTTTGCTTGTAATTAATTGCAGTCTAGTTAATTTTTAAATATAAATGAAAATACTTACATGTTTGTATTTTGTTATACTGTGAAGTAATGAACACATACGAAGTATTTATACTATTTTGTACTTACGGAGCAGGATATAAATTGATAGGTGCAAATTAATTTCCAGGTAGGTCATGGTTTAACAATCTTATTTATCTTCGTCTAATGTTGATCTTCATCAATCATGTTTAAACAACGCTTAAGGTCGTAATTTAATAACCCTATAAAAACAATTGGTTACCTTTGCTTAACTTTTTAGTATTTCGCATTGCAAAGCGAGAAATTCATGTAATTTTTATATTAATAAATTACCCCCTAACCCTTATATTATTTATTAGCGTAAAGTGATAATAAAATAATATTTGGATTACAGATTTTAACAGAATTGATAAGAAATAATCCTTGTGTTATGCACATCAAACCATTTTTGGAAACCACAGAATCATATTTATGTCACCTAAATGAGATTTTGAAGCCATAATATATATGTGACTCTGAACTGCTATAAAAATCATGAAACTGCTTAATTGTGTTCTAACAACGCAAAATCATAAAAAGGTTGCGATGTTAATATAGGCATAAAATGTCTACATTGACATTTTATTGATAGAACGACCACAACCAAACAAATCTATTCGAAAAAGGCTGAAAATGAACGGATAATGAGTCGTAATCTACGACAATGTTCTTTATCATGGGTGAAGAAAGGCACTCAGCAGACACGTTACTCGTAATGGTATTTTTAAATTCATTTAATATAAATTTTTACTTCTTATAACAATGAAGATCGGTTGCAAACCGGTCCAGGGTTTCTCATCAATTCGATATTTAATATTTAAAATTTAAGAAGCATCCACTGAACGCTATCTATTTGTCTGTAAACCGGTAATAAAGTCAGGCTGAGCAAAAACAAAATATGTTCCACCATGTACATAATCTACATTTACAACACGATTTACAATAAATCTAACATTTGAATATCAAAACCGCACGTTGGACATCGAATAGAAAGCCAATTTTATACTATTTACAAAACATTGTATATTCTAACCGGAAGTCCGCTTTAAGAATATTTATTCAGGAGCCCAGATTTATGGCAGAGGAGCTATTAGAAAATATTGCAAAAAGAACACACAAATTCATGTCAAATTACATGAATTTGACATTGATCAAAATTAAGTTGTTTGTTTTTAAATAACAACAAACATTTCATGCAAATTTTTTGCAATTTTTAAAACGCTGTATTTTAAATTATGTGACGTTACCAACACATAAGAAATGACGTCACGTCACAACTGCAATGCAGAGGCAATGTTAATGATGCTCGGATGTAACGTCGTGAACCAAAGTGCCTATAAATTAATATTATTTCAGTAGGAATCGATATTATAAGCAAAGAAAGGTTTTTATTTAAAACATTTACTAGAGTCATAAAAATTTATAGATACAAAATATTACCGAGTATATTCTAGTGGTTGACATCTTGCAATGAATATAATTTGTGGTCAGGTTATGATTGGTCAGTGTTTTCTTAACGACCACAATGTCTCGTTGACAATAGCTCCTGTCAGTGTTTTCTTAACGACCACAATGTCTCGTTGACAATAGCTCCTGTCAGTGTTTTCTTAACGACCACAATGTCTCGTTGACAATAGCTCCTGTCAGTGTTTTCTTAACGACCACAATGTCTCGTTGACAATAGCTCCTGTCAGTGTTTTCTTAACGACCACAATGTCTCGTTGACAATAGCTCCTGTCAGTTTTTCGTTATAATTGTAGCTTTTTAACATTTAATACAAGACACGTTTGTAAACATCGGTAGTTTAGTATTATTTCTTGGTGACCACATTAAATGATCGTCACATGAGTGACGTCACGTCAACAACGCGCTCACAAGGATATACGTCAAGGTTATATATGCCGTAATCGATGTGTATATGATGTTTTTATATTTAGTTATAAAAGAAGAAAAAGGGAAAAACATCTTATCATATATTTGTGGCATGTCATAACAGAAACAAATGGATCATTGGTTCAAATACATGTAACAAACAAGGAAAACGTTTAACAAGCAATAATAAAGGGTTTAATTCGCTGTTATAATTTACATAGCAATATTTAAGTTTATTATAAATATTGTTTTTCGAAACGCAGACTTATATAATCTGATCCGCTTTTGTTTGGATCTGAAACTATGGCTAAAAACAGTCGTTCTGCTTTTCTAACAAGTACCAGGACTGTTAAAGTTTGAAACCATTTTATTACTTAGTAATTTTGGGGGGGAAAGGAGGTTGGGTATGGGGCTAATTAGCTGATAAAGAATAATAATAGTTCAATACTATGTAGAACAAAACGTTGCATAAAAGAAAGAATCAAATACCTAAAAAAACATCATTCCAACCGTGAAGACAGAAAACTGTCTGTGATAGCGTCAAAACATGCAACATAGTGTTTTTCGCAACATCATAAATTAAGCGCCTGTTTAATAAAAATGAAAAAGTATTGTAGGAAAAGGGTAGTCGAAATTGTTATCTCTTTCTTGTATACGTAAAAGTTAAAGGAATAATCAATACTTACAGAATAAACGATAATTATCTACGTAGACTGTCATAAAATGTAATACTGCAAACATTTAACGTTGTTATTTTCACAACACGTCCTAAAAAGGCAGAATCATGTAAACTGATTGCCAATATAGTATACTTTAAAAAGCAGTAAACGTAAATTGAAAAGTTTATAACTAACCCTATAACATTTCAATTTACGTTTAGTGCTTGTTATCTTAGCCATTTAATCAGTCAGATGTGTTACCTCTGTGTCGTTTTAATTTTTATATAGAAACATTTTCGTTATGACTGCGTCATTGAAACAAATTCCGCATTAACACCGACTATATTACATTATTGCTTATGTTAAAGTGACCGTGTGATTAAGGTCCTAAAACATCTACTATTAATTACGGGTGCGTATTGAGTCCTAATTTAGTCAGGGTGTGCAACATGAAAACAAAAGATTAACGATTTTCGCCGCACTTCGGTGTTTTTACCGAGTACACTGGAATTTTCTTACTCAAAACAAAACGCCACAATATAGGGAAAAGTTGCTATAATGCGGTTAAACCAATTTAGACAAACACAACAAAAACATATACCACATTAATTCATAACATACATTAATTTTCAGACTCTAGCAAAAGAATATCTTAATGCTAAATAAATTATTTTATTCATATATTGTAGGATTAGTCATCAAAGCATTCGTTGCTAAAGCTGTCACTTTTGCCGTCGCTGGTGGCAAAGCTGCTTGAACCATTCTCGTCTTCACAGCCATATTTTCCTTTCCTTCCAGGCTTCCTTCGTCTGTACAGTTTATTACCTACCAATAAATAATTACCAACGTTAAGGCTAGTATAATGCTAGTTATGCTTACTATTGCTTACTTATATTCGATAAATGTCATTGTTTTAACAGTCAATTGATGACAGAAAAATATTATGCTTGATGGTCAGTTTCCAATGAAGTGGAATTGCAAATTACCATAGTGTTCACATTTTAAAGTTTCGTTAATTTAGATCATACCTTTGTCATCTTCACCTCTCCATTCGTTCTTTGTCCATTTGCCTTTATATCTTCTAACACTTCTTAACACTCTGTCTAAACACAAACAACAAAGAAAGATTGACATGCTATTTTGTTTGTTTTTGTTTGTTTGGTGGTGTTTAACGCCACTTTTAGCAATTTTTCAGCTATATCATGGCGTCCAGTTTGTATTGGGTGAGGTTGTCGGAGTTCCCGGAGAAAAGCCCCGACCTGCTATTTTGTATTGGTTTAACAATGGAATAGTCTAGATATTACATTAGAAAAGCGTTTCGTACAGAGTAAATAAAGCAAAACTATAACAACAACAAGCATGTTATAAGATTAAATTGGTTTGCTTATTTTTTTATGAATTGTAGATTATTTAAATGCTTGGCACAGTTATCTACACATTCACGATTTGCGCTATGGAGCGTTGTCTTTCTGAAAAAAAATATTTACCCAGCTAGTTCTTTTTTTAATTCATATTGTTCCTTCAAGCCTTAATTCTTCGATTATTTCACTTAACAATTCCTGCACTAGTATTTGACCAAATAATCTACATTTTAATTACACAATAACAAACAGCTACTTAAAACAGATTAATTAGTGTTTGAACAAATTACCTACCTAGCAACGTACCGTCAGTCTCTGAAATAAATAAACACAAATACATTCGGATTTTATTATATTATAAGAAAAAAATATTTAAAGAGTCTTACTGCAATTAAAAATGATTGATTGTTTGATTGTATGCTGAACGTCCAGCGAGAAATATTCACCTATATTCAGGACAAGCATTAGTGAACAAACTGTGCATCAGCGGGAAAAAGATGGATCAACAAGAAAATATTTTGACTGCCTTAAACAAAAGTATTGAGTATTGAGAAGGGACGGAGAATTTAGCCCTTTTGTAGTGTTTACAACGAGTCTCTGAAATCTGCAACAAGGGTTTTTATTGTCCTTAACTCTAAGGTCCGCGATTACAGGCGTATTTATGACCTGACAACATCTAAACAAGGAGCCTCCCTATCCGCAACCTGAGGACGGGCGTGGCAGCTTTGTGGGTCGAGGAAGTTTTAATGCTCCCAGTATGATTCATGAATTAACGTTAAAATAAACATGTTTAAGACATGAGCCTTTGATAGGGTTCAGATGTTGATGGGGTCACAACAGTGAACATGCTAAATAGATGCTTTCAAAAGCCTTTGACTAATCTTATTCTGCATAACAAAATAAATATTGTTTGTTCAAACTTAGAACTATTCATGTAACGTTTGACATTTTACAACTTATTCGTTTCAACATAGAGTATTTGCATCGCTATAAAATCATATTACCTACCTACTAACCCTTGTTCAAGTGCAGCGGCTGAAAGTATACAAAGAAGTTATTCCTTGGGCTTTAACAATGTGCTTTTTTTGTTTTTCTTAGTGTTATCTCCATATGGGAATGTTCTCGAATAAAATTGACAGAACAAATATACACCACAATACAACTTGACAATTTGTTTCTCAATACACCTAAAAATTCGAAACTCTTTTCTCAATTATATGGAATAAAAAATGAATACAGATAAAGGTGTTTGAAATTTAAGATAGTTTAATTGTATCTGTATTAAATAAAAGTAAAATTCCTTAAAATATTTTGCGAGCTGCATGTGCATTTACATATCATGCAATTAGATCAATTGTACTAAATTTAAAACAATATGATTGTAGAATTTGTCTGGAGCCTTTGGCAGAGTTTCTTACTCTTCGGGAAAAATCCATTTCACAGCTTTAATCTCTAACCATTCACCTCCAATGTTCTTTTTGTAATATTCGTTACAATTATATTAACAAATAAAGTGTCTGGCATCAATGATACTCAAGGTTGTACAATTTACTACGCCATGTTGTGTCTAATCGCGAATCGTCAGTTAACAGTTAACAGTTACTAATAGGTTTAAATGTAAATGAGTTTTTTTTTATTTTTTCTCCACAACAACAGAAAGTGCTATAATAACCTGTTAAGGTCTGAGAATGTGAAAAAATAGTTAATTAAGAAATTTAATTTTTTATATTGTTTACATTGTTTTGGTAAAATTACTTGCAAACTTAAAACCAACATTGTAAAACATTGTTATTTTTGCAACTGGCATGCATACTCCCTAAACAGAACAAAATGTTGTAACTTACCTGATAAAGTTACCTGAATCACGGCTGAAATAGAACACAATATTCACATTTAAAATACTTTAAGACATACATAATATTTAAACAAATAGTCAATACAGTTTTGTTTACGTTGATTAGTTATTGAAAGTAAGGTTGACGCTGGCCTTGCTACGGTGTGGTTTTAACTTTACCGAAATATTTAATTGAGAAAGGCTCTGACCTATACAAATAACCAAATATTCACCTTTGCTATATAATTATGAATAAAAAAATACCACCAAATAATAATTATTATTGGTCGACTTAGAAACCTCTATGAAAAGCATGAGTTACAGTTACTAGTACTCACAAAAATAATAATAGTTATCTTTCCAATGACTTTTATTCAAACCTATGTATGTTTAAAAAAAAATAGTTTTGTACGATGCCACGTCAACTAATTATTTTATGTTGCCTTGGAATCTAAAGTGTGTTGGGGGGCGTACTTTCGAATTATGCGAAACAACATTGTTTATACAATTAAAACTCTTCCAAAACACTTCTAAAATATTTATGAAACTTTGTGGACCCAAACGTGTTATGTGTACTTTTATTTGTAAACGATAACTGTAATACAGATATGTATAAAGCCGACACTAAGAAGAATCATATATGTGTAAGGTATTAGTTATTTTCAACATTTGAAACAATTGTAAGGTATTCTTTTTTCTGTACGATCTCTGTTACAGTTGACTTATATATAACCTTTCCGTCGATACCTCTTATTTTCCTTATTTGACAGCTATGTTTAGTTAATCTAGAGCTGGCATCTTTCTTGAAATATTGTTTATTTAGAGTTGTTCTGATTTAAAAATATTAAGATTGGGTTTATCGACGATTACCTGACTGTAAATACTATTTATTATTTCATCTCAAGATTAATATTCTACACTTTTTCAATTACGCAAAATTAGTAAAATCGCATCACAACATTTTCTCTTGTCAAACACCTGAGGACACGCTGGGCAGCTTTTTGAGTTTAGCACTGGGAACCCTTCCTATAACATATGTAGGGAGCATTAAGCACAAAATGTAACTTACCCGTTATGCATAAACATAAGGTAAGCAAAACAGTCACCTTCATGTCTTATCTGCTGGTGTGTATTGAACTGAAATAATATAAAAACTGTAACTTCAATAAATTGGAACCCAAGCGTAAAAGGATTTTAACTTTATTTACAGGTAGACTTTACTTTAGATATTACTTCTGAGGAAGATGAAGACGTTAGAAAAATAAAGTGTAATAGCGACTTGATGTGACGAGTTAAACATTATACCAGTTACTTGTCTACGTTGTCAGTTCTGTGCTATTGTTATAAGCATTATCAAGAAAGTAAGTCAATAGTCATGAACATCAATGTACAATATACGTACTTACACAGTTTTCTGTTGCTGAATACTGCAAACTGATGAAACTGTTTTGTATTTATGCTAATAATTTTACCACTAAGCAGGATATCGTAATTCAGAAACATTAATTTTGGTCAATTAACTGCCATTTTCTAAATTAAAACAAATATTTTTCCTATAAATCTTGCAGCAGTCACGTACTACGTTATGAAAATCGCTTGTTTTAATTCGTCCAGGGCTATTATTTATTGTTTTTTAAATGAATTGCTTTATCACAACTTTCCTAAGGGAACTGTGGTTATACTGAATGTGCTATTCACAACCAATCTCAAATGGACGCCTTACTTCAGACGTTCATCAATTATACATGTTTTTAAACGTTTTTAACATTAAAAAAGAATCCCCAACATATTTTTCTGTAAAATTTAAAATAACTTCAACACGACCGTCTTTTAGTAATATTTTCCTTTCAGTGTATAAGTGGATATTAAAGATCGATAAATATTGTTGAATTGAAATGGTTCCGAAAGCAGGTGGTATTACATTTATGAACAACTTTACTTATGAGGCACTTAATGAATGATGGCACTTAACGTGTCGAGACTAGGTAAAAACGAATTTTTTTTCATTTTGTAGTAGCGACTACCACGCGTCTACCCTTTATACGAATCTTAAAACCATAACAGTACCCTGTATCGATGAATGATGTTTGTATGTGCAATTCATAGCTAATTATTAAACAGATTTATTGAATATAACGCAAATCAACGTTTAATTAAATTATGTAATTTTATTGTTTCGAACATGCAACAAAATGCACAGGCTATACTAAACCCAACAATCCGGAAGATAGTTAAAGGGAAACTTCGCGAAAACATGAAAATTTGATATGTTATTCTTCAAATAAAAAGAAATATAAATGCCTTTTGATGATTTATTGTATTCTTTACCGTTACGCTTCTAGAATGGATTAAAGGTGGTAAAATTTTGTTTATGGGGGCTGCCTTATTGACAATATTTTATCACGTGACTGCGTTTGTGACGTGATAAATGTAATTATCCAGTAAATATGATAAATAATGTTAAATATGTTTTTCTGCCTTTGCTCTTTGAAGAATATTAAAACTGTGGCGATAACAACTAACCAGCTGACAACATAAGATTACCAAATACGTCTTAATGATCTTTGTCTTAATAAAAGTATTTTTAGAAAAATTTTAACCTGTCTTTATTTAACTCAGATAATTACCTAAATAATAATTGTAATAAAAGACATATTTGTTTATTTATTTTTTTAACATCAAATAAATTCCGAAGACAATTTTGTTCGTCTTGAAACGGCAGTTGTACCTGGACGTGAAAATTTTAAAGGTAAATCATTACTCGTTTTTGAAGGGTAATTAACAGAATTAGCAGGTAAACAAACAAGATTTTTATTGTAATTACTAGATCATTTGACGCCGACTTTCAAAAGCTAATCAAATTGAAGGTTAATCATGCACTTCGAAATTAGAACGGCACGCACCCTCCTGCCAAGGACAGGTATGATTTGAATAAACCAAAGTGTCAGAACACAGGATGTATATAAGATTTCGAATACCTTTCCATGCCATGTCAAAGGAAACGTAAAACTGACACGTTGACTCAAAATATACACATGCTAAATTTTGGAAACTTTGTTACGCACACACACAATAAATGTTACCAGTATTATTAATAATAATAAATGTACTAAACGTGAAGTGAAATTTTGATGCGCGAAAACAGGATATTTAAAAATAATTCATTAAATGACCTTTATTTCTAAAATTTTCAACTTCGCAAAGATTTTCTAGAAAAAAAGTTTCGTTCAATAAGTTGCATAATCTGAATAAGTTGATAATAATTATACAAATAATTTTCAATTTAATAAATATTTATGAACAAAATTCAAACGAATATCGATGAAAAATGATGTCACCACCATAAACTATCCTCCATTTTATTCTGGAAAATGATATTCGCATGAAGTTGTTGCTCCTGTGGACATAGTATTAAGTAGAAGTCTTTAAACTGCTTAACTATTTGGTACACAAATCGGGGTTTTTTATGTTTTGTGTTTTGCTTAGATCATGAATACGAAACATAATCTTGCCACCACCTTGTCTTAAAGTCCAACCTTCTGTTATTGACCGTTTCGCGTTATTTTCATACGGCGACTTTAAGGTACTTCGATGTCCAGGGATCTCTAGCGACGACATAGTGACAAGATGGCGGACCTCCATAAGTGCATTTTTACACGGTAAATTCAATGTAGAAATTTAACCATTGAAAATATAATAAAACATCAAGAGGCAAAAAGTGTTTCTTTTTATTTGAAGAATAACATATCAAATTTTCATTTTTTTCGCGAAGTTTCCCTTTAAGGGTTGTATCCACACCGGTGAATAAAAGTTAGACAGACTCTTGAAACCTTACCAGCAATTAGGTTAAACAACTTACAGTCAATGTTTCGCCGACCTACTACTAAATAATCAGTCTAGATGCATACAATTTGGGTACTTCACCTCGGAAACCAGACAGTGACATCAAAAAATATCCCAGATAAATATTTGCAGATAGTCAGAAACAAAGTACGTGAACACGGCTTACGTTAACACGACATTTATTAGATGAATTGATTGACTGGTGCGCAGTAGTCAACCTGTGCAGAATGCTTTTGCATATAAATAACGGTGGGTAAAATCTTCAAGATAGAATTTATCAATTGATCAAGTATATTCCGAGAAGTTCTGTGCTGTGTAACAAGCTAATGGTAGAAATTAAAAAATTTTTTTTAAAGATCTTAAAGTTATGTACTTTCATGAGATAAAGTTTTGCCATTATAGTGAACTTTAAAGTAGAAACAACTAGTGTCGGAATTTCTGTGTAACGAAATGCTTATTTCTGTTTTATTCTGTATTATGTAAAAATGCACTTAAATTCAAAGTAAATTATATTTAAGCGGCTACTGTGCTCCGATCATGTGGCCAAAAAAGTACAAAATAAGAATAACCAGTGGATTGCGCAAATAAAAGATCAGACGCCTACTATAAATCGTAGTTCAACAACGATGTAGCAGTTTTATGTTTTTATTTAATGGATAGATATGACTAAATTTAATTGCATCTGCCAATTACTTGTGGAGATTTTAATTTCGAAAAATGACGTTTTCCTTTAGTACGACCATTCTACAACCACGTACAATAAACTTTATTGACGAAAATGTGAACGGAATTTCCCTATATGATTTTAGCATTTTTTTTATTATTTTTTAAGCTTTTTATTATGTTAAGGGTACCCGACAATTTTCTTTTTAAAACGTAAAGATGATATGTTGAAAGTTGAAAAATACAAAAATACGTTTATTGTTTATGCGCAAATAAACAGATTGCGCAAATTAGTCATCAGGGGAAGCTTTGCGATATTGTTTGAAAATATATATTAGCACAAATTCATGAAAACAATTAATCGCCAGGAATTTAAAATAATTAGCAACGGAATAATTTCTCGGTATTATACAAAGCTGTTATTTAAAATTTGGATAGAATAATTATACATGTCAATCAAACAAAGTCTTACAACCAACCAATTGGATAAAATCTTACAAAAGAGTGTCGGGTCAATGTTGTCGTTTGCCAATTCGTAATCGTTATCACATTGGAATTTACTTTTAAGACAATGTTATCAAATGACAAAGTGAGAATACTGATTAAATGGCGACGATTGGCAAAATAAGCAACATACTCTATCAAAACCATGAAATGACGGATTACATACATCCTAAATTTTCTACCACTGCTGTAAAATCTTTTAACAACCAGCATGTTTAGAAACATTTCAACAAACATTTAATTTATTGATAAATGCAATAATTATGACACCCGTAATTCCATATTTGTATTTGACGTTAAGCATCATTTGTTTATAAATGGACCGATTTATTCAACTTTATTTCGTATAGTGATCAATAAGTGTTTTATCTGAATTGCGTTTCCCTGGGCTGTATGTTCATTTTTAAAGTATCACGAGGCCTTGTATGTAAGACAACAAGGGTTTTTCATACGTTTTAATATATTACATTGTCAGATACTGTAAGTACCTATATAGTTCATTGTGACAAAAGTAAAAAATGTATTGGTTTGTTTATTTAAGGATGTACCGGGGGATATTTGTGCAAACTATCTTCATAGACCATTTACAAAGTACATACATCAACTAAACATTTTACATGTCAGAGGGAACAATTCATATCAACGCAAGTATTGGAAAGTTTACCCTGACATTTATTTCATATAAAGATTACATACAATTATTTTTGCATAATACCCTGATGATGCAAAGTCGATGCTAATCCCTCTACAAGCCGTAGAAATGAGGAAATCTGTAAATAATTCAATATCTTTTGAATACTTAAGAGACAGTATTTTAATTTAAGGTGTATTTTGTATCAAAAGGAACATTTGTCTTATCTTCCTTGATCCCAGATTTTGCACTTTAACAGAGTATATATGTGCAGAAACGTCGTATGATCAATTTATATATCTTACAATTCTTAAATGAACATTTTGATAATGCATTGTATCACATACTTAAACAAAACAAAAAATGTGATAGAGTTACATGTTTGAGCAAACAAGTGTTTATTCTAAGGTTTCTCTATTTTCAAGGTGTAGATAGCCTTAGCTGGAATCGGTATTGCGTTTTGTATTTGAAATTAATGATAAAAGCTCTACAACATCTTAATCATTTGGATTGTAATATTGTTTAAATTTGAGCGCCATTGATAAGTCTTTATTAGAAAACACGCGCGTAAATTTTATTAACCTTGATATCTTTGATGACATTTTATTGTTAAGTTTTATTTACCACACAGTTCTTAAAATCATAAAAGCCAAATTAGAACAACCAAAGGGAACACACAAAACAAATTATTCTCTATTACAGATTTTTTACTTTTAATTCTCGGTTTGTATGTATGTATTTTGTTTACAAGATGATGGTTTTTATTGGTAGAGAATATATGTTACCAGTGCAGAATTAGAAACCATCCGGACTATTATTACCATATCACAGAATAATGGGGAAGAGAGATAAAAATTTTAATATTTTCAGAGTTCCAGTAATATTTTTAATTTCTCCAAATTCAGAAATGAGCTTTAAAAGGAGAGAATAAACGTCAGTCCTTTAATAATGGACAGATGGTACAAACGTTAGAATTGCTGGTATAAAATATACAAAGTAAACAATTAATCCAATTTGAAAAGTCTTCTTTTTACTAAAAGTAAATATAGTTTTCTGACAATGATTAAATGGTTGAAATAAATTAATCTTTGAGATAATATATAGCATCATTATAATAAAAAAATGAAATTAAGACTGACACCAGCAGGATGTGCTTTTATTAATAGGGGACATTACTTATTAATCAAGAATACTAGCTTAGGCCTGTTCTCTGCGGATTTTTCTCAAAAGATAAACAAGGTTATTTAAAAGTTTAATGGCTTGAATACACAAAGTTCAAGCTGTATTAACAATTCGTATTCTTTTAAACTAAAATATTTCGTTTAAATATGCTAACTTAGTATAACGCAAGAGTAAAGGAAGAATTGATACAGACACAATAAATCAATACTGTGAAAGTACTTAAATTCGTGGGTATCAATTTTCGTGGTTTGGTGAAATTTTACGTGTTTGTGGGTTCTTAAATTCGTGGACTGACGGTTTCCGAAAATGCAAAAAGTGAGGTAGCGATCAAAATATATGATTACAGCAGATCATTTTCGCTGCTGATAATAAACATCAACATATAAAGAAGACAAAACAGTTTCATTACATGATGTTGTTTACGCGCGTGGTAACGAATGTAAAATTAACAACACGGAAATCAATAGCTAATTATAAACACGGTAATGTATTAATTAATTGATTAATTGCAATAAAAACTACTTTGAGTCTATTTAATTCTCTAATTGTTATCTATAGAAGTATTCCTAGCCGAAGGGCATTTGTCACTTCATGTGTTGAGTAGCAATAAATACAATGGTGTAATTTAATGTCATTTGTGCCACGATCGGTATTATCACATCGATTTAATATAGCGTGTCATTGATATGCACTAATAAAGATAAAGTATAGCTTTTCTTTTAAATATTGTATTTGTTATTTTAATTTATGTTCAAAGGAGCAACCAAATTCATAATTCCGATAATAATTTGTTACTTTTTAACATCGAAAATGAACACCTCATATATCCCCACCTTTACCGGAAGTCGATGTTTCTTCGTACGCTTTACAATTAAATGATGCCTACATTTAATAAAAACACAATTCGAACATGAAACCTGTAACATAATCATTAAGATGGATTTTGAGCAGAACATTAGTAATGGATCGCACCACAAAATCATATATTACATTTACAAATAAATGTCCGATCTCGGACATTTTCAGATCGTTGTTCCGAAGTTCCCATCTGTTAATGAAGTTTTATTCTTCGTTGGATTTTTAATTTCGTGGTCCGAGGCCTCCACGAAAACCACGAAAATTGATACCCGACGAATAAAAAGTATTTCACAGTACATGTACTCAGATATTGGGCAATAGAAGATTAAAATGTATATATTTAGTGTAAACTTTAGAGGATAGCATATTTATATTTAATAATAAACCAAAATAAAACCTTCAACGTGATGTTTACATATTAAATGTGCTTTTGTTCTCTGCTTTACATATATTTAGTTTTGGTTTGATTTTATTTATGACTAATCATGTCGGGTTATAATAAGAAAAGCATTCATAACAACTTGAACGTAGCTATTTTAGTGGTACTCTTTTACTTTTTTAATTGTAAGTTTATCTCTGTAATATCTGCGTACACGTCTTTTAGTTTGTGTTGACAATTGTGAGCAAAATGTAGCCTATATATGCAAACGTATTATAATTACAAAAAACTGGAAAAACAATATTTACTACAGGCAGACAGACTGTTTAACTATTTTGTAATATAATCTTAAGTTGCTGTGGCATGTTATTTATTTAATCTATCTATATTCCTTTATAAGGTTTCAGGCATAAATGGAAAATACAATAAAAATGTAAATGTTAAAAGTTCACAGACATTAATATTATTCTAGTTTCAACTGTGTGTGTTCGGACCTTGACTGATGAATGACGCGGTTACTTTTTTTCTGTGATGGTAATAAATATTACATATGATGATGCTAGTGTCACATGGGCGCACTCGCCACTCGTATTATAGGCAAGTAAAAACGTTTTGGATATTTAAAAAAGGATGGTTTGCATGTAGCTAACGGCAGAATACAGAATCTCATAACTTAATGCATTTTTCATACAAATAATCATTATTTACATTTTTAGCCAATCCTGTTTCTAATATGGCTTTTTTTGTAAACATTAAGCAAAAGTAGACATTTATGGTTTTATAATTATATATTAACATAACCTATGTTTTTAAATTAATATCCAAGATTTTAATTGGTTCAAACGGTTATTGATACGTAGAATCATCTTTGCATTTCACGATGAAACGAAAACACCCACGCAGAGTAATATAAATCAGCAAAAAATAAATTATATACGATTTAAATATTGACCCCGGTATATTATTAAATGAATAAAATATATATTTAAGAAATTAATGCATTCTTTTGAAGTTTCGTCATTAAGCGCTTCACTGAAAACGTGTATCTGTCTACGCGTTCTTACGTTAATAAAACGTCAAAAGATCTCACTGAATATGTGCTTCGGTTACTTTTCCATACGTTAATGAAACCTCGAAAGTTTGCATTCAATTATTAAGTTAAAGACATGCAACATAAGTCGAAAAATGATAGACATAAATGAGAGATTTCTGTGTGTCTTTATACAAAAAAGGATTACAATAAAGGCGAACGTATCTTGAGTCAATAAAAATGCCATGAATGACAAAGAAGAAAGGAATAATGGTAGACATGGCACGTGTCCTTTATAGTGTTCTGAAATGCGAGAAAGGGTTTGCTTCAGTGATGGACTTATAAACTCATTAGAACCGTTAACGATAAATGATTGTTTAATGGTGGATCTGCGGTGGCAGGCGAAAAAGGATTGGCATAATACAGGACCTGGTGTGCACCATTTTTTGTGCAGTGACAATTAAACCTTTGTTTCTGGTAAAAGGTATGATATAAGGAAATCTTACACATTGTGTATTTTGTGTTCATTCTTATGTACTACGCAAGAAATTTCTATTAGAATTACGAAATACCTTATAACATCTTACATTTCGAGTACCAAAACAGACAAGGTCTGCAATGTATCTGTCTAATTTTTGTCAGTTTTTTTCATTGTTCTTCTTTGTGGTTTTAATATGGCATAAGCACTATTATTTTCTTCCTGTTATTTCATTTTTTTGTTATGGGTTGCTTTTTTATTTACTTGTTTAGGATATATGTATTTTTATATTTGTTTATATCTTAAAAAATAATAAAATTGTAATCTCTTGTATAACTTATTTACGTTAGAAAATAATGCTGTAGAATATTCTAGAACTTTAATAAGTTCAGGGCAATTAGACTCCATTTTTTTCATTGAATTTTCTTTAAACTTGTTACATAGTTAGTTTTTATACAAGTTATCATTATTTAAAATAAAAATAGGGTGTTCAGAACAATGAAATTGCTTATTTTCCAATATGATGTAAAAGCACCTTTAATATATTTACTACATTCTGTCTAATTTAACTTTTCGAATCTGAATATAGTGTCAAGTAATTGGTATACATTTAGTGAAAACTGTTGTCTCTTGAGTTAATTCGTAAATAATTTGTTAAAAAGTACTACAAATTTATATTTTTAGTCAAAACTACCGGATTATTACTGGATTTAACCTTTGGGAAAAGGATTAACTGTTTAGTGCGTCAGTTTATTCAACGGATTTTAGGCATAACTTTTGAGACTATGTTATTGATTGGAAAAATACCGGAAATTAAAAATAAATTAAAATTACACTGCAAAACGTACTTAGTTGTTAAACATGGCGTTTACAAGAAATGTTTAATGTTTAACTGATTATTTATTTCTGCAGTTCAACTGTACTTAACTGCTATTTTTCCAATTAAAGTGCGTTTTATGTGCTGCAATCAGTGTGTAAGCGTTACAACAACACTTTTTTTCTTTTCGGACAAAATATTTTGACAATGCATCCTTTATGTATAATTAAGTTTTCTGCTTATACATAGAATAATACATGTAGTTAAACGATTTATAAATTATAAGGCAAAAATGAATTTTCATAATTTTACAATAAATTTCATTCATTGAAGTAAAAGATAACGAGAAATTACAAACAAAAATAAATGAAGCAACTACAACAATGGTCCTGACTTGGTACGGCATTTGCATAAAATGGTAGGTCAAACTAGTCTTTATGAATGAAGGTTAGAAGTTCAATGTCCAAGGAACCGGCACATTCGAAAAAAACAACCAAAACGAAGCAAGAACAGCATTGAACTTGACTTTAAACATGAATATCAAAAGTCAAAAGAAATGCATGGTGGATATTACCATATTGTATGGCATGACACCGTATGCAGGAGCAGCATGAAATCCTGCTCTACAAAAGGGAAAAATTATAATTTCGAATTTAAAATTTCTCGTTGGTCGTAAGTTCTTGTGCGGATGACAATTATCGTTATATTCTATGTGTAAGTCTAAAAAGGCTAAAGATGAAGTTGTTTCTCTTGTTCCTGCATATCCATATTTGGGATTCTTAATTAAAAAGGGATAACCAATATATCTATACTTGAAATTTAGTAATTTTAATAAGACGTGCAAGAAAGTCAGTTCCGAAAGAAAACAGGAACAAATCTACACGGATTGATGCACAGTTTTTACCCATTTGAATTCCTATTAACTGCAGAACAAACGCCCTTCTATAGTTACAAATATCTTTTTGATGAGAAAAATCTAGCATCTAATAAACCGTTTCTCGTTGACGCATATTTGTGCGCATATGAGATAGCAAACGCTTTATGTGTGATGTCTTTAAGACGGGATTTTAGTTAATCGTAGATTTTAGTGTCGAAAGCATCCTAGTTACAAATTGACATATATTTTCAATAAAAAAAGTCATCTTTGCGTATGTCTACGTTAAAGTGAAAAACGTTCATTCATTTGTTCACAATTTAATTACTCGCTAAAATACACCATCAGTAAAACAAAAATAACGAAAAACGAACAACATTAAGGACAACACAGTGGTAAAACACGCTGTCATGAAACAGTAAACAAAATCCTTGTGCGTCGGTGAATAGCCCGCTTAATAAATCTCATACCTACTTTTTTATACAATTACAAAATGCAGGCCAGAAAATAGCAACACTTGAAAAAAAATCAGATAACGACAGCCACCCTTATTTCCAAGCTCATTTAAAGTTTGCTAAAAATATATTTTTTAGTTTCTGAGGAATTTAAAAAAGAAAAAATAGAGTTATCTCCCATCAAGTATCATATTCTGTTTTTTAAGAAGTTAAAATAAATTTAAATCGGCCGAAACAAAACTACATAGTACGTTTGCTGTTGTCAAATTATTCGCAGTGTGGTCTTTTATTATAAAATATTTTTTATTTAATTTTTTTAATGAATATTTTAAATTTTGTTCAGGTGTTTACATGTTAACCGTGGCATTTCAGACTAACTATACCACATTTTAAACTTAAAATTTTTATCAATATTATTTGTTGTTTTTGCGTAAATGTTTCTAGAATGTTCATCATGAAAACAAAAAAAAGCAATTGTGTCATCATTAAAAGTGCAGATAAAAATACAATCAAAATATTTGTAAGAACTAAAACAGATATCACTGTTTTCTGTTTATAATTAATAGGCATTAACGCAAATGTATATTTGACACAATTACAAGACATGTCAACAAATATAACATGTCAAAACATCAGTATATGAAAGGTAAAATTAGAAAGTACGGATATTACAGTCATGATGATATGTATGTCTAATGGATTGATACCTAGATAAAGGATACGAGTGGACTAATGACACGTATTAGGTGGACGTTTTTACCTTATCCCATTCAGTGACACAATATGTAAGTCACTAGAAATATATAAGTCCTGTCTAGGAACAGTCAAATATCTACATCTTGTCATCACTTAACTACTTTAACAGGAATTAAAAACAAAAGCATTTTAGCATATCTTTGAGAAGAATGGATTTAAACATAAAGCTGAAACACTCCGTGTTATATAGAAACAAATGAAGTATTTTCCAGTTACAAAACATGCCAGTTAATCCAATCTGGAAATAATGGATTAGTTTACTCTTGGTTTACGTCAATTGTAAAAATATGTATCTGGCGTTCATCGAATGTCATATTATTCATTAAATTTAGATCTATTTAATACATATTATAATAAATTTGGCGGAGTAATTTTCAAAAATATTACCACTCTTTTCGCAAAGCGTTTCGGACTAAACGCGTGCCCGGAACATAATCAAATCTTGAAGTGACTTGTGAGGTACATGTACATACATTTTAAGTTGCCTGTGACAGAGTTCAATACAATTACAAGTGTGGAAGTTATTCTGTATAAAAATTTTTTTAATATAAGTAACTTTGATTATAAAATTACAATAAATAAGATTCAATCCACGTCATTTTATTGAAACTTATTTCTGAAAAGATGCTAGTTAATACTTAATAATTTTTTGTGTTACATTGGTTTAGCTTCTAGATAACGATAGCTCTGTATAACAATCACATTGAAACAACTTCAAGTTTATTATAATTTATTGATTGAAAATATACATAGTTATTGACGGAAAGTCACTTCAATGTCACTAAATTATTAAAAGTGTAAAGAAATATATTACCCTATATGTGTGAGTGTACTCGTATAAAGGAATATTTTTCAAGATGACAATATTGCCCAATCTGTTGACATTTAGATAATTAAGATGAAGTCCATATATATGCTACGTTTAATTCCACTCACATCACACGGACTAGACTAAGGGAGCAATCTAGTACGAAAAAGTTGCTAAAGGAATAGTATCATTATCCTCTTGATAGATGCAATTCAAGTGTAACACATTTGAGCTCTCCCTTTCTGTTTATCTTTTCTCGTCTCGTTAATGAATTACCCGTATATCTGACTTAATTAATACACGATGGATGTTGATAATGAAACACGAATCGATTAATCTTGCAAAGCATATAGTTTCACTCTTGATTTTATTTATCTTCAGTTTTTGTCTGTCCTCCTGATTGTGAAATCTTGTCGTCTAATCCATTGAAAGTTAAATTGATATCGTCCTTTTAAACGTCTATTAATTAAACATTAAGAAATAGATGTAATCTACGCCATAATTTTTGCTAACCGTCAACGGGATTTGAATTTGCAACTTTAACATTTAAAAAATATCGCTTCTGTAATTAAAGGGATAACACACTTTAAGGTTAACAAACGATTATCGCACGAACAAGAATCCCGTATAATGTACATAAATTCAATTAACATAAAGAAATAATTCATATTCTTTATTCAAATAAATTCCAAAAATCTCCTAAATAAAATAATAAAAAAAATATACTATATACTTTCCTGCAATTTATAAATAACAATTCATCCTTAAGGAAATGATTATTTGATAAATTTTGCATGTAAAACGTAAAGAGATATTTATATGCACGATAGCTAGAGCCATTGACATATGTTTATGAAATAAATTCACCCTTTGTGATAATGGTGGTTCGAAGTCCAATTTTGTATTTGAAAGTAAAAACTTGGAAGGTTCAAATCTGCCATTAAATAAATACCGAGTTACGGAAAGGCTTTTCTGGACACAGCTTATCGTATTCGATACGGTAAAATTCATACTAAACCTTTTGTAGCCGTTACAATTCACCTAAAATTTGTTTTAGGTTTTCAAGCAGCATGGCACTATAAGTAAACGCAACCAAGGTTGGAGACAGGATCTGTCCTAGTACTCAGCATGTAATCGGTTATATTTGCATTAACCAATATGTGTTAGAAGAAAAACATTAACGATGCTTATGTAAGATCAACTTCAGAGAGAATTTTAGAACATAAAGTTGGGTATTATTAACTACACATTCACAACTGTTTTCATGTACAATGAATGGATTTTTGTTTCAGTGAATGGCTAACTATCTTCCGTCATCTTTTTGAAAAGCCAAAAATGTATACCAGATGTATACCAGACAACACCAAACGATCAAATGTTACATTACACCACTCGCCTTGTATCTGAAATAATTTAATTGCTATATATACAGTATAAAAAAAATAGTTAATGAAATAGACAATACACATATTGACAATAATGATTGCCTGATTACATCTTTAAAAAGCCCCCATATATAACAAACAACACCAGAAGAAATCAATTTTACACTACACCCCAAAAGCCCCCATTGCGATATATAAAATACCAAACAAACATATTTAAGGAAGTAGACAATACACACATTTACAATAAATACTTGGAAAATAAGTTGATTTATATCTTAAATTGAGCGGTTAAAATATGTATACCATTGCAACTGATAACATGTGGACTAGACGCGGTGTGAAATTCCCCCAACACCGAAAGGACCAAGTGACCGTCGGTATATTCCTATAATGTTTAATATTTTTAGATAGGCAAATACAAACAATTAAGTTTATACATTTATTCCAAAGCATAATACATCAATAAGTAACAATTTATGTACACATTATCCAGTAGATAATAATTTATTATTACTGAGTTCGTTTGAAATTAGACTTATATGCCTACGTCTGGTATTGTTAATCTCGCCCTGACTTTCCTTTCAATTGTTGTCTGTTAAATTTATTACCTACAAATCAAAGTGTTATAATCAATTGAAATGAACGAATAGTGACAATACATTTAAACATATAAATTATTTTTCAAACATCCACAACAAATCAGATTTATGTATTGTCTTATTCTTTTTCAGCCAACGACTTTCGTAATTAAACAAACACATACAGCGTAACACAAAACCCGAACCAAATAACACCAATGGTGCACAACTTGCACAAACTTTTTAGAACGCAAATCAGTGTGAGATGACGTTAGCTGATTAGAAGACATTGCAGGTAACACATATAAGACATAATTACAAACAATAAACCTGCCTAATGGTTCTTGCAACATGATCTGTTTAATTTGGTATGGAAAAAGTAAATTGTCATTGAAAATACATGAATTTATTTTTTTACATTATTGTATTTTTTTGCTGCTTACATTGTAATATCTTACCTCTTGCACCACCGCCAAACACTGCCGGACCAGGATTTACTGCACCACCATTAAACCTATCAGGACCTACTACACCAGAGTTAAACCCAGCAGCACCTGGATTTCCTGGACTACCATCAAACCCTGTAGCACCAGGATTTCCTGGGCTACCATTAAAGCCTGCAGCACCTGGACTTCCTACACTACCATCAAACCCTGCAGCACCAGGATTTCCTGGACTACCATCAAAGCCTGCAAAACCTGGATTTCCCACACTACCGTCAAAACCTGCAGCTCCTGGATTTCCGGGACTACCATCAAAACCTGCAGCACCTGGATTTCCTATACTACCATCAAACCCTGCAGCACCTTGATTTCCTACACCGATGTTAAACCCTGCAGCACTTGGAGTTACTGTAGCACCGTTTAATCCTGCACCAGCAACACCTCGTCCTGTTGCGATATTGCGCCCTGCACCTGGTTGTCTGCCTAAAATTAAAGCTATAAAAACTATATCTAAATAGAATCTCAATAAGGTACCAGTGTGATACAGTTTTTTATAGTTTGAAATAAAGTAAAGAAATGTACATTATGTCATTCTTAGGTAAAAACTGTTTTAACCTCCACACTGACTATTCTGCTTTATCCCAGTTTGATGAAACAAATAACTAGTACATGCGTATAATGGAGAGACCTATGAGTAAAGCTGAAGGTCATGCCTTAAGTTTGGTGGCTTAATGATTCTCAAGAATTGTATCATATTTTAAGTGGATGGCTGAATTCAGTGACCAATATAGTTCAAACGCAGTATCGATAATCATTATTTCTTGAACAACTTCTGTTTATGACTAATACAATTAAAGGTTTATTCGTTCAAAGAAACGTAGATTTGGCTTGATGTAAGCAACGTAAATTATATTGACATACCCAATGCGCCTCTATTATTCCATTTTGATCCTGAAAGCAAACACGAAGTCATTTAGTTTTAAAAGGCCGTTTATTTTAAAAGGTAATTTGAATATTTTTTCTCAAAATTAAGGCAGAATTAAAACCAATTATTGCTGTTTTCATGCTTAAAAACCATAGCTACCATACTGATACTTGCATTTAAAGTCGTGATCTTCGTTACTTTGACTGACACGGAAAGAACACACATATATACTTCAATAATATTATTAGGATAATGGTCAGGTTAGTTATATAATTTCTATTTCTTTCTAAAAAACAAACGACATTTTGGCTCTGTAAAGTTTGTGTTACCTTGAAAAATAAACTAATAATTTACTTACCTTCCTCGTCTCTTGTTTTTGCTGAAACACATGTAAAATACAACCAGTTAAAATATTCAATTTAAGTCATTTTAAATGTACATGTGCAGCATGATTGGCAAACTTCCCGATCAAGGCTGGACACCATTCATGATATACCTAATTATAGCTGAAAGTGATAGTAAATTAAATTCAAAGAAACAAGAAATATTCGTTTCATTCGCTCTAAGTTTCATCATATTTAATTGTTTAAGTATAAAAATAAATCTTTTTAAATGTCTTGTACAATCTGGCTTTAAATATTTCGTACTGGAATGATTTATTTATTTGTATATAACAAGTCACTGACATATTACTACTATATATCGCGGACAGTTATAAGTGGAGACCTATGAATAAAGCTGCAATTCATTCATCACATTTGGTGTCTTAATGATTCTAAAGCCATTCATCTTTTTAGCTAAATTTAATGGCCAATATAGTTCAAATTTGTCGAACACATTAAAGACCTGTCTATATGTGTTTTTAACAATTGGCTGGTAATTCAGTAGAATGTTATTTTATTCTTTGAATGAAACGTAGATTGTCTTGATGTAAACAAAGTAAATTATATTGACATACCCCCTACTCCTCTATTATTCCATTTTGATCCTGAAAGTAAAAAAGTCATTTAGTTTATGAACGTAGTTTATACAGAAGGTATTTGAAATTTTTCAGCAACATTAAGGCAGAATTAGATCCAATTATTGAAACTGCCATGCTTTTAGAGTAATATCCTATTGTCATATTTTCAGTTAACGTTGAGATCATTAGTTTAATTTGCACGGACGCAAAAATGAAAAACATATATACTTCAATCATATAATGAGGATAATGGTCAGGTTAGTTGTAGTATTTCTATTTCTTCATTTAAACCCAACGACATTTTGGCTCTGTAAAGTTTGTGTTACCGTGAACAATAAACTAATACTTTACTTACCTTCCTCGTCTCTTATTTTTGCTGAAATACAAATAATATTCAACTAGTTAAAATATTCAATTTAAGTCATTATTAATGTACATGTACTATCTGTGCTGCATGATTGATACTTACCTAATTAAAGATGGAGGCCATAATATAGCTAAATATAGCTGAAAGTAAATCCATTCAAACAAACAAACAAACAATACATATGTACTTTCGGTTGTAGTGGATCACTATTATTAGTTTAAGTATGAAAACAAATCTTTTAGAATTTCTTATACAAATCAGCCCTTTACTGTTTCGTCCTCGCGTAACTTATTTATTTGTATATAAGTAGTCACTGTCATACTGATTCCTTTACGATAACGCAAAGCGTTAAGTCAATATCAAAATTTTAAGTCACTGTTTTAATTGTTATCACTTGCTTCACAACGTAATATAGATTTAAAGATCCTTTTTGTAATCAGTGCATAAAGGTTATCGCATTATCTTGGATATTGAAGCCAGAAAATCAATGATATGCTGAATAACTGTGCTGTATTGTCTTGTTATTTGTTTACTAACCTCCTGATGTCGACTCAATCACAACTGAAATATAAAACAAATATGTTATAATTATTTATATTTTAAGTTTGAAGCATGTGTTTGTGATTGCTTTATAATATTTATTTGGTTATGTAAAGCAAAATGTTATGGTAATTGCACACGACATGTTTGGATGCTTTTTGTAACATCACAATAATGTAGGAAGGTTATGAACTCGATAATAAATAATATAGCGCACTACATGACATATAAAATTAGTAACCTCCGCTTGGACATGAAATCCTAACACTGGACAACAAAACGTTCTTTCTTTACTTAATATTACAAGTTAAATGTTAGTACTCAATAACACTGCTTTAAACGCATGTGCTTAATTAAATACATTTAAAAATAAACCTGAAAGTACCTTTACTTAAATACATCGGAATATTACGAAATAATACGCAACTTACTGATAATGCACAGTAAAACGACAAGCATCTTCATGTCTGAAAACTGGATGTGCAAATTCTGAACTAAAAACATACGAATTTTTACTTTGAACATATTATGCTAATAAAATATGAACCTTAGGAGAGTAAGTGTTTCTTGACTTTTAACGACAGTGTTTTTTATTGTGTCGGAGTACATGTAAGATGGGTTTTCCCACTTTGAAAATGCAGTTGCATGTATTTGTTTTGTTATTTAATAAGAGAATTGTAAATTTTGTTGGAAAATCTAATATGTTCTAATTAAAGCGTGTAACAGGTTAACAATTATACTACTTACATTTTCGTCTTCAGTTGAACACTGGTAGGTATAGTGTGAAAGGTTGTAGGTATTTATAAAAATAATACTAAGGAGGAGATAAATTGATAGATATAATTAATAATATTTATGTCCTTGTATTTCCTTTTGTTAGTTTCCATAAATCATTCTGTTCCACAGTCCGTACTAATACATACTATAATTGGATGACCTGTCCGTTATAGTTTAACTTCCTCACATTAACACAGACTCCGAATATATTTGTAATGTATTATACTTTTATAACATACGTAGTGTGACGTAAAATCTATCTGTCAAGAATAATATCACGAACTGACGTTGACAGAAGGTCCATTTAACCAAGAATTAAGGTACCAATTTGACATTAATAAACTGAGATAGGTTTTTTTTGTTTTAATATGGTGCAACACCATTTCTCTAATATTTCAATGATATTATTGTATACAGTTATTAGGAAATAGGCAGAGTACCCGCTTTCGAGTGAAAACCACTGATTTTAGACGGGAAAACTGGAACCTCTTGCCAATAGGTGTTTAGTCGAGCACATTCTGTCCGCAATAAGCCTCGAACCCGCAATCTCAGTAGATGACACTACAAAACTGATGCTAGAGACATATTATATTGTAATACTGCAGGCTGTGTATAAGGTAGAGTCTGTAATACAAACCAGTTCCATCACAAGAAGATTGATTGATTAATGATCACAGAAAAGCTGTATTAACTAGACTTTCACAGTGACACAAATGACGTCATATGACTTCAAATTTTACGATCGTCATTAATTCTTAGTTGACCGTTAAGGAACGTCTTTACCACAAATAAACATTAATTTGTTCCGTTTGTCGTAACCACTTCCCACCCTTCATACTGGATTATCACCACCCCCATTAAAATAGTTACATAATTTTAACCTAAGTGTTACGACGTGTGCCATGCGTGGAGCAGGAGTTTTTTACCCTTCCAAAGGACTTTACTCATTTCCGGGTTTTAGTGGGGTTCGTATTACTCAGTTTTGTGATGAGGGTCTGTTTGTTTATCTCTTTGTCCTAAATCAATCTTTCCTCACTAATCCTTGGTATCTTTAATTCTTTTACTTTCAGGATGCCCTTGAAAAATACGAGTAAATGTGTGACTTGTGAAATGTCTACACCTAATTTATTTGACATTTTCCTATGAGGTTGTTGTTTAGAGTTTATGGAGTTTATTCCGGGCATTTTTTTTTCTTTCATTTGTGGGGTGTTGGTGGCCAAGGTGGTTAGTTATCTAGTATTCATCACTGGCGTGTTAAAGCGTAGGTGCAAATTCGAGCCTTACCGTACGCGGGGTGTGCTCGATTCTGTAATTCATGAAAGTGAGCTACAAGTGGGGATGATTTTTACTGAATACTCCGACTAATACTAGATGCTATAATATGTCAAAAAATTGTTTTTCGGATATTCGAACAAACCTTTTTTCACTTTTAAAGTTTAAATAATGTTAAAAACATTTTGAAAGTCTGCAATTTATTTAAATTATGTCCAACAAAATTGATCTAGTCACGACAAAAATGACATTTCAAATACAATATACAATTCTAGAATAATATGAACAAAAATAATAATGAAATTTCAACCCTGTTTTTCAATCATGTTTAAATTGTAAGGGACAGCATATTATTATCCTATCGTCATTCAAAAAAAAGTTACGACATAAACTCCTCAGAGAAAGTCGTGATCTCTTTTGATAAAACAACATTTTGTATAGAACAGTTCTTATTTTACAGTTTGTTTGGTTAATTTATGTTTTGGGTTTGAGCGCCACTGATAAGTATTGATTAGACGAAACGGGCGTCTTGCGCGGTAAATTCTAACATTGTTCTCTCTGTATGAAGTTTTATTTACCAATGCAGGCTTACACAAATTTATTTATTTTCTTTAAGAAAACTTATTGAAATACCTATAACGTCATGTAGAGAAACATCATGTATAGATTGTTTTAACAATGAAATAGAGTACATATAAGCAACTGTATTGTTAAAAAAAACCTCATGATTTTGTCTGGAGCTTTGCAGAATCAAGCTTTCTTACGTCATTTAAAAATTAACGACGACGGTCAATTCTATTATTTTTGTCCAAACGAAACGTTTGCCAGTAAGGAATTGGGTGCTGATAGTTCATTTATTCCTATAAAACACGTAATAGTACAATAAGTATATCAATGACAACACCCGTGAACCAATAACTTGTTAATAATAAAATAAATAGGAGACCGTTTATATATTATTGGAACATAGAGAAATATACTACAACAAAAAATACACTACTAAACGGCACACCCGTACGGACACACATATGTGCCCCTCGTTTGTGTTTCTTATTTGTTGTACATTTTTGGTATTTAGAACTGTCGGCCGGTTTATAAGGTTTTCTGTGATATCGTATTTAAATTTTTTATTTTCTTACGTTTGGGAAATTCTGCTTTTTCTGTAAGGATATATGTCAGTCTTTAAAATAGCTTTTCTCAATGGCCCTTTATATAAGTGCAAATGGATTTGGGTTGTTATAATCTAAACTTCTTGGTGTATCTGACCATATTGTATCCGCTAATCATCTATATACGTCACGCTATATTTCCTCATAGCTTAATGTCTGACTTTATTCATCTCAACGTTACGAGTATTGATACACTGTCAGTTATTGATATTTTGGAAAATGATGCAAAGTTATATTAGCATGAATCGTTGTCTATTTCACTTTATCTGACATTGTTACCCAACTTGCCTGAAAACCTAATCTTATTGTATTAACTGGGACAGAAACACACCATATAGGACGTAATATAATAGATCTTTGTTGTTAATTTTTTTCTATGGGGTGGAAAGAGACCATGTCTAAAGCAGATGGAATATTTTCGGTTGTCTCTTATTAAATGAAACATTAGGTATGTCTTTGAATTACGAATTGGCAAAACATTTTGTTCTCATTTCACTTCAGTGTTTTTTTTTATTTTAAGATAATAACAAAGAAGATTGCATTGCAGATATATACAAAAAAAATAAACACTTCTAAAAGATTTTACTTTTAAGAAAAAAAACTACACATGGGACATAATATAATGGTGAACGACAACTGCTTTATGATAATGCATTTATAAATGTTGTAACCTGTCATACGTCCTTAAATTCTCTATGTTTTTCTGAGACAAACGACAGATTATTTATTATTAACTATACTATTCAAAAAATACAAAACGCATAGCTCTTTTTAATTGTTCTGAATGCAAATTATTTATTTTACCAGTTGTAATAAAATAGTTATGATTATTCATTTTTTACAGGCAAGTTTTCTACACTAAAGGACTGTTAATTTGATTTGGCCAAATGGGCACAATGACTCTAAAAGGGCACATCAATTCTATCGCCTTCAAATTTGGTTAACGTTTTTCACGTACACTTGGGGCTAATTCAACCTTAATTTTAAAGTGTATAACAGAACAAGGTTTTAGCTTGAATTCATTATAACGTTAAAATATTGACATGCCAAGATTGAACACTACTACTCAAAATATCCTCATCAGGCGAGAGTGAGATTGCACGAACGGTAAGCGTAAACCATAGTTCAATTTCTTGGCTGTTAAACAGATTCCAGCAGACCAGAGTGGCTATTTTAATGACCATCCAAGACCTAGCTCAACGATTTTTAGTCAAGATCGCTACATTTGGGACTTTCATCTACGGAATCGAACCGCTGCCGCAACAGCCACTCCAGTCGAACTATATGGACTAATAAGAATCAGCTAGCATCGAGTCTGCAGCTGACTACAACAATTTCAACAAAATCATAGGAAACCTATAAGCCCGTATTTCGGAGCAGTTTTGACACCTTTACACAGTTGAGAAAGAGTACTATGATGCAACGAATAAATGGGCTGGACATTCTGCAACCGGTAAAGATTCTGGTTCAGAGGCGGAAACGGTTTTCTGCTGCAGAAACTTGTTTGGAGAATCCGTGTATACTAGAGCAGGAATAAACGTTTCTCATCCTACTGTGTCTACTAAATCATGATGTGGGCGGCTATCTCTAATGACGGTAAAACCAAACTGGTAATGTCCTAGGCAATTCAGTTTAACTTCTTAAATGTACAGAGACGAAATTGTCCGCGTAATTGACTGACAGAGGGAGTTGTTCCAACAGGACAAAGTCAGGCTTCACACAGCGAGCTTAATTAGGAACATGAATGTGCTCCCAGGAGTTTCCAAATTACTGCATTTAAATCCTGTTCCAGGCTATTTAACGACTGAAAGGTACGAAGTCGATATTCTCTAACCTGATATGCGTAATTGACTGACAAAGATTAACAAGGGACTACAAAATCAATGTGCTACCGCAGCCTTCTAAGTTATTGGATTTTAATCCAACTGAACACTTGTGGGACCGGCTGAATAAACGCGTGTCAGCTCTAACCTCCACTATAGATCCTTAATCAGCATCGTCAAATGTTACAACAGGAATGGCTAAAAAATCCACGTAATAAGGTACAAACATTGATTGACCTAATGCAAATGAGATGCAGGGCAGTGTGAGCCATCTTCTGTAATACATATTCTGGGATCCTGACTAAATATTCTCAATACCGTAAGCGGACTTTCGGTTCGAATATATAGTCAGGTCACCAGCAATGAATCCGGTCAAAATTTTGACCGGTTTGCAACATTCGGAATGCCTCAAAATTTACGTCAGAATTAACTGTAACTGACGTAATTCCGATTCAATGAATTATGACGTAACGTCCGGCGTCCCGTTATCAAATTCAAATCAAAATACAGTTGATCAAAGAATGATTTTATAGATTTATGTCTCCTTTGTGGAAATAACTCTACGGGGAATGGTCAGTTTAACTCGAAAACCGGAAAACAAGAAGCAGGTATATACTCTATATAAATTGTATTCTGACAGACATTTTTGACGAAACAAATTTAATTAAAACATGGCGTGTTAAACAACCAATCAAACTAGGTAGTAAACTGGTGGGGACCTGGGGTTATATTTGAAAGTGAAGCTTGCGTAAATGAAAAATATTGCACTAGGGAACCAGGTTAGTGTAATACCATAACTTCTTGTTAGCGCGCATACGCGTCAACAATTTCCGTCAAATGTTTCGTTTCTTGAATTTCATAATTGTTTAGTTCAAGAAACGTTTATCAATATTTTACGGCTTCTATTAGTCGGTTTGGTTTAATATTAAGATTGGCGATTTGTTTAAATTAATTTTATTATCTACGTGATTTTCATACCAGTCAGACTCCGACTTCCTGTTTTCCTGTTTGCGGCGCATTTTTCCCAAAAGTTTTCGTGAAACATTTCTTGGATTAAATCCGAAAATTTGGGTTAATGAATTGTATATTGTTTTTTTTTCAGACATCTTCTGTCACCGTCATTAATTTGGCTGTCCACCCCATTAATCATTGTTTCTTCTGTATTGTTCACCTTTTGATACAGCGCTTTTAACGAGCAATCAGCACACGCCAGGAAGATTGATATTTTATAAATTATCTATACTATCTATATCATAAAAAATTAATTAGACTGCAACTTGCAGCGTCAAAGAAATTAAATGAAATTTAGTAGGAGTGAAGAAAAAAGAAAAAAAAAGGATAGTAAAACACCAGTATGTTTCCTAACTTCGTTTCAGACAAAACAATAAAATACGAGGTGTATACATTCAATATGTATACAAACACTTGGTGCAATTCGTAAGCTTTTATGCGGTTGTGATTGTGTATCGCAATTTGTACATAGCATATTTTATGCCAAAAGATCAAAAGTAATTTGCATATATTTCTTTTAATGCTTTATATAACCCGAAAATAAATATTTAAAACAGATTATCACGTTACAAATATATGCTTACCCGTCTTTTAATATATTTTTGCCCCTGTCAATTTAAAATCTAACAAATTAGATTAGAAAAAATAACAACTGCGATTTCATCGATTTGAACTTGTTTAAATCTTTTTTACCGTGCTATGGCAAAAGTAATTAAACCCAGGGGTACAAATTGTGCTTCACTCCTTGCCGGCTTGTTTCGTTATTCATATTTGTTACAAACTTTTAAAATAAATAATAACTTCCAAACGACGTCCTGATAATGTGGTTTTTATATTTATTATTATTTGATGTGTTAATACCTCGCCAGTACAATGTTATTCTAAGAAACCATTTACAAATTGTGATATTTGTGTATGACAATACCAGTTAAAAGATTAAATATTACATTACAAAAAAAATGAGTTAACATGACATTAATAAATGACAAATTTACAATACAAGCTCATGATTTATACAATATATATGATTATTGACATTTTAATAAGTTATGAATTTATTTTCTAAGAACTTAGTCAAAGCATTCGTTACTGAAACTATCACTTATGTCATCACTAGAGGCTAAACTGCTGCTACCATTCTCGTCTGTGCATCCCATTTTTCCTGTTCTTCCCTTCACCCTTCGTCTGTATAATTTATTACCTAAAAATATATTTTGGTGATACATGTATTGTTTATTTATTAAACTGTAAAAGGTTCTACATAAAAGGCGTTTTGTCTAAAAAAGCCCTATCAATAGCGATTACAGCAAAAGGAATAAGATGTTGTAAAGGTATAGATGATACACCTAAAACCAAACACAACCATAGATACATTGTTAAATACGAAAACTGAAGTGAAAAGTAGCAAATATTTTTATATACCTCCATTTTAAAGTGTTCTTTTCACACGTTTATAAAACAAGACAAGATAAATCACCAGGATACATTCGTGATATATACTTTAATTTTCAGCACCGTTATGAGGTATATATACTATGTCCAAATAGGTTAAGAGTTAGATGGCTTCGCATTAGAGTTTTATGTTTGACGAATGTAACCATATTAACACATATTTAATCATTATTTTCAGAATAAAGGGAAATAAGGTTTTATTTGATCCTAATAATGTAAAAGAAGCAAATGCTCATACAAATAACACAAATTGTCATTGGAATTTGTGAACGCTGTACCAAAGCTTACCGAATGAATCTTCACCCCTCCATTCGTCTCCATTCCATTTTCCTCTAAATCTTCCTTTGTCACCTCCAACAGCACCAGTACCAGTAGCAGCGTTGTTAGGTACTCCTCTACCACCAAATCTTACACCAGCAGCTGGACCTTCTGCTCTAGGTGTACCTTTGGTACCACCTGTATTAACAATTGTTTTTCTATTACTGTTTGTGCTGTCTACGCCACTACCTGTACTCACGTCAACATCTAAACCATCTGCGTTTGCGTCAACAACTGTATGACTATTAATTGGTATTTTTCCTGTACCACCTATATTTCCAGCACCACCTATCTTTGGGCTGCCTCCTGTACTTCCTGTCCCACCTATATTTCCGCCAGCACCACCTATCTTTTCGTGGCTTCCTGTACTTCCTGCACTACCTATATTTCCGCCAGCACCACCTATCTTTTCGCTGCCTCCTGTACTTTCTGTACCACCTATATTTCCGCCAGCGCTACCTATATTTCCGCTAGCACCACCTATCTTTTCGTTGCCTCCTGTACTTCCTGTACCACCTATATTTCCGCCAGAACCATCTGTTTTTTCGTTGACTCCTGTACTTCCTGTACCACCTATATTTCCACCAGCACTACCTATCTTTTCGCTGCCTCTCGTACTTCCTGTTACACCTATATTTCCAGCACCACCTATTTTTTCGCTGCCTCCTGTACTTCCTGTACCACCTATATTTCCGCCAGCACCACCTATCTTTTCGTTGCCTCCTGTACTTCCTGTCCCGCCTATATTTCCAGCACTACCTATCTTTTCGCTGCCTCTTGTACTTCCTGTCCCACCTATATTTCCAGCACCACCCATCTTTTCGCTGCCTGTACTTCCTGTACCAACTATATTTCCGCCAGCACCACCTATCTTTTTGTTGCCTCCTGTACTTCCTGTCCCGCCTATATTTCCAGCACCACCTACCTTTTCGCTGCCACCTGTACTTCCTGTACCACCTATATTTTCGCCAGCACCACCAAACTTTTCGCTGCCTCCTGTCCTTCCTGTCCCACCTATATTTCCGCCAGCACCACCTAACTTGTCGCTGCCTCCTGTACTTCCTGTCCCACCTATATTTCCGCCAACACCACCTAACTTGTCGCTGCCTCCTGTACTTCCTGTACCACCTATATTTCCTCCAGCACCACCTATCTTTCCGTTGCCATCTTTACTTTCTATGCCACCTATAATTCTGCCACCATCTATATTACCTGCACTACTTGACTTTCCTTTTCCACCTGTACTTCCTGTGCCACCTATTAGTCCACCACCACCTATATTTCCTGCATTACTTGTCTTTCCTTTTCCACTACCTGTACCACCTACATTTCCTGCACTACCCATCTTTCCGCTGTTATCTGTTCTTCCTAAAGCAACATTATTTTTTGTAAATTCTGTTTTGTCTGAATTAACAAATGTTTTGAATAATATGTTTTAAATATGTTTAAACATGGGTTACATAATGTCTCACGCTAAAAGATAAAAAAAATCCTTTATTCTCAAGTCACACCCGCCCCCCCCCCCCCCATCCCCAGGGCTCAGTTTTTACGCTTGCATATTTTGTTATTATTACAAAGTATGTCATTGTGTTACGAAAATCAAAAAGAAAAAATATTTCCACATTAACCTGTCCATATTGCACACTATGCCTTTTTTACATGTCACAAATCGTCTTTGACTTTTCCTATGGGAATAGTACACTGTAGGTGTGTTTGGTTGATTTCAATTTGCACCATTTTTCGATCTACAAAAGGACAATAAGCTCGGTAAGCAGTTTTCATTTGTCAGGCAAAAAACCTCCTCACAAACACGATGACTTTTAGCATAGACGGAAGCAGTTGCTAACTAATTTAATTGTTCATTGACACTGCAGATTTTTATTCTAAGGTGGTGCACTGTCCTTTGACATTTTTTACAAAACAAGAATGAGATAAAAATGGCGAAAATGTTACTCGATAGTGCAGGGATGGTGTCGAAATAAGTGCAAGTAGGATGACATTTACTTGTAAATAAACAACATTTTTGTACCTCCTTCACGTTGCTCATCTTCTCTTGTTCCTGAAATTTTAATAAAAAGATATTTAGCTTATAGATTAATAGTCTTTTACGTTTACATCGGTATCCTTTAAAGGAGAGTTTTCAACCTTATGTGCATGTATTTCAAAAAAATGCAGGACATTAGTATAGACGTTAAAATTCTGAATTAATCTGAAATAATCTTTTTCCTCGGAAAGGAAACAGGCTCTGGAACACTTTTCTGAACAGGAGTACAAGTGGTCTAGTAGGAGATTAACTGGCCTTTACACTTATAATTATAAAATGCATAGATTTATCAATAGAGAATCAAATCACGAACGTTTGTTCACTCACCCAAACTTCTATAGTCAATAAATCTTGCGTTATTATTTATTACAAACTTTATTTACGAGTTTGTAAACGACACCGTCACCTATAGGTACCATCAACATCCCCTGAATAAAGAACATCCACGAAGCAAAACATTTTAACTTTAACTAAATAAATATAGTCACCGTCAACCATATAAACAACGTCATCGTCACCCAAATAAATGACGTAACCGTCAACAATATAAACCACGTCAACGTCACCAGAATAAATTACGTAACCGCTTCCCAGAATAGCGTCATGTCAACCACAGATTACGCTAATATTTAAGCAAACATGTGCCAGTCACCTTCACTGAAATAAGTGAAATTCCTTTTTTTACTGTTTATACTACTTTTGCAACTTGACAAAAAATTTTCAGACATATCTTATTATTGATCTGTCGCCATTTAATCTAGAAGTGAACAGCTCGAACTACTTCTACAAACTGGACATAAGTACAGGTTCTTTTTAGTTTTTCATAAAAAGAACTGACCAATCACATAATTTCTTAGCAGATTTTGGACCGATTGCACTATCATGTGAAACGTTCAAGTCATAAAGGTAATTCCCGGTACACGTTTCTCATCTTCGGTTTATTAAAACATTACCTATAATGACATTATAACTGCAATATTAATTTTTATTCTTTATTAAACATAGATATTACTTTATAGATATAAAAGACAGTATGACGTAATGAAAAAGAATTAAAATCAGAGTTTAGTTTTGACAATTTTGACAGTTTTTTACTTACACTACACGATTGGAACAAACAATAACTGAACAATATTTATTCTTATCACAGAAGTGGAGAAATCTATTTCAATAGTTTTTTTATTCAAAATCATTGCATTTTTAACATTTTTTCTGCCAAAGTTGATGCTTTCAGCCTTTTATGATGCCAATTTTAAAATTACATTGAAAAACATATTTGAAAATAATAACAGACTATTAGAACAACATTTCTACTTATTCATTTTGCGAGCTGAACATTACTGTCACAGTTTAAATCTTTTGCCAAATCAAGAACCTAAAGAGTCCTTTTACTTCATTCATAGTAGTGTGTAGGCATTCATTGAAAGAAAATCATTGAAGGTAAAGGTTTTGATTTTGACTTAATGGTGCTCTAAACCCTAAATACTGTTCCAAAACCAGTCATTGACAAGAGTAAAATGGCTAGAGTCATATTTAATGTAGATGGGATTGTACCAATTATGTTTACATGTCTGATAAATTTCTATAAAGTATTAAATATCATCAAGTGCTATAAACTGTGATGCAGTATGTACACGAAAGTTATGTATATCTCAAATTTTAGTGTTTTGTCAAATACAAAGTATCTAATTCAAAACAGACTCAAACACCTGTCTTGATATTATCGGATTGTAGTGACGCAAAAGCATGCTATAAAAATAACTCAAAAGAATGAATGTGTACTCACCTATAACTCCTGTCTCGATTACCACTACAATATAAAAACGCTATGGTATTACATAATACTTTTAACCAATTAAACTTCAAAAGAGAATATTATTATTGATACTACGGTTTTATACTTGTTTCGCTTATTACGATTTTGTAAATACTTTTGAAACAATAAAAGCTTTAAAATTTCGTGTTTTTATTAACTGGAGTCTTTTGCTGCCTGGTTGTTTTTTCTGTCATCAATCATTTTACTACACACACATGCAGCGCAATTTAAGCACAAATTATAATGTGTAGAGCTATGTATTTTAGTGTAAGGACTTTGGAAATTTGACATTTTCCCTTTGGCTTTGGTATTAAACTTTATTTTACTAGTAACTAATTATTTTACTTTGTGGTACATGTACTAGTCTGGTTCAAATAATTAGTAAAGCAAGCCTTGATACGTTTTTCACTGAAATAAGTCAAGGGCAACTCAAAACGAAATCTAGTAAAAGTGTTGTCACAACAACCAATATATGAAATAGGATATAGAACGCCTTTATATAAAATAAGTGGCGTGAACCATCTCTGGATTCTTAAATGACATTCAAAATCTGAATTCATCTTGTTCTTAATTTTGTTCTTGCATTAAAACAAGATTTCTCGACTCTGTATAATACAATCAAATTTTTAAAACTCGTCGTTTCTTTTAGAAATCTTTATCAACTGCAGTTCAGGACATTGGTCTACATATTTAAATATTTAATATATTATGTAGAAACATATAACGAGTGTGAAAAACATGAAAACAGTATCTTTTGTGTGAGTGGAAGCCGATAAAGACATGAAAACAGTATCTTTTGATTGAGTGGAAGCCGATAAAATAGGTTAAAAATGTTGGGTTAAAATAGATATTAGTCACAATATAATATGTTATGTGGATTTGTGTAAAAGCGATGATAAATAACAGCTCAAAGGGGCAATGGCTGTGTGTAAACTAGCTCTCTTATGTGACATAAAATTAAAATCTAACTTTATACAAACGGTAAATTTTCAATAAAATCACTAAAGCTACAGTCGGCATTATAACGCCCAATTACATTGTACATGTATATAGTAATTGTAAATCAAGTTTAGTTGAGAATGGACATATAATTATAACTAAAATAAACTTACCACTAATGCTCAGTAAAACACTAAGAGCAACTAGCAACTTCATTTTTACTGGCTGTTTAAAATACAATAAAATGTTTGAAAACTGTTGATAAAAATATTACTGTTCAATAAATTCTCTAAAATAAACGATGAACATTGCGTCCTTTTGAAACAGTGGTGATGTTTTGTGATCACTTCTGTTTGAAGTATTTTTTTAATTGTTTCTTATTATAATAAATTATACACATGAGAATAAAATGTATAAATAGTGGCGGATCTGTAGTTTGTCTTCAGTAAGCTAAGAAGGTATTATCAGCGTTGTGATTAATTTTTGGTCAAATGTACTCGACAGTGCACTAATAAGAAATCATTTATCGGTAATTACGTTATGGGATTGTTATAGCAACATGTTTAATAATTTATTTATTTATTTTCATCGCACGCTTTTTTTAGTTAATTTTATTCTAGAGATGCGTCAACGGCCGACTGATTACGGTAGTGCATTATTCACTATTCATCATTCAGACATCTCCATTAAAGTGGAGTGTAAGAGCCTTTTTGATGGCACGATGTATTAGTCAACAGTAACTGCTACTGTCTTCACTTTTATTTTTACTTCGGAAGGTCAGTAGTTTTAAGCGTGTTCTACGGGATTCTACGCTACCCCCTATATAAATGGACGCTATGAAACATCGGGGAAAAATAGTCAGTGTGGTGTTTAATACAATAGAAGCAAATACACAATTTTATATTGTGTAGTGACATAGTGTAAATAAACAAAGTAGTAAACCAATAATATCGAACGAAATTTAGTCCTGTTTTAGTATCCGAGACATTTATTTATTTCGTTTTGAAATTAATTTGTATATTTAATGTTTAAACACGCTTATCCCGCATTAAAAAATACAGTTACATTATTAAATTTAACTAAAAAATAAATCCGCTTTTAAACTTCATTAGATGATATCTTTATGCTTTAATATGTTAGTTCTTGTACAATTATAGTGCATAATACTTACACCTGCGTCTTTGGAAAAACAACTGTTCAGTAGTGAATGATGTAGGTATTTATACTCAAATTATTTACTTCTAAACATGATATAAAGTGATAGGTATATATTACTTGTCTTTAAAAGTAAAGAAATTAGCTGTCGACTTGTTTTCTGTCATAAATCAGTAAACTACACGCACGTAAAACTGCGCAATTATAACTGAAATTATAATTTTTAGGGCTATTTGTTTCAGTATAAGTACCGAAAATTTTACTTGTCTTTGTTTTTGGTAGTTAACTTTACCTTGCTGGTATTTTAATTATTTCTTTCAGTTTGGCATTTACTACCCTTGGCAAACAAGTAACAAAAGCTTTGATGATGTCTTTCACTAGAATAAGTTGAGGGCAATATGAAGTACTCAAAACGAAATCTAGTAAAAGTCGTTACTTCACCCAACAGAATTAGGATATAGTAGGCCTTTAATTATTTTAAGTGGCTTAAATCATATTTGAATTCTTTACTGACTCTTTCCAAATCTTCATTCGCCATTTTTTAAAATTGTGTTTTTGTATTCACACTTGATTTCTCGAGGATGTACTTTATCATCCCATTTTTTAAACGCATCGTCGTTAAGCAATCCGTTTATTAACCAACCCGATTTAAACCAGGTAAACTCTAAATTATAAGACTAACAGGATGACTTTAACACGACATGTAAGAATATTAAAGCAGCAAAGCACAGAACACCTGTTCTTAGAAGTATTTGTGTTGGCTATTTTGTTTTCTAAGAAACCACAAAAACAGCTTCATCTACATCATTTTTAGACTTACACCTCAAACATGACACGAACGGTCATCTTAGTACTAGAGTTTATGACAAAGGAGGCGATTTTAATTTCATAATTATACATTTTTCTTCACCTATGCAGGAATATTCAAGCTTCTCCTGCATATGGTGTCAATATTTCTCAGTTGATCTGGAATGCAAGAGCAGCTGCGAGTATACTGATTTTTGTAAATGTCACCTATTTCTTCGGTATAAACTATTAAACCTAGGTTACAAGAAAAAACGACTCGTCCGAGCCTTTAATAAGTTTACTATAGATACAACTTCCTTGTCGAAAAATATTCTATCTAGTTTGAAAATATGGTTACAGATAGTTTTCCCAATTTTGAATTTAGCGTACAGTTAATGTGTTACAATGATTGTTTAATACACCTATTTTAATCAATTTACAAACTTATATTCTACAGTAATGGAAGCGGGAGCCATAAATCCTGATTTAATTCCCCTTTTCCCATTTCTTTTGAAATGCCTGTATTAAGTCAAGACCATTTCTGTAGCTGCTTTATGTTTGTTGTTGGTTCTAGAGTTTGCCTGTTTTTCGGACTTTAATTTTGTTGATTGTCTTTTTTACACGTCGGTATTTTGTTATTGCCTTTATTTGTTTTGTTTTTGTAGATGTTGTTTCTGTAAGTGATGCCTTTGTTTTATTTCTATTTAGATTTCGTTTCTTTTCCTTTCGGTATACATTGATTTCTTGTCTTTCCATAGCCATTTGAGTACTATTGAAGTTTGGTGTAATATTCTAAATAAGACTACCGTGTCATATATTATGCTTTTAAAATCTATATTGGTAAGATTATATTTCGCCAAAGATTACGTCTTTAATTAATTTATATATCAATGTTATAATAAGACTTCATTTCGTTTTTTTAGCCTGAATGCAGAATTATATTGGTTAATATTAACTTGAGATTGACATAAAACAAAACGGTTTTTGTTGCCACATATAAGAGAAATCAGGTTCTGAAACTTTCTCCTTTGCATTGTCGATCAATCAAGATAAGTCACATCTACGAAAATTCCTTAAACAAGAACACACTTTAGCCTATTGTTTTAACTTGAATAAACATAAACCATTAGCGTCGTCATCATGTAAACAAATTAACAGTAAAATTTCTGCGTCGGCTTTGAGAGGTATGAGTCAATGTATGAAGCAATTGTGTTGTATCATTGGATCTTAAGCTCTAATATGTGTCATGCAGGTAGTCGAAAATGTTTTCGATATATAAAAATTATCTATTTTATGAATATGACATTCCACGATTTGTCAACAAATTCTGGTTTGGTTGTCCTTCATTAGATTGTATGTATATTTCTTATACACGAAAATGTTGTGAAAACTATTGAAAACTAAGTTATTGGTTCCGATTCATCAGTAGACATTTATTAAATACCAGAAGATCCAATCTAATGGTGATCAACTAGAATGGATCTTAAGTCATTAACCTATAGGTATAAGCAAGACAAATGCAGTTTACGTATTGTTTATACAAGAGACATATTAATGTTTATTTATATCAGTAAATCAGCCATGACACCTTAATATACAAGCGATATTGAATAAGAGAGGTAATTGCCCCTTCATTGGATAGTATAATGGAGAAGGTCAAAACATTAATATCATTGTTCCCTGTTCGATGATGTGCTGTGTCCGATTAGGTTACAATACCTAGGTATAACAACCCTATTTTAAAATGATTATAGTGATATTCGTATAATACTAGTTTAAAGACTCAAGATTTTAATTTTATTACAAAACGATTTTGCAACACATAAATAAATGACAAATTACAAGACGAGCTGATGATTCAGTCGAACAACCAAAAAAATGATTATTTACTATTCCTTAGAAGTTATGAATGTATTTTATAAGGACTTAGTCAAAGCATTCGTTACTGAAACTATCACTTTTGTCATCACTAGAGGCTAAACTGCTGCTACCATTTTCGTCCTGGCAACCATATTTTCCTGACCTTCCCTTTACTCGTCTTCTGTATAATTTATTACCTGCAAATCGAAAATTCAATTTAGTTCTAAATAAATTAAGAAAAGATACAACCAAATATACGCCTGTTGCGCGTTTCGTCTTGTTAAACCTCAACAGCGCTGTTAAACCAAATGTATTGGAATAAAAGTCAGTACATATAAAATGTTAGAGAGTTCTTTTTACCAAAAAATTTTAATATTATGCCTAAAAACAAAACAAGAGCTTCTACACAAATTTGTAAATTATTAATACAAAAGAGATAAGAAGTAATTTCCTTCTGAATCTCTCAAATTAATTATTTAACATATCATTTCAACCGATTAGAAAACATGAGACAAGATAAATCTCTGCGACACATTCATCACACATATTTTAATTTTTAGCAGTATTATTATAAATACCGGGACCAGATATATAAAGCGTTCAGTATTCTATTTTTGACTAATGAAACCAAAACACTCAATAAATCCCCTCCTATTTTTGTCCAAGAAAATGAAGCATATTTTTATGCTTACCTAAAAGTGTAAAAGAAACAATTAATTGATTGTATAACAGGCACTGTTAATTATACTGACTTTTGTATTTTGTGTACAATTAACCATATCTTACCTATTGAATCTTCCCCTCTCCATTCGTCTCCAATCCATTTTCCCCTGAATCGTCCTTTGTTAGATCCTGCAGCACCGGTTATTACGCCTGAAGCTGGACCCTTTGCACCAGATGTTTTTGTACCACTGCCTGTGCCGACTACACCAACAGCACCTGTGCCTCCTGCACCACCTGTACCTCCAGCATTTGGGTCAACAACTGTATTTCCATCAACAACTGTATTTCCATCACCACCTGTGTTTACTACGCTACCACCTGCATTAACGTCAACACCTGTATCTACTGCACCACCTGCACCACCTGCATTGACGTCAATACCTGTACCTCCTGCAATACCTGTACCACCGGCATTTGCATCAATGCCTGTATTTCCTGCACTACCTATGTTTCCTTTGCCACCTTTGCTTCCTGTGCCAATATTTCCTCTTGTATTTATAGGTTTACCTCTTGAAGGTCCTTGTTTTCCTAAAATTAATTTCGTCAAAGAAACATTTGTATGATTTAATTAGTTTTATAGACCCGGTAATGAAGGTTATTATTAGTCTAGAATGCAACATTAAAATAAACCGTCAATACAGTGTTACAATTAAATGTTCAGCTTTCACAAACGCTTAAAATATATTAGACGGTTTCGTTGGCAAATCTACATAACGTCTTAGGGTTTGTTTACTTTACTATTAGAAAAGCCTACATACACTTAGTTTAATATAGCTTTCTGAACTCTAAAAATATTTACAAAACAAGTTTTAAAAATAATATAAATGGTACGAAATGAACTCGCGTGGCACAAAAAAAGTGCACGTTGGCACATTTTCTAATTGTAATGTACATTCAAAAGTTTTATTTACATACCCCCTTCTTGCTCATCCCCTTTCGTTCCTGAAAGGACAAGAAATAGTTGTTCAGGTTATAATAAATTATTCGTTTCATATTTAATGGATCTCTGTTTAATATGGCTTTTTTCAGAATGCTACCTCATATTATTTTTAATCAAATCATATCAACCTTGTGTAAATAGCTCATCATTTTTTTGTGACGTAAATCAATCGTTCATTAAGAATTAGAACTAGAATTACTGTCTGTTGGTCGTTATTCACCCCTCATTGACAAAAACTTATCAAATGTAACCAGATAAGGTATTAGGTAAAAGCTTTGTACAATTTCACGTTCATTTAAAAACTACAATAACTAAATATGTCAAAGAAGCTGTAAATGTAGATGACATAAGAAGCTGTCAAAAATAGAATCCACAAAATTTCCAAGAAACCGACAAACTGGAAAACCAACAATCAACATAGAGCAACTGCAGCAATGATCCTGGCTTGGTGCTGACAATTTAAAAGAAGAAATGGTGGGTTGTGAGTTGGTGTGCTGCTGTAAAAATATTGGCTTCATACAGTACATTTAGGTATTTCATTGTTGTGTTAAACATGATTATAGGCGTTTATTGAAAAATTGTGGTATATTGTTTTTATTCCGTTTAAACTAAGCAATTGGTGTTGTGTTATCAAATGCATAAGCATCTTGTGTTTTTATATTCTGCACTAGACAAAAACAATGTGTAGGGCGTATGTAAATTTGGTTAAATGTTTGCATTGTGTATATACGTTATTTAATTAAATTATTGTACTTTAAACCCTTATTACTGTTAACGATCCTGTCATGGACAAGATAAATATGTCAAGAGTGGTACTGGATGATGGAAATTAACACTCAGTAAATTAAATTTACATACCCCCTTGTCTCTGCTCATCTCCTTTCGATCCTGAAATGATAACGATTTTGTTACTTTTTGTAAATTGTATCAGCATGTGTTTATATATTAAATATAATTTCTCCATAATAAAGTCAGTCATTTATATAATTGTCCATAGCACTTATACGTTTTGTTGTTTGTGACAAGTCACTGATAAAATCCTATAGAAAGTATCACATATCACTGCACACTTTGATGCAGAAAGTTCGTAAAAGTTGTATATATATATATATTACTTATAACTACAATACCTGTTTATTGTATTGTCAAATAACGAATATCTAACACAAAAGAACCTCGTTCATAAATTTCTAAGATTTTACTGTGAAGAAATAACTAAGAAATAAATGTGTACTCACCTACAAATCGTGACTCGATTACCACTACAATATAAAAAGGATATGACTTTATTTTATATGTTATCGAAGAAAATATTAAGAAAATATTATGTTTGATATTACGGTTTTTTATACTCGTTCCGCTTGAAACAATTTTGTACCTTATTATGAAACAATGATTTTCGCAAATTCAAATAAGAGATCATGTTTTTATACCAACTGGAGTTCGGAAAAAAATAATCTTAATATTTAAACTGTTATTACTTTATTGTATCGAAACATATATATCTAAATATAAACAATGTCTTGTAGGTAAGTGACCACTATCACACGAAAGACATGATGTGTTAAGATTGAAGTTAGTAATAGTACAAAGTGATGTCAACTGTAAGGTTGTGAAAGCTATGATAAATTAATGTTCAAAAGAGCATCGTATGAATACGCTCTCTTATATGACAGGGGGTTGTCAGGTTATAATACGGAAAGCCTGACCGCCGAGCATAGTGGGTAATGGGTTTAGAGAGTGTCACGCTTCTTGCACTATAAAGATCCTTTTGTAGATTTCAAAAAAAGAGTAGGCTCATTGTAGCCACTACAAAAGGTTAAATTCTCCGACCCTACCAAATACTCCGTACTGTTCCACTGGCAGTCAAAATTTTGTACTCTGTGTCCCATCCCACCCCTTTTTCATTTGATGTATTGTTTGTTAACTTGTTCCCGTCCCGAAATACTGCTCGCTGGACGTAAAACAAACATCCAATCAATCGATCGATCTTATATGACAGAATAGTCAATTATAAAATTGTAGTCAAATTCTATACAAAAAATAATGTTTTAAGCCAGTATTGCTAAAGTTTAGTTGTGTTGGCATTATGCTATGCAATTATTGTGCACACATTACACAATAGTTGAAATTCATCTTTACTTTAGAATGGATATATTATGAACAGTAAAATACAACTTACCTGTAATGCACAGTACAACGGCAAGCACCACTAGAAACTTCATTTCTGTATACAGGATTTTTAGAATAAACTGCAAATATATTACAAGTGAAGTGTAAAAAAGCATAAGATAGGTTGCTCTAAACGTTTGTCGAAATGTACTCGACTGTACAAAATGCATTTACTAATTACAATTTATTTACACACAACGTCCATTACAATGTTACAATGCAATTGTTATAAAACAGGGTTATTAAATTATTATTTTTATATTTATATCACATGTTTTGAAAGTTAAAGCGATTTCCTACTAATTGGGTCTCAGTGGCGGAGTGGGTAAGGAGTAGTTAGTCATCTATAGCTAATTATCACAAAAACATCAACACTAAATTTGTGTGTTTGAGCTATACTAAGGGTATGTGCTCAACTAGTTCCTTAATTTTCAAGAAATGCCAATTTTTCTATTATTTTTAACTTGGTACTCTGCTTGTTATCTCTGACCGACCCATCCCACCCTCGCTCACACACACAAAAAATTGACGCCTTGATATATTCTTAAAGACGGCGTCAAACCCAATAGAAACAAACAATTTCATACATTGTATTGACATGATGTTAATAAACCATTCATGTGAACACAGTAGTAACCCGGAAGTTATATCCATTAGGGGATGTGAATTAAGTAGTGTTATTATGAACTGGGACTTTCATTTACTTTGTAATGAACTTGAAATACATATTGTTTAATTTGCTGCTTAAAATTGTAAGTCCCACATTTTTGGAACATTGATTAATGTTCAGTATAACACCAATCAGCTTGTAAAGTCTCTCTTTTGTTGCCACACTTATGCTTTTAAATATGATAGTTAAGTACTATAATAGTTTATAATACTTACACTTGCGTCCGTAAAAACAACTGATCAGTATAAAATTGTATAAGTATTTATACCAAAAACATTTACTGCTAAACAAGATATAAATTGCTAAGTATAATTAATTTCCTGTAAGTTCAAGGCTTTAGCTGTCGTCGCTGTCGACATTTATTTTCCTATCATAAATCATTTTACTTTTACGCACGAGGAAGTATCGAGTAGTAAACACAAAAAACAATGTGCTGAGCAACATGTATGTGTTACTGTTTTAGGACAATGGTATTTTGTTCGATCTTTGCTTTTGTCGTGTTTTGGAGTAATCTTTATCTTGCTAGTTTTTAATTATTTTTGTGGGGTATATTCACTACACCGATTTTTCTTATAAGTGACGCAAACATTCTGTTAAATTGTGTTCTTACATTGTGTTCTTACATTATAATAGACTCTGTATATTACAGTCCTTAATTAGTGTATAAGATTCTGTAGGTCTTGGAATGATATCGCAAAAATTTAACTTAAAAAATCAACAATTATTTAAATAAGAGAAATTCCTTGAAGAAAACTGTCAAAATTCTTAATATTTTCATCGCTAAGGCATTTGTCGACTATGTCAGTAGATAGACGAATAGCTTGTCGTTTACATTATAGATGACGTCCTATAAATCTATCATACAGTGATTTGTTTATATATCACATATCCGTAAAAGATGCAGCTATTTTTCAAACCAAAAGACATGTAAAGTAAAAAACTAAAATAAATGTGCCAAAATGGATGAGTGTAGTTGTAACCCAAATCCTCTACAACAATATTCTACCCTTGATAGTGTATGGTACGTATATTATTTCAGTTTCCTGGATTTGACTTTTCCCTAGACAAGACAATAATTAACTCGACGGATGTATAATAAGAGGCAGGCACTGCTTACTCGTCCGGAGCACCTGAGTGCACCCATGGTTTTTATTGGGTTCAGGTTACTCTCTTTCTGTGTTTGTTTGTTTTTGGTTATTGTGTTGTGTTTGTCTATATCCGGATTTGTAACTGTCCCTTGGCTTTTGGATCTTGTTGTTAGGTCGGTGTTCTTTGCTATTTTTAACATCTACATTGATTTTATTGAGCATGGAATACCGCTGTCTCCACAAGGCTAAGTTACATTTAAGGTAAATATATATGTACCTTAAAATATTCAGCGCGCCATCGTATCTTTATTATAATAATTTACACACTTGTTCTTAACCTTACTTAAGTAATTTTTTGTCAAGCCATTTCCGAAATGGTCTTTCCTTAATAAAAGACTAAACGAAACTCGACGACGGATGTTTATAATGCATAAAACGCTTACTCTAGGAGCATACGTTTGCTCTGAGTTTGTTTATAAGCTCGTATTCCCCTTATTTTTGTGTTGTCAGCTTATTTGTTCTTGTTCATCTGAATATAGTTTCTTGAACAATACAAGTTTATAAATATTTGCAATCTTATCTTGCCTACGTGGACGTAACATTTTTTAAAATTAATTCGCTGATTAATGTTAAATGTTCATTAAAGAGAACAAGTAAGCACACAGTAATCGTTGTTCATTGAACGAATATTGGATACTCATGCAGTTTGTCTGTTAAAAAAAATTAGGATTTTAACAAAAAAGTAGGGCTTTGTTTAGGATTTTACAGCTTTAATTAGGAATTTTAGGGGCTGTTTGTAAAAAATAAGGAAAATTAGGAAAATAAGGGCCCGCTTGGAAGCCTGTAACTAGAGTAAACTATAAATTTCATGTAAAGACTTGTTTCAAATAGCATGACCACACCACTCAGCCGACTTGAACAAAATATCATTAAGTGTTTTTTGTTCAAAAGTACATTAATCCAACTTTCTTATGATGCCAAAACCTTTCCTATAGTCCCAATTTATTAGGAGGTTGAATGTGTTTTTCGTTTACAAATTTACTGACAAAACCTGATAAGGAAAAATAAGGTTCCTTGATAAGATATGTTCCTGTTAATTTCTGAAGTAATAAGTTGTATGCTTGCGCATCGAGAGTTTCAAGAACGGCGTGCGGCATAGTATGTATGTACATCATTAAAGTTATACAAAAAGTCCACAATTGTTATTGAAATGTAAGAAATAAGGTGTTTTTACACAAAATCACTACAAATGTAAAACAAAATAATCAAGTTGTTCTTCATTTTAATACCATAGTGAGGAATTCAAAATTGGGTAAATGCTTAATAAGACGGTCCACAGAACATGCGTTATGACTGCATGAAGAGTTACCAAGAAAAACATACCGAGCACTAAAGGAACAATACATACATAAACATATATTGGGTAGATAAATATATATCTGTGTGATTAATTTTTCAATTGTAAGATATGTATTGGGCAAACAGTATCAGATGGGCTGCCTAACAATTTAAAATTAAGACACGGTCGTAAACGTTAATAGCAAAGTAGCGTACAAATGAGAAGTTATATCAAGAACAAAAACGTCACACGGGAAAACATTGGCAGCAAATATCTAAAGGATATAAGCTTCTTTTATATTATACAGAAATATGTTTAATGTTTGTATAAACACCTTTAGACACCCAAAGCTACAGAGCAAAGAATCTAAGAATATGGAAAGAAACTTATAACACAAATCCACAAAGTGCTTTTAATCCATTACATATAAGGCTCTAACATCCTTTTTCAGTTCATTTTTTATTCTTATCCAAAACAAAAAACAAAAAATGGATATCATAGAATATTGTTTATTAACCAATAGGCATATGCAAAAGTGGCATTAAGTTTTACTTATGTCCGTCACTCCGTACGTGCTCACTTTTTGGGCATTCTTAATTCAGAGAATTTTCATGATTTGTATGGTGATTTGTGTGGTGATTTATATGGTGATTTGTGCCAATGTTTGTACTTTGTAGTAGGTTGTGTTCAGTCATGTCTGATTTCTACGTCCTGATTGCCGCTGTATGTCACGATATTTTTGTCTTATATTTCTCGATATTTGTAAATCGGAATGGATTGATATTTGTTATAGCGATTTGAACAAATAAATTGTAAGTTGTACGCAATTCAGAGACCTGTCTAAAAAATTGTATCAGTCTGAACTTGTTTAGATCTTCTTAATCGTGTCATGCTACTTGTCATCAAAATAATGTCGGTTGACTAACTAGCAGTCTTTTACACTACAGATGTTTGCAGTGTCGATAACTAAGCGCATACAGCTTTCTATCTATTTTCATTTTGTTAGAAGAGATATTGAACATTTCCCGATATTAGGAAAATTTTCTGTACGGTCTACACAAAATAATTTTTCACCACAAAAAAAATTATTTAAAAAAGATTGATTGTGGGTGTTGGTATGTTACCAATTGTAAATGAACAAGAATACATTCAAAGCATAAAACATTTTTTACGAGACAACATGTCTTACGATAAAATGATAATCCGCAAACTTCCGAAAAGAAATAGCTGCTTGATCTCAGATTAAACTTGAATTGAAACCCGGGATTCTATTGTTTTGATCAAAATCAACAATGTATTGCATTGCTTTAATGTAACATAAACAAGACCTTAGATTAACGGGAAGTAGGTCGCATCATAAATATCCGGTTCTGGCTAGCTTGATATTATGAGATCATAATGAGAACTAATGTGTCAGCTTTGTGACAGTATAAGTAGTAATTTATTGCTTATTTTACGGGACAAAAACAAGTTTACAAACTGTAAATCAACCAGGAAAAGAATGGACCAATAGAGAACAAAATTGCCTTGGTAGTATGGACTATTTAGTAGGGAAGGTGTAGAATTTAGCCTTCTCTTTTTACTTTTAGACTCTTGTAATATACATTAACAAAGTCAAATGCACATACAATATTGTGATACATTTTGTTATATCAATCAGAACTTCAAAGTTGGAAAATGGTATACTGATCATATCTGAATTAAACACCAACTTCTTGGTCACCTCTGCTTCTGCATTCAATTGTCAAAAACCAATCGAATAGCTATATATAGGTTTTCTAATATTGTCTAGCCTGCTTTCTCAGCCGTCACTTAAACATTTTTCATTTTGACGTTGACTATTATAGCAGTATATCCGGTATCTTCTGTTATAATTAACTTAGCGCGGGGGGGGGGGGGGGCTCTGTGACCGATTGGGTTAGAAAGAGATTAGTCTATTATTGATCACGTTCCTTTCAATACTTAGGTTATGGCTTTAGTCAAGTTTTTAATGTCTAAGGTCTGGAATTTTCAACTTTCTGCCCTGTAAAAAACTGGACGTATTTAGATGAAAATTGCCTGAAAGTGGCTTTAAACCATTTAAACAACCCAAATCTGACAAATTTCAAATGTATATGTTTGTCCAAAAATAGAAGTATATTATAAGACATCGTGCATTCTGACGAATCTTATTGTGTCGTATGTTCTGTGAATAGTGTTTAAGATAACAATCGTAGACACATATATTTAGTTTCGTAATAATAACAAAGAGTTTTATGTTTTGGGTTTTTATTTTATTGTTAGCAGTCCCACCAATAAATAAGAATTGCGTAATATTGTTGCAGACCTAACGGCAGATATGGCAGGGATTCTGACAGTTACTATTTAGCTCGTCCATACAACAGTTTTATGGTTGCAAGCATGATTTGGTTTATCCTTAGACATGTTGACTGGTCATTCCTCTTGTTTTGACCTTGCATCGATTTTGACTTGAACTAACAAGACTGATAAATTAGGATATTTCTGTATCAAAACACCTGATATACCCACTTTGTACAAAAGTGTTTGTGTTATTTGTTGGTGTATTGATTACTGCTTGATGTTCTCATCAAGGCATAGTAATTTTGTACTTGATTTTTGTGTTCTTTTTATTATTCCTCGATATCTGCTAATTGTTACTTCTTTTTCTTGTACAATCTTAAATCTACTATATCTGGAAAACACATGACACTTAAAACAAACAGATGATGCCATTGTTTAATGTATGATACCTTATACGATTAGTCAAAGCATTCGTTACTAAAACTGTCACTTTTGCCATCACTAGTGTCGAAACTGCTTGTATCACTCCAGTCTGTGCAACCATATTTTCCAAACCTTCCAACTTTTCGTCTTCTGTATAATTTGTTACCTACAAAACAAGGTCACTTTATGTTCTGTCGGATTGTGACATAAAAAAATTTGGAAAAGCTTTTATGTAATCTTGTGTCCGTCCATTGAGAATTTTTTTACGTTATATTTATAAAAACAGTCCTTATAAGAAATGCCAAAAGGTAGCGGTACAAATAAATTCTAAGTAAATCATGACATATGAACAAATCATTTTTAACTACAGATGAATCATTTATTCAACACAAAAGGACATGGCTTCCATTTGTTCTCCCTGTTACACAATAGTTAAATGTATATATCCAGGGGAAATAACTAGCTTATGATTTTGAAATAACATAAAATGATTTAATTTTTGCGTTGAATGAAACAATTTATACACTCAAATTGAAACTAGACAACGTCGACGTTGCGATCACTGATAACCCCGCTTAAATTTTGCAGAACTTTATTTTGGAAAAATTTTATAACATTTTTGGTGGCCTTGACCATGGATGGCTTTCCTCCAGTATCAATAGGCCTAAATCTTACCTGATATGTATTATATATCATAAAGTTTCATTGAAATTAAAAGCACTTTTTTAGTTATTGTCTGGAAACAGTTTTTTGGTAAAAATTTCTAACATTTGTTTGTCAAATGTGACCTTGAAACTTGATAGATTTTCTTCAAAATCGATAGGCTTCCGATAAACCTAATATGAATTTATTTCCCAAAGTTCTATTGAAATTAAAAGCAAGCTTTTTGAGTTATTTTCCGAATATGTTTTTTGTAAATTTCTAACATATCTTTTACAACTGTGACATTAACATTTAACGGATTACACCCAAAATCGATAGGCTTCTGATCCACTTAAGATGAAACTGTATCCCAAAGTTTCATTCAAATGAAATGTAAACTTTTGAAGTTATTGTCCGGAAACATCGTTTGTGTAACAAATTTCTAACGGTTTTTTGTGGACTGAAACCTTAAAATTTGATTTCCCACAAAATCGATAGGTTTCTTACCAATCTGATATATAACAAGATCCCAAAGTTTCATTCAAATCGGATGCAAAATTTTTGAATTGTCATCCGGAAACCAAATTTGAACGGATCAACGGACGTGCGCGGGCAGACATGAGGACAACTATATACCCCGGACTCTTTACAGTCACACAACTATTGAAAACGTTCTCAATTCGTTGACTAGAAACACGATACAAATCATTTGGTCTCTATAATGGTTTTCCATATATTAAACAATATAACCCTCCCCATTTTCTAGAATATTTGAAGGTTTGCAACGATTAAAGGATTGAATTAATTGACTACCACAGAAAGGAAATGTGTTTGAACTGTCAAATGAACCAATAATAGATTCTTTTAAATTTAATTAAAGTATCACAATCTCAACATGGCTTTCTTTTTGGTATTTGTAAATACCATAGAACCGTAAAGAGCTGTTTTATGGGTTAATAAATGTACATTACACACGAGAGAAGCCTTAATCGTTACTAAACCAGTCATTATAAAGTGAAACTAACGAAATGAAAATTAAATCTTTATTTTTCGACATTACAAATTCAGCCTCTTTGAAAGTAAACACGAAGTACGTCAATTTAAAAAGAGAACCTTAACTTGCAAACATAAAACGTAATCGAAACTAACCACTTCCAAAAACAACTATCTAGTTTTTTCTGTTTATAATTCATACCTCTGTTGTCCTCTCCTCTCCATTCGTTCTTGTTCCATGTTCCTTTATATCCAATTCTTCTTATGCCTACAATTTTGTCTGAAAATAACAATATTTTATTTATAAAATTTGCAAAATGATCGTTCTCCCGCACAGATTCAGAGGTTGGCAATATATATTGTTGGTTTTACATATGAACAGTAACAGTAAATTAATCATTAAAACTGTATTTATCGCAGACATTAGCAACATAAAAAGCTTTTAATAGTAATAAAAATCAAACATGTAACTGTTCTAGTATACTTGCAACACTTTAGACTACTAAAAATGTTGTTCTAATGATATAAAACTGTACATAATTTAAGTTATTATTTTTTGCTTCTGAGAAGGAATACTCGTGTCTGGTTACACAGTGTCATACATCCTTTATCTAATTAGGCACTTTGATGAGTCATATTAGTAATGCGTTAAATTCAGTCCAAAAAATAGTGTATACATATGGACTGTTTATATTATTAATTCTTATGGAAAATTAAAAACGTGTGTTAAGTACTTACTTAGTAACCTACTGTCTGTCGCTGAAATAAGGAAACAATGATAATTAGTTTTTACTTAATATATCGCGTGATAGGAGATATTTCTTTTTGGGGTTTTACAAGTACACCACAGACAAAGTTTGACATAGTTTGTATAGTTGATCTTTCAAACTTAAGAAATAACAGGTTACTTATTAAACATTTCAAACAAATAAAGGTCATGTATGCATTACTTGAATAAATGTATGGAAAATCACTTACCCCCTAAAGTATTCTGAATCACTGCTGCAATATAACCACATAGTATGTCAATAACATATACATTTAAGCAAACTATTACAACAATATATTGTCAACAACTATCGAAAATCATAGACAGTGACAAAATCCGAAATGAGACAAAAACACTATAATACAAAAAGAAATTGAAAAACCCAAACCCAATAAAAAAACATAGGTGCACGAGTTAGCAGTACGTGCCTGTTATTAAACACCAAATTTCTGAAAAACGTGTCTAAGTAAAGGACCGTCTTAATTAAATCGGTAGTATTCTTAATCTAAGCTCCCTAGAAAAGCTTGAAAGTTGTTCTTTCCTTTTATCTAAATTAATTGTGTTTTTACCCGTTTTAATATTTAAACATATCCCATAACATTTTAGTTAGACTGTTAATAATTTACCATTTGAATTCTTACATTGATACGTTTCTGTTATGACTATTACTCGTTTTAAACAGATGGTGACGTGGTAAACCCATATTTAATTATTGATTCTATTAGTGGACAACTAAAGAAGTATAAAGAGTTTATCGTGGTCAGTAAAGCAAATTTCTTTACTGTAGTATATATAGTTATATTTTAAATTTATCAGATTGCCAGTCTATCTAATACAAAATTTATAAAAATACAATGATGTGTGAATACATTTACCTATCAAACCATAAATGAAAATATATGTGTGAGTGTGTTGCTTACCCATAATGCAGAGTGCAAAGGCAAGTAAAATGACAGCCTTCATAACTTGATTTCTGACTGTATGGATTTACCTGCAATACGTTGTAAAAAGTTCTTTAAATTTCACTAATTGTGATGAAGAACGTTGTAATGATATGAGAATAGATTTATAAGTCTCTCACAAGTAAACTTAAACTGCGTTTTTTTAAAAAGCTACGTATTTGCCATGAAATGTTTAAATATTTTTGTACTTATTCATTGCATTGAAAAAGTATTGCAAAATAAGCTCATCCTTTCCAATTACTAATAAACGATTTTTACATTATCCGATTTTTTCAAGTTCATTATTGAATGTTAACGCCATAAAGTTCACATCTTTCCTACTCTTTGTTATCGTGGCTAGCTCTCTGGTATAATCTTCTGCAAAAGGCTGAATCGTCACCAGTATCCAGTTAAAATTGGACACTATTTAACTGGAAATCTTATTAGAATTTAGTTTAACTAAATTATTATCAACCGGAAGACAGATCCACTCTGGAAATGACTAGATTAACCTAATGGTACTTTTTATCTAACAAGCTAGTCAGTTATATTAAAGACGAAAACAATTTAACAGACTATGAAAAATCCCACAAAAGAATGGAACTGACCAATAACTGGTAATTTGTTATAGTACTTTGCTCAATATTTACCATCAATACGGCCAGTAATAAAAAGCACCTAAAGACTGGCAGGAACACAATACAACATTAGAACAATACATACAATTATGGGACGAGGTTAGACAAGTTAAATGAATGCCAGCCCTACTCCTTCGTTGTAAATAGCTTAACAACATGCAAAAACGTATTACGCCAAAAACACACTACACATTCTTAAAATTTAGAACATACAGAAGCGAGTATCTTTATAACAAAACATACACTAGAACCAAACTAGGAAGGTGCTCAGTATTCAATGTACATAGCTGCTAAGCGCGTCCCCACACGGCGGATAAGGACTTGTTGGTGGGTGTCATGTTATAATACGGAAAGTCTAACTGCAACCGGATCAAGTAACGTTTTTTGAGAGTACCACGCTCCATGCTATAAAAACTACATTTTTAGATTTTAAAAAGAGAAGACTAAGTGTTGCATCACAAATGCTAACTATCAGTCCTTACTCTGTACTTGTACAATGGCAGTTAAATTTAGTTCCAGATGTTCAACCACTTTTATTTGTTGATTTATTGTTTTTTCTCGTCCTGTATATAGCTGAAATATTGCTTGCTGGAAGTTAATCAAACATGCAATCATATCAATCAATAAAAAAGCACAGAAATACCAGCCGAAGACGAAAAACTAATTCTCTATAATACTATACTCACGTGTGTCTTTGCTGCATATTTTGGGATTAATGATAATATTACATGTATTTATACTATTTTGTACAAGTAAACATGACAAGCAATAATTTAAATGCATTAATTTCTATTATTTTTGGTTTTTTATTTTGTATTTTTTAATTTATTTTTCATTCTTCATTCTTTAACTACATTTAAGAAACCAATCAAAATAACTATGAAATAAAACCAGGAAATAATATAAGTAAATGTTGGGTTACGTAATGCGTAATTGAAATTTTATTTTATTTACTCGTTTATTTTGTGGTATGTTTATTATTCATATATTTGTTTGTTTTTATCATTAATTTAAAATTTTTCATTAATTTTTATTTTTGTTTCATATAATAGTAGCTGTTTGTTTAATATTATTACTTCTGTTCTTTTTATAGCCATTAGCTATTGTTAACTTGTTATTGTTATCGGTATCTTTGTGGAATAATTATTCTATTTCACAGACAATCAGGCCTTGCTTTCTGTGATTAAAAACAAACAGCTCGACAATCGGGTAATAAAAATGGTAAACATTTTGTTTAAATCAACGTACATTGCATGAAGAAATTTATTACCTTTTTCATTTGCATTTTCCACAGTACAAGAAAATGGATTCTCAAGTTAATAAACAACCTTCAACAGTCCTGACTGAATTTCTGCTCAAATACTTCTGGACTACATCACGGCGCAAAGAGATGTAGCTTTTATGCCTTTAAATGAAATAAGCTATATGCGTGCATGGGATATATTTGGGAAATTTAGATGTTCAGTATTAGGACAATCCATTTCTTTACCCTTGAATATTTCTACAGTATCACTTTTGATAACCTTTTTCAGGAGAAATTTTGAAGCAAGCACTATATCAATATATTTGTTATATTTATATAATGTTATTTATACAAAATTGGTTGTCAGGGCACTAGCTGTTTTGAAAATTGACGTAAAGCTCGCTATAGGATCAAAGATTGCTTTTTCGTTACGTAAATGGAAAAACGGCAAGAAAACCGACCGAACAACAAGAGCTTAAAGTCAAGGGACGATGACAAGTCCGGATTTTAACAAACATATACAATATGAAGACCATAAAAGAGAGTATTTAGAACCCAATAAAAAACAATACCATGTCTATGAATAAGTCAATCCAGGAATAGGAAAGACTACATATGACTAAACGAAACTGTCCAACAGCATTGGAGAGATGAATCCCCTTAACGATCAATTAAGTTGAAGAATTGTCTTTCGCAAAAAGTATGTAAAAACCCTATAAGTCATGCCTTTAAGGAAATCTTACAACGTGAAACTGTATTTTAAAGTTCAGATCCAGTTGTTACATTTATCAAACTTTTGCAATGTTCAATCTTGATAAATAATCATTTTAATATAGCTTAGTACATATAGCTATGTATAATTTACAGGTATTTTCCAAGGTTACCTCAGTCCAGAGGCAGTTTTATATGTAATACGAATAAATATAAGGTCATTTCACCTCATTGACATTTTGTTAGTTTATATACATATCATTCGGTAATGTTCTCAATGATTGTTCTCTTATATATTTCTTGGACTTTGAAAGCACCATTTGTTTATAAATAACAAAAACTGCGTATCAGATTCACTCGTGATGAAATGCACCAAAGTCCTTGTCATGATTTATTTGCGACGTGCTGCAGTTATGATTAAAATGTTTACTAACCTCATAATTCAAAACTAGTTAACAAATGAATCAGATATGAAGAAAGATATTAAAAGTGTACAACCATGTTTTTTACAAGTAATAATGTGTGTAATTCATTGTTTATGTCATAACCGTGGTGAATATAGGCGAGAATATGCATTTTGTAAAATACAGCTGAAGGAAAAATTTCTAAAACAGTTTGTTTCATTTAATGGCATGCTTGGAAAATCTTACAATTTGTGTAATTTTAAACAGTACTACTGTTAAACTTTTCCATACATAATAAACATGATTTATTTTGGCTTTTGGATTTTTCTTATATAAGTGTTATTGTACCACGTAAATATCATTTATCTACATTAACAAATATGTTGGAGGAAAAACTAATATGTTTTTTTTGTAGTTAAAGTATATACAACTTTCAGAATGACATATTAAACGTCAAGAATTATGTCAAAATAAAAATTAAGGGCGAAACGGTGTACGTTCTTAACCTGTTAACATTTTTCCATTGTCACGTTTATGCAGCATTTCTGACACAATTTAAAGCTGGTAACTGTAGTATATTGTGACGTCTACATTTTATCATATTCTACCATCTTCACACGTTAGAACACATGTACTATGTCTATTTCTACGTTTCACTTCGGTTAATGAAGCTATATTTTTATTTTGTGGATTTGACTGAGCGCTTGACATAATGCAGGCGAATGGATGCCACAGTGTCACAAAGATGTCAGTTCGAATCCTGCTGAGAGCAAGCACATAACTATAACAGTATTAACATCTTGTTCTAACAGTGTTCGGCTTAATTTGTAAACGTATATAAATACTGGTTGATCACTTTGTTTAAACCCTTTCACATTGTTATAACAATACTAGTGTTGATAATCCTTATGCAGACTGCAAATATGAAAAGTAGACAAGAATACACTAAAAAAAATTTCAAAACTATGCGAAAATTCTTTTAAATGATATAAAACTCCATACAATTTTGATACGAAGTCAAATTCATATATGTAAGTATATTAAATCATCGCAAAGAACAAGTCTATAAGTAGATGACTATATAGACTTAAATTTATTAAACTAATTGGCAAAATCAGTAAATACTGAATTCAATAGTAGTATTATCAACATGAAAACGACCTTCCTTAAGGGACCTTAAAGTACAAATTCAACCATCGTCAAAGGTTTTACCGAGTACAACTGTGAGCGAAAATGCTGTTAAACGAATCCTATTAGAACCAGGTTTAAAAAATACCAGTTTACATTAGAGTAAACAATGTTGATTCTAAACCGACACAACATGTGTTTGTTGGTGTCAACCCCAGGAAACGGTCAGCTAGATATTACTGTCAGGAATAGACGCTAAACATGAACTTTCTAAAAACAAACGGTCTCAAAGCGACTTTTTGCAATTCTTTTAAAGCAAATACTATTACTGGAATGTCTGCAATTTTTGGCCCCCGGAAGACAACAGACAATGGCACAACAAGTGACACGAAGACACAGACAACGCACAAGAGTCTTATAATAAATTTTATAATGAATAGTACAACTGATTGTTACTTTATTTTCTTTCTCTATGTTTTATATACACTCATATTTATGAATTTGAGTATTGTCATGGAATGTTGGAGGAATTATGTCCAATTTATTGAATCTAGCCAGGTGTGACGTTGCAATAATCTCTGAACACAAATTAAAACCAAACTATGCAAAATATATTAATAGTATTGGTATTAATTTTAAAGCTGTAACAAAAACAGAGAATTAAAGAGATGAGTACAGCTGTACCCAATGGTAAAAGTGGCGTTTCTATTTTGTATAGCACATCGTTAGAATTTGCTGTCAATGATATATTTGATACTAAATCTGATAGAATATTAGGTATAGAATCGAAAAGTAGTCAAAGATCACTGTTTATATTTGGTGTTCACTTATGTTCCGATGGATATATTGATAATCACAAACAAGAACTCAGTGCTCTTGATGATCTAATCGGTGATTTTAATGCTAGTTGTGTAAATAAAAACATTTTGTTTCCAAATACAATGAAAACCAATGAGTTAACTTAATTTATAAATAGACATAACCTATATACATTGTCCATGCGTTCTTCTCATATGATCAAACATAAAGGACCAGATTATACCATTACATTGAAACAAACCATTGTTGATTTTATCATGGTTGATACTACCCTAGCTAGACAGCTAAGATTTTATGATATACTAGAAGAAGGCTCGTTTAGCTCCACGTCAGACCTCGATTAGTGGTTGTCATTTTTGGATAGATCTGAACTACGTCACTAAGGTAGACAAACTCATTAAACTACCTGCGTGGCATAAAACGATAGAAAACTATTAGACCTCATTATCAAACGCTCTTAATAAAGCCTTTGAATAAAATAAAGTCGGTGACATGAATATAGATGAACTCTATAATGACTTTACAAGTATATTACCTAATTCGTCTAAAAAAAACAATTCCTGTTTGTAAATTCAATCCTCACACTAAATCTTACAAGACTGACGACGTCAATCTAGCACAGCAAACAGAAAGTGAAAAACGGGCTATATGGGTATTTGAAGGGAGGCCAAGAGATATTAAACACATATCGCACTGCGAACGAGCTAAATGTGATTTCAAAAACGTCAAAACTACAGCTAACAACAATACGTAGCACAAACATACGAAGATCTGAACAATTTTGCTAATTTTGATATTCGGCTTTTTCTGGAAATCCATTAAACTACACAAGCCGAGGGCTTCAAAAATTTATAACGAAATCAAATTTAACCGTATATTATTTAAAACTCCTGATTCTTTATGCAATGCCTTTGCGGACTACTTTAATTAAATTTATTCATCCGTTGACAACGAGACTTTTCACCACGAAACATTTAACATGGTCAGTAATAGAATATGAACGTTACAAAACCACGTGTAAAAATCCGGACGAACCGTACCTTCCTGGCGGCCCCTTCGATGATAATGAAGTTAGACTTGTAGTAATGAACTTAAAACGAAGAAAAGATTGCGGTATTGATAGGATTCAAAATAAACATAGTATATTTTATGGCGAAGCAGTATTAAAATGACTAAACTTTCTGTTTAATGCAATTGTCGACACAAAGCAAATATCGAGTGATCGGAGAAAAGGACTCATTGTTCCAAAGGTGGTGATAAACTGAAGTCTTCTTCTATTAACTACAGGCTCGTTTGCCTTCTGTCATGTGTAATATTTGAAAGACTTTTATTAGATACACTGTAGATAGAATTCAACAAAATATTGTACCGATGAACTTCCCCTCACCCTTCAACAGGGATTGCAAAAAGATTTTAGCTGTCTGACTGCAAAAAACTATTTTTCAAAATATTGAACTAAATTGTTAAAATTTTGTAGCGTTTTTATACAGTAAAAGGCGTTAGACACAGTTTGGCGAAAGGTCCTTATATTCAAATGACATAATATTGGTGTAAGAGGTGGAACATGGACCCTAATTTAACTAATGTTATAGCAATACACAAAGTGCTGTTGCTTAAAATAAGTGTCCTTCTAGATATTTTGAGTTAACTGAAGGTGTCCGCCAAGGTGGTGTTCTTTCAGTCTTTTTTTGTATTTAGCCTTCATAAATGATTTACATAATGAACTTGAAGACTATAATCACACAATGGGTATAAATGATGTACAATGTTGAGCACCCTTACTCGCTGATGAAATTACGTGTATAGCGATTTCTCCAAAAGGTTTCCAACTAATGCTCAATTTATGTACTATGTACTCACGCAAATGGCTTTTCCAGTTCAACGGGAAGAAATAGTGCGTTATTTGAGTTTTCTACTTCTATTCAAAGTACAGTTTTAGACTGGAAAACTAATGACGAATCTAATAATACTGACAAATTTTTAGTTTCTAGTGAATTTCCCCCAAAAAGTTCATGGAAACGAATAGGGCTTAATTCAATCCACGACAAACATCACACTGACTGGATACAACACATCAATGCAGATACAAACTATGCTGGATTTAAGGACATTCGTGTCAACATTACAAACACCGACATATGAAGAATTCCGAAAACAAGATCAGAGTTAAAAATATCAATGACAGTTGCAAACATCTTGTCTGCTGTACCGGAAACTCGAGAACAGACATGCCAACCTCGCCTAAAAACATTTAAAGATGCCTCATTGCATGCGGCTGTAAGCTGTTTAGCCACAACTTTTCTACGAAACACCTATATGGACTTACTAGTTGAAAACTTTCCATTACTACTCTTTGTGGAAATCAGTCAGTAAAAAAGATGAGAAACTATTTCGTTCCATGCTCGGGAAAAACCCACAGATAGAAATTTCGCCAGGGGAACTATCGCGTTTGAAAATTCTGCACTGAGCTCACATTTATAGATCTGTTGAACACTATAATTACCAACTTCGCTACATTTAAGTTCATCAGAGGTTGAACACATATCAAACGGATTTACTGACTCGATTATTATATGTATTACTGTATGTAAATAATATTTATTTATTTATTTATTTATTTATTTATTTATTTATTTATTTATTTATTTATTTATTTATTTATCATTATGTTATTTTACAAATAGAACTTTTGCAATGTTATATCTTTGATGTATATTTCATGTTTATTATATTCTCTATTCAAAGAAATAAAGAAATGAATGAGTGAGTGAATGAATGAATAAATGCACCGTTATTTAAGTCAAAAGTACGGACAAAATAGTAAATACGAGTAGAACCTAATTGAAATAAAAAAATTAGATGTAGTGGCCTAAGTCACATGTACAATATGGAATTAAGCTTGTATTGTATTCCGTTTTTTATTTAATTTAAAGAAAACAATTTATATCTATTCAACCGGGTGTTATCGTAAGTGCTACAAAGATGCTCTATACCCTGAGTTGTATTCAATAGTACATGCGAACATACGTCCTTCGTGTTCAAGATTTCAAACCGAATTTAGTGCAAATGAGTGATTCTTTTATTAGTTTGTTTATATGTGTAATGTCGCTGTCGGACACAAATAAGGAAATACAATAAAGTGTTTATATGTTATATCTGACTGACAACCGTATCGCAGTAAATATTTTTCTACTTCTACTGTCAAGGTAATAAATATTATTAATAACAATGTTATTATATTTGTTGACACGTTGTTTGTAACACACATTGTTTATAAGTGTGGGTTGTTAGTTCGGCGTCTTTCCTCATTAAATGTAACCACGTCCTTAAATTTCAGACTTCTCCATTATTGTTTTTTTTAACTCTTTAGTTATAAGAATCGTGTTTGTGCAATATTAACTTATTTAAAATTACAATTGTACTGAAACTAAAATACTTTTAAATGTGATCCAGTGTGTTCATATTCATTTAAATTTACAATAAATCGAAAACCGCTTGTTTTACAACATTCCAAGTGAAGGGTTCTGAGTTCGCGTTCGCTCCACCATCAACGCGGACTAAGAAAACACCTGACTTGGAAGGATGAATTTTACGTGTATACCAAATAAAACTATATACAATACATTACAAAGGGAACAAAACACCATTATATTTGATACCATTATATATTAACATACAGTATCTTTCGTATTACACATTCGTATGCATTTTTACAGATGACATTTTATAACGGAGTAAAGTATAAAACAGTGGGTTTATATGAAACAAAAAAGTATGAAATAACATTAACTGGAGGAGGTAATAAATTACGTAGAGTTAGGACATATGGGTCTAATTATATAAATATTGGAATGGACAGCACATGATAATAGATGGATAGAAATATTTCGGATTACTTTACGGAACACATGTATTGTTTTTGACATCGGTAATTGATACAGATACAGCAATATACGCTCCTCATGTTGGGGATACTTTAATGTTTTCTTCTTTGAGACTATTTTTAAAGTTAACACAATCAGTTTGTGGTCATTCATAAGATGGGTTTCCGACGTTGGAATATACATGGCATTCCAACATACTGTGTTGTTCTTTACATTGAAAATAAATTAAATAAACATAGGAATTCGCAACAATAAATTACCTCCATAATAGCGATTTGTACAAGATGTAGTCTGTAGTAAAGACTCGACTTTGATTTTAATACGTGACAATGTACAACGAGTGAAATTGATATGTTAAGTGTCTATTACTCTTGATACAAAAATCGAGATCATAGTATGTTAAAAAAGTTGGAAGTAATTTGGGGTGTAAGGTTTAGCGCGCAATAGAAACTGGCTTCGCCTAAAATCTTCCCCTTCCGATATCCATGCAAGATGAAACCATTCAACAAACAAACAAACAATCTAATGTAATATGACCGTCACGATGATCTTGTTTATTTGTTTGTTTGAATGGTGCTTAACGCTCCTATCAAAACTTTCTATTATATATCTTGGCATCCCGTGTTTATTGCAGGAGGAAGCCTGAGTACCCGGAAAAACAACCGACCATCGGTAGGAAAACTGGCAATCCATGTCCGTTAAAATTAGTCGAGCGCACCTTGCCAGCAGTACTCGTACCCGCAACGTTAGTGTTGACAGACCACGTGATTTCTAATCGTCCATTAACTTTCAGCTCTTGTTGTTTGGTCGGTTTCCTTACTATTTTTTATAAATAAAAAAGACTCAATTTACACATATTTCTATAAAATTTAATCATATTTATGGTTTTATTGTTAACTGTATAGAAGTAGTGCCGCTGTCTTCTGTTATTCTGTTATTAACAAGAGCGCGTGCCTTCATTCTTTAACATCTGACTTGCATGATTTTAAATTGGTCCTATTATTGTATATACTGGGACTATACTTCGACCCACAAAGCTGTCCAGCGCGTCCCTAGGTGGCAGATATGGGATGCCCTCTAGTTGGGAGTTGTAAGGTCATAATACAAGACTTGTCGCGGACCGTAGTTACGAGTTTTATAGTGTCACGCTTTTTGCACGATAAAGATCCCTTTTGTAGATTAGAGTAGGCTCATTGTATCCGCTACTTTTCCAGTGGCAGGCAAAATTGCGTTCCAAGTGTCCCATCCTACCCCATTTTCCGCTGATTTATTGTTTATTAACTTGTTCTCGTCCTGAATATAGCTGAAACACTGCTCGCCAGACGTAAAGCAAACATTAAATTAATCAATCAATCAATATTATTGTACATTCGTGTGGATTCCATGTATTGTGTTTAAGGCTTGGGGAATTACTTATCAATTATGAACTTCTGAATAGGGAACTGTATATTATAGTGTTGTCTGGTGAGTATAGAACACGAGCAGCAGACGACAATATAGGAAAGTTGTTCACGAGGGAGACGTCGATAACATAATATTGAATGTATAATAAGTGGGATGTATGAAAACCATTTTTTAAACTATAATCATTGTCTGTTGTTTGTGAAACACCAGATTTTGACTTACTACAATAGAATCATACCGTAGGTATTACTGATTCGAAAATAATACTTGCTGAATCGACCCTAACAATGTGCGTAAGTATATGAACCTTTAGTATAGTAACCCGTCGAAATCTTGGAGGGTTGGTATAGTACCACGTCGCTAGGTGTAGTCTCCGGTTGCTAAGACAAAGTCAGTACTTTTCAAAAATAAACCGTTGAATTAGATGTGCCATGAACGCACAAACCTTATAGAAACCAAAATAAAATGCACGTGTTTATCTTGGTGTATTTGTTACAGAAAGAAATTAACATGAAATGTAGCATACTGAAAGAAAACTGTTGTTTACGGTTATGCTAACAAAGTCAAAGGTAAGTCTAGACACAAGAAATATATATATGTAACAACTTTGTCTGCGTTTTCAACATGTATCCAAGTTACATTCGTAGATTGGTAAACACTACATGTACATGATTTTTTTTAGATGTCTCATTCAATATAATTCCCTGATTTTATTTGACAGTAAGTTAACTAAAGAGTACTTACAAAGACTACAGGTAGACGAAAAAGAATTCTGAAATACAAAAAAGGAATATGTTGCTTCTAAAATGTCAGTACACAACTAACTCTTAACATTTTTTGTATATGGGGAACGTGGTAGATTTTGTATGGGTATTGGAGTAAAATTTAGAATCCTTTCCATTTTGAGTAAGCTTTTTTATAATGTTACCTAATTACGCAGTTTTACGCACTCCCTTTAAGACTTGGTGCACACAATTTTAAATGGAAACAATTCATCAAGGAATATTTATATAATCTTGTGTTATATTTCCCATTCTCAATATGCAAATGGTAAAACAGATTCTTCAAAATCATTTTATTCAATTTTCGTTTATTACTATTTCCACATTTTCTCGGGGATTTACTCCATATTTTTTAACACTCGTTCAGCATTGAAAATTTTTTTGGTCAAATTTTCCCGAGTTGTACAGAATTCGGATGACAAAATTGAGGACATCTAATTTAAGATTGCTTATCGAACCTGGAAGATGGTTTTATATACCACGATCTGACCATACATGTAGGTTTTGTAAACATAGAATTGGTGACGAATGTCATACTTTACTTTTATGTTCAAAGCCAGAAATTGTTGCTTTGAGCGAAAGATATGTAACTTCTTATTATATGAGAAACCAATGTAATTTAAAAAATTGAGACCTACCTACCTACCTTTGCCTACGTTTATTATGAACCCAGGAGCTGCTGCTCATCTTTGTTTATCTCTTGATCTACCTCATTACTACATTTTCTGGTTCAGGTTTTTTATAGTCTATATCAATATCGATGACCGTTCCATAATTTATCCAGGCGGTTATAAATGACTTGACATTTTTACAATTGATTACATTCTAGGGCTAGTAATTCCATTTGTCAACAACTCTGTTCGTGATAAAATATTTTCTTAAGTCAAGTGAAGAGAATTTCTTTCTCAATTTTAGCTGATGCCCTCTTGTATTTGTAGTGTTACCAGTGTCTAAGGTGAATAAACCAGTTGTTACCTCATCATCATATACGTTTTTAAGTCACATGAATGTCTCTATTTTATTCCACGCAACCTTCTAAACTTTAAAGTTGTAAGTTAAGTATTCCCAACCTTTCTTCATATGATTTATTGCTAATCAGAGGCAGCGTCTTTGTTGCTCGACGTTGCACATTCTTTGGCGCCTCGGTGTTTTTCTGTTTGTGTGGATTCCATACACTGTTTGCATATTCAAAGTGAGGTCTTACTAGTGCTTTGAATAGTAAACAAAATGATTTATAGTCAAACGAACTGAACGTTCTTCTAAAAATTTAAACAATGTGATTTACTTTGTTTACTTGTTTCTGAATGTGGATATCAAAAGCTAGGTACTTATCGGTTGTAACTGCTTTATCTTTTTCCGAATCAACTACTTCCAGTACAGATTAACTCCCATCGTATTTTTTTCATGATACTTTCATTCATCTGGGTGAAAACGCAATAACCACTGAACACATCAGTTAAATAGTTTGTCAGGTTCGTTTTACATAATTTATACACCTTCCTTTTAATTCATGTCTTTGAACATTTTGGTTTCATCAGCAAAGAGGAATACCTCTGACAGAACGGATGCGCTCATCAGCAATACAGGACAGACTGGTCTATCAATGATCACTGACTAATTAGAACTGTGTTAATAAAGCTGTTTGTTTGTTTCACACCGAGGAAACAACCGATTAATTGTGAAATGACCTTGACCTCAGTTTCCTTCTCTATTGGCCTTGTCAAAGTATTATTGGAAGGTCAGTTTTTCTATGACTTAGACAAAGATCTGTTTTGATTACGGGACAGTTGTACATGGCTAACAGGTACTCGGTACGCTCACATAAATGTGAAATGCAGAGTCGAGACATAAAGAATAATTGACGATTTTTTTTGCATAATATATTTTTAACAGTACTACAGAATAAAGGAAAGAAAAACAAGATTTTCTTTCAGGTTAATTTTTTTCCAGTTTTGGCGGTTTTTATATGTAAAAAAGCATACTGGAAAGAACTAATTGAATCTTGTTTTACAAATAATTTGCCTCATTACAAGTTCAATACGTCTTTTTACACTGATAAAGAATAGATGAAAGAACTAATTGATGAATATTTCACGTATAACTAAAGGTCATCAAAAGATGAACAATTTCTCAAGAATGAATATACAGAGCTGAAAATTGTCATCAATGTATTTGATGTTATCGTGTTATTGTATATGTATAATGTTGGTTATTTTTCCTTTGTAAAATGTTAAATTTGACAGTTTGAAAAAAATAAATCTTGCCATGTGTAAAAACTGAACCAACGCGAACAACGAACACCAGGTGGAGCTGTTTTTGTGATACCATTGCCTAAACAAATCAGCATCAACAAGGTTTGTTGTACTTGTTCATGGTACTACTCATATTTATGATCTTATTAATTTCTTGTCACATATGTCGACTTTTCACGTATAGACTGTTTGGAAGGAAACCTGTACCAGATGAAAACTCCCGACCTTAAGCGGAAAACTGCCAATCTTTGTCATTTCAAATTGGATTCTAATATGATTTCTTGCTATGTAAACAAAGCTGTATTTAAATTCCAATAAATCTATTTACACGCTTAAATTGTGGGTTTTATTTTTTCAGAGTTCAATTAATATTTTATAATATGAATTCTGGGATATGCCCGATTAAACATACAGCCATTAAATTATTTTTTCCGGCAACCCTACAATACGACACTCTGGAGGTATGCGGAACACTCATACACCAGCGCTCATTTATATGCCGCTTCAATGTACAGATTAACGAATTTATCACAATCAAAATATTCACGAATATAATGCCCACCCATGTTAACTTTTAAGGCACATCTTAGTAACGCAATATGACGAATATTAGAAGCAAGTGATTTGTGTACATAAAATGCAAAAAATCTTTTGCAAGTTTCCAACAAAATTACTAGTATTTTATTACCGATGTGCCTTTTACTGAATTTTTTTCAACCAATGTAGCTGTACCATTAGAATCTACAATTGTACTGAGAGTACATGTAAATACTGTATGCATAATTTCTGGTTCATAGTTATGTACCATAGCACATTGTCACAGGGATGCATATATACTTTATTGTACTAATACTGCACACAATTGGGACCATAATGATTAAGAAAAAACTACCTTTTCTAAAAATAAATATTTCATTCATGTAGCATTGCCCAGGTCAAGGTCAATCTTATGACCAGACGAGTGGACCTTACCTAACATTCAATTCAAGAGAGAAATATAGTAAGATATCCATATCGTAAAATTAATGTGTTGTGTTTTAATTGAACAGGGGTTAGTACTAGATGCGTTTATATTCACTAGTCACATTTTTGTGGCCATATTTTAAATTACAAACAAAAAATTTAACTCAGAATTTAACGAAATTTAAACTTTAATTATCGTTTATCATCGCCGTGGCCGAAACATCGTGGATATCATTAAGTCCCGTTTCCATTTCATTTCAAACATTTATTGATATAAATCAAAGGGTATTGGATAACAGGCATATCCTATATCAACCCTATACTAACAATTTCAAGATGGAATGTAGTCGAACGGCAGATAACAAATATTCTACAGGCAACAATAATAATAGTAATCATGTTTCAGTTCAGTCACAAAATACTCATTTATACTACATCTGTACTATAATTATAGGGACAATATGTAACTTTTGTGAACCCAGATGTAAGTTACCTACGATCCTATATTGAGTAACTGTTTCATGGTGTATATGGAGTTTTTAATTTCGATTTTCTGAATCTTCAGATTAATTGAGCTTTGCCGTTTTTCTTTTGGTACCAATTACATGTGAGCAATCAATGTCGTTGTCTAAAATATATCACCCAAGTTTGTTATCTCAAAGTGTTTTTATCAGTATAATTTAACTGACATCTGAAAATATATGTAGTCTATCGGATTATATAATAGGTTAATCCTAGTGACATCGGAGCAAATAATATGGGATGGAGTAATCTATTGGAACTATACTAGTAGGTTCTATGGACGGACTACATGTACATGTATCATGGATATAATTAAAGTTTATGCTTTGTTCATTTAAATCAGTAGCATTTGTATGTAAACAGAATCTCTTTGTATCAAGGGTAACCTTCTCCGACATGGGTGGATTATTGATATCGCTAACGTTGGCCATCTTGGTTTTTGCTTACCCGAGCATGTGTTAACATTCAATATTGTAATCTTGAGTTGATTTTTTTCCTGAAATTACGGGCCTTGGACAGGATATGTCATCAAAATAATAGTTTTCCGGATTTTTAAAAGCTTGTAGATACTGAGCCGATTTTTGAAATGCGAGTCTAAACTGATGAGTTACAGACCAAGTTTATATTCGTTTCGCTCCGCTATTTTTTACTGAAATTGCGGTCTTGGGCGTCGGAAATTTCATCAAAATAATAGTAATTGTACAAAAACTTTATACAAATCAAGAATCTACCAAGGTAGACATTTGTTTTTAGCACAAATATTTTTAGTTACTATTTGATACTCCTCAAAACAAATTCGTAAGCATAATTGTTGTCTCCTTGACAATTTAAACATTTCCAAGGTTGTTTTAACTATAAAGCGCGATACAGCTTTGTCAAAGCGGAGTGAGGGGTGCATCACAATAGACTATCAGATACAACACCATTTCCAAGGTAGTGGGTTTTTTTTCAAATTAGTGCTGGGGATTTGCTTTGTCTAGTTTTTATATAAGGGATGTAAAACGGCTTTCTTATTATACCTAATGAACAGATTGCTTTCACATCCATGAATGTCAATGAATTGTCTCCCTTCGTATAGTTAAAAGATTCCTATGTACAACATATATAAGTTTATACTTTTATATACATTTTCGTTATTTTTAGATGTTTTTTCTTCATAGAATTTAAATTTAACACAGAGGTAAGATTTATCGTAATGTAACATTCGAACTATATGTATTAATGAGTAAACAATTCTTTTATTCTGAACTTTAGCTGTCCGGAATCTGAATAATGTGCATAGGAAATGTGATAGGCCTTATGGCAGGCTGTCACCTCAGCGTCCTAGCAATTTATTAATCAAGTCTGCATGTTAGTCTTAATCAATGCAGACATTTTTTGTCGACAGATGTAATCTGAGTACATTTTTTCTCATAAAAATGTGTAATGTCTTCGAATTAAACATAATAAGGCTTCACCTTACCTTTTCCTTAAGGCAGTTACTATTTGTCCGGCTAGCCGGAAAAATAGCCATGACACTATTCGTCCGGCAAGCCGGAAAAATAGCTATGACACTATTCGTCCAGCTATTTGTCAGGCTAGCCAGAAGAATAGTCCCTAAGCTATATATGATGCCAAGAATAACTTCTTGTTTATTTGTCCGTTGAGCTTATTATGTCATGGTCTACCTATGGCTAAGTGTCGATGAATTCAAGAATCATGCTTCATTATGTTAGGATCTAAATGTTTAAAGGTAATGCCCCTTTTCCTTGCCGACATTATCGTGCGTGAATCTCTTTTGTAAAATTCAATATTTTTGCTAATTTCAAATTGACGGATTCTGTTTTTGTTTGTTTGAATGGTGTTTCAACGCCACTTTCAGCAATTTTTCAGCTATATCATGGTGTCCAGTTTTTATTGGGGGAGGAAGCCGGAGTACCAGGTGACGGATTCTGAATTGTAATTCTACATAAGAAAACATATATTGCCGATATGAAGTTCCTTTTCAGCCATAGTAAGAGATATAAGAGATGTACGCGGGCTTCTGCTGCTGCTGGACCCTCGTGACACGAGTATTTCTAATGGCCGGACGAATAGCGTGAGAGCTATTTTTCCGGCTAGCCGTTTTCTTTAAGTCATATCTTTAAAAAAAATCCCGTATTTTATTTTATCAGTTCCTCTTTCATTTCAATCATTTATTACAACAAATATGGAAAAAAATACACATATAATGCTAAATTACACAAAAAACGCGGAAAAAGTATGGATGTCCACGAACTTTGTACGAGAATTTTACCTCAAAGTTTAAGAATGATTATTCTACTTTCATTTGAATGTTGTGGTCATATTGTACCACATTACACACCTTAGGAAGTGCTTTCACTGTAAAAACAATGAGTGGAAAAAAATTATTCTTGTTCTACATTAATGCCATACCTTTCAAAATATCCAACTCTTAAGCAATAGCAGTCATAAGCAAAAGCAGAAACAAAAGTGAAAATTGGGACTATTTTTTCATCCTGACACGTTTGGAGAACATTTTCGCATCTTTCTGGACCATGTCGGAGATGATCGAATTGGGACAAAAATGAGATTAGTTTGTATTTTTAATGAAGCTTAGGAACTGGACAAATTTGAGGCCCCTGTCATTTAGCCTGTCCCGCGGCTAATGTTGGTTTTTATCAATTAAAATGTTGTTATAACAAACTTTTTTTTAATATTTGACCCACATCGGAGCCCCGTCCACAATTACAGTCAAATTATCAGGATTGGACACTATTTTTCTAGATTATATCCAAAACAGCAATTTGATCAATGTCATTGTTTGAAAATTTGTTATAATGTCAATCACTTGCTATAGATTTTAGGGAGTAAGTTCCTCATTTACGGAAGATGTTCACAAAGTCACGCATCAAGTAAACAATATTGGCTGAGAAAAAGCACTTCTGTCATTAAGGTACTCTGAATCAATCATAAGCTTTCCGGTAGTAATGGAATGAAACTCAATAGATCTTAATTTACTTTGTTGCTAACATTCCTATGTAATTTTCTGCTTCGTCAGTTTTTATTCCTATGACCTTCCGTTAGATAGGTATCAGCTAAGTTTGCACTTTTCTCACCTTTAACTGATAAACGATAATAATGTGTCGATTCTTTCATTGGATAAAAACGTGAGATTGTGATCCGTTAAAAACCAACGTATACCAGTATGTCGACAATGTTAACGAATTCATTTCCTGCACTGCATTTTAACTCTTCAATTCTGTCTGTGAAAGATCTGCATCTTTACAAACATCTACTTCTTGCATAAGTACACAACTACGTCGAAAAAATGTACAGTATTTATCAAAAACCTAGTTGCAGCAATGTGATGAGTCGTATAGAAGTAAACGCAGTCATAATCATAGTCACTCCCATTCGTAACTAGCATATTACCGTTCGTTCAAATGAAACAGTATACTTCAAGACATAACGTACTTCATTCTCTTTAAAAGTAATACCACCAATCGTCTTTCACGTACCATTCTTACACTTGATACAGACTAGTGGTAGTCCTTTGGTAGAACTATAGATAGCTCATAAACAGTAACAAACAATGTTTCTTTTTTTACCTTTTGTCAAAAACGTAGATGCGATCCATCTATCTTACACCATAAGTTTATTGCATCTACAACTCAACCATATTTCTAAAACAAATCTGGTCCAATTATTTCTAATACCTATATTTCGCCAATGGCAAGCACCAGAACCTTTTGATAAATGACGCGATCGTCAACCGTATTGACTGTTCTTTCCACCATTCCCCATTTGTAAATAGTCTATTGAAACACGTTAACAATTCCCCATTTGTATATAGAGGCAGACATTATCAACAATGAAAGCTTTGGAAATATGTTTCCATGAGACCGTGAACCTAAATTAGAACTTTAAATATTAAATTGCCTCGGTAGAAAACTATGACAGAATAATGGGAAACAATAAATCGTATATCTTGATACCTTCTTTGGCAGCTGGATAAAGCGGTGATGCATTGATTGAAGTCAACGTGTCGCTCAAAGATTTCTAAGGAGTACTTACGCATCACCAGTCTTCATAAATTCCAATGTTACAGCAGATAAGACACCTAACATCTACTTTATCTTGAAGAAACGCTTAGATTGGTTAATAAAAGAAAGGATATTACAATTTACTGTTTTTCTATTTTGTTAAACATTTGAAACTAATTAAATTTCAAAATAATTTAAAGGGTGTTAATTTTCTTTAAAAAAAATAGGGTTAAGACTTTCTTTAATTGTGATACCATTTTCTTATTTGGCCTATAGTAAGGCAACTCGAAAGCAAATCTATTTTGAAAGTATTGGCATAATTCATCATAAAATAAGGCGTTTATGTCAACATCACAAAAAGGAAGTTATATTCACCGTTGGTTAGTCTACTTGGAGAATCCTTGTTGCCATGTTAGCGAAATTTAATACATGTGTAGTTTATTTTAAATGAATTGCGAGTTCGTAGTAAAAGCGACTTAACTCTAACCTAATACACGTACTTAATCAGAGTTAACACTGTTTCAGATCAGTTTAATATTAAATTTATGGTTTTGATCACGTGATTTCATTTTGACCACGTGACACGCCGTAATTGCCGTAGAGCTCACCGCTCTTCGCGGACAGCTTCGCTGCCCGCTGCGAGCTGTGCTCGCTATTAAGTCACAAAATTAAAACAATTTAAGTTAACACCTGGAACTAAACTGCAAGTCACCATGTTTTGGTGAGGGTTTTTACGTCACGGACAAATGAAAACCGCTTATCGCATATGGTTGAGCAAATGCTCCTTTAATAGATAAAAAAGGGTATATTTTGAAATTGACAATTATTTCCGCAAGATATTCATCGTTTTGAAATACGGCAGTTTTTTTTTCATTTTGATACAGAGATTAACCATATTAAATTTTGACCTAAAGTTACGACACCACAATTACTGCCCTTTGCATCTCGTTGTTAGTTCCCCATAGAATATGGTATTTAATTGTACTTATTGTTCTTTGCCTTTTTTGTTTTGGTCCTAAGTTTTGCTTATTGGAAAGAAGGATCTAAGAAAAAAAATTGAAATTAAATATTTGATGGAATATGATGGATTAGGAGTAATTTAGTCTGGTAGGAAAATTGCCTATTTGAGGTGTAACTAAAGTGAATTCAATTCGATTTTGTATATTCTAAACTTTTCGGGCTTTGTCGTTTGCGGTTGACGCGTGAGAGGTCTCGCGGTTTGTACAAATACCGTTGTACGTCACGAAAGCTGACGAATGTTTGTACCTTTATAAAAACATTGCTGATTTACACTGTAAAATTATCGCATCAAACGTCAAGTTACTATAGAATCTTAATTGTAAGTAGTATTTTATGAACTGGTATATCTGTTCAGTTTGATTTGTTCGGTTCCACAAAGTATCTGTAGCTTAACGACTTTTGGTTTTTGGTGGATTGGTGCGGACGACAATTTTAATTGGAAGATTTAGAAAATAAAACCCGTAAGCTTTTACTGGCAGGGAAGATCTCTGTGGTAGTTATTTTTCAAATAACCAAAATGTAAAAAAAATACGTAAATGTACATTATGTATTTATTTATAACAAAGTACTCACAGGTTTTCTGTTTTATGTACCGGTTTTCTGTTTTAATTTATATTTCTGCTTTTGTACATTTTGTATTTGTCGGCGGCCGGACTTGGGCAGTGTACTATGATGCATTACTATTTTGAATATCGATTTTCAAATAACAAAAAAGTCAAGAAAAACACACATGTACCCTGAACGTGTTATTTGGATATACGTGTGTACTTATTCTTTCAATGTACATTACATTAATAATTCACAGTCAATATATTTAACTATACTGAGTCCAATCTGTCTTCAATCGTTGCTCGGTTATAGTTGACACTTAATTTACATGTAGTTTCCATTACAGCGTCCGGGTTACACAGTTCTTTCAACAAGTATTCATGTCCTGATAGATTATTACCCAGATAACTTAATTGATTCATAGTAATGACGTCATGGTGATGAAATATGGTCGTTAGCTTCCGTGTTAAAATATGACATTGCTTTACTAGAAATATTTTCCTCTTGAACTGTTGGGGTTTGTTTAGGTACCCTTTTGAGCTCGAATTTAATTGTTCCGGTAAAGAACCTTTTTGAGTTTTTGTTCGTTTCCTTATATTACCTACATGTCTGAATCTCTCAGTTTGATATCAGGACACTCAATCGGGTCCAGTTTTATCTGAGTGATTTCATTAACAAACAATCACCTCCAACATCATTGTAAAGTTTTCAAAAGAACTTAATAGTTGTATTGATTAGAACGAAATAGTGTAATGGTATTTGTCTCTGTTTACCTGTTAAATGGTATATGTCTATGTTACCTGTTAATTGAGGAAAAGTAAGCAGCGTTCGTTTAACGCTAAATTTAAAATTTTGTCTTTACTGATTGATTCATTGTTTTCGAGCCAGTGAGCTATATTACATCTATATATTTAGGCCAACAAACAGTAGAGGACAGGGAAAAGGGGGGACCATCAGGACAATGAAGAATACAATTATGACTGCTCATAGAAAATTATTGTGCATTTAGTAGGGACGGAGAAATTAGCGCATACTTTTTGTCGAAATCCTACTTATTCCACTATATAAATAAACAATATTGTTAAAGATGGCGTTATATACTGAACTGTTAACAGAAAGAAAATTCGCTTAATTTGGGGTTTAAATTTTATTTACCTGTTAGAACAGTTTTACGATCTCTGCACATAGAAGATTCCAGGGCCCAGCGCCATAAACATTTTCTTTGCTGAGAACTTTTTTATTCTCAATTTCATCCAATCAAATCTATCCTTTTCCCTTGTTGTCATGGTAGTTGAGTAAATTCTCATGCTGAGCAAATTTTTTTTACTCAAGTATGTTTTATGGCGCTGGGCCCAGATGGTATGGCCTTGTTGACTAAAGTCATTATTGTAGTTGGTCATCTAACATTGATCACGTGCATTTTAAACACTAATGTGGGTTTGATCTTTACTATAAGCAGGGTGTCGATTCCATAATTGTAAGTATTCCTGTGTTAAGTCAAGAGTTTACACGGGTACTCCGGCTTCCTCTCCTAACAAAAACTTGACGCTGAAATAGGTAACAAATTAATGATTGTGGCGTTAAACCTCGTTCCAACGGACAAACAATTCGTTGTAAGTGGTAAGTATAGTTGGTAAGCCAAACGGTAAGATTTTATTTCTCTGTATATAAGTGGGTACAGTTTTTGGAGAGTGCCACAGTAAAGACCCCCTTGGTGAGTATAAAATAAGGATTAGGTTCTATTAGCAGTAAATTATTTGGCCCCGGTTGATCCAACCATTTTCCTCGTTGATTTATTGTTGTTTATTGGTTCACTCGTTCTCGTCATAAATACAGATGAAAGATTGTATGTTAACCATTTATTCAATCGATTAATGATTAGTCAATTACGCTTAATTGTTTTTGTTTGTTTTTTTTTTGTTTTTTTTGCTACGACGCCCGAACATAAGACATATCCTATCTCTTGTACAACGAGCAATCGAGACCTTTATTGGTAATGTATATCAATTGAGCTACGTACTGGTTAAAAATATGACCATCGAGTATGTTTACGCTAAAACATTAAATTTAACGATCAACATATCCTACCGTTCAAGTATATCTGGAGAATCTCTGTCTTTCAACATATATTAACTCTATGTAAGGGTTTATGGGCATTTAAATTGCCTGTAATAACGTCATGAATTCTGTTGATATAATGATGCACACGGAGGAAAACGTCATTATTAATCTGTGCTTAACTAATGTTTACTTTTCCGTTCGTAATTACTCTAAATTAAAACCCAGAACTAAGTATTTAGCACACATCTGTCCTTGTGATCTGGTAGACTAGTATGTAATACCTATAGTACTGTGTAATTGCTATTCCACTGCACTTTTATTGTCCAAGTTTTCATTGCACCTTTATTTATTATCCTTTCATTGACGATTTGCTGCTGCAGTAGTTCCCAAGTGTAACAAATACTTACATTTAGCTTTTATTACGCATAACAAAGACCAATAGTATTTTTACTTCACAATTATTACTATAATTAACAAGATAAAACTGTCCTTATTAAGCCTCTGTTTACTGTGTAAATACAAAGATATTGTAAAATAAAAACAGACAAAGTAACAGAAGAACACACACGGAATGGAAACAACCCCCCTACGTGTGAAGTCCGATACTTTTGAAGTGGAATCAGGTCCAGCTACTATATATAACTGTTAAAGCTTGGTTATGATGGAGGTACAAAGGTGCATGTTGTGCTAAAATATGAAGAATTTAAATCTTAAAATAATGTTTGATTGATAGACCAATAATATTCAGCCATTTTCTAAAACGAAAATTAAAATGTTTATACACTGCTTTCAGAAGCTTCTTAATTATCTTCGGACTAATAGTCTTCATTGTTACTTTTTTGTGTTTCTGCTCCAGATGTTTGTTGTTCAAAAATTGATTAATTTAATCACAAGATTATAAAAAATTTCAAATCAAAATAAAATAGTAATTTTAAGGCAACATTTCATGGAAATTTTTGTTAGTTTAATTCAGGAAATGCCTGTTTAAATTTTAGAAAAGCTTTAAGTAAACAATTAATACATCGGTTGTTTTTAGGTTTTTTGCGAATCAACTAATTAATGTAATCCACACACCCCTGTATAACATAAAGTATCATATATAAAGGTTGTATATTGAATATATAAATATACGAATAAACATGTTTAACTGACAGTTCTTTTATTAGTGATGCAGTGAATACTATAAGGGATTTAAAGTGAGCAATCGTCTCTAAACAAACAGGTTACATTCGTAATCGAGAGACAATAGAAAACAGCGATGAAATTGTGTGCTTTTTCCTGTTAAAATTGAAATTTTGCAAACATATTATGTACATAATTATAACATGTATACCAGCAAAACTGTTTATATGTTCAGTTCTTGTAAATATGAATGAAATTGTCGTTAATCCCTTGTGTCCGTTTAATGTCCTCACTGATTATAAAAAAACTCCACAAAAAGTTTAATGTCCTCTAGAAAAGATTTTACTGTTATGAAGTACATCTGTTTTCATTTATGTAAAGATCTAATAAGGTTTTAGACATTTGTTAATATACGTTTTTTACTACGGTTAAGTCCTTCGTGTTAATTTAACAGGTGCGTTATAAATAAAAACCTATTTAACTTCCTGTCCATAATTATAGACTTCATCCAAGATAATCCTGCTAAATCAGTATAACATTGACAGTCGAGGTTTGAATAAAACAACTGCAGAACAATATACAAAAGAAACGTTGTACATCGAACTTTGATGCAAATTTAACAAGTGTTTTTAAGCAAAAACAGACACATTTTGAAATTTAAAGCTCTATAAAGGAACGTAACTGTTTCTGTAATTTAACGATATTATCACAGTTTACGAAATTCAAATCTGCCATTTTCCAAATGTAAGTAATTGCGAGAAATCGATGGCTAATTCGTTATAAAGGCGTTGGTGTCACGATCTACCTTCTTTTGTGACTAAAGCCTCTTCTACTTTTCTAAACAACGAATTTGCCTGAAAGAAAACAACGTTACAATATAAATGCATATATAACAGAGAAACCAACATATAAAATGTATAACTTTATTGGTATTCTTGTTTACATAATTTCATTTGCTCTGATTCAACAGGTTTTAACGTCACTTCTATCATGTAGGGTTCAAATTCTATAGTATGCAACCGTGAACTATCTTTTGATTAGTACTACTTTTTACTTTCAACCTCTTGACTGGTTCCCAGTATTTGGTGGCTCTACACTTATTAAAGGATTTTGTGGAAAACCGGAAGTTTATGTGTGTGACAGAAAAAGTTGACCTGAACCCGCACACATCAGGTTGCTCAGGTAGTGACTTTTTAAATAATGTTAATGTTTTTGACAGAAGAAAATGTTTTCCTATACTCCTAAATATAAGGTTGATTGGCACTTGTTGTTAAGAATAGGGGTACTTCTAGATTGACTGGAATTTAACCTTGAAACTATTTTCAAGGTCAAATCTTAAAATTACCAATTGTGAAGACAAAATGTCATTCAACATATTGTTTAAATGCTCTTATCCATAATATCTTGTAGACTTACGGAGTTATGTCCCTTAAGGAACGTCAAATCTGTATGATCAAAACAAGACAAAGTTGCATCATTATGTGATAAACATTTTCATGATTTAACGTTTAGTCTACGGTTTGGAGATGTTCATGATTAAGGTAACTATATATTTTTTACCTTGAGACCATTTTTACTGTTGTGTCACATGTTACAATGTACCAATGGTAAAGACCTTAAGTCTCTAAGACTAATATTTTTAATGTCATAGCCCATAACGACTCTACCGCAACTGTCACTTGAGAGTTATGCCCCTTAAAGAGTCGTCGCATCTGTTGTTCAAAAGCTGCGTCTTTATGTGACTAAAATTTTTCATGATTTTACTATCTTCTTTCCTGATATTATTGTTAGGAATGTAAATAGCTCCTTGTGCGTCTGTTTCTTTTTGTGTGTTGTTTTTTATTTAATTTATTTATCCACAGCATATATCGAAACATATGAACTAATTATTAAAAAAGTCCTCAAGACGTGTAGTAATGAGGTATATTTAAAACATACCCATTTATAAAACATACATCCCACCAAGTTTTCGTCTTCACCGTTTGGACAGTTTAATTGTTGATCACATAGGTGTCGATCTTCTATACAGTAAAATTTATTATAGGCATCTGGTGTTGGACATGCTATTAGATCTTCAGAGCCTTCATATTTATTACATTCTGCAAAATACGAATATGTATATTAAATATACAATGTGCTTAAGCTTTCGTTTTCTTGCAATTCTATTGTGGACTATAAATGTCGTACCTACTATAATGTGACGTTGTTCATCGATGTATAAGTTTTAGGATCCGAGTTAAATGTGTTGCAGAACAATGGACGCATTAACATTTCAATAAATTTGCATGAATAGTTGTGCCGACTTGATGACGTTATCGCCAAGAATCGATTGTGTGAACGAGGGTCAATTGGTGCTTCTCTGTAAGTGCTTTGTATTTAGAATAGAGCTCTGATTGGCCGGCTCGGAGTTGATACAATTTACGCCGCGTTTTATGCCATTTGTACTATACCCAATCAGAACATAGTTTTGTTTGAAATGAATGAATGCAAAATGCATTAGTTTTCGTCTCGCCGTGGTATAGTTCAGAAATTGTTCACTTGGTAACACACTCCCCATAGTTATCTCGTTTACGACCATTTCATGTTTGCTTCTTCATTGCAAGAATAAACTACGTTCAATAGCCAATCAAAACCCAAGAATTTCAAAAATGTCGTTCAATGCATTAATGGTATCGGAGCGGATATAAGACTAACAGGTAATTAGAAATAATAAAAGAAAATTGGTAGTGATTATTCAGAAAATATTTAATAATATGGTAATAATAAGACATAATGTCTCAGACAATTAGATTCTTCGTCATATATCTAGCTTGTCAAGCGACGTATTTAAATTTATGCTATGCATCCGACTGAACATAAAATGTACATTGTTGTTATGAATGCAAGTGTCGCATGTTAGTATGAATGTAAGGGTTGCATCTACTTTGTGATAATCATTAGTAATTTTTTAGTCGCAGGGGCGATAGTAATGTTTTTGTAGTCTGTCAAAACATATTTCTATTCATAAGTATTAAAATGTTTAACTAAGAGTGTCGGAAACCATGTTTACATTGACAGATATAATTTTTTTTGTCGTCTTAAATGGCGATACTTCAGAATCCAATGACGAAAAGCAAACCAATGATTAAGATAGAACATAAAATACTTGCCGTTATACCGTGAAAAAATAATATACTGCTATAAAGGTGTTCGTTGTTTTTCTGGATATTATTCAAATACAGAGTAAAAACAAAATATGTCGGATGGGGGCGTTGATCCGAGGTGTTATATTGCATGGTTTATTACGTGCTATTTAAAGATTGTTTTTATCCAAAGTATTTACATGACAGGCGATGCCAGATAGATTCAGTCGTGACCTTTGTTTCAAATATTTATGCTTTTATTGAAAATCTATCAGTGGGCAAACAATTTGTGTATGATATGTAAATTGTAGTAGTTCTGCACAGTGCAACCTCACTGAAATGCAATTCTTCATTTTATGACATGAGTTATCTGGACACCATGAAATCAACTTTTAAAGCAATGTAATTTGGATGTACGGAAAATATGTTTATACAAAGTTAACATCAAGTTATCTCCTGGCATTATTAAAATTGCATGCTTCACAATAGATTTTACATTTTCACATTTATAACAAAATTATTCAGAATCATCCTTGCTTAATTTGAATAATTTCAATTATTGAAAGCAATGTAAACATAAACTTTGGCTACAGCTCGCCATATATTCATTTAAATCAATTTTAAATGTCAATTTGCGTACGATAGCAATCAACTGTATACATAATTTTTTGTTCTAACAAATTCTATAGCGTAAATAGAAACGTTGTATCTCGTAGACTGCGAAACAAACCCCCGGATAATGTTTTACCGATACACCAGAACAATCCAGTTTTACTTTAATTTTGTTATCAACATAATACTAATTCGAAGTTATTGTTTGTCTATATTCACTATTTTTAATTACTGGTTTCAAATTCTGTACTTTATAAACCAATTTATGTAAATAACTTATCCTTTTATGACAGAAATATGAACAACACTAACAGCACTATGACGTGTACAAATGTGCACATAATGCAGGTCTTACCCGCTGCGAACAGTTACGGTCAGTAAAAACCTGCGACGTTTGTGGGACGCGAGAGGTATCATACAATGTTGCATTTTTAATAGTTGACATCAAGAGATGTTAACTTACGTGAGTCGTTTTTCCCGACGGATGCCAATTCTGGATGATGACCGATTAATGTGGCCACAATTGTTATTAAACCGAGAAGGCATCATTGACCATCTTAATAGACCAAACATGCCTCTTTAAAGGCGTTATTTCTCATATCTCTGTGTTTTACAAAATTTGCTGCCATCCGTAATTGTAAATGTAACTAATGCAAACTGTTTCCGGTTGTCGCTCACGTGAGTTTTCAGGAATAAGGATTGTCACACGTGACAATTGTCATCCCGTTTTTGGCGTTGTCTATATCATGACGTTCAGTTTTTATTGGTGGAGGAAGCCGGAGTTCCAGGAGAAAACCCCCGACCTTCGATAGGAAAACTGGCAATCCTTGTCAATTAAAATTGGAGTTATGAGCACCCTGGATACAGTGAGACTCGAACCCGCAACCTCAGTGTTGACAGACGAAGTGATTGATCAATGGTAGACGAACTACCTTAACCACTCGGCCACCGAGGCCCCTTTCTATTCTATCAAGATATCTCATTTATAAAAGTCATGTGATATTTTCTGAGCAAATCAGTAAGTGTTTATATAAGTGAGGTTACTAAATATACAATTATTGATTTCTTAAGAATTGTTAAATTTCGTAGGTTGTTTTTAGTCAGCGGGAAAACAACCCGGGAAGTTGATAATTCTGGATGTCCATCGATTAAGGATTCAAAAATTGTTTTATTCAACCGAGCAAATCTACTTACAGACCAAAATTATAGATTAAAATGCCAGACTTAAAACTCGTTGGAGGCCATAATTGTAAATGTAAATCATGCAGACTGTTTTCTGTTGTTTGTTACGTGATTTTTAGTGAAGTAGGGTTGTCGAACTCGACATTATTGTCACCCAAGTTCTGGTTTAAAGGTTGTCACCCTTTGCAAGAAAATTTCTCTAAATTGTCTAGCAAGTTATCTCATTTATAAACGTTGGTGATATTATTCCTGGCCAATCAGTAAGTTTCGTTTAAGTTAGGGTTTGCTAATAATAGTTCATAAACGAAATAAATACGAGCTCATATCACAAATAGATGAATAAGACTGATGCGTGACATTTGAATTTATTTATGAAATCCAAAACAAAAAGCATAAATTGTTAGTAGGTAGGAAGGTCGATTATGTGTTAAGAGTTCTTGAAAAGTCCTGAAATGTAAGCTTCAGGTTTTTTGTTATGCTTCTGCTTATATAATGCAGTTAATTAATTTGTCTACCAAGAATAATACGTAAATGGATACAAAACCTAGCAACAATTTCTGAGACTAATAAAAATGTTACAGACTTTAGAAATTCTTGAATTAAGGATGTACAGTACATGTCGGTACTGTGTTATACAAATAATCAATGAAAAGATAATAAATTAGCTTCACAAGATGATTAAAATAAAAATAAATCCAATCAACCATTTTTAGTTTCATACCTGCCCAATTTGACAAGAATACGAAGGTAGCTTTAGTAGGTGTTGTAAATAGGGCTGCTCCAGTCGCTTCCGGCGTATTATCACCACTATAGCTAATGATATCCAATTATCTTTACATGTTCCCATCGACCTGTTGTCATCTTCTAGGAACAAAGGACGATTGGAACATTCAGAGAGTACCATTATGTTGAAAAGGTCATTTAAACTACAATTATCTTTTCATGTTTAAAATAGTGTTCAACTTACAATGACGTTACCGGAAGAAATTTATTGCGCATTACTTTGCACATTTTGTACGGTTTGTTGCATTCCGTATTATAATGTTTGATGGTTTAGAGGACATGAGAGTTGGGAGAGTTTCATTACTGAAGTGATGACAAGATAAGGTCACTCTAAAAATAAAAACGAGAAAGAATCCTTACCTTAACTTATTTTAAAGTAAATGGCATTTTAATCACTGGGGCCTCCATGGTCGAATGGGAGATGTTGTTAGTAGTCTGCTTCGGATCACATGTCTGTCGACACTGAATTATGTTGCAGGTTCGAGTTTGCCACAAAAAGACATCTTGTGTTAAGATATCACGTTAGATATATTCCCAAAGGGCATCTTGTAATAGGATATTCTTTATGACCACCTATTCCACAAGGCCATCTTGTCACCATCTGTATTCAGGGAATCACGAATCTTCATTATATTAATGAGTGTTACAAACTGCCCCCTGCCTCTAACTGCATGCAAGGTGTTCGATTTTGTTCTAATTGACATGGATTTCAAATGTTCACACAGAATGTGGGGGGTCCAACGGCGACCTTGGCTTACCCTCCCTGATGAAAACTGGACGCCACGATATACATGGGAAAATGTGCAGAAAGTGGCAGGCGCTAAACCTCATTCAAACAAACAAATTAACGTTTTAATCATTTAAAAAATCTTAAATAAAATAACTATTTTATTTACTGTGATTTGTCGAGTAATTAAGAACGGTTTAATAATGGTTTTTTTCTGGGGCCATATTTTGAGCATTCAAAGATCTGCATAGCGCGGGCCAGGTGGTGGATAGGGGATGTTCTCTTGTTGGGGAGTTGGTAGTATTGTTTCCTATATCCTATTCCTATATCATAATACAAAGCACCTGCTCTATTTAATGTGTCAATTCGGGTTAATAAGACAGTTTGTGTCGAAGAGATAAAGTATTCAACGTAAATTTGTGAAATGCTGTCACAGAATAATTGAATGACATTATTTGGTAAACATGTGCACAGAGTTGCGTTACAACAAACTTAACATCCCAAGACATTTAAATATCCTTCCTGCAGTAACCAGTATATTTATCACAAATGTCTTTTTTTCAAATTGAAAGTGCAACAAATGTCATTTAAGCTATGTGCGCGTAATCCCCATTACACTCAATTAGTGCGAAAAGGTATCAAATAGAGGCTTGTGTTTTTTCATTATTATGATAGAATGTCGTCGATTTCATACAAATTTCCTGCAACATTAACAATTAAATATGATACATAGAACATTTTAAGTTAATGTCTATCAATCTTAAAATGACCTTTAAATTCAGTTCATAAAAGTTGTTCTATCCGAAGAAACAATTATGCTTTGGAATGCCCTTTGTATAGACGAAACGAAACGGGAGTTTAGATTTTATGCGAGTGGAATTTTTTATTTATTTTACTACAAAAGAAAACGTATAAATAATGTGCACGTTTTCAATTAGGTTTTAATAAGAACCTATTGTTTCTTTGTTGCCGGTCCAAATTGTTCCGTGGTTGATAAGAGTATGTACATGCCCGTGCAACGTGATATTGGCCCAACAAGGATTATACAGGTAACAGTCAAGAGAAGACATGTCTTATTCATATACTCTATAGGTAGCATGTGGGAAGTTCAAAATAGATGTAGGAATTATAATTTGTGTCTGATCCAAGACAAAGAAGACATGTATAATATAATAGATAAAGAGTTAGAAAAGTGCAAAGAGTGAGAACAATGTAAGATCATGTAACGTGCAAAGAGTGAGAACAAAACTTATCGCCAGCAATAACAACAAAAAGACAACAGAAAATGGAAACATTTGAACACCACGAGACCGTCTCACTTCAATGTGCAAATTAATCCAGAAGCCCAGTTTTATGACTAAAATACCTAACTTATATTAAAAATATAGTGAATAAATCACGTTATTAATGAAATACCGCACTACTAACAGCTGATGGTTCACTGATATTGCACGTGGTATTGTAAGACAAGACTATACCATGCCCTTGACAAAATCAGTGCAATATTCAATCCCCTGGGCTATTGTAGGAGTTTTGTGATTATGTTACATACTTAAAGATTTATTTTTTATCGTTTCCGCCTCACTGTATCCTTCAATAAATTCGCCCTGCAACTATTGTATGGCAATAGTATCGCAATTTGTATTAACTTCATTAGTTAATGTAAACGGCACATTTGACTATTCTTTGAAAATAATATTTAGCTAAAGCTTACTTCAGGTGGAGTAAAATGCAACATGAACGCAAATTGGAAAGTAAAGTCGGTTAATATGTTAAATACCAGGCAACAGTGTATACATGCATGTGCGCTTAACTAACAAAATATTCGTTTAAGTTGTGATCGAATAAATAATCCTGAAGACATATTATTCGAAGTCAACAATATTATTAATAATTTTGTATAGGGTACTTTGTACACTAGCTTTCTGAACTATAAAAGACAGGTTTTTATAAAGAACTTTCGGACATCCACTTTCTGAACAATAAAAAACATGTTTTATAAAGAACCTTCGGGCACAGTTTCTGAACCATAACAAACAAGTTTGTGTTTGTTTCTTTCAATGGTGTTTAACGCCACTTTCAGCAATTTTTCAGCTATATTATGGCACCCGGTTCTCATTGGGGGAGGAAGCTAGAGTACGCAGAGAAAACCCCGAACTTCGGTAGGAAAACAGACATTCCTTGTCAATTAAGAATTGGAGTCGAGTCTACCTGCCTGCAGTGAGACTCGAACCCGCAATCTCAGTGTTGGCAGACCACGTGATAAATAGTAGACGAGCTACTTTAATCACCGAGGCCCAACAAGTTGTGTAAAGTACCTTTATGTTTTATAATAAACAAGATTTAGTTTGTATCCTTTTGCAAATTACTCTGGAGAACGCATATATCTGAATAATACACTTCGGACAGCTCAAGTAATCTGCAAAGCTGTTGGCCTTTTGCAAGTGCAAAAGATGATAGGAAATAGAGTTCAAAGTGATAAACTTGCAACAATCTGTATTTAATACCTCTTAAGAATATAAAACTTTGGTAAAAAGATTCATTATTTATTTAAACAGTGATATACACCATGTTAGAGAACGAACTGAACTTTTATATATATTATTAATTCTAGTGTCTATGGGGGATTAACCTGTGCTACATTGGCACCCGTTTTGGGCGGGATACGTTACTCTCTTCGTTATGATTCGAATTTAAAATATAAGGTCCTTTCAGCAATTTTATGCACATTAAGAGAACTTGTAATCAATATTATTACTAGTCGCTCCTATGATGCAATGCTGATCCGAGAGATCCGAGAGATTCTTGTTATGTGCAAGTCATAATTATCACAGCCAACCCATAATGGATGCTGTACCGTACATATTCCCATCCTTAAATATTTGTTTACATGAAGTAAAACAACAATAATTATTAAATAAAATGCAACTGACAATATCTACTCATTTAAACTAACATGTTTTAAATTAAACGATTACACTCGTCAAATTTGTATATACGTTATTTAGTGTTGTCAGTTGCGTTCAAACTGGTATGAACTGATTTACGTATTAAAACGTTGCTTAACCTCCATCTGGTAATGATTTAGGAAAAAACCGGATGTTAACTTTAATAACTGAAAACCTGGATGAACCAATAGTAGAGTTAGGGACAGAGATTTTTGCCATTCGTAATAACTTCAATAGCCCACCTAACAACTTCCTAAATGGGAGGAACGGATAATTCTGCAAGCACATCAAACTGGCTTTCCGTGTGGTAACTTGACAACCTCCACTCATATTGTGAAGACACGTTATCTTTAGGAGCGCACTGGAAACCACACGGATGATTGTAAATGTCAACACTTCGTGAAAAATATTTAATAGAGAAATAATTAAAGGTTTATCTGTTACATGTAACACTTCCAAGCACGATTTGCGTAAATGTGTTGCCATTTGATGCAGTTAATTGAGAAAAAAATTCATGATATGTATAGGAGGTGATAGGAGATGAACATGTCAAAATATCGTAATAAAATTTATGAGAAATGCATTTAAAAAATATAAGTTTCATTTTTAAATGCATAAATTAATTTAAGTGTTAATGCAAAATTTCATTCATTTGGTGTATCTCAATACAATGATTTTAGATTTCTGCAATTAACATCTCGGCCTTTAAAGGCTGTTTTAAGCCAATAAATTGCAACACAATAAAAAATACCTGAAGAAAAGGTATTTGTCAAGATCGTTTTATATTGAACAGCTGAAATTACCGTTAAATGTTTGTTAAGTTATTTTAGAAAAGTACACACCACTTTGTGTTCAACAGCAGGACTTTATGTATAGTAGGAATAATGGTAATTTTCTTGAGGTTTATTGTCGTGGTGTAGTTAAACGCTTGTTGCCTGCTATTGGTACCACTTGGAACGGGCCATAAAAAGACCAAAAAAAAACCATTATTCGTCATTGATATTAATTGTGGAAGTTTATTTTAGCGGTCTTTAATTTTTTACCTGACTTCGTGACTATTAACTCGTAAAATTCTCAATGACCAAGGCGATAATAGTAGACTTGATTTCCACATGGGATATTCTAAAATGATGAATGGACTTTGTTTGAAGAAAAGAGTAGCACTTTAATAAAACGGAATTTTCATTGATAAATAGCTTGGAACCTAAACTTGTGTAAAAAATCAACAGAAAACCTTTCTTACTGCAGGAAACTGAAATGACGTTCTTTATGGCAATCCTAACACCAAAGTACATTTTATTTATTGATGTACTTGTAAAATCAACCTGATTTAAGTGTATTCAAATAAAAGATGAAATTCGGTCATTTGCGCTAAGCGCTTACAGCTTTTTCTCCTAATATCATTTGACTGAATTTTAAAGAATTGCTTCATATCTTATGTTTGATGTGGACAACCATGCGCCCTACTCAAACTGGTACCTGTTAACTATGGAGATCAGCACAGACATCTACTCATAGCACCATAAAATCAGATCAGATTACATTTGGAATATATATTGTATATGGTGTACAATACAAGATGTGCGTTTGTATCGCGCTTTTCTACAAATGTAAAGCTAAGGTTATTACAAATAATTGCAGACCAGACTGTGAGTGTAACAGGTGATAATCGAGTGTCATGACGTCATTTTTTTACATGTCAATGCAACCAGTTTCATTTGGGGTTTAAGCTGATTTTATTTATAAGATTTCTCTTTTCCTTTTCCAAATTTGTTACCGTCGGCACTATAGTACATGTATGTACATGTGTTGCTTGTTATTATCTTGTTCTTGGTATCTTCTAAAAGTGAGTTGTGATAACGTGTGCAATACTCAAAAAAGTTTATATTTTCGTTAACGCCGCATGCTGAACCTAAAGAATCTATTTATATTGATGGACGGAACAAAAAAATACTTATATTTTATATGTTCCTAGTTCCATATGTTTTAGAATCACGATGTTCAAATACACTAGTGAAGTAATATCAAAATTGCATTCTCAGATTGACTGTACTTGGCCCCAACAAAAATAATTTGGGTTTGGCAGATTATCATAGAAAGTTTGACGTTGAAACTTAAATCGTATTGTTTTATGCACTAACGTCTTTGTTGGGGAGCTTATTTACGTCATTTTATACATTCAACACTGGTCTTTTAAATGTTCTGTCTATCCATTTAATTTTAAGATTCCATTTCTTCAGTATAAATTGGGCTGATTAAGTTGAGGCTTCTTGGTTTTTTCAGAGTTGTTTTAATATAACATTACAAAACAACTAAAAAACTTGTGCTATATACAATTTCTCCTTTTGAAACATGCCATTTATTTGTATATTAATTTGTTTGAATATAGTTTTGGATACACATTTGTTATTAATAAAAGCGAAAATACGACCTACAGATGTCCTATGTTCACAGCATGACACTGATATGTTTATCATTCTGCAAGGCCTAATACACCCTGTTGTTCACATGGTTTTTTGTATATTTTTGTTGTATGCATCGTTTCTGCTTGTTACATTTGTAAAAAATTTTGTCATTCAAGGCACTGTTATTTGGAATGTGTTCTTTTTATTAAATACATCTCTCATTATTTTCTTAGTTACTTTGCTGGATTGTAGATAAGATTAGCTTTGCAAGAATAAAATAACAACTGGAAAGACTAATGGATAATAACTTTTGTGTGATTTAGATTTTGATCTTATCAGGAAAAACAATAACGAACGAGACACGAACGCTGTAGAACAATTCAAGTTTATTTATATAGTGGTGTTTTTAATTACCTGCTCTGAAATTGCAACAGTTTTAATATCGAATCTTTTTTATTCTCAGTTGTTAGATAGCCTTAGCTCGCTTTTGAATGACATGAATTTTGGGAATAAAGCTTCTCAACATCATAATTATTTGGCCTTCCAATGTTTTGGGTTGAGCTTTAGTCTTAATTAGATAAATCGCGAGTCTGGCGTAGTACATTTTTTAACATTGAAATCTTTGATTATTTCATTTTATCATAAAACAAAGAATATAGTTGTTCTGATGGCACATTACATTGTAATAATTATCTACCAAAATACAACCTACTATCTAGGCTATCAGCAGTAGATATATTATACCATTTAACACCAATTCTCCATAAGGATCAAAGGATTTCCATATAGGGTGAGACATGACATGTCTCAGATTTATTTTATAAGTTGAAATTGACCATTGGACCACAAAATAATTATTGTTTGTTATGATTTGACTTCGGTTGCCATGGTAACGGTGGTGGCCATTTTGGGCCGATTAAAATACAGTGAAAAGGGCAATATTCAAATCCCAATTTTTCAGGGGAAAATCGATTCATATTCAATAGAATTTCTTTATTTGCTTAATTCAATATCTCATTGACAATATTCAAAACAGTTACAACACTTTAAGTATATGTGTGATCAGACTGAGACTATTGAACATGTAAAGAAATAGTGCATTATTCTCTATAATTTTTGGTAAAACATATTACCATTTTTGACACTTTTCTGACTCCATTTTCAGAAAATGCACCAATCACAAATAATCATCATGAATATAATTACATAGATTGATGATTAATATTCAAAAATTTTAAAAATCTCAATTTATCATTTTTATGATCCAATGGTCAATTGCAACTTATGAAATTAAAATCAGCAAAATCTGAGACATTTCATGTCTCAGTTATTTTGGTGCTTAGGGATAATTGGTCTTAAATACCTTCCATTTTCTTATTTCTTCCCGAATTTTGTTCTTTTAATATAAAGTTGGACACAAAGTATCAGTTTGTTTGTTTGTTTGTTTGCTTGATGGTGTTTAATGCCACTTCAGAATTTTTCAGCTATATCATGGCGTCCAGTTTTTATTGGGGAGGAAGCCGGAGTACCCGGAGAAAACCCCCGACCTGCGGTAGGAAAACTGGCAATCCTTGTCAATTAAGATTTGAGTCGAAGTATCAGTTTGAGGCTTACGAAATCAGTCATACAATTGTCAAGAGCAGGTATAATTGAATCAAAAAATCATAAAAATATAAGAGTTTAATAGCATACAACAAAATCTAATAATGATTTATTTACATACACATCTACGAATAGAAAACTACTTGATCAGATCTCATATTAAAATAATACTTGGCAGGAACAATAAGGCTACTGAAATGAACGTTCCCGAGTTAATCTGGATATTTCTAGTTTTTAGATATAATAGTGTCGAATTAAATGTAAATGACCATAACAGAGGCCAATTTAAAAATTAAAAACAAATCATCCATACCATATTTTTTGTCGTTTTAACACTGGTGGGCATTGTATTCGTGAACATATTGTCCCGAACGATAGCATGTACAGTTGGTAGAGAAATAATTGAACAACAGTATGTAAAAATCATGGTTAACTAGAGAATTTAAATTGAAACAATTTCATTAACAATAACAATAATTATGGATAACAAATAATAAGGATGATATAAAATTCAACCGACTGAAACTTACAACTGCATGTGCGCACTAAATTTTTTGGAATTTTAAAACGGCTTGTTTACTCAGAAAACAGTGTCTTTCTTTTCTTTTGAAAATAAAGTTCATTGTTTAAAATCACGCTCAAGCGATTTATTACAAAGCATAGGTACAGTTTAATCCATTTCAATTGGAAAAAGGTACGAATTACACAGATACATAAACGTCCATTGGATGCGGAAACTAAATTTTATATAAAGAAATAAATAATTATATATATTTATGTAGATTTATATCTGCGCAATGTAGTTGAATCACCTAACTGTAGATGTGGAAGTCTTGAAACTACTTCAAACTATCGTTTACACTGCCACTTGTACTCACGAATTGCGTCAGGAAATGTTAAATTCATTTGGTAATCTAAGAACTGCTGTTGATACAACTGAATGGTTACTACATAGCTCAAATGATCTCTCAACGTCAAAGAAAACATACAGTTATTCAAAATTGTTCAAAATTACATCATAAAGTCCAAAAGTTTTACATCAGTTCAAATCTAATGTTGTATAACTTGCATTTCATCATCGTTTTTTCTTTCATGTTTTTCCTCACATTAATATATCCTGTTTTATCCATTTCATGTAATCTAACTTTCTTTTCTACTATCACTGGACACACTTAGTATTCTACCCTTATATTTCGAGTAAATAATAGTTATCCATTGTATTATTAAAAAAGCATATGCATATTTGTTGTTAATAATATTGTGTATTGTTATTATCTCTTAAGGAGACAGATTAACATAAGCACTCAATGCGTTTTTTCTAAATCCTTCTCTTGTATGAAGAATGCTAATGATGACTCGCTTTGAAAATTTTTTTTACACTAATTATGTATATTATAGGATTGTAAAGTAATGTTGACTGTGCATTGCCAAGAACATTTAGTACGAGCTTTTTTTACTTTTAACCATATACTTTTTCATGTTTACTCAAGTCAGTATATCTTTCCATTAGGATTTTAAGCTTTGAGACTTCACAATTATTTCTTACAAAGAAAAACAAGTATTAAATACTGGTAAAAATACGTGTTAAGACCAGTAAATATGTAATGTAAAAGTCAAAATTGTTAATTATCACGTTTCATTTTATTAATTTATACCATAAACCTTTATCTTCTTAGTGACATATTTGTCTCTTGAAACTGTTGTATGTTTCATTTATAACAATAAAACTTTTCTAAACCAATGAAAGCAATTACGTTTTATGGCTATAGTAACATTTCCAACGACAGTATTTGATTTTTTCTGAAACAATTAAAACATATTTTCACACGCTTAATATTGTATTGCTTGCACACTTTCTACTTAAATTAGCAATCTTCACGCGACAATCAATCAATTTTACCTGACAACATATCGAGAACATTCAATAACAATTTTCTTATCTTTTAAAATCATAAACTGATGCGTTATAGATTTGGAATCAATGGATTACTACGAAAACCGTACACTAACTTTATTATCGTAGAAGGGGAAAGATGGTGTTTAATCATGAAAAGAACAAAGAAAGCTAAATCAAATAAAATCAAGTGTTCAAATTAAAAAAAAGCATACAGCTTTCGCTGAAACTTCCTGTTGGTATATCGGATCTCTGCACGTAAAACCCCGTAGTAAGATGTTTTTGTGTTACGTGTGCTCCGACACATCAGTTTTCCGACTGATCCTTTCTCCTGTTTAATACCTAAACATTCTATGATATTAACGTTATCCATATGGTATAAAATTGACATTACTAAAATTGTATTCTTTTCACTTGAATTTTTATTCGAAAAAAGTACTGTGCTCCACAAATCGTAGACTTTAAAATGTTTGCGACACAGAAATGTTTTTGTGATGTTGTGTTAGGTTCTGAAAATGTTTTTAAAAAACTCGGAATATTTTAGCTTTTAACTATTAATTCAGTACTTTGGGAACACACTATTTAATGTAGTTAGAAGCATATTGCATTTTGGTAGCGGGATTGATCTAACGTGTGAACATTTTATTGACTTGTGCGTAAACCATCTTCCGATTTTAATAAACACAACTCAAACAAAATATGCATACGTTATGTCAATTACGCAACCAAACTACACAAGAAATATGGAATGAAAGCACCAAATGCAAATTAATTTCTTAATGCAATTTTAAAGTATTATAAGTATTAAACACCATTTTCAATGAATTTATCTGTATATCCACAAGATCAACTCTCTCTCAAACATACCATAAAGGTCCTTCGGGAAAGTTGTATTTCTAACAAAGCGAATATTGGTGTAATCTTAAACAAAAATGTGATGATATACTAAAAAACATAAACTGGTGTTTGTTGTATAACATGATACATTGTACAGCTTTAAACTTTTCATTGTGTTTGAAAACTAAATCAATATTAACCCGTCACAACGTTGAGCATTGTACAAGCACCGTTTTTATTAATGGTGTCGCCACAACCCGGAAGTAGCCACGTATCCTGTTTGTAAAGCGTTTCCTTGTAAAATTTTATGGTTAAGTAGTTTTAAAACTTGTATGAATGTTGTTCTAAGTCTTAGACTGTTTATTATATTTGTTATTTCAATACATGAAAATTAATGCAATTAATTGTATTTTCTTGCAGTCCATTTCATTTATTCATGAAAAATCGTCAGAAAAGGAAATATCCTAATCGACGAAATGAATTGTAAATTGTAAGTTTGACAAAAAACAAAAAAAGATTAAATAATTTCTTTTTTTCACAAAAAACAAAAACGAGAATTAAATAATTTCTGAGATTGTATTGGCCAGGTGGCGAGGTTGTTTTTTACGTTTATTTAGTACTATTTACACTGTTTTCCGTCTTTGTATCTCCAAATATTCATTCTTCAGTGTATTTCACAGCAACTTTAATGAATTCAATGATACATTAATTCTTGTTAGTGTTAAAGTGGCATAATTCTATGTATAAATGTCCACATAGCCACATAAAGTTTCAAGAAGACATTAAAGGGAATAGCGTACTCATCAAATTGTATAACAATTCAATGAACAAATCAAACTGTGGAATTTTACACAGTACTTCATTTCCTAAGTTGAACAGACATACTTATATGTGCTGTGTTAATAATCTAATCAAAGATACCAAGGTTATATAATTTAATACGTTTTACTTAAATAAGTAATATTATATAATGTTAAGATTTTTATTGCATTGAGGACAGCTACTACCATCGATTTCAATTCAGCAAGAGGTACATAGAAGAAGGAAACCTTAACACGATTTATTATATTCATTATAACTCGTTTCCCTGCGGTCGTCTAAACCTTATCCAAGTCTATTGTTTAATATCTACAAAAGAATCATTGTTTAACTTTTTTAATCCTGACTCCAGATGATATATCGGTCGCTGGCAGTTAAACATCCATCAGTTGTTTAAACTTATATTACCAATTGCGTCCATATGTCAAATTTATGCAGCGATCATAACCAGATTACACAAGAAATATTTGCACAACTCCTGTCTTTATACACATTGATTACGCTTGCTTTTAATATAAAGCTATAATTATCTAGCAATTGTTTTTCTCTTAGACGTTACACAATAAGTTTGCTTACCGATTTTCATTCTCAAGCCCAATTGGATTCTAAATATATTTAAGTAAGTTCTACTTTTGTCTTATTTATTCAGTCGGATGTAAAGTGTGAAAAAATCGGAACTTGTCTTTATCCAGGTATCAGAATACGTGTAGATTATGTTAGTTAGCGGGATGCTTTCATCATTGGCTACAATAGCTACATACAAAGTACTTGTCGGTTATATAAAATAATGTTATTTGTTATGTAATGAAGTCGGAAACATATTACCCCATGCTTTGATTTCACAACTAAAATACTTTTTTTCACAAACCATAAAAATATTTCAAACCACCCACGCGTTTATCAGAATATGCACATTATTAAAGCTACAATTAAAAGGAACATCAAAAACATACAGTTGCTAATTATCTGTCCATGCAATTACTGCCTTACAAATAATCAATGCAAAGTGATTTAATCTTTCTAATATTTGTGTTTTAGTTTTATGATAATTCAGATGACATTTTAGTTAGTACTCTTCGTAATCGGACAGTTTAATACACTTTAAAACATGATTGTTACGTAGTAAAATAGAAATATGTATGTGACGTAAGACATGTCATTTATGCAATCATTCGGAAATACAGTAAAGTTTGAAGATGAGAATACCCAAACTTTTATCTTCTTGTTCAAAGTAAACCAATTTTACAACGATTCCAAAGTTATTTGTTTTACAGCACGCGTTTCATCTTTTCAATACTTATTCGTGGCGCTCATGCAATCAAATTTTCAAAGGCTCAAATTATTAACGATTAAAAGCTTCTAATAATGTTCATTTTTCGAAAGGATTAAGTCTTCGTTCTGACTTTATAATCATTTCTTGAGTATTTATAATCAGTTAAAAATATTTATAGCGTATTTGTCCATTGTGACGCTGTATAGTTAAATTTATTTTTTTAACTTTCGAAGAGACAATATTGTGTCAATATTCCGACTATCGTTAATTTAGAGCATTAATATATAATTTGAGTGATAAAACGACACTTACTGATTGATCTGAAATAATATCGCGTTACGTTTATAAATAAAAAAGTCTTGCTAGACAACATCGACAATTTGTGTAAGAGGATGCTAACCCAAAAACTGAACTCGGAAATAGGATGACATGCTATTTTAACACTCTCATGATCGTCCATAGAAAATCGTCTGTATTTTTTGTGGTCGAATATGCATTTTAGGAAACACAGTTATGAGAAATAACGCCATAAAAACCATGTTTGGTGAAAAAGTTTGGTCTATTTGATCAGCTTAATAAAACATGGCCTTCTTAATCGGTGGCTTAAAAACCCGGTAAAGACAACCCACGCAAGCTGACAGTTCTGGACGACCACCTGTTATGAAGGTCATTATGAGCATACGAGTCTTCCATGTGACTATTTGTGTTATTGGAGCCCCAAATTGAACCTTTTGATTTGATCCGATTAGTTTTATTGCCTTGATTTACCAGAACGTATAAACGAGCAACCAGTTAGATTAAGAATAATATTAAGAATCATCTACTAAAAATACTTAGTCATAACACGGAAAGAATAGCCGTAGACCGTATGGAGTAACGTATTAGGAGACGCTTTTGGTAGATTTTTAAAAGAGTATGCTCAATGTAGGCTTTACAAAGGGCTAAATTCTCCACCCCTAGCCAACCCCATCCTTTTCCAAAAAAGTTCTAAATTTATATATTTTATTAAAAAAAACTCGCTAGTAAAATCTAAAGACTGAATGACATATTTATTGCAGGACGACTTCAGTAGCTGACAATTCGGACATTGTTTCCCGTATTTTATCAACATCATTTTACAATAACTTTTTACATTTCGGATTATAAACGCCAAAATGAACAATATTACAGGTTTTAATGATTCGAACAAATTAAGTACAATGCATGAATTTAAAAAATCACTTAAGGGAAATTTATACTTACGAGTTTTCGAGCTGACAGACAAAATTGGTTAATAGTTTTACAAAGATAGATTACTTTCGAGGGGCTTCCTTGCTACAGATCGACACGAGCTTCCTTGTGACAGATTTCTGCTGAGAGATTGAGAATCTTCTCACATGAAAACTTGTATGTAGGTGTCTGCATGCGCTAGATGCAAATACTTACATCACACACATCAACGGATACTACTGTAGCAAAATGTGTTTTGCAGGCCATAGAAGCCATATTTCTGTATCTATGGTGGTTTTTTCAGTGGGAGTGCTAAGAACTATACGGTGTATAATAATCCAACTAGGTAAAGTATATAAGGTTATTTAAATATTCATATAACTGGTTGACAAGTTACGGTTAAATTTAGAGTATCTGTGAGTTTGTCAATCTGACACAATTTGTATATTGTATAAACGTACAGTTTTCATTATTTCCACTCATACTAATTCAGACAATGTGAGCAATGTTTGCACTGATATTGAAGATAATGCTTGTTCACTCAGTGGGTGTATTGTTCTTGCTTTTGTTTAGCATCATATCGTGCTGAATGCTAATAACGAATTCAGCAACTTCGTTTGATTTTCTTTTTTAAGGAAACTTTAAAAACTAAATTAGAGATTCCCTAATCGTTATTTCATTAAATCCTTAAACATTCTTTGGGGCAGAGATTTTTCAAGTAATTACAAAAACAATATTACCTAAGGCATACATAATTTCATACAATATCTTCTTAATTATTCTCTGAAATCGATAATAAGTAATTAATTCTTCGTTGTACAGCAATGTTCCTTGGTTTGCCACATGAACTGGTGTTAACTTTTACTCATGTTACACGACTTTGTTTTTGTAGTAAACAGCTTTTCCAATACAAAATCATGTACCTTTTAAATGCTAAGTTGTACTTTATTAAACTCAATAAAATATTTAAAAAGTTTCTGTTTGTTTTTTATCCATTAATTTCTATTACTTTATTTCTTTTGTCAATAACTTTATATTCGTCAGTGAACAATGCCTAATCTTCAATCACTTCAATTATTTCACATATTTTAATTCTATGTTACGAGATTATTTTACCGGAAAACTTTTGTTTTATATAAATGTTGCTACTAAAGCAATATACAATAAATACAGAAATAATGTAACACAAATAGAAATTGTTTGTATTCAAGGACGTGCTGTGCACAAGCTCATAAATACAACTTACTGTAATACAAACAGATAAAGGTATAAACTGAAACATTACCTATTCTAGGGACATGTCTGTTTTTACTCTCAGCTTCTTTTATCCATCCATGTTCTTTGTCCTTTTCCAAATCACTGTTTATTCTGCTTTTTAAACTTAAAAGTCTTAATTTTGGATTTAACTGATTTGATACTCTTCTTAACAGTTTTAATCGCCATGAAATCGTTCTTTTGTTTCCATTCTTGCACGCTTTACTTCTACGAGCAGTGTAAACGTCTTTTGTCAATATAGAAAAAGAGTAAGCCACAAAAACAAGGTGAAACAGACGCATTCCAAGCCTTTTGACGTCCAACTATTCCATTTCCATTTACTTACATTAGAATTATAAGCACATAGCACACTCCCACATATAAAAAGACATTCTCCAATTAAATGCCTATTCTGCCTCTGTGAAATAAGGTTATAAATGTTGTCATCAATATTAGTTATACACCGAACACCTTCGTCGTTCACTGATTATATATTTGGTGCAACGTGGATGTTAAAACTCATCCTTGTTGCTGTCATAACTTGTTTTATTGTACATAATTTGAGAAAATGGAATATCCATAAAGCAAAATTGCCATCAAGAATACACATTTCTTAATTCAATCATTTGTAGCTGGAGACAAAAATTAAGGTGAACAATCATAAATACATTTATTGCTGAATAAAAACATACATATAATTTCCCAATTGAACTTTATGTAGTTAAATATTTTAGTCAATAAAAAAGCATCTGTTGATATTATTATTCACTTAATAAATTTGATACTTGCTCAAAACGCACTTAATTTAGTTGAATTTGAACAAATGACAAGAAATAACGCAACAAAACTTATTAAAAAAACTCAGTCCAGTTTATCCATATTGCACAACATCAATTATTGTGTCACATAACGAATTGTTAACAGCATAGTGATAGGATCGTAACACTGGTATTTAAAATAGTAATACAAAATATTCAGTTCAAATTATTGAAATGTTAAAAATACGTAATTATCACTTGAATACAATTTTTATATTAAAACTACATTTATTGACGTTTTGGTTCAGTGTACTTTCGAACACAATCGTCACGTCACAAATTCTGCACAAGAAGTATACGTACTATGCCCTAATCTCTGTAAGGCTTAATTACTGCAATGGAAATATAATTGCTGATTAGTGTTATAAAGAATAGATTATTATTCAAAATGTACTACTTATTTAAAACCGCTTAAAAGTAGTGCAATTCGTCTATTATTTCAAAAATTTCAAACTAGTTTCGTTCAGTCTTTGAAAATGTTCACTACAAATTCGAAAAAAAGGTTTTTGGTTTTTTAAACGAGAGCTTCTTGAAATGACGAAAATTTTATTTGCTACCATTTCTGCTTCATATAAAATTAAGTGCAACATAATTTACAACAAAATGATTAAAACAACGAGAGAAAATTGTGACAAATTAAGGTTATGCTTTTTATTGACTTTCAGGACTTTTTTATAACAGCTTAGCATTACATCTTTTACTGCTGAAAAAGTCTTTTAAAGATGTTTGAAAAAATTGTAACGACAACCAGAATACTGAAATGACTATATATGTTTTGTGACTAGTACACACTAGGCTCTCAGTCTCAGTTTTATACAAGTGATATGCACTCGCTGTATTTCTTATTTGACGTCATCCTCATGGTTAATTCCGTCGATGCTCTCTATTTCAAGCTGTTAGGTTATACCACGCTCCTTCATCGATAAAAATCCCTTTGTTGTTTAAAAAAGTTAGGCACATTGTAGACTTTATAAAGGACTAAGTGTTCCTAGTCTGCACAATAGTTCTAGTGGCAGTAAACATTATTTTCAATTTCGTCCGTCGCATTTCCAGAATTGATGTATTGTTGTTTAACTTGTCCTCCTGAATATCTGAAATTGTGCACGATATACGTTAAGTAGTCGTACAGCCAGTTTGTCGATCAAATACACTAATTACTTTAAATACCACAATTGCGTTGAAAGTTACAACGAAACAAAAGCTGAAAAAGTAGTGTTATGACACCCAAATATCACGATTAGACATTCATTGTAACTATGTAAACAGCAACCACCAGACTATAGTTTTAGAAATGTCAATTGGCATAAAAGTTTGATAATTAACAGCGCACAGTAAAAAAAGTTGTGGTTGTAGTTTTTGTGCTTTAGTAATTTAGTCAAAACTGGAATAATTAAACAACATTAGCATCTTTTTATGATCGTTTCTATAAAATAGTATGACGTTTTCAACTAGAATTGTTTACAAACTTAAAAGAAACTACGCCAACATAAGGTTATAAGATTAGTGTGACGAAAAACACAATTTATATCATCTACAGTAACCTAAAGACAGTCAGTAGCAATTAAATTGCAACTGATTAGTTGACGAACTTTTCATTGAAATTTTGACCAAGTATACTTTATGTAATTAAACATTCTTTGTTTGTTTTACATTACGTTTAGCAGATGTTCAGCAATTTTTTATTAGGATAGCCGTAATACTTAGTGAAAACCTCTTACCGATCTTAGCTAAAAACCGGCAATCTTCTTTAACCTTGGTTTAATTCATAAAATTTAGTCTGTTATCCAAATATAACACTGCATGTCTACATTTTGAGAAAATGAAAACTATTCATATTAAGCAATTTTATTTAAATATAAACGTCAATTTATATGTATAAGTTAAATTAGCAATTAACTATTCATTTTAATAGAGAACTTCTTGTACATGCAACACTCACTACCCTGAGGGTTTCGATTTTAATAACATAAAGGTATTAAACTGTACACCTTAATTTTCTTCGTTTAATTCTTCTAGTTTCAACTATAATTTTGTATTTCTTTGTACTATGTTTCAATTCATAAACCAATTTTTTAAACAAATGAATAATTGTTCAAATGACGTCCATTGAAGGCTTTCAGCCCAAGGCTAGGGAGACCGTCAAACGTATATTGGTCACGATCGTGAAACATAATAATTTTTTATTAAATAATTACCCGGGTTTTTGTAAATGGAACTACTGAATGTAATTTGACAACATAATTTTCAAGAAGTAATCACACATGGTCCAATACATCCTTTAGAAAAAGGTTAGACATATAAAAAAGAATTTTTAATTGCCTCCACAAAAGTATGGAGGGTTGGTTATGGACGATGATTTGATTGTTTGTAGCGTTTAAGCGTTTTTTTACATTTCCAATAAGATTATTACTGACAACAAAAGAAGACAGAACAACAAATAATATTTGCTAGAATTCCGCTTACTAATGTTTCTCAATGTACCGCGGTTTATATGTAACGTCATGTATGACGTCATATTTTTACAAATGCAACGTAAACCTAGCTAGACGTTTTTTCTTTTATATGAACAGGAAAAACAAAAGTCGTCATTGTTCGATGGATTTATCAGTGAAAAAGGAAAGAGCAGTGCTCATATATTTATTTGGTGGCAAAGCCTTGCATCTTGTTCATTTCGTAGGTTTGTTGTGACTGAGAAAATAGACGCTAGTTTTAGCGTGACGGCTATTGTGTGTATTTGATATGATTTATTTAATTGAAATTACTAGAAACGCAAATTTTTAAGTATCGTTTATATATGCGTTCACACTCGCATTTCGTCCACACTTGAATTCGGCTATTTCCCTTTATTCAGCAATGTGAACCATGAATCCATAGTAAGGTGTACTGTTATTGTGTTAAAATATTTTCTTGTATGAATTTCTGTAAATAAATGATTCTATAATAATAATATACAGTTGCTTCAATTAAATAACTTTCTGTTTAAGTTATACTTTGCTCCCGATATTTTGTATCACCAAAATTCTAGTGTAGTGGCTATATTTACTGTTTGAAGCATTCACGACACCAGGCCACCATATTTGTTTACGTTTAGCAACATAAAGTAGTTCCCCAACAGTCGTTCATCAAATTATGAACGGATATGGGAATAACTAGTTGAAGGCCTTTTGACCAATGAAAAATGACTATAAACGTAAACGAATGTAAGATAAGAATTATTGCAGAATGATGTTTACATAGAGAAATAAATTTACCATATTTTGGGAATTGAAGCAAGGATATTATTAATTCTAATTATTATTTTGATAGCTTAAGCTGTCATAACCTTAAACCATAGGAAAGACTACCTATGTCCAATCGTGTATTCCAATAACGATAAATTATGTCCAGGTGACAACCATAGAACTTCTGAAAGGATAACATTAAACTAGGCACAACAAACCCTTATATGAATAGCTTAACAGTCAACAGCAGAGAGCGGTCTAGAAAATAAAAAAAAACGATCGCATGATCTAGCACAACGTATTACTGTGAAATGTACACACATTACGCTGGAGCTGATGATAAGTTAATGTCGGTGAATGAGAATGTAATAATTGGAAAGTTGAAGACATGACATTTGTCGTCGAGTCTAATTTGTGGTTTTCTCGAGTCTATTTCTAAAAGAAGGTCTAAGTAAGGGGCTTAAGTGAGTGTATTGGTGGTGTCTTTCATTGCAAGATCGCGAAAATTGAATGAAAGTAGTCACTAAATTAAATATTGTTAATGAACAATACATCATCAATGTACCGGAATGTGAAATTAAAGGTCTGGGCTTGTGTGCTTTCTTTTGTCTTTAGCGGGCCTGTTAGAAACTCAGTACGAAAAATGTCAGCTAGGAAAAAAACACAAAAAAAACAATGGTCAGTTACAAAACATGTCCCCTTAACATGACAATTATGTTGTTAGTAATAACATTTGACGGATTTAGTCTTCTAAACTTACTTTATTTATGTAAAGCTTATATCATTTTGATACTACAGATGTTTACAGTATTCAGTTAGTATCTTCAATTCTTTGGATAATTACACAATATCTTAACAACTCTGTCATTTTTGAAATGAGGACTAATTGTAGTGTAATGATATTATTTTTCGTGGAAATACTTAATTATTGGTTCCACAAAGCATAACAATTTGATCACCAATACAGGAATCATCGAACATGGGTTTGAGCGCCATTCATGAGTCTTGATTAGACGAAAAGAGCGTCTGGCGTAGTACTATTAACCTTGGTATCTTTGATGATATTTTTATCTACATAAGATTTGTAAAGTGGCTATTCACACATGTTTATGTGTCTAAGTATTTTAAGATTTATCAATAGATTTGATCTACTATATGATGATAGATCATTAGATTGTTTTTATTCAAATTATTTTTAGACAATTGTTATTGGAGGGATTTATTGCAAACCTACTACTCTTCACTGGTACTTAAAATTCCTCCATTAAGATCAAGACATCTGTTGCGACATGTAAATGATTTTTTATTTTGGTCATAATACGGATTAAGTATAGACTTTATATCCCACCCGATGACGAGAAAAGTTAAGCAATGACGTATATTATCATTTTTGTACCTTTTTTAGCTTTTATCTGAAAAAATTGCTTAGAAAAATGTTTAACAAGAGTGCTAATTAATCAATGAAATAAAATAATACATAAACCAATACAAATAAATGTTATCCGATTTTTTTAATTTGATGCGGTACACTTGATGACGCGATAGATATTTTATTTATCATCCACAACTTCGACAAATATTCCAAACAATTTGATGTTAATTTAATTTATTGACGAATGTCTGAAATTAATTTAATCGTGAGTTTAAATTTGGTTGACTTAATTGATGTGTATACAACCTATTGACGGATATAAATATAAATACCTTGTCGTCGAAAATAGGACGTGGTTCACCATTTCACCATTAGGAATTTTATGTTATTGGATTCGCAAATCATGTCTATGTTTGTTGTATTTGGATTTAAAATAAACAGATAAATGTTCTATTGAACTTTTAAATATAGACATCCATCAATTCCAGTTTTCCGTAGATTTGTGGTTTATTGAATTATTGATTTGTTCATGCATTAAAATTATCACATTTGAGTTTGTTAAAATAGCCGTTATTTGATATTCAAACTTCAGAGTGTCTTACATCATCACGTAAAATGTTATGGGTATTCGGCTACTATTTCATGAGTTTATTTTTAAAATTATCACGTATTTGACGTATCTGTCAAAGGGTACTCAGCATAACAGTTTAAATCATGATGTCTACTGCAAAGAAAGCTTACACTTATGCGGAAGAACAACTCAATGCAGTGCTTTTTGTCTATTATGTGGAATAAATTGAATTTCAAAATAGCTTTAGAACCTAAAAATTGCTCATTTTAAAGATAAATCAAATGTGATTGGACGTCAATTAGTGCAAAATATATATACCTGATATATTTTTTTCACCTCTGGAATGATAGCAAAAAAATAACGAAGGTAGCTAACTCTGCACTTTAGGCCACTCGGCTACTAATGTAATTAAAAAGAAAAAAATGAAGCAGTTATATAAGCAGGGTGCGAGAGAAATTTATATCAGTAGACATGAAACATTTATTCCCAAAATAGGGAAAAAAATAATTTGTATTAAAATATAGGAAACAATAAACATTTGATCCCACATGTCTTTATAATCAAGCGGTAGCTCCCTTATCATCTCAAAGAAATTTTAAAATTTTTGACAAAACTAGTTGGACACGTTTTATTGACATATCTTATTCATTTGTTTAATAATTTTACACCATTCCTTATATTTCAAAAGTGTTTTAAAATGCTGTTTATTTAACTATAATACTATTCAATACAATTCGAAATAGCATGTATTACATATGCGAACTTTAATGTCGGTTTTCTTATGTAAACTGAACCACGAATTTGTTATCTGTCATACATGTATATAAAAAACCGACAATTTTTAAAACTACAATGTTATTCTTAACAAAATCACGGTATTATTTATTACCTTGAACGATTTTTTAAAATAAATTTTCAGTATATCCCTGTATTTTATGGGAGACCCTAATCTGCGGAAGGGTGGAAAAACCGGAAGGGTTTTTTTGTATATTTTTGCCTATAACTTTCGAACGGATAAACATATTGATGTAATGTAAACGGATTCTGAAAGATAATAACAATTTCTACATCATAAATATAAAATAATTTTAATTATCTTGATTTAAATTATTTAAAACTTGACCGGAAGGGTTTTTTCTCTACTAAAATTGAATACGATTTTTCAACTTTGGACTCAATTTGTAAAAACATGCAAAACTCCGTTCAAAATTGGTTAATATATTCCTCTAGTAAATTTTATAGCAAATCCATTGATATATAACTCACTTTTATTCATGAAAGGGAAAGTTGTCAAAAGTTGACCGGAAGGGTGGTCCGTTGGAGTATTGCGTACAGTGAAATTTCAACTTTGGACTCAATTTGTAAAAACATGCAATACTCCGGTCAAAATTGGTTAATATATTCCTCTAGTAAATTTTATAGCAAATCCATTGATATATAACTTATTTATTCATGAAAGGGAAAGTTGTCAAAAGTTGACCGGAAGGGTGGTCCGTTGGAGTATTGCTTACAGTGAAATTTCAAATTTGGACTTAATTTGTAAAAACATGCAATAATCCGGTCAAAATTGCGTAATATATTCCTCTTGTAAATTTTATAACAAATCCAATGATATATAACTTAATTTTATTCATGAAAGGGAAAGTTGTCAAAAGTTGACCGAAAGGGTGGTCCGTTGGTGTATTGCGTAGGCGATTGTTATGTTTCTCCCGTTGTTTTATTTGAGGAATCTTTTTTAATACCTTTTTTAATTCATGAGAGAAAACATGCTAAATGGCACGAGAGTTTGTTTAATTTTCTTAAATTAAAAATACCTAGGCTTGACAAAAAGAAAATTCCTTTCGTTCTTGTTTCCCAAATTGTCCAATTATGTTTTGTTGGAATAATTTAAAAGAAGACTGAATTTTGGCTGAAAGGGCGAGTGGTGTCCGACAACATAAAAGTGTTCATTGACCATTTAGATAAAATGCTTCACTCCGAGAGCGAAGATGAGTTTTCTAATTTAAAGATTAAATATACTTCAAAGTGCCCCCCCCCCCCCCGAAGTTTTAGAAGATTATGACAAACAAATATCCCAGGCTATAATTAATCACTCAGGTAGATGGCTTATTGAAAAATATCCGGCCATGTATGATCCTTATTCGGGAATAACTAATAATCTTTCAGAAAGTATGAATGCTGTTTTAAAAAGAGCAAACGAATGGAAAGAACTTCCTGTAGATCTTTTAGCCTTGGGACTTTATTACATACAAAACCTTTAAAATTTTTGAAATTTTAAGAGGCCGGTCTGGAGTTGGTAACTATTACTTGAAAAAAAAAGAGTTTAAAAGGGCTTTTATCGAAATATCTGATTGTATTTTCTCTAAAAGAATAGTTTGTCCGGACGAAATCATTGAATATATCAAAAATGAGAAGCCTGTGTCATCAAAAGGAGAAGTTGACTATTAATTAATTATGACGAAATTAACGAAACAACAGTAAGCCAACAGGTAATTAACAAACTGCCAGATGACACGGTATTTGACGAGGCGAATCAACACTCTAATCAACCTGTAATTCAATTTCCTGCCTTTGATGTGAATTGAAGTAGTTCGTTTTATTATTGACAATAATTAAATAACTTTAGTTCCTCAACAAGGGGCATTTATTGTCCACGGTAGAAAGGGAAAATATTGTGTTACACTATTTCTGAAAGTAACATGTCTGTGCGAAACCACTACTACATATGTTACCACATTTTGGCGGCAAAGATGAGCATAGGATTAGAACCAGTAGAAAAAAACAGAGTTATTAATTTAAGGGCATTGTCTAAAAAGTGTAAAAAGAAAATTGATAACAAATCCGGTAGGAAACATCCAAGATTCAAGGATAACGAAAATGAATTCAAACCATCTCCAGATTCGGCCTTTTCGTTAAACACTCCTCTCAAAATTGAGGTTAAAATCAAAACACCATCAACAGTAGAAAGCTAGAAATCTTTAAAAACTCCTCAAAAATCAAAACTCGTTCTCCCCGTAAATCGAACAGACAAATAAATTTAAGTTTAATAAAAGAAGAAACAGCATGTAATAATGTAGAGCCAGGGGCGGATACAGGATTTTCGAAAGGGGGGCGTAAAAAGGAGATATCGGAATAGGAAGGCAACGAACAAAGTTTTTATAGTGGTCAGTTACCTTTATTTGGTACAGTATATACAACAGAGATATCATAATAAAAGAATTAGTACCGTTAATGCATTAATTTATTGCTAGGACGAGCGGGGATAACATTTTTGCCTTTGGCGCTGATTTTTACCCTCCCTTTTCTCTTTTTTTTCCTTTTTCTTTTTTTCTATTGTCAAACCCCCCCCCCCCCCGGATCCGCAACTGAGAGCTCCAAAATATGTTTCAAGCAACAAAGATGCCGTTGAACAAAATAAAAACCTGCCCGTAAAAAACGCAAAAAAGAAGATATTTTGTAGAGAAAACTAACTTTATTAATGAACCTATTTCGGATTTGTCAGATTCTACAACATTTACTTGGGTGGGAATTTGTAAACAACATCATAAAAAATCAATATTAACGAACCTTTATGATCAGACATAATCATAACTGCTCAAAATATACTAAAATCCCAGTACCCAGAAATAAACGGGTTTCTAAATTCCACATTAACACTAGTTAAAATTTAGGACAGGTGGGTAAGTAACTGTGGTTTTAAATTTAAAAAATCACCAACATGTCAAATTCACCATAACGGTCGAGTCGAGATCATTGGGTTTTGTCATTGCAAAATTCTAAAAATGAAATTTATATTTTGGACAGTTTATCATTAAAAATTACCACATGTTTGGAATATCAGTTAGCTCAAATTTACGGCAAAGAGCAGAATCAACTTGCTAAAATGCCCGAAACGCAGAGGCAGAACGGAAACGTTGATTGCGGTCTGTTTGCAATTGCAAGTGCATTGTTTAACGGGGTAAATAAATGAATGAATGAATGAATGAATGAATGAATAAATAAATAAAAAAAAAAAAAAATAAATAAATAAATAAATAAATAAATAAATAAATAAATAAATAAATAAATAAATAAATAAATAAATAAATAAATTGTATTAAAAAACAATCATAGCGGGAAAATCTGTAGCATTATGCAAGAAATGAAAATAATAATTTGTTGCACAATGATTCCACCGCCTGATGAGATCTGTTGAGGGATCGAACTGATTGTTGTAATGTTGGACATTAAAACATTATTTCAAAGTAGAATACATTTCAACATTTCATATTTTGCAAAATTTCGTTTCATATATAATATATTGAATTATATATCTTTGTAATTCAATATTTTGAAGCTGCAGACAATTACCGGTAATGGCTTATTAATTAATAGCTGACATATGAATTCAAAACATCGTGGAAAAGAAAATGTGTCCTGTGGCTGATTTTTTCACAGAACATGCACCCAATCCGGTCAACTTTTTACAACTTTCCCTTTTATGAATAAAATTATGTTATATACCTATGGGTTTGCTATAGAATTTACTAGAGGGATACATTAACCAATTTTGAACGGAGTATTGCTTGTTTTTACAAATTGAGTCCAAAGTTGAAATTTCACTGTACGCAATACTCCAACGGACCACCCTTCCGGTCAACTTTTGAAACTTTCTCTTTTATGAATACAACTGACTTATATATCAATGGATTTCCTATAAAATTTACTAGAGGGATATATTAACCAATTTTGACCGGAGTATTGCATGTTTTTATAAATTGAGTCCAAAGTTGAATTTTCACTGTACGCAATACTCCAACGGACCACCCTTCCGGTCAACTTTTGACAAATTTTCCTTACATGAATAAAATTGAGTTATATATCACTGGATTTGCTATAAAATTTACTAGAGGAATATATTAACCAATTTTGACCGGAGTATTGCATGTTTTTTCAAATTGAGTCCAAAGTTGAAATTTCACTGTACGCACTACTCCAACGGACAACCCTTCCGGTCAACTTTTGACAATTTTCCCTTTCATGAATAAAAGTGAGTTATATATCAATAGATTTGCTATAAAATTTACTAGAGGAATATATTAATCAATTTTGACCAGAGTTTTGCATATTTTTACAAATTTGAAAAAGTTGAAAAATCGTATTCAATTTTAGTAGAGAAAAAACCCTTCCGGTCAAGTTTTAAATAATTTAAATCAAGATAATTTAAATTATTTTATATTAATTATGTAGAAATTGTTATTATCTGTCAGAATCCGTTTAAATTACATCGATATGTTTATCCGTTCGAAAGTTATAGGCAAAAATATACAAAAAAACCCTTCCGGTTTTTCCACCCTTCCGCAGATTAGGGTCTCCCGTATTTTATTTCATATTCTTGACTGTAGTAAGTTAACTAACTAAAGCAATTTCCTACGGGAATTAAAAATGAATGCCATTGACATTATAAATGAACTTTATATATTCGTTTAAATTGTATACAAATATACAATTCATCTCAATACTCAATACAGGTATATTAGGAGTTTGGTTTTTAAAATGACAAAGTAAAATATTGTAATATAATTACCATGTCACAAAATAAATTATGGGAATCTTTATGCGTTTTTCCAGACTTAAACAGTATCAAAAACGGCAAAGGAAACCGACCGAACAACAACAGCCAAAAGTCAACGGCCTGTTAGAAATCCGAATATAGACAAACATACACAGCGCAACACAAAAATAGAAAGAGAGTTACCGGAACCCAATAAAAACCATGGGTGCACTCAAGTAGAACAAACCATTATTTGAGGTTTAGTAGTGATCGGTCTCGAAAATCAGAATACCGATCGCAGGATCTAGAATAACGTATAAGTTGTGAAATTTACACAACATATGCTGGAGCTGCTGGAATGTTGATGCCAAAGATGCCAATTGGAAAGTTGAAGTTGAAGTCATCACGTTTGTCGTAGTCTACTTTTTAGTTTTCCTGAGTCTATTTCTAGAAGTAAATCTAAGTAAGAGGCTGACCTTAGTGTAATTAAGTGTAACTTAGTGTAAGTTCGCTAGGGAAAATTGAATGCAAATAGTCGCCAAATGTAGCATGGTTGAGGGACAAAACATCAATAATATAGCGGAATCTGAAATTAAATGTCTGGGCAAGTGTCTTTTCGTTCTTCTTCAGCAGCCCTTCTAGGAACTCAGCATCATAAGAGTACAAAAACATGCCGGTGAGAAGAGAAGATGAGCACATTTAGTGCCCATTGGAACACCAAGAGTCTGATGAAAAACATGTCCTCCAAACATGACGAATATGTCGTCAATAAGAAAATCTAACATATGGCAGATTTTGGTCTTCAGTATGTTCAGAGTCATTGATGACCAAGTAAGTTCTGTCTTGACTAATTACCAGTTATTTATATTGTCTCTCCGTTTTTCTTGAAAAAACTTTGTATAATAATATCTTTAAGCCTGGTTTTAAATTGCATATGAGGGATGGCCATGGAAAGTGTCGAAAGTTCAAATGTTTTCATGTTGTTACATTGGGAAAGAAATACAGACCTCAAGATGTCTATAAGGTCTTCTGAATTTTTACTATCCAGATTTCATTTATGCCACTCCTGGAGTATAAAGCAGTGTATGGAGGCAAAGGATACCAAATGCGACTTGATATCAAGAATCTCCTCTTCTGAAAGCGTTGTTGATATGTAAGTAGTATTTCAGTGAATACTCTTTGTTATGTTTGTTGCAGACAAATTTCATGTTTTGGTGGACAATAACATATTTGTCATGAATATTGGACATAAGCAGCATCGAGATTTCTGAAGACTGATGATTCTATTGTATTCATTGATTTTTGTAACCTGCTGATTCTTATTTTATGAATAAATTCAAGGCTTTTACCTACGCTTAGAAGGTATTAACCTCACGGACTTCTTGTTTTGCCTTTAATTAGTACTCAGACCTTCTTTAACTTATTCTTATTTGAATCTATGACCCCAAAGCCTTTACCAACTCGGACAAGGTATCATCCTCTTGGGGTTTCTTGCTTTGCTCATTATCTGGCATAGTACTATAATGAATCCATCAGTTTTTTAAAGTTTTTTATCTGATGAATTTAGGTTCACGTAGTTTGGTCCTTTGGACAAAGTAGCACGAAGAATTTCATTGTTAACAATGTTCAGATCTAGATCTCCAGTTATTACGTGACTATACATAAATTGGTAATAGTAGCAAGAGCAGTCATTAAGTATAGCCTTGAAGTCATTGATCAAAAACCACGTTTGAAATTTAAGTTTATGGGTGCAAATTGTGGTAATACAAGTATAAGATATATAATTGGAACAGGATTTGTCTTGAAGTAGTAGTCTTGTGATATTACCAAGATTAATATACATGACTTTATGTGTGTATGAAACGTTTTAAACAATCTGTGATGCCAATGTCTAAAGTAATTTTTTTAACATATATATTGTGGAAGATGGGTCTGCTACAGATGACTAGAGATATTCTTGTGAAGAAAATGCAGTACTTAGAGTGAAATATAATACAACTAGTGCGAATATAATGACCTATTGATTTTTTTTAAAAAGGGTAGAAGGTCATTTATTGATACATTATGCAACCGAGTTGATGTAAAATGGCGATGACTATGACTACGCTAATGACGCCTGTGATTATTATTTAAAATGTTCATCCAATTCCCATTCAAGAAAAGTGACTTGACATACAAATATCTCTTGCTGATTTATATTTTTAACACAAATATGGTAGATTTAGACAAAATAATACCGTGTTTGTATATACGATGATACATAATCATTGCATACATATATAACTGACTAGTAGAGTATGATGCTCAAACTTTTTTATCAACACTCCAACTCACACAACACAGTAAAGGTTTAATCCACCGTTTCTTTTCAAATGCATGTTTTAAGTCAGGACCATTGCTGTAGTTGTTTCATTATTTTGGTTCTTTGTTCTTGAGTTTGTGGAATGTCTTTTTACAGTTATCTTGCTGTACTGTATTTTGTTATATCCTTTATTAAGCTGCTATTAATAGTATACTATTAATCACTTTAAGCTGAATCATAATTTACACAGGGGGATGAGACCCAAGCAGCAAATACCAAATGATGTTTACCCTAGGGATCACCTAGGCATTAATGTTATATATGTTTGTCAAATATTTAAACGGGTGTCATTACAGTGCAGTCATTAGTTGTATTCTGTGTGATTCGTCCGAATAAATGAAAGATCACTCTTTTTGAATCTGTATACGTTTCACCGTATAGATGTCCTCAACCGTGTAAGAAAGGTTATATAAGCTATATTATAATTCCATTTATATCATTTCTAATATTTCCTGCGATTCCGAGTGTTATTACTACAAGTTAATTTTCTTTTTTGTATCTAAGGCTGTTCACATAACTAGCCCTGTCAAGCTTTAAAATTGTCAATCCTTCAGAATAAAGAAGTCATATCTTGTGATTGAAGATCTTGATTAGCCTATTCTAGCTGTGATGACTTATCAGCTCTATATGAATACAATTACTGCTAAAGAACTCGCATATAATTCACTGTTATATTAAGAACAAATATGAATGGTAAAAAATGAAATATCTAAAGATCAAAGTGTGGCTGAAAATAGAAAATAACTACTTATGTAAGTAAATACACTCCATTTCGTTATAAAACAAAATTAATAATAAATATGTTTAATCGATTATGATGCTACCAATATGTATCAGAACCAATAATTTGCAGAAGTGCAATACTTAAATATATTTTAATCGTAATCTGGAACGATTAAGAGGCTTTCCATTTAAGGAAAATAAAGAGAACCAACACGTATCTGAATTAAAAGACCTTGATATTGACCCTGAAACCTTACTAGAACTTTGTTTTAAAAAATAAACCTATTTGAATGAAAAACTATTCAGAAACCTGTTAAAATAAAAAAAGGTCAAATTGCCTTGAACTTTATCTCTTTTATTTCATTATTACTGTAAATTAAATCAATTTCACAATATTGAGAAATCAAATATAAACATGCGGGTATCTTTAAAAATAAAAAAAGCAATAAAATAGAACCATTTTTTTCTCATGGACAAGGCAAAATTAAAAAAAAAGAAATTGACCTTGACCTTCCAATTACCTGGACATTGCTAAGGAAGACAATAAACAACAGAGAATCTGTTATATTGAATGAAAAATTGTTATTTACAATATATTTAATTGCTCCAGGGTATAATAAAGTAATAAAATAATAAAAAAGTATAATAATTATAAGACCTTTTAAGATCCTTAATAACATAAAAAAAATTAAAATATGATCTTTACCTTTAACATTGTAACAATCTTCAAGGTCCAGATCAATGATGACTAATAGTGAAACGTCCCTATCTCATCTGGTTGATGAGTAATAATAGTACAAATTTAGTTTGCCATAAAAAGGGAAAATAACTCATATATATGAGGTCATCAAAATTCTCTGTGCGATATATAACAAATTATCACGTTTTTGACAGGTAAATAATTCCGGAAAGAACAATTGTTCGCTGTGCCATGGTTAACTGTGAAAATGCACAATGTCTTTATGACATGTCGGCAAACAAAATTTATAATGGGGAAAAAACTTGGCGGAAAAAATAGCCAGACACAGACAAATAATAGGAAGGCTTTACAATTAGAAAGTGGAAAGCCTTAAATATCAATGTTCATACTTGTTTTAAGGTCAATTCCGGGCCTTTGCAAACTGGTTTGAGTATGATGTAGAAAAGATAGCCGACGGAAGCAAAAAGCGAAACAAATTGGGCGAAGGGTCATGGGGCAAATTGCAAAATCCCGGATTCTAGCTTAATCCTGGCAATATATGAACGACAATTTTAATCTTTCTGTTTTTTTTTCTCATACTTTCAAAGATAGAAATATTGAGGATTGTAAAAAAAAATCAACATATTCCTATTTACTTACAACTACATATAAAATTAATAAAATTTCAATTGACGCTTGCGGTTTTAGATATTTGCGTCATTGTAACTACGATCATGGGTTAACTATAAGAATACTGTAGAATTCATGTTATTGCTTATGACTATTTTGTGCAAGTTTTAAATGATACAGTAGTGTAAAACGTGTATATGTTTAAAACATGTTGTTTTTTAAATTAGAAATTTAGAAATTCTGTCCATAGAAGCATCTCCATGGCTCGACAGATATATATTGATGCTAATTGCGTCTCCAATTGGTAAATAGGGTGCACTTTGAAAGAGTTCTATAACACCCTTTAATGACATAACACGTTAATTTTACCTCAAGTCATACGTACAAAATAATAAAAACAATCCAGACGTTGATTGTATTACTGAAATATGAAAACATGATGAAAAATGTTGCAAAGGTAGCAAAAAATTACTGTTAATATATATAACCAAAAGGTGTCTAAATCTCAAAAGAAAAAAAAGATTTGAATATGTTTGGAATAGTTTGCATATACAATTGTATATAATTGCTTTTGCGATCAAAACCGTGTTTTCCTAATTACATTAAAATATGAATACAGACAATAAATTTGTTATCACTGAAAGAATGTTAAGAAAATTTCAATTTTCGAATATGGATGAATTTATTTATTGAATGGTTACATAACCCTTTGAGTGTGCTCCTTCGTGTGTTATTTAAGATACACAAGACAATAATATATTACCAAACAATAAAACATTATAATGATAAACCAATGGACAACAACTATTCGAACACGTCATCTTCTATAGTCCACAGCATGTCTTTCCTTATTATGATATGAAAACCCAAACCACCACCAGAAAATGAGAAAACATACCAAGTTATATATCCGTGGACACCTGCATGGGTCAAGCTCTAGAATCAGAACGGGGCTAATCTACCAATGAAACTTTAAAGGTCCAATTGGACCGTCGGTGCCTGGTTATTTTGTCTTACTGCGCATAATAATAAGTGGTAATAATGTGTCATTTAATATACAATATTCACATGATTTTGTTTCCTAATATTTTAGGCATTTGTTCGTGATGAGTTTCTGTACACAGCCAGTACACACCCATTATCAAGGTGAATTCTGTTATGAATTGTTCTCATAATTTGGGAATACATATGGGTCTTTGAAAATGTATTATAAATTTTAATTATTGCATAACATTAAAATATCTAACGCAATACTATCTGGACAAAACGTGATATTTTCGGTATTCTCTCTGTTTTCAAGCAGATTTAAAGTTAATAAAACAAAACTTGCAATACCATATAATGAATTTATTCTGACCCTAGTTTGAATTAAACGTTATCGATGTTGCTGTTTATGATATTTATTCTGATAACTAGATGAAAGTTCTTTTCGTCTTTCTTTAAATCCGGTAACAATCACAAGTTCCTCTTAAAAACTGCTTTTGATTGAACTAATTAGAAATGTGATCTGATTAAAATATATTAACTTTATAAGTATTCCCTTTTATTGATGCAATATTACCAGATTATGAAAGATAATTCGTCTATAGATATATCTACGTGCAATTTTGCAAAACGGTTATTTTTAGGTTTCTTGTGTAATCTGAAGAAAGGGATATAATAACATGCAAAATGAATGCTAAGAATTTAATTTCATTAATTAGTTATTTCTTAATCTTCTATTGATTTCAATTGACTCTTAATCTTCTATTGATTTCAATTGACTCTTATTTGGGTTGAATACAAATTGTAAAAATAGTTATGGTTAATAGTTTTAAAAATATTTTGTAATGAACATTTTTTCAGTTTCATTTTAATGTATTACAAATCTTTAAATTTCTGCTCGTCCAACAACTTAGATAATCGCATATGTCTTTTGCTTTACGAAAAACTTTATATTGTACATGTTTATTGGCAAACTTTGAGACTAGTAATGAAATAAATGTAATATCAGAATAAGACCATTAACACCTTTTTCAATATAATAACGTATTCAAGATGCATTCGAATTGTTTTTGACGTGACTTGATCTGTTTATAGGTCAATTGTTTATACCTTTTTTGTTCCACTCTACAAGTATGTCCATCTGCATGCTGCAATTATTACTCATGTCAATAAAATGTCAGCAAAGATAACAAATTAAAATTTAATACTCTAGACGCGCTTTTTGTCCAAGACTTATCAATGGTGCTTAAATCCCAAAAATTTAGTGAAACACAAACAATGCATCATAATATTTTTTACATGACTCGAGAAACATTTCACGATCTAACAGTTATATATCATCAATACAACCTATTTCGTATGTTAATTATACCTTTTTAACAGCCTTTAATTCACATTTCTTATTACTGTCAGAATCGTTATAACAAAGACATTCTATGAAAACTTACGGGTGGTTTTATTTTATTGTTAAATGAGTGTCGGACCTTTGCGTCAGTCTGATGTTGTCTTAATGAGTATTTTTCCTTAACAGTTTATATGCATTATTGTATCATTATCGTCCCACAAAACGGAGTCATTTTTAATAAGTTACAACTGAGAAATTAGTGACACAGTAATGTATCTAATTAGATGTATTTTGTATTAGCTAAATTGTTGTCTCTGTTTGATTTACGTTATTTATCGGAAATTAGTACACTGCAATATTCGTAAGTCATCATAATGCAGGAATGTTTAGTATTTTACTGCAAAAATTTATTAGATCTGGAGATTAATACAAACTGATAGTGCTAAATAAAGGCAAATATCATACTGTACTAAGACCTATCCTTTTAACGCAACGTAAGATGAAAGCCTTTCATCGTTAGTAAATTGACAGCATACGAGACGATTATTGTATCATAATGGTGTTATTTTTATCAATAATGTAAATTTGGTAGAAACAAGATCATATTGTATTGTCTAAAGAGATATAGACGTAGATTGGATGCTGTGAGCACATCTATAACCTACTATAAAGGATAATTGGTATATCATTAACGCCTAGTTCCGTTCAATCTGGACTTGGTGATTGATTCTTATTTGTTTTTAATGAAATAATTTGCGAGTAAAGATCAGTGTAGAATAAAATAAAATTGTACATGATCTATTAAAGGTAAACAGTTGTACGTAATAAAACCAAAGGCATACATTGTTTACAAGCATGCACACAAAATGCATTGTAGAGAGGGTAGGTTTATCTTATATCGATGTTATGCGTTTTCTATTATCACTTTTTAGCAACGTTATTATTTAACGTTATAAACTGCATACACTTAAGTTTCAATGTCGGACAAATTTTAGTCCCCGCTTTCAGTGTTAAATAAACATTCGTATTCTATTTAAATGTGATAACAACTGACTATTGCAAAAATCATAATTATTAATGGTTTTCAAACTTACTCAGCATACGCGCGTTCCATCTTATCAATTTTAGTGTTAATACTAAAACCTAAAATATACAAATTATAAAATGGAAATTTTGAAGAGCTTTTATAACCGAACAAAATATTATATCAAATTCGACTAAGGCTATCCACACCTTGAAGATAGAAAGAAATGAAACAATATATTTTGTTACTTTTCTGGGCTTTTAAAGAGACTGACTACATTACTGCATTAGTTAAGCATATTAGTATCTGCATTGAAGTGTGGCTACTAGCCTAGGGTACCATCCAGGATTAACAGGCAAGCCGCAAGAACCCTTTTAAATTCTAAGGTTTATTTAATATCAATTATTTGTTTAAATTATGCAGCATATTACAAGGTTATATTCGATAATATGATAAGAGACAGAGCACAGTTTTCAACTATCATTTCATCGACAGGCAAGCATCGTGTGAAGGTTACAAACAAAAGTGGTTCTACTTTCACTTTGCATAAAAGTGTAATTCTGAATTAACCTGTTGCAAAATAAGTTTATATAACGCACAAATATTTTAGAACTGAAATGAATCCAGATTAATTGATTTCAATCAAGTATTAAATTTTATACCAAACTTCGTCTGACAACTGATGTCAATTTGTCATCTTGTAAGACTTTAAACTTGTTGCGCCGATCAAATATTTTTTAGTGAAGACATGGTATTTTGAGAAAATAAGGTTGTCACTAATTGTGAACTTAAGGTGAATTCAGTATTCTATAAAATGTTTAATGGTAGGCTTTGTAAATCATTTAGTAGATGTTAACCTGAAAGGGAAATTGAGGTGCCAAAATTTGAAATTGTTGGTTTTAGCTAAATATTGGCTAAATATTGGGTATGAGAATTATTCCGTTTGGTACAAACAGATAGGTTTAACAACTCAAAAAGTAAAAAATTATTTAAATTCTAAATAAGCATGGTACATGGTAACAGCATGGTACATGCAATGACAACAATTTATCTTGTTGACTTGTACATTAAAAGATATATGTTGTGTGGTAAAAAGCTAAAAAAAAGAAACAAACAAGAAAAATATACTAACTGAAAAACCTCACATACGAAATAATACAAAACAAAGCTATCTGAAGCAGTATACACAAATACTATCAACAAAAACTTTGAACTACAAAATTTGTAATAAACTACAATTTTAACTTTAAAGTGAAAAGTGAAAGTCTAATTCATTCAAAAATTGATGCAAAAGGAAAATAAACCATGAAAGACTTTGCTTTTAACATGTATCTGGGAAAGCATGTAAATACACTAAATTTTTTACTTTTGTCAAAAAATAAATATATGAACACATAAATATAATCGTGAATAAGAAAGTTAAACTAACATAATGAGATGCCACACAACGATGGTCAAAGTAATTAACGATATTAAATGTGGTGCACATTCGATTCAAAATGACATCCATTAATGGGAAACAGGAAACGGGAAATCGATCAAAACGAAAGTGAAGAGTAATAGAGTACACCCTAAGTCATCAATTAGAACATCATATCTATAAATACATAATACTAAATATAGCTATTAAGTAATGCAATCAACAATACAAGGTCAAAAACAAGAATGAAAATATTACTGATACAACAAATACAAAATAATGGAAATGAAATAAATATAGTCACGTTGTACACAATACAAGTATGAATAAAGTGTAATATTCATAATTATATGAATAATGAATAAAACAAGAATGCTCCAAATACCTTTTAATTCTGGTATCAAATTTCACGCATAATTTGATGTTATGTAACATTTCCCTATTTTCTTCTATTGTAATATGTCTTCTCCTTAGCATTCGATGCAGATTTCAATTATAAGTGGTACATACTGCCTAAAAAGCAATAGATAATTCTTGTTTGTCAATAAGCAATGACCATTTGTTTCATTAAATGTGTCTTAAAATAAAAATATTGATTGACTTATGTGTAAGCAAAAAACTCAAATATTCACATGACCATCTCATATAAGAATTTAATTTTACGTGAATCAAGTTGGTTACTTATTCAATGTTCAACATTCAACATTCAAATAAATACCAAAGACCTAATGTCTCAGTTCAAACATTTAGCACTCAGTCCCTCGTTCAACATTCGCAGTTCCTAGTTCAACATTCGATTTTTCAGTTCCTAGTTCAACATTCGCAGTTCCTAGTTCAACATTCGTTGTTTCTGGTTCAATATTTGAAATTTTTAGTTCCTAGTTCAACATTCGATTTTTCAGTTCCTAGTTCAACATTCGCAGTTCCTAGTTCAACATTCGTTGTTTCTGGTTCAATATTCGAAATTTTTAGTTCCTCGTTCAACATTCGCAGTTCCTAGTTCAACATTCGATTTTTCAGTTCCTAGTTCAACATTCGCAGTTCCTAGTTCAACATTCGTTGTTTCTGGTTCAATATTCGAAATTTTTAGTTCCTCGTTCAACATTTGCAGTTCCTAGTTCAAGATTCGATTTTTCAGTTCCTAGTTCAACATTCGCAGTTCCTAGTTCAACATTCGTTGTTTCTGGTTCAATATTCGAAATTTTTAGTTCCTCGTTCAACATTCGCAGTTCCTAGTTCAACATTCGATTTTTCAGTTCCTAGTTCAACATTCGCAGTTCCTAGTTCAACATTCGTTGTTTCTGGTTCAATATTCGAAATTATTAGTTCCTCGTTCAACATTCGCAGTTCCTAGTTCAACATTCGATTTTTCAGTTCCTAGTTCAACATTCGCAGTTCCTAGTTCAACATTCGTTGTTTCTGGTTCAATATTCGAAATTTTTAGTTCCTCGTTCAACATTCGCAGTTCCTAGTTCAACATTCGATTTTTCAGTTCCTAGTTCAACATTCGCAGTTTCTAGTTCAACATTCGTTGTTTCTGGTTCAATATTCGAAATTTTTAGTTCCTCGTTCAACATTCGCAGTTCCTAGTTCAACATTCGATTTTTCAGTTCCTAGTTCAACATTCGCAGTTCCTAGTTCAACATTCGTTGTTTCTGGTTCAATATTCGAAATTATTAGTTCCTCGTTCAACATTCGCAGTTCCTAGTTCCACATTCGATTTTTCAGTTCCTAGTTCAACATTCGCAGTTCCTAGTTCAACATTCGTTGTTTCTGGTTCAATATTCGAAATTTTTAGTTCCTCGTTCAACATTCGCAGTTCCTAGTTCAACATTCGATTTTTCAGTTCCTAGTTCAACATTCGCAGTTCCTAGTTCAACATTCGTTGTTTCTGGTTCAATATTCGAAATTTTTAGTTCCTCGTTCAACATTCGCAGTTCCTAGTTCAACATTCGATTTTTCAGTTCCTAGTTCAACATTCGCAGTTCCTAGTTCAACATTCGTTGTTTCTGGTTCAATATTCGAAATTTTTAGTTCCTCGTTCAACATTCGCAGTTCCTAGTTCAACATTCGATTTTTCAGTTCCTAGTTCAACATTCGCAGTTCCTAGTTCAACATTCGTTGTTTCTGGTTCAAGATTCGAAATTTTTAGTTCCTCGTTCAACATTCGCAGTTCCTAGTTCAACATTCGATTTTTCAGTTCCTAGTTCAACATTCGCAGTTCCTAGTTCAACATTCGTTGTTTCTGGTTCAATATTCGAAATTTTTAGTTCCTCGTTACATTTTTGAAGTGGTATTTTTGTTAAATAACTATGCATAGGTACGAATAATGTGAAAGAAAGAAAATAGTGCAAACTTTGCGATGTCAATAAGGTTGAACTTATAAACATGTTGAATTGATGTCTTTTGCGATGAAAGTTGACATCGGCATAAGTATTGAATTGTGTTTTGATTAATGTTTTTGTTGGTTTTTATGTTTGTTACTTTTATGAAAGTTTCGATCTATAACACAGAGCCCAGTTTTATAGTTGTGGAATCGGAAGTATTAGCCTGTGATTTATGTTACACCACCATGTTATGTGTAAACCGTAAACACGTATGGGAATAATATGCATTTTGATGAACAAATAAATTCTATCAAAAAGTGATAACAAATAAACGTTGCTTTTTCGCTCGGATTGCTATTTGAAAATTCGTTTTAAGTTCACTCTCAACATACAATAAGATGACTTTAAATACAATATCTCTTTATTGTAAGTTATTCTGTTCTTTTGATGTCAGTTTCCCATTGTACGATCTTGGAGAGTTCACTTTCATTTGGTTTCTGTTAATGTGCTTTTGGGTAAGACAGTATTTCTTGAGAGTGTCAGTATTTGATTGATTTCCCTGTTTGGATAACATATAGTTGATTCTTAGTGTTGAAGAAGCATTTCTTGGTAACATTTCAAAGATGTTCAAATTGTTTGTTATGATGTTGTAGTTTTCTATGCACACGTATAAATAAAACGGTATACTATTATAAGTATATATCCACTTTTTTGTAATGTTTTTCTTCATCAGAAGTTTATTGCCAAACGGGTTGGAGTAGTCAACCTGTTTTGCAATAAGAACGCATGGGGCAATAACCCGTTTTTTATAAATAAAATTTTTAAAAGATGTAAAAATCGTTCTTTTTGAGGTTGTAGATTTTTTATGCAAAAGTACAAATATAACGATATACTATTATAAGTATATATTCTCTGTTGCATGATATTTTTCAACATCAGAAGTTTATTGCCAAACGGGTTGGTGCAGTCAACCCGTTTTTCAATAATAACGCATTTTGCAATAACCCGTTTTACAATAAAAATATTTCTAAACGAAACATTAAATTAATGAAACTACAGATCGTTCCTTATTAGTTTATCTAAGAACTAATGTGAATATAAATATATATCAGCACCTATACCATTGAATTTCTGATATATACATGGCGACATCAAAAGTTTATTGCACAACGGGTTTGAGTGGTCTATAAATCTTTATTTTTAATTTCAATTAACCAGAATCAATCGTTCAGAGATTAAACATACAGTTAATACAATAATATATACAATATACAAAGATTCAAACAGAACTGGAGGTATAGAGTGAAAACAAACAATATACAATGTCAATATTTGATCAGTAAAGAAAAAAGCATTAAAAGACTACCCTTGAGAATCTATCGTTTTCTAATTAAATATCAATTTTAATAAAATTGCATTGTTGTAAACAAATTATCAAATTAGTGCTTTCTTGAGAAGTTTTAATTATAAATAATTTAATTTAATATAAATAATGTAAACCAGCGGTCGTGGTAGGTTGATTAAGGTATGAATATTGCTATTGCCATATTTAATGAGGGTATTTGTCCAATGATTCAATTGATTGACAAATAATGTCACTCACTTTTATCATATATGCTAGTGTAAATTATATGGTTTTGTAACATTTAGTAATGTAAACAATTAGCCCCGGGTGGCGGATAGAGAGACCCTGTAGTTGGGGGTAGTCTAGTCATAATACGAAAAGCCTGGTCGCTGACCGTGGTAGGTGTTTGTAGAGTGCCACGTTCCTTGAACGATTAAACAACTTTTATAGATTTGAAAAGGAGATTGCTCATTGTAGCCGCTATAAAAGGCTACATTCTCCGTCCCTACCCATACTCTTTTTTCTTGCAGTGGACATTTTCCTTCTCTTTTTTCACATTGATTTATTTTTTAACTTGTTCTCGTCCTGGATATAGGTAAAATATTACTCGCTGGACATAAAGCAAACATTCAACCAATTGATATAATTGTGTTAACCCTCAAAATAGTAACATTAGTTTTTTATCTGAGACTGCAGGTGCAGAGCCAAACATTGTCGCTCTGTGACCGTAACATCGCACGACCTCGCTGCAAGAGATGGAAATTGCGTCCTATTTTTTTTCTTTATAAGCAGCGCAGCTTCCAACGTATTTTAGCCTACTCCTAAACCCTATTACGAAAGCTTCCGAAATTATACTTAGGATTGGCAACCTTTTATTGTTATTTAACTTTATTGTATTGACGCTTCGCTGCTAATATATTTTGTGAAACGAACTGAGTTATTCATTATGGTCAGTATAGTAAAACAGTTCGTGTGTCTATATTTTATAAAGAAAACCAATCTGTATGTAATGCGTCGGACTTTGAAGGGGTGCCAATTTAAATCAATGTACATATCAGTGACTGAAGTAATATTGTGGTATCTAATGAATGTAAAGCGGGCTGCTCTTTGTCGATCTGGTTGATTTGTTGTTTTTGATATGGATCCCAAATTGTTAAACAACATTCTAATTTTGGTCGGACAAGAGCTTTGTATGCATTGAATTTGAATTTTTCAGATGAGATTTTGAGATGTCCTCGGATAAAACCTAAAGATTGATTTGCTTTTGCTGTCATGTTATCAATATGCTTGTCCCATTTTAGATTTGATTGAAGTGTTACGCCTAAATATTTTGTGGATTCAACTTTTGAGAGAGAATGGCCATGAAGTTTGTAAGTAAAAATATGTGGGTTTCGTTTTTGTGTAATACTCAGAATGTTACATTTATCAGGGTGGAAGTGCATCAACCAGTCTTTTTCCCACTTGCCAGCCGCTTCAAGATCTTCATGTAGTTTTTGGCAGTCTTCAGGTGTTCTGATTTCTTTATAGATTATGTTGTCTAACAAACAATCAAACAGCAAACAATCTCAATTTACTGTGTGTCATGTATTCTGCAAGATCATTTATTTAGAATGAAAATAATATTGGCCTAAGTACTCTGCCTTGAGAGACACCAGATGTTACAGGTATGTTGTCAGATGTTATTCCCTCAAGGACTACATTTTGTGTTCTGTTTGTTAAAAAGTGTTTAATACAATGGTATGCATTTCTGTTGATTCCATAATGTTTGATTTTATAAAAAAAATGTTGATGTGTAACTTTGTCGAAAGCCTTCGCAAAGTCCATGATTATCTGTTTATATGTTGTTGTTTGAGGCTTTTGATGGATCTTGGATAAAGAATGTTAATTGTGTTTCACATGAGCGAGATGATCTCAAATCATGTTGGAATTCATATAAAATGTGATTGTGTTCAATATGATTCATGATTTGGCTAGTGACTACATGTTCTAAGAGTTTACAACATATGCATGTAAAGGAAATGGGCCTGTAGTTAATAGGGTCATGTTTGTCACCCTTTTTAAATGCTGGACAAACACTTGCGTTGCGCCAGTCATTTGGTATTTTGCCTGTGTCAAGGGATTTTTGAAACAGTAATGTTAATATAGGAGCAATGTATTGACTACATTGTTTTAAAATACGTTCATGAATTAGGACTGGTCCTGCTGCTTGTGGATATTTATATTTTTCAGGAGTTTTGTGTTTCCTGCTTCTGTAATGTGTATATCTCTTATTTGTGGATATATTTTGTTACCTTTGTTCGGAACAGTGTCTTCAGTTAAACGTGTAAAAGCATTCTGAAACTGAAAATTAAGTGCATTTGCTTTTGCGTTTGGATCTGATGTTACGATACCATCTTTTCTTAGTTCCGGAATATTAGAACTTTCTGATTTTGTGGTTTTAATGTGGGAGAAAAGATTTTTTGAAATCATTTTTGCAGTTATAGAAGCATGGTCATCAATTGGTATGCCCCATGTCATATTTTCAATGTACTTCCAATAAGACTCGTCTGTTTCTGAATATCATGCTTTAATTTGTTTCTGGATTATGGTATTTTTTGCCCTTTTGATTTAAACTCTCGGTATTTTTATTGAAGATTTTTATTTTGCTTCAGCATTTTTTGTGGAGTATTGGTATTTATACTTTGATTAAGTAAGTTTTTGAATGTTTCCCATAATTAATTAATGTTTGTTGTTTCCTTTATTGTAGACAATTTTTATGTAAATTGTGTAGGTCTTCGTCAATTTTATTCCAATTTGCTTGGTTGTACTTGTAAATTTTGCGTGTTGTTGATTGACATCGTTTTAGTAACTATACGCATTCTAAACATTCTATATCATGGTCAGCTTCACCAAGTGGTGGTATAGTTTCTATTTGATGTATTATGGCTGGATAGTTTGTGATAACCATGTCCAACATTCTATCATTTCTTGTTGGTTCTTTCACTATTTGTTTTAGGCCGTGATCATGTATTATGTCTAATAATTGTTGGTGTTGTTTTAGATTTGGCTTTCCAGGGATAACACTATCTGTTTCCAAGTTTATATGGCCTATATTAAAATCTCCGCCTACAAGGATTACAGACTTTGAGTTTGTGTTTATTCTACTTAATGACTGATTTAAGGGTTCAAGTGAGATGTCATCGTCAGGGTGTGGACGATAATATGTACATATGTAACATTTTCGACCATTTGAGATAGTAAGTCCAGCTCACACTATCTCACAGTCAGTTTGGAGTTCTTTAACTTCAATTGACAAATACTTGTTTGATACTGCTATCAAGACACCTCTATAGCATAGACCCTTATTGTTAGGTGTTTTATCTTTTCTGTATATTATTTACAGATCTTTTGAGATCATTTCATGTTTTGGGGTCGAGCCACGTCTCTGTACCTATTATTGCATCTGGTTGTACAGAGTTATGTGTACATCTAATTCTGGCTTTTTGTTCTTGATTGATTGAAAGTTGATATTTATTACATTTAGTGGTTTTAGAATCTTTTCTTGTTTTCCTACATGTATGTTTGATTTATTAATATCTAGATTATTTTTCTTTGGTATAGGTAATGAACTAGCATTTGGTTTACCAGCGGTATTTATTTGACTGGATTCACTAAGGACTGAAAATATATTTACTGTTGTTGACATTTCTGTTTGGTTAAAGAATGAACTGTTTATGTGTGGTAGACCATATTTGATACAACTCAAGGACAAATTGCTATTTTAAATTATGCTGTACATATACGATGTCATGCCACCTTGGCAGTCCACATGATACCAAGTTTTACATGAATCACATTCTAGAGCCTTATGTTTCTAATTGACACTTTTTCCGCATTGACCGCATGGCCAGCGTGGTGTTCTTGGGCTTGGATTTAGTTCAATTTGACCACTTAACAGTATTTTAAAGAGTAAATGGTGATTTTTTATGCTTGCTTGTAATGGTCTTTTGCAACAATAAATGTTTGATGAAATGTATAACCAGTAGTTAACTGACAAGTAGTCGGAAATCTGGTAATATGAGGGGGCTAGTAGGAATGTGATTTGTCCTGTAGGACTTGAGATTTGTTGGTGTTGTTCACTTAATTCCCCAGTATTGGCAGTAATGTTAGATTATGTGCCTTGTTTATTTTGACATACACTAAGAACTAAGGTCAGGTTAAGTACTGTACTGAATGTTCATTACGAACATTCTTTGGTTCTTTTTCTTTGTATGTTAGTCTAGAAGTGTGCACGAAAATAGACAGCACAGCAAGATAGGCCCCCAATGTTAGACCTATGATGATGATTAGACTTGACAAGTGTTGCAACCCACAAGGACAATGGTTAATGAGCAATTTTAGCAAATGAAAACAAAATTATGAAGGAGTTTAGTAAATTTGTATATTTCCATAAAAAATGTAGATAATTATAAATTTGACTTGATCGATTATTTTCAATTGTAGTTTTTAGGTTATTTAACAATTTATATGTACTTAAGCTTTGTATTTGTATGCAGTTTCTAATCTTCACATAATATAATTTATAAATATTTTTGTTTTTATAGTTATTGATAAAATGATTTGATAATAATAATACATTTTAAAATTGTGTAGTGTTACGTAATGCAAGACGTTCCCATCATTCAGCCCAATCATAAAGAAGTATTTTTACCTTGTGACAATTCTTCCAGAAAGCCTTGATCGATAATTTGCAGTATTATTTCTAGATTATTTCACAATTAATAGGGGAGTAGATGTAACCTTTACGAAGAAAATTAGTAAATCTTGAATATTCAAGTTTTTAATTTATCTAGGTTTTTGTCTATTGACAATTTCGAAATCCCAAACTCTCGCGCAAGAGATGAGACAAGAGCGAGGCGTGTGTTTGGGGTGGGGGGTAAAAGAGATCTGCGATGTAATTGTATATTAGATGTGCCTTGTTTACTTGCTGACACTGAACTTTGATGGACGGTAACAATGAAAGACCAATAAAAGACCCACATAATAAGCCGCGAAAATTCTAAGTTAGAGTATGATTTTTATACGAAAATTTAGATTATGATTTTTATACAAAAATAAAAAGCGTGTTGCATCTTTGGTAATACATATGTAAATTACTGGATTCTTACTACTGAATGGTTGTTAAAGTATGCAAATTAGCACGTTTATGATAAAATAAGGTCAAATTATCCATATGGATTAATTATCAACGTAGCATTTTCCACGTGCATCTTCACAGATAAAAACTAAATTTCTTCTATAAAGTCCGACAAATCACAAAACTATCTTCGGATTATAACGGCAGTAAAATTCGGCCTATACGAGCATATGTTAAATGGAGACAATGTTTTGATATACTACTTTACTCTCCTATCAAATTCGATCCAATATTTCCGTATTTATTGTAATCCTTCAGATTTTAATACTTAAACCTTCTGGAAATAGAGAAAACACTTCAAATAGACTGTAAACAAACGTAATGACTTCAACTTTCCAAATGCTTACTTCCTGTTTAGCGATTGAAATATTCCAGCAGTGCGGTATGGTGTGACGGCGGTCGAGTGCAGACAGACGGATGCAGTGATGCTGGCTTTAGTCCTTAAAATCACATAAACACTAATTATCTACAGTTTTTTAAATAAATATACATCTCAATTATCTACAGTCAATTTTACAAAATAGTTAGAGAAATTCCTTTCACAAAATCAGGACCAAACATAACATTCAGGATATTCTAAATCCCATCGGCCAAACGCACATGAGGTAACCTGACCTCAATTATCTCCTAAATTCTCCTAACTTTCTCCTAAAATTCTCCTAACTTCCTCCTAAAATTCTCCTAACACTTGCATCACCATAATAGTAAACAAACCATAAACATGCATCTTATACAGAACTGATAAAAGATATCATTTAACTACTTTCGCTACTCCCGGGTTAAGTTAACGACTTTAACACATGGACAGTACATAGATTACACTATAAAGACTAAAACATAGTTGCTTATTAATTGGATTCCATTCAGTTGAAAAAGTTTTGAAACATTCTTCGCAATCTAGTCTTCTTTTGGAGCTCATAGTGGTACCCAACACAATGCTTTCAATAGTGCCAAACTCACGTCAAAAATTTTGACAGTATCTTAAAATGTCAGCATAGTGGATAAATACATATAGAAATGGTCAAGGGTAAATCTAAAATACATATTTTATTTCTGCAAAACTGCTATCTTCAAAGTTTTGGTCAGCAACAATCCAGAAAAAACTATAAATTTTTCAGAGTGTCAACAGTTAGTTGTGTGCATGAACTATAAAGACAATAATACATAGCAAATCGTAATGTTATATCTCTTGTGACATCAGGAAGGTCATAAACATAAGTGTCATGTGATAAAACAATTTAAATGCAATAATCTCTTTCGACTGTTTTAAACATTAGCAGTTCTTTTGTCGGTATGAGGCACCTCTTCCCTTGTAATTACTTTCAAACTTTTCTAATAAATCACCAGGTATTTGATCTGGGTTGATCCATGATTCTTCCAATCTATCATCCTTATATTTTACAAAATACTTTGGTTCCAAACGACCTTTTTCATATCTTGTATAAAGTTTGTCCAACACCTCATCAGTTTCAATATTATCATTAACAGTGTTATGATTTGTCTCTTCATCATTATGTACATTGAATTCCTCTTCTACACTTGAAAACATATTACGTGCCTCTGGTGGGTCATCGGGGTCAACAGAATACTTCATTCTATTTGCATGAACTACCTGTTGTTGTTTTTTTATTGTCACAACTTTCGATCTTGTAGTTTACTGGAGATGTTTGGCAAATAATCCTAGGCGGACCGCTCCAGGGATGTAAAAGTTTGTGAGATAATCCTGGCTTAGATGCTGGTGAAAATATCCACACTTTATCTCCTATATTAAAATCAGGTACACTTGACTTTCTATCAGCGTTTCTCTTTTGCTTCTGCTGTGACAACTCAATGTTACTTTTGACTAATGTAAAGGCCTCTTGTAAACGGTTAAGCATCTCTGATTTGTAATTGTCAACATCAGTATATTTAATGGTTGGGGTAGACAAGGCTACATCTATAGGCAATCTAGCATCACGAACATAGGTAAGGTAAAACGGGGTCTCCAGAGTACTTTTTGTACACTTGTCCTGTATGCGAAAAGAAAATAAGGAATATACATATCCCAGTCCTTGTGGTTTTCACAAACAAACATCGATATCATATGAGCGAGAACTTCATTGAATCATTCAACTAATTCATCGCACTGTGGATGATAAGCCGATGCGAACAATTGCTTGGTGTTCAACAGTGCACAAATCTCTTTCAATAAATTAGACATACATGTCTGTCCTCGATCAGTAACACTCGTGGAGCAGAATGTCTGCAAACAACTTCTTCGACGAATAATTTTGAAACAGTAACCGCGTCAGCTGTCCTAATAGGAAAGGCTTCGGTCCATTTTGTCAAATAATTCGTAAACACAGCAACATGGCGATTTCCAATAAGACTCGGTGGGAAGGGACCAGGAATATCCACAGCAACACGATCGAATGGTCTTGCTTTAGGTAAAGGTAAATGTGGTGCGGGTTTTCTACCCTTAGAAGTTTTCCTTGTTGTACATTTAATACAGGACTTACACCAATAATCAATATCTCATTCCAACCCAGTAAAATCTTTCCTGAACTTTGTAATACGTTTTATGAAATCCTAAATGTCCTGCTGTAGTATCATTATGGCGCCAGTGTAATACTTCATCAATGAGTGAGCGTGGAACAACTAATTGCTTCCTCACATGCTTACGTTTTCTAGGTCCTGGCGTCCAGAAATGATATAGAACATCATCAAAAATCTCATAATCTGGAGAACATGCAACAATCTTCCTGCAATCCATTACATTTTCAGGTAAAGTTCCATCCTTTAATTACCGTATAATGGGACGCAAGTTTAGATCTTTCTCCTGCATATCTCTGATGTTGTCCAACTGCAATCCCTCAGGTGAATCTTCAGTATCCCCAGCAATGACATCCTGCCTTGACAATCCATTATCATTCTTATGTGTTTTACCGGCCCTATACTCAATTTGAATATCATTACCCTGAAGCTATAAGGCCCAACGTGCTAATCGGCCACTTGGATTCGTGATAGACATTAACCATCTCAAAGGGTTATGATCAGTAATAACAACAAACTTATGACCATAAAGGTATTGTCTAAAAACCTGAACACCATATATTATTGCCAAAGCTTCCTTTTTTGTATAACAGCATAATTCATTTCGTGTTTCTTTTATTGCAGGCTGGCACTTCCTATTGGTTGTACACTTTGTCTGAGTCCTCTTTCTGTGCCAAAACAACGCTAAGTCTGAGGTCGAAACTATAGCAGTACAGAATAAATGGCTTCTCAAAATTTGGATAGCGTTACACAGGAGAAGTTGTCAGTGCATCTTTCATAGCTTTGAAGGCCATGTCGCACTGTGTTGACTATTCAAATTTGGCATCCTTACGCAACAGTCGTGATAACGAAGTACTCACTTTGGCAAAGTTATTGATAAATTTTCTATAATATGATGCCAATCCAATAAATGACTGCAAAGACTTCACGTTTTGTGGTGTAGGAAAGTTTTGAACAGCTTCAACTTTCTTTGGATCTGCTTTGATTCCCTCTCCTTAAACTATGTGTCCTAGAAATGAAACTTCAGCCTTAATAAAGGAACACTTTTTTGTTTTAGTTTTAAGATTGCACTACGAAAACGACTAAACACTTCTCGTAATCTGACCAAATGATCTTCAAAAGTCTTCGAAAATACAATGACGTCATCAAGTGCCATTTTCCACTGAATACCGGCGAGTAACATGTTCATAAGTCTTTGAAATGTACTGGGTGCATTGCACAATCCAAACGGCATTTTATTGAATTCATATAACCCTTCTCTTGAAATAAATGTTGTTTGTTCCTTGTCCTTTTCTGATACAGGTACTTGAAAGTATCCCTGAGCAATATCCATTACAGATAAATACTTGGTATCTCTGAAATCATATCATCAATTCTTTAAAACGGATACACATCCTTCTTAGTTACAGCATTGACACGCCTGTAGTCTATAGAACAACGAGTTGATCCATCTTTCTTTTTTACAAGTACAATAGGAGAGGCCCAAGGACTATGCAAAAGTCAAATGATGTTTCTGAACATCTTCTTAACATGCTCCTGAACTTCCGTCTTCTGTGAAAAGGTTTCAATCAATGGTATGTTCCACCAAAGTTGTAGCTCCAAGGTCATTGTCATCTTTTGAAAAAATATCAGAGAATTCAGACATAAGAGAACGAAACTTCTGTTGCTCTGCTTCAGACATCAAATTCCATCTAATCGCAATATCTTCGTAATCCTGATCTTGCTTCTTCGTGCTCCCAAAATTTTCTGGTTCTTCAGATACATCAATCACTGCACAATCATAAGTTTCCTCAAAAGTTCTATTTTTTTGTATTTTCATACAGTTTCACACTATCTAAGTTAAGTACTCGCATAAAAGCTCAATTGGAAGAAATTCTAGTGACTGCTCTATCAGGATAAATTCCATATTTCTCAATCATTTGCTCCTTTTCATCGAGAATACCCAATTTTTCTTCATTAACACAAGGTACTTTGACGGCACATAGTACTTCTGATCTCGGAAGTATTTCAACAGTTTTTATTAAGTTGTCTGAATATACATAGGCTCCTTGTCCTTAATTTTGTATCCGAATAAATTTCACACATTCACCATTCCAGTAAGCAGACTGTGTTTGAAAATTAATCACTAAACCAATGATAGCATCATATTTTAAATCATCCACCACATACATAATTTGCTTCGAAATATCAGAATTAACACAAATTTCACATTCGAGCACACCTTTTATCCCAATAGGCTGTCCAGTTCCTGATACCACTTACTTTTACGAGTACTTAATATTTGTAATTTCCTTTGAGGGCACAAACTTGGAATTTATTAATGAAACAACAGCACCAGTATCTAGTAGTAAAGTAGCATCATTGTAAAATAGCTTCCCAAGAATTTGAATTCCATTATTTTGATAAGGTACAAACAAGTTAAGTGCTAGAGTTTCATCACTTTTGAAATTAAAACAGGACTAAAATTGCAATTAACATCTGAATGTCTATCTGCAGGAAATGCTTTTCTAGGTAAAACGGATGCCTACCCCTGCTCAAAGGAAGCCTGTACTAGTTTAAACGCTGATACGCACTCTAGACCGACCCTTATTATCAATCTCCCTTTTATGACAATATCGTTGTACATGTCCTACCTTCTTACAGTAAAAACAGGTTGGTCTTCTCACGTTCCCTTGTTGTAAATTCCCATATCGTCTTCCAGTACGATTATAGTTATGTTCCTGAGGTTTGCTTTCTAGACTGTCCAGTTTCTTCTCCAAATTCTCAAGCTTGCTGGCTGAACTCTCAATACTCTTGTGCAAAATATTATTAATCACTGGCCACAGCATTAACACTGACTGGATTGGTCTCCGCCCGAATAAGATTTTCATTACACTCTTCTCTCTTTGCAATTTTAACGGCCTGCTCAAAATTCTGTGGATCATTCATCATAACAAACCTTTTAATATTAGGTAGAAGCCCTTGTAAAAATTGCTCCATTACAAGTCGATTATGCCCATCTATCGAAACTATAGCATTTTCATAGTCCTCTACACTTTCAGACGATAGCTGTTTTCTTCCAAATAGCTCAGAATAATACATTCTTTCTAATTCTTTAGGACAAAATCTCTCTTTAAGACTATGCACTGTTTTGTCATATTCTTCTTGAATGCTTGAATCTAGATCTTCAAAGAAATGCGCTGCTCTGCCTCGTAAAAATGCTGGTAACATGACTGCCTTCTTATCCTTACTCCACCGATTAACCTTGCTAATTCTTTCGAATGTTTTTATCCAACTTTCGAGGTCCTCGCCAACTTCACCAAAGAATTTAGATGGCGTAATATGCGATCTCTTTTCTGGAAAAAAGCGAGTCTCCTGCACTACAGAAACGCTTGCTGCTGAAACATTTTCATCTGGAGATAAACTCCCATTCCTATGCCTATTTCCACGTGGCATGATTACAGAAAAATTCACTTACTCTGTATAAAAAATACAAATAAATCCAAATATTTTGAAATTTCACACACAAAATGCGTATTTTAGAATCGGTTTCCACTTCTGACACAAAAAATAAATGTGATGGCAGTCGAGTACAAATAACTATAAACAGACAGATGGATGCAGTGATCCGGGCTTTAGTCCTCAAAATCACATAAGCACTTATTGTATTAATCTACAGTTTATTAAATATATATACATCTCAATTATCTACAGTCAATTTTACAACATAGTAAGAGGAATTCCTTTCACAAAATCAGGACCAAACATATCATTCAATTGTAACCGTTGAATATAATTCAACGTAGTGAAATAACAAATAGTCCACCACAAAACACGCATAGATCCAATATTACAGAACACAGACATATACAAAGTCACATGTTAATCCATTAACCATTAAGTAAATCTAAAAACTTCTCATGGCTCATATCATAATAACACCAAAGAACCTACTCTAACACTGCCACAACTGCCTCTTCTGACCAAACAAACAACTTGGTACTTATATACCGTAGCCTTATCACCTGACCTCAATTATCTCCTAAATTTCTCCTAAAATTCTCCTAACTTCCTCCTAAAATTCTCCCAACTTCCTCCTAAAATTCGCATATCTTTCTCCTTATTTTCTCCTAACACTTACATCACCATAATAGTAAACAAACCATAAACATGCATATACAGAACTGATAAAAGATATCATATCACTACTTTCACTACTCCCAGGCTAAGTTAATGACTTTAACCCATGGACAATAAACTTTTTACGTCGGTATGTATCAGTAAGCCAATGATATTTGTTTGTGCTGATATATATTTATATTCACAATAGTTCATTGATAAACAAAAAAAGTATTGGGAGCATTATATAATTTCATTAGTTACATTTCCCTCCCAAAAACGCTTATTGCAATACGTGTTTCTATTGCAAAACGGGTTGACTTCTAAAGCCCGTTAATTCGGTGGAAAATGTGCTGATATATATTAATATTCACAATAGTTCATAGATAAACCAATAAGAAGCGATCTTTAGTTTCATTAATTAAATGTTCGTTTAAAGATATTTTTATTGCAAAACGGGTTAATGCAAAATGTGTTTTTATTTGACTACTCAAACCCATTTTCCAATAAACTGTTGATGTCGCCATGTATCAGTAACTCGATGGCATATGTTTGTGTTTATATAAGTTTATATTAACAATAGTTCATAGGTAGATAAACCAAAACATTATTCGATCATTTATATGTAACGAACTGAATATAAAGTACAGGTCCGAATTGGGAAACGTATATCGGTTCGGAACTGGAAAAGGGAAACGCTACCGACCGATCATAGATCGATTCCTTCACAACAAGGACTTAGAAACTGGTCTTCCTAATACATACCGCCTTAAAAGAACACCATTCTCTGTTAACAGACATAGAACAGGCGAGGTGAAGTTTATATCGGGTGATGAAAAAAAGAAACGAAATCAGGGGTGTCGCGTAAGACTAGTCAGATATGATTTATATGTCGACGGACTCGTGAACCACGAGGAAAATGACACTTAGTCGACCCCCTCTAAAACCAGCTGAAACAGATAGCACACACACAAACACCAGACAATCTGTCCTATGGCAAACGCCGACGAACATCAATGCCAAAAAGCATATAGGACGCCGGTGGAGATTCTACCAATAGTTGTGACAAATGTATAGGAGATGTTTGTTAATGTACCCATGGCTTAAATATGATTAATTTTTTGTCATTGAATAGTTGTGGTAAATCGAAAAAATGCAGTGCCCAGAATTTTTATAATTTGTTAGTAGATATAATTTTATTTGCCTGACTGGGACGAGAACTGATGATTTTGATACTATATTGATATCCCAGGCTATATTTTCAAAATACTAAGTAGACAAAAATATAAACGAGTAAAATCAGGATGCATAGCTTTCGGTTTTAAATCAAATTTATTTAGTTTTATCAAATAATTACAGATATATACTCCTAAATGGAGATTTAAATAGCAGAACAGAAAAAGCTCCGGATTTGATAGAAATTGTTAACGACGGTCATAATCCTGTCAATAATGTACAGAATCATTGTTATACACTACCTGATTTAGATATGAATCTTAATAGATAAATAACTATGGTAACAACCTTTTAGAAATGTATAAAAAATAAGAATTTGTTTATTTTTAAATGATAGAGTCAGTGGTGACAAAATGGGCATGTTTACTTGTAAGCAATCAAGTTTTGTTGACTATTTAATTTGTACACATGACATGTTATCTTTTATTCATACTTATTGAGCTCTGTGTAAAGGTACCATAGAAACCTGCTGACAACACCCCCCCCCCACCCCCATCTGAAGGTGGACAAAATTATTTCAATGGTATGACAAAAACTAATTGGATGCGGATAAAGTAGAATCCTTCATAGAAAATATTGACATTCATAAGGTTGGGCATTTGATATGTGTGTTAGATGTAACACCGACAATTTATCTCAAGATAAAGTTGACACGCTGATTGAGGAAACTAACAATCTCGTTACTTCGGCAGAACATGTTTTTGGGACTTATGTGCGAAGTATTAAAAATGGTTAACAATCTTCGAAAAATAACAAATCGTGGTTCAATTCTGAATGTCGTATCAAATGAATATCTTTTAGATTAGCGATGTCTCGATATTGAATACGTAAATCCGAAGAAAATAGAAATCTTCATAGACAAATGCAGAAGTAATATACACCTCGCCATAAGTTAAGTAGCAACCTATTATTTTCCAGGGATTTATTTAAGATTTTAAATATTTAAATATTTTTTTAAAGAAACGACAATTTATTGAACATTAATGACAAATGAAACATACAAACAACATGTTTACAGTCGCTTTACTTATTGTTTGATGAAAAAATGTTCAAGGCAAAGATATAAAAAAACAGTGCAAATATAACTTTCATTAGTCAGCAAATAAGTTTGATTGCATACTTCAATTTCATGAACTTAAAGTAAACACATCATCACAGGTCTAAAGTTCAGGGAACGAAAAGTCATTTTGTAAAATGCTCATTAAGTCGCGTAACCACCATTCTCCTCCTCTTGCTGTTGACTAAAGGACGAAGTGTAGCATGTGGTAAGTTCTGCCACTCATTTTGAATGGCAACATGCAGTTCTTGGACATTTTGACATGCAGGTGCACTTTTATTGATTTTACGGCCAATGATATCCTACAAATGTTCAATTAGATTCATATCGGGTGACATGGATGACCATGGATGATGTTCAATAGCTTCCCTTTCAATAACATCACGTACAACTGCAGCTCGGTGAGTTCTTATGTTGTCATCCATTAAGATGGGTCTGTTAACAAGTGCATAATAGCGTTAATGACGTCATTTCGATATTTCTGCCCTGTCATTGCCCATCAACCACATACAGATTCAGTTTACAGTTGTATGAAAAGACTCCTTACACTGTAACACCACCACCGCCAAACGCTGTAGTGCCTAGGATGTTATTCTGGTTGTAAGCAGTGCCTCGTTGTCTCCAAACGCGCATGCGCCCATCAATATGACGAGGAAGGAATCTGCTTTTGTCGGACCAGTGTACTCGTCGTCAGCTTCGGATATTCCAATGGTGGTGATATCCTGCCCACTCTAAACGTGCTAGGCGATGTCTCTGTGTCAACAGTGGACGTTTCAAGGGACGACGATCTCTCAACCTTTCATTGTTTACTGTTCCAAAGTCGACTCTGGTTGCAATATTCCAATCCTCATGAAGATATCTTGCAGTGGAAAACAGTTGGCGTTTGGCTACACGAACGAGTGATCTATCCTCCCTTTTAGATGTTTTTGGTGTTCGACCTGACCTAGGACGTCCCTGGATAGTTCCATCATCTCGATGACGTTTCAGTAGGCGGGTTACAATACTAAAAAAATGTGTTGTGCTATCTGACGGAAGCTCTGTCCATTTCTCGGTTTCACTTAATTTCCGTCTTGGCATTGTAAAAATGTAAAGATGAAGTCGAAAAAGACCAGGAGATTAACGCTAAATCGTTAAGGACAACAAAGCTTTAAGGCACCCTCGTCTACCGTATGACAAACTGGTTTTGGTATTTAAAGATTTACCTGAGGTGTTAATTAAAGTAACTTTCCCGTGCTCGAATGATGGCTTTAGTACATAAATAACACAAAGTTAATATTCATTCAGATTTTTGAAATCATAAAAAATTGTAAGTGTTGCTTAATTTATGGCAAAGTATATAAAAGCGTGAAACTATCAAAGCGTTGCTATTACCTCGACCTAATATGAAAAAAGAAATTACGATCGTTACGAAAAAAGCAGGAAAGAATACTGGAATATTGCAAATACGAGAAAAGGCAGGCGACAGCCAGGCGCGACTATTGAAAATTTGTTTGATTGCTTTAAAGATTTAAACAGTGGCGACAATATCGATTACGCGGAATACCACAATGTCGCAGATACAAGTGATACCATTAACATAAATATTAATTGTGAGATTTCTGAATCAAAAAATTTTAAAGGAATAAAAAAACATATTTTAAAAATACCAAAGCATGTCATGACGACTATGTCGTAAACGAATACATCACATATGTTATTACCAATATATTTAAATCTATTTAATATAATATTTGATTCTGGTAAAGTTCCTATTATTTTGGCTTGTAGGAAACATTCTTTCGTTTTAAATGAATAAAGGCAGTATCTCATATCCGAAAAATTAAAGGGTACTATATCATAGATAGCATTATGACGTTACATGAACTTCTAAAACATAAGAAAGAGAAACTTCTCTGCGGTTTTATCGATTTCGCAAAAGCCTTTGACACGGTATGGCGACCAGGATTATGGACTTAAAACTCAAATCAGTGGGAAAAATGTATGGAGTAATTGTTAATATGTATAGAAATATAAAATCTCGAATATTATAATGGCGAAACATACTCGGATTATTTTCCATTATCTCCCCTGTTGCTCTCCTTATACATAAATGATCTGGAAGATTTTATGTCATTAAATAATATAACTGGTATCCAAAGTATCACTATTGACATAAATATCAAGCTCAATTTATAGATAAAATAATTTCTGATTCTCTATGCCGATGATATAGTTATTATGTCAGAATCACAAGACGATCTGCAAAACCAACTTAACCTGCTACATGAATATTGTGAAAGATGGAAACTCAAGGCCAAAGTCGATAAAAGTAAAATTGTCGTGTTCTCGGGAGGTCCAAATCCGACAAATTTGCGTTTTCCATATAATAATACGGAACTTAAAATCTTAAACAAATTCTTATATCTTGCATTGGGGTATTATTCTAGAAAACTGGAAAGTTTGCTAAAGCTAAGAAATATAATGTAGATAAAGCAAAAATAGCTATGTTCGATATGTTTCGCAAAACTAGAACACATAATGTTTCCACAGAATGTCAATTAGATCGCTTTGACAAAGTCATTTAGCAGATCCTAATGGGTGTGAAGTCTGGGGGATAGGTAATAACACAGTCATTGAACGATTACACTTAAAGTTTAGTAAAATACTGATGCAGACAAAACGACTACACCTGATCATATGGAGAATGGGGAACTAGGAAAATCTCCTTTAGATTTCAATGTAAAAAGTTACGAATCATAAAGAATTCAAACTTCCACGTATTTTCCATGATCTGGGCCTTAAACACATTAATAACCAGATAGATTGGCTGAGTCAATCAAATATGACCAACCATATATTTGGGATTTTCAACGATTTTATAGTATTTCGTGGCTTCATGCTTCTTTCAAGAAAGGCTTAATTGATCAATTTTGTCGAAACTTGAAGTCAATCATTCGAGACTCATCAAAGTCAATTAATTATACGTTATTTAAAGATAAAAAAAATTTGAAAGCTACTTTCACATTTTGTAGATGATAAAAAGGCAATAACCTTATGTCGCTTCAGAACAGGCAGTCCCAATCTATCTATAGAATCTGGAAGGTGGTGATATACACAGCGTAAGGATAGAAAATGGATTTTATGTAAAGCAAATGAAACTGGTGATGAATTTTATTACCTTTTAATCTGTAATTCATTAACAAAAGAGCACCAACAATTTCTCTATGTGAAGTCAGGAAATACTCCAAATACTATTCAGTTTAACTATTTGATGTATAGTAAACATACTCCTTTAAACAAACTATATAAAGTTATTAGAATTGTATTGAAAAAGATAGATTCTCCAGGGTAGTCTTTTATGATTTTTACACACTGAACAAATATTGACATCGAATATTGTTTGCTTTCTCTCTGTACCGCTATTTGTACCTTATTGTATATTGTATATATTATTGTATTAACTGTATGTTTAATCTCTGTACGATTGATCCTGGTTCATTGAGAATAAACATATATAGACTACTCAAACCCGTTTTGCAATACACTTTTGGTGTCGTCGTATGTATCAGAAATTTGATGGTATAGGTGCTGATATATATTTATATTCACGATAGTTCTTAGATAAGGCAATAAGGAACGATCTGTAGTTTCATTAATTTAATGTTTCGTTTAGAAATATTTTAATTGCAAAACGGGTTATTGCAAAATGCGTTCTTATTGCAAAAACGGGTTGACTACTCAAACCGGTTTGGCAATAAACTTCTGATGTTGAAAAATATGATGAGACAGAGGATAGATACTTATAATAGTACATCGTTATATTTGTACTTGTGAATTAATAATCCACAACACTATAAAGAACGATTTGCACATGTTTGACAATTGTATTGCAAAACAGGATATTGCAAAATGCGTTCTTATTGCAAAACGGGTTGATTACTCCAACCCGCATGGCAATAAGCTTCTGATGTTGAAAAAAGACGATGAAACATAATATATAGTTATAATAGTATATCGGTAAATTTGTACTTGTGAATAGATAATCCAGAAATTATCCATAACCTCATAAAGAACGATTTAATCATGTTTGACAATTTTGTTGCAAAACGGGTTATTGCAAAATGCATTCTTATTGCAAAACGAGTTGACATCTCCAACCCGTTTGGCAATAAACTTCCGCTGTTGAAAAATATGATGAAACAGAGGATATATACTTATAATAGTATATCGTTATATTTGTTCTTGTGGATAGATAGTTTAATTAGTTTAAACATATTTTATTTGAAACAATTTCAAAAGGGAATTGGACACAAGTACAAAGTATGTATGAAGTTCTCTCCCGTTAACAATACAATACAATAATACCAATGAACATGCACGTGTAAATACAAGTATGATGATAAGGAGCAAAAGGAAATAAAATAGTTTAGATAAAATCGTGGATCATGCTAGGAATGAGTGTGTGTGTTTGTGTATGTGTGATTTTAACTATATGGGGAATCGTTTCGAGTGCAGGATGAATTCGAATACATGATCAAGTACTTTCAAGTTATCTATTTCGGAAAGATACTTGTCACCTGTTAGAAATAATGACAAGTTTCGTGGTATTTGAGGGGACAAGAACATTAGATTTTCACATAATGTTCGCCTAATTATCGCATATTGAGGACATTCGAAAAAGAAATGAAAAATAGTTTCTTGCTGATCCCCACATCTGCATGAGGGATCTTGTATAATGCCTACTCTGCTGAGGTCATAATTAAGGAAGGTGGCGCCACATCTCATTTGTGTTAAGATAATGTTTAACTTTTTCGGCCCATAAGAGTGAAATTGAAAGGAACTGTGCTTTAAATTCTGCTTTTGTAAAGCCTTTTTGAATTTTGAAATAGTAGGTATGCTTCTGATAGCGGGATCTAACTTGTTCCATAATCTAATAGTTGACGGAACAAATGATTCTGTAGTTAACGATAGTCTGCAAAAAATAATAACAAGATCACCTCTTTCTTAATGGATAGTCTGATAAGATACTAATACTTGGGTGAGTCAGTCTACAGAGAAATGAGGGAGCAAGATTGTTCACCATGGTATACATCATTTGTAATTTTCTACGATCGCGGATATATAATCCACTAATTATCCACAACATCATTAGAACGATTTTTACATGTTTGAAAATTTTATTGCCAAACGGGTTATTGCAAAATGCGTTCTTATTGCAAAATGAGTTGACTACTCCAATCCGTTTGGCAATAAACTTCTGATGTTAAAACTATGTTGAAACAGAGGATATATACTTATAATAGTATATCGTTATATTTGTACTTTTGGATAGATAATCCACAACATTATAAAGTACGATTTGTACATGTTTGACAATTTTATTGCAAAACGGGTTGTTACATATGTTCAAGAATGTACGTACAAAGAAATGCTTCTCTTCAACACTAAGAATCAATTATATGTTGTCCAAAGAGGGAAATCAATCAAATACTGACACTCTCAAGAAATACTGTCTAACCCAAAAGCACATTATCAGCAACCAAATAAAAGTGAAATGTCCCAGATCGTTCCGTGTGAAACTGACATCAAATGAACAGACTAACTAACAACAAGGAGATATTGTATTTAAAAATCATCTTATTGTTTGTTAAAGAGTGGACTTAAAAAAATTTTCACATAGCAATCCCAGCTGAAAAGCAACGTTTATTTGTTATTACTTTTTGATAGAATTTATTTGGTCATCAAAATGCATATTATTCCCGTACGTGTTGACGATTTACACATTACATGGTAGTGTAGCATAAATCACAGGCTAATACTTCGGATTCCACAACAGTAAGACTGGGATCTGTGTTATGGATCGAAAATTTCATTTAAGCAGGAAACATACAAACCAACAAAAACATTAATCAAAACGCAATTCAATACTTATGCATATGTATGTAAACTTTCATTGCAAAAGACTTAATAATTCCACATGTTCATAAGTTTGTAGCAGTGTAACAACGTTGTTGTTACAATTTAATGCGAATATTTTATATTTACGATATGATATACAACTGCAACTGGAACTGTTGCTGAACTGGCGAAGATGCCGAAACGACGACAGTGACTGACGCTAGTCACCTGCCTTGAAACTAATACTACTGGCGAAACTAACTCACAGACTGGTAGAGCGATGATCAACACAATACAGATTTTCAGAATGGAATTTATTTCTTTCGACTTCTTACTTATCGGATATTGTCAGTTTGGAAGCTTGACTCCGACTGAAGTATAAACCTCAGTCCTTACATTATAAACAAAACGTGTAACATGACATAACAATACAACTGAGAAAAACATACAATTAAGGATTAAAGATTAACAATAGAAATAAAAGGATTAATGTCACAATACATACATGTATCTAAATTAAAGAATTAACATTACGTAACAATAAAGTGACGGTAAAAAAGATACAATTAGAGCTCAAAGAATATAACAATTAAATCTACAAAACTATATAATTAGTTTAACACAAGGTGATAATTGCAGAAAGGATTAATGTCACTAAAAATAAGAACTGATAAAACGGATTGTCTTTTGACACTGTATACAAGATTCTAATTTAACAGGTAAAATAATTATAAAAACAGATTAGTTCATTTGAACAATAAACATAATTTCTAGAAGGTTTTCTCACGCGTAGAACAGACACAGGTAGGATTAAAAGATAAATGAATAATTTATAGTAACAAATTACATAACTATTTGCTAATTAATTAATTTGTGGTCTTCAAATATAAGAAATAATTAAATACAAAATATTGAAGATTCTTGGCGTTCACATAAAAACACGAAATTAATAGAAACTCAAGTCCAAAAAGTCCAAATAGTAAATAATATATTTTATTGTCATTTTCCGCTGTCACAAGTTCAACATTATTGACATTGCAAACTTTGCACTTATTTTGTTCTTACACATTTTCCGTACCCATCCATCTATACTTAAAAAAATACCACTTCAAAAAATTAACAATTAACTAAGAACAGAGAATGTTGAACGAGGAACTAAAAATTTCGAATATTGAACCAGAAACAACGAATGTTGAACTAGGAACTGCGAATGTTGAACTAGGAACTGAAAAATCGAATGTTGAACTAGGAACTGCGAATGCTGATAGAGGAACTAAAAATTTCGAATCTTGAACCAGAAACAACGAATGTTGAACTAGGAACTGCGAATGTTGAACTAGGAACTGAAAAATCGAATGTTGAACTAGGAACTGCGAATGTTGAACGAGGAACTAAAAATTTCGAATCTTGAACCAGAAACAACGAATGTTGAACTAGGAACTGCGAATGTTGAACTAGGAACTGAAAAATCGAATGTTGAACTAGGAACTGCGAATGTTGAACGAGGAACTAAAAATTTCGAATATTGAACCAGAAACAACGAATGTTGAACTAGGAACTGCGAATGTTGAACTAGGAACTGAAAAATCGAATGTTGAACTAGGAACTGCGAATGTTGAACGAGGGACTAAAAATTTCGAATATTGAACCAGAAACAACGAATGTTGAACTAGGAATTGCGAATGTTGAACTAGGAACTGAAAAATCGAATGTTGAACTAGGAACTGCGAATGTTGAACGAGGAACTAAAAATTTCGAATATTGAACCAGAAACAACGAATGTTGAACTAGGAACTGCGAATGTTGAACTAGGAACTGAAAAATCGAATGTTGAACTAGGAACTGCGAATGTTGAACGAGGAACTAATAATTTCGAATATTGAACCAGAAACAACGAATGTTGAACTAGGAACTGCGAATGTTGAACTAGGAACTGAAAAATCGAATGTTGAACTAGGAACTGCGAATGTTGAACGAGGAACTAAAAATTTCGAATATTGAACCAGAAACAACGAATGTTGAACTAGGAACTGCGAATGTTGAACTAGGAACTGAAAAATCGAATGTTGAACTAGGAACTGCGAATGTTGAACGAGGAACTAAAAATTTCGAATATTGAACCAGAAACAACGAATGTTGAACTAGGAACTGCGAATGTTGAACTAGGAACTGAAAAATCGAATGTTGAACTAGGAACTGCGAATGTTGAACGAGGAACTAAAAATTTCGAATATTGAACCAGAAACAACGAATGTTGAACTAGGAACTGCGAATGTTGAACTAGGAACTGAAAAATCGAATGTTGAACTAGGAACTGCGAATGTTGAACGAGGAACTAAAAATTTCGAATATTGAACCAGAAACAACGAATGTTGAACTAGGAGCTGCGAATGTTGAACTAGGAACTGAAAAATCGAATGTTGAACTAGGAACTGCGAATGTTGAACGAGGAACTAAAATTTTCGAATATTGAACCAGAAACAACGAATGTTGAACTAGGAACTGCGAATGTTGAACTAGGAACTGAAAAATCGAATGTTGAACTAGGAACTGCGAATGTTGAACGAGGAACTAAAAATTTCGAATATTGAACCAGAAACAACGAATGTTGAACTAGGAACTGCGAATGTTGAACTAGGAACTGAAAAATCGAATGTTGAACTAGGAACTGCGAATGTTGAACGAGGAACTAAAAATTTCGAATATTGAACCAGAAACAACGAATGTTGAACTAGGAAATGCGAATGTTGAACTAGGAACTGAAAAATCGAATGTTGAACTCGGAACTGCGAATGTTGAACGAGGAACTAAAAATTTCGAATATTGAACCAGAAACAATGAATGTTGAACTAGGAACTGCGAATGTTGAACTAGGAACTGAAAAATCGAATGTTGAACTAGGAACTGCGAATGTTGAACGAGGAACTAAAAATTTCGAATATTGAACCAGAAACAACGAATGTTGAACTAGGAACTGCGAATGTTGAACTAGGAACTGAAAAATCGAATGTTGAACTAGGAACTGCGAATGTTGAACGAGGAACTAAAAATTTCGAATATTGAACCAGAAACAACGAATGTTGAACTAGGAACTGCGAATGTTGAACTAGGAACTGAAAAATCGAATGTTGAACTAGGAACTGCGAATGTTGAACGAGGAACTAAAAATTTCGAATATTGAACCAGAAACAACGAATGTTGAACTAGGAACTGCGAATGTTGAACTAGGAACTGAAAAATCGAATGTTGAACTAGGAACTGCGAATGTTGAACGAGGAACTAAAAATTTCGAATATTGAACCAGAAACAACGAATGTTGAACTTGGAACTGCGAATGTTGAACTAGGAACTGAAAAATCGAATGTTGAACTAGGAACTGCGAATGTTGAACGAGGAACTAAAAATTTCGAATATTGAACCAGAAACAACGAATGTTGAACTAGGAACTGAAAAATCGAATGTTGAACTAGGAACTGCGAATGTTGAACGAGGAACTAAAAATTTCGAATATTGAACCAGAAACAACGAATGTTGAACTAGGAACTGCGAATGTTGAACTAGGAACTGAAAAATCGAATGTTGAACTAGGAACTGCGAATGTTGAACGAGGAACTAAAAATTTCGAATATTGAACCAGAAACAACGAATGTTGAACTAGGAACTGCGAATGTTGAACTAGGAACTGAAAAATCGAATGTTGAACTATAGGAACTGCGAATGTTGAACGAGGAACTAAAAATTTCGAATATTGAACCAGAAACAACGAATGTTGAACTAGGAACTGCGAATGTTGAACTAGGAACTGAAAAATCGAATGTGGAACTAGGAACTGCGAATGTTGAACGAGGAACTAAAAATTTCGAATATTGAACCAGAAACAACGAATGTTGAACTAGGAACTGCGAATGTTGAACTAGGAACTGAAAAATCGAATGTTGAACTAGGAACTGCGAATGTTGAACGAGGAACTAAAAATTTCGAATATTGAACCAGAAACAATGAATGTTGAACTAGGAACTGCGAATGTTGAACTAGGAACTGAAAAATCGAATGTTGAACTAGGAACTGCGAATGTTGAACGAGGAACTAAAAATTTCGAATATTGAACCAGAAACAACGAATGTTGAACTAGGAACTGCGAATGTTGAACTAGGAACTGAAAAATCGAATGTTGAACTAGGAACTGCGAATGTTGAACGAGGAACTAAAAATTTCGAATATTGAACCAGAAACAACGAATGTTGAACTAGGAACTGCAAATGTTGAACTAGGAACTGAAAAATCGAATGTTGAACTAGGAACTGCGAATGTTGAACGAGGAACTAAAAATTTCGAATATTGAACCAGAAACAACGAATGTTGAACTAGGAACTGCGAATGTTGAACTAGGAACTGAAAAATCGAATGTTGAACTGGGAACTGCGAATGTTGAACGAGGAACTAAAAATTTCGAATATTGAACCAGAAACAACGAATGTTGAACTAGGAACTGCGAATGTTGAACTAGGAACTGAAAAATCGAATGTTGAACTAGGAACTGCGAATGTTGAACGAGGAACTAAAAATTTCGAATATTGAACCAGAAACAACGAATGTTGAACTAGGAACTGCGAATGTTGAACTAGGAACTGAAAAATCGAATGTTGAACTAGGAACTGCGAATGTTGAACGAGGAACTAAAAATTTCGAATATTGAACCAGAAACAACGAATGTTGAACTAGGAACTGCGAATGTTGAAATAGGAACTGAAAAATCGAATGTTGAACTAGGAACTGCGAATGTTGAACGAGGAACTAAAAATTTCGAATATTGAACCAGAAACAACGAATGTTGAACTAGGAACTGCAAATGTTGAACTAGGAACTGAAAAATCGAATGTTGAACTATAGGAACTGCGAATGTTGAACGAGGAACTAAAAATTTCGAATATTGAACCAGAAACAACGAATGTTGAACTAGGAACTGCGAATGTTGAACTAGGAACTGAAAAATCGAATGTGGAACTAGGAACTGCGAATGTTGAACGAGGAACTAAACATTTCGAATATTGAACCAGAAACAACGAATGTTGAACTAGGAACTGCGAATGTTGAACTAGGAACTGAAAAATCGAATGTTGAACTAGGAACTGCGAATGTTGAACGAGGAACTAAAAATTTCGAATATTGAACCAGAAACAACGAATGTTGAACTAGGAACTGCGAATGTTGAACTAGGAACTGAAAAATCGAATGTTGAACTAGGAACTGCGAATGTTGAACGAGGAACTAAAAATTTCGAATATTGAACCAGAAACAACGAATGTTGAACTAGGAACTGCGAATGTTGAACTAGGAACTGAAAAATCGAATGTTGAACTAGGAACTGCGAATGTTGAACGAGGAACTAATAATTTCGAATATTGAACCAGAAACAACGAATGTTGAACTAGGAACTGCGAATGTTGAACTAGGAACTGAAAAATCGAATGTTGAACTAGGAACTGCGAATGTTGAACGAGGAACTAATAATTTCGAATATTGAACCAGAAACAACGAATGTTGAACTGGGAACTGCGAATGTTGAACTAGGAACTGAAAAATCGAATGTTGAACTAGGAACTGCGAATGTTGAACAAGGAACTGAGTGCTTAATGTTAAACCGAGAGAAGAGGTCTTTGGTATTTATTTGAATGTTGAATGTTGAACGTTGAACAAGTAACCAACTTGATTCACGTTTTAATTTTTGTCCACACTTGTCCACATTTTATTATTCAAACTGTAATGTTTGGGGTATTATAAGCTGAAAGTGAACTTTTCAAAACATAGCTTTTGTTCAGATAGGTATTATTTTGATTTTAGGGAGCTTTTTGCTTGCTTGATAAAGAGTTTTCCATAAATGGAAAAAATGTAGGTCAATTTAAGACGCTTTTTTAAATTAGACATGGTTTTTCATAATTGTTCACTAAATCATGAATAAGTTTTGGAAATACAACATTTCTGGAACATATAAATAAAAAGAATCATGACAATAAACATATAAACACATTTCTTAAATGAACCCCTATTTCTCCCATTCAGAAGATATATGGTGTTGCTTACCATTTAGCATTGCAAATGTCAATATCTTTTTAAAATTGTAAAACACTTGAAAAGCAAAATGGTATGTTTGCCTGCCTAATAAAGTCCAAAAAGGGGAGTCACCATGTTTTGTTTAAATATTTAGCGTTTTGGGTGTTATTTTACTACAAAAGTTGTATAAATGACAAAATAGTGCTATAGTTTGCAATGTAGTATGCAGACTTCATCTTTCACAAATAAGGTTAGTCAAAAGGCTAATTTCTTTACCATATATCAATTTTGGGCTGCCAGTCAGTAATTTTCCTTAAAACTGCACTGGCTCCACTTTTGAAATATTTTCAGAAATAAAAGATAAATAGTAAGAGTGCCACATTTATCGTCATTTATTAACATTTGTCATTTACATATTTATTGAGGCATGAAATAAGCCTTGTCATATTAAGGTACTAACCGTTGTACGTTTTTTTACGATTATATTGGGAGTCACTAAATATATACCTCTTTATCTTTGTTTTTACTGTTTGTAAAGCCTTGGCATCAATATCTTTGTTACATTTTCTCCTACATTTCTTAACATGAAGTTGACCAAGTAAGTTAAAATGTGAAATACTGTTTGTTTAACAATAATATTTTCCTTTTAAAAATTTTAAATACAGATAGTTCAGATCATGTTCCCATCGCCGTTTCAATCTAATTCGCTAATGCCTATGTATATATTATTTAAATCATGTACAAAATAAAATTAAAATTTCAAGTTTTTGTTTATAACGTTTTACGCTATTTAAACATACTTTCCGGCTTTGTGTTGTCACATTGATATGGAAAGAGAGTATACAGATAGAGTCACCTGAAACACAGACATGCATCTGCTAATTTGTGTGTACGGCTGCATTCAAAAAGAGATTGAATGATTGATATTTATAACGTACTTTGAGTAAGATTTAGCTGAATTCTAGACTTCTTAAGAAACTTTTCATAAACTGTTGATTAATCACTCATTGGGCTTGTAATTTTAGCATGACAGACCAAGTGGGACAAACACGTTTGTCTTCATTTTGGTCATCAACGAACCAACTGTAACGCGGCTGCTACAGTAGATCTTATACCTACTGCTTAACATGTATATATTGGATCTGTTGCGTAGAGGCGATTAGAGCAATCTCCAAATATGAACGTTGGTAGTGTTTTGTTCATCCATCTCAAAACACGAAATCAGAGATCAACACGACAATTAATTCTTCATATTAAGAGATAGATGTGTACGTTTTTATTTTTACTTTAAAATAAAGCTATTAACTTTAGTTATATAAATTTATAAATTATATTTGCCAATATGTAATTGCATAATATAATATTACCACACATGAATATCTCAAACATGTTGGAAGAATCTATTTTTACCTCACCTTGCATGGTATAATCGATCTAATAGACTTCTTCACAAAAGTTTTGTAAATGTTTTTATCTACATTTTTGGTCATGCCTTTTTTAAGCCCGGGACTTTATCACTTCCAATTGCTGGATTTTTCAATTCACAATTAATTCTAACATCATTATGCTTGTAATTTTGTATCTGTATTTGTATTTTTTTTTAAATAACACCACGGAAAGGTTTAGCTGGAATTGGAACATAATAAAAGATGTTTAAGTCTGCTTTAACCTAATTCTAGGCACGTATTATTGAATGCAAATGCCATGAACGAGCTTAACACAAGAAGAATAACATATTTGCTCATAAGATTTTTTTTGAATTTTTAATAAAATCCCTAAGATCATACGGTATGAAGAGTCCATAGTGCCTTCTCGACGTTAAATTGTTTTAGTGAGTTCAATAGCTGCCATCTCTTGTCATCACAGGCACTGACGAGTAGTTTTTTGTTGCAATTTTTGTGTTAAAATCGAGATTTTAGATTTAAAATGTCGTTTATTAATTAAGTTAACTTAGGCATTATAAAGTATTCAAATGATGGTAATTTATAATAATATTTCTGCCAAAAGAATGAACTGAGGTTCGAAATTAGTTTAAGCAAGTAATTAAGATACTATGTATATCAAAAGAAGCTTACTTAAGAATGCGCCTATTTCTACTTGAGAAAATCATCTGTAAACGTAGATAGAATACAAATAATTTCATATCATTATCTGTCTACAATGATAATATTCTGAAGAAACCTTCTATTCACTGTCTTAACTGTACATGGAAATGGGTCATTTTAAATTATAACATTTCTTGATGAAATGCAATTTTGAATATATTTAATTGAAAATACCGGGATTTCTATAACACCTCTTATAAATCAACTCTTTATTATAAAGAATCGCCTTATACGGTTAAAGTATTTTCTATTCGCGGGTTTTAGTTAATTTTGTAAACCAAACGGAAATGGCATTAAGGATAACGTCATTAAACCTGGCAAAATGTTGTAGTAATGGCAGCAAGCTGGTTATGTCGTCATCTAATATGACAAATCACATTTTAACACAAGTAGAATTATATGAGGACTATGATTTGTTTGATATCCGCAACATATTGATTTGCTTATGAAAAAAATTAAATAATTCAATCGCATTAAATATAGAAGTATGAATCAGGAATAATTAATTACCTAAAAGTCATATTAAATAGAGAGGAATAAAGCTTTTGCGAGCCTTTTCCTTAATGTTGGTTACAACATGCATTGTGTTTAAATACAAGCAGAAATAATTATCATTTAATAATATTCAGTTTTGTAAGTTGAAATCATCGTTTATATTATATTGATTTGGTCGTCGGTTAACATTATTGTTTGGTACAACCTCTTCCTTAAATTGGCGAAATACAAAACTCACTGTTATACTGTTATAACAAATTAGGGTTGTGCGCATCCACTTTTAAATTAGCAGTCGTAAATCATATGTCAATTTCATATTTCGAACATGTGTGATTATTAACTAAGATATGTTTAATTGCGTCATAAGCTTGTATTAATGTTCGTTGAATATAATAAGTAATCTTTGATTTCTCCTACAATGTCAATACAAGTTCCTTTTTTATTTGTGTTGTTAAACGTTTTATTTTCGTTAAACCTGAAATTTGGACGTGTTCTACTTTTTTCAAATTTGCTATTCATGAAAAGTATTTTATTGTTTTAATTTGGTAAAATGTCAAATAAACCAGGTCTGCTATTAATAAGCTGACTAAATAAGTGTCCTGCTCACTAAACTAATTGTTATATGTATTATCTTTTGTTTTAATTTGATACATTCCACGGATATGTTTAAATACTATGTTTTTGACAAAACACATATATACATCGAAACATAACGCAAGCAGTTCCTATATTTAATTACATTTTTCTGTAGTGTATTTTTAGATGTGAAAAAAATGCGTTATGGGTATAAATAGGCAAAACATTCAAAAACATATTAAAGACCATTCATAAAATGATAGATCCAACTATATACATACTTTAGTACAAACATTATCCATGAAATCAATCTTTGTTAAGTCCTTTCTTTCCTTCAATACAAAAATAACTGTCTCTAATTTGAAAATAAATGTAACGCACCATGAGGACATAGTTATACTTGACAGTGTTTAAAAAGTAATGGTGAAATGATGAGAAAGGGGATGCCAAACGTCATATGAAGGATATAGAAAGTAAAAGCTTTTTGACACGATGGAACAAATATTATCTAATTTCATTAATTTTACATTAAAATGTCGTATCGTATAACTACAGCTTAAGAAAATTGTATAGCTACGTAAATTAAATACTGATTTTACGTCGATAAATTAAAAGCACGTGGTAACAATAAGGTGTTTTAGCATAAGAATTTTATACAACATAATTAACAACAATATCGAAAAAGTGCAAGAAAGAAACAGAATTTTTACAGCTTTATCGATCAATACTCGTGCGTTAGATCTTTTCCTATTTGTGATATTACAATAATCATACATTTGACTTGTTCCTCACGATGAAAACGTTTTACAATATATTGGACATAGTCAGCGGTTCCTTCTTCCTTAATCTGTCGGTAGAGCTTACAAAATCATGAATGCCCATATACATATAATTCACTGTTCTAGTACTTATGATAGACACATTATATAAAAAATCATGCACACAAATATATCACTGAGTGTAATTTCTCGTGCAATTCATTAACCTACTACTTTCATATTGTTGCCGTCCTGTGTTTTGATAATTGTTTGTTTCTGCTTTTGTTTGATAACTGACATAACTTTTATATAATCCTCATTTATTCGCTGTGCAATATAGATAAATTTGTGTCATCCCGTCTTAATTATGTGTTAATTTTGTTGACCTCATAAATACACAAAGCTAACAGGAGCCATTTTTATGTAAATTTATGTTAACATTTTCATCAGTCCAAGTCATGCGAAGTTTACAGCAGCAATATCTTTGTGTGCGAAGATCATTTTGAAGAATTTTTTTCGGAGTAGATCTTCATTAAGTTAATACATTATTTTCCATTTTGAATGTAAACATTATTTGGAGGTAGTCCATACATATGAATTAAATTGAAAACTAATAGCATAGTTATGTTCAACGTGTATAAAATTAGAGACAGTTATATGCGTTCAAATGTTGCGTTCTCTCTCTCTCTCTCTCTCTCTCTCTCTCTCTCTCTCTCTCTCTCTCTCTCTCTCTCTCTCTCTCTCTCTCTCTCTCTCTCTATCTATCTATCTTTCTATCTATCTCGCAATGATTTTTGACTAATCAAAAAACAGAGTTACTATCACTTGACACGATTATCGAGAGGAGAAAAGTCATCAGTTCAAAGAATAAAAAGAATAAAAAGAATAAAATCCTTTGTCTGCTAATCCTGTTCATTATCCTTAACGACGAGAAACAATATACATGTGAAGTTTTTCGTTCAGGTGAAACAGCCCTTCAACAAGATGCAAAACCGCCTACGATATTTTAGTTTATAAATAAAACAGAATAATTATATAAATATATTTCTTTATTAATAATGATTTTTTCTGCAAAAGATCTAGTTGACATTAGTAAATAAATAAAGACAGGTTCACAATTCTGTCTAACAGAACTATTATAAATACAATAATGAAACACTAAAATTTATGTGGGGATTTTATGTTGTTATCTGATCATAAGACGTTTCCACAATTTTTATATTCAAAGATCGAAGGCAGAAAAACACTTTTTTGTCATTCTTATTTACAGACCACGCCTACTGTATATCAGGTGCACATCTCGTGGTAAATATTGTTAATATGGGTGCCCATATTCGTAATTTTACCACAGTTGAAGCAACAGCAAATATGGCTCTCTTTATTTAATAAACAATATATCATACTTTCATTTTTTGTTGTGAAGTTTATATCTTAACATAAAGGTATGTTAATACTCTAGTTTCTTACTGTAAAAAGTTCAGAATCAAGTATAACGTGTACTTTTGGTACTGTCAACTTTTTTTTCAATAATACAGATAACTGTATCAACAGAATATAATTTTGGAAACAAATAAACGACTCAGTCAAGGCTATATTTTTAATAAGCAATGTTTTGAGAAAGTGTGCAGTAAATCTTTTGTAAACTATAAAATACAGTTTGCCTTTTTCAAGACAGTTGTTGCAACCATAATTTAATGAATATTACAAATGACACAATTCAATGACATCTGGTATTCACATATATCAATATTTTTACGTTATTTCGTACTTACCGGTGGCTGAATAATAGAATTTTAATATAACTATTTTTTTTTAAAAGAATAACCACATGGTATACCCAACATATAAAAAAATGGTTTACCCTACTACGGTAAATATTGTAGAATAAATCATGCATAACTGAGATATGCTAGACTTTGAATTCGCCTATAAAACCTTAAACCTTTTTGAACGGGTTTGGTCAGTTAAGAAGAGACGTAATATGTGTTATTTTGCCTATATATTCTACCTCATTTTGACACTTAAAGTTTATAAACATAAACGATCACAACATAGTTTATTCCAGCAACTCTACAGGAATAATAATCATAGAAAACACTGGTAAACAGCACAAATTGCATTCTATGATAATAGGGTCCAATTAAAGAAATAGATTATCCTTGTCCTGCTGAGAACCAAACTAACAACAACCAAGGTTTTTGTGACTGCATAAATTACAAAGGCAGGAACTGCCTACTCGTCCGGAGCTCCTGAGTGCACACATGGTTTTATTGGCTTCGGGTTACTCTCTTTGTTCGGGTTACTACTCTGGTTTTTTTTGTGTTGCGTTTGTCTATATCCAGATTTGTAACTGTAAATTGACATTTGGCTCCTGTTGTTAGGTCGGTTTTCTTTGAAAATTGTATACAATTTTCATATTGAGTACATGTATATACTATATATATTCCAAATCTATAAAACAAAAGATGCATATGTCAACAAATATAGCGGCTCCTGTTACTACTCTGATTGATATCAACACTTCAAACAATCAAAATTGACTTCGTGACAGAGCAGACATGTTGATTCCTTTGTTTTAAAATTATTATGTATTACGAACATATGGACCAAGACCAATTCCAAACATAAAACCTGGTTTCATAAAACAGAAGATATGTTCAATCAACAGCAGCTTTTTTGCAATTAAATTATTTTTTGTTAACGAAGATGCACTTACTTCAAAAAATCAAATTTGACTATAATGTCAATGTAAGTAATAAATATAACATAGAGACCACGAACAATTTAATAATAACATTTCAGAGATAAACAGTAACGAATTTAATAACTTTACGTCAGATCTCTTAGTGCATAAAGTTCCACTATAACGTGTACTCAATGTTATATAAGAAATCATAACGTATTTACAGTTCAAGAAGTCTAGAAAGAAACCGACCCAATAAAAAAGAGTCGAAACTTTTACAAATCTAGATTCATACAAAAGTACCTATTAGGAAAAAAGACCAATAACAGAAAGTTAGTTAGTTACCCAAACACAATAAAAAATCATATGTGAATACGAAAACAGCTTTTTTATGAATGGTTTCATGAATAATGCACAGGTAAAGTGTGTTAGTTTCCTAACATATTCTACGTCCATTAATACTAACATGACATACATGACATGTATTTGAAACACAGATGAATACGTTTTAAAATGACCATATCAATTAACGATAGCAACATATTTTAATTTGTCACCTTTTGGATGTCGTAACAATAATAAATCAGTTAGAGCTGCCACTTATGGGGCAAACTGGAAACAGAAAAAATAGCAATCTATGAAAGTAGTGCTCAATCCAAGAAATAGATTTATTCTTGCTAAGCGTCACGCCCAACAAAAGCCTATTGAATACAGCGAAGCTTTTGAGAGCTGTTTATAGTTCTGTGCATGACGTCACATTTATTTGGTCTAGTCACTATTACAACAGTTTCCGTTGTTAAATAGAGTATGTTTTAAAGATTATACAATGTGTTTTCACAGTATATTATTGAACAATAATTTCAATATTGATTGTTACCTAATTTTGTGTGGATCCTTATTTTTTAATGTAGTGCTCTAGGTTCCAAAAAAATTATGCGCTCATTTAAATTAAAAAATGGCTTGAAAAAGACGCTTATTCTAAAATGTTGTGAAATTATGAAAACTAATAGCTGCTTATTACGGACTTCATCAGTGTATGAAATCGGCAACTCACTAACCTTACATGAAGACATTCTGGCTTTATTTAGTTTGTAAATGTGTTGGTCTCGTTTATACACCAATGAATTAATCCAGAACAGCTTTAATTTTTATAATGTACACAGCAATTTCTAATATATTAGAGTCATATTCTCGTTTATTCAAATATAGAAGATATGCTTAAAATAGATCGGTTTTGTAATTGCTTAATATCAATAATTAATATCAACATACACTTCAAACAATTTAAACAGACTAGTCCACTGTGTAGACATGTTTACTGTTTAATTTTAATTACTGATATGAAATTAAATGTCGTATTTATACAATATAGATCACGAACATCAAATTTCAAAGAAAACCCACAAGGTATAAACTTGGCTATATAACTGGCTTTATTGTATGAAGTTCAAGTTCAAACATACCGTTTATTCTGCTAGATATCAAATCATTCCGTGTTTCTGCAGTTCAAGAATATAGTATAAAAACAAGTAGTTGCTTAGAAAGGAAAATACAGCTTTAGAAATCATTGAAATTAAGGACTTTAAGCTCTGTATATTTAATTAATAATTTTATAACAAACTTCTTACAGTAATACCGTGAAATTGTTCCACACAAATCTAAGTATTCATATTTATAGTCCAATTTTATTTGACCGGTGTTTGGAATAAGCTGATGTTAATATTAAAATGCAATTGAATAGCCAAAACGTAAACCAACGTATTAAGGCACCGCTATGGACCAAAGTTTAGATATTGAACATTTCGTAAAAATGCATTTAAGAGTCATGTTTTAAGATTGTTTGTGAACAAGGTTGGTCAGTTACAAAAATACATATGTTTTCCTGCCTTTGTCAACCTTCATTAAAGACTCAGGTGACACCAATGAAATATCGTCGAAACAAAGACAATATCCCTAACATTTACCTTCTTACAATTAAAAAAGAAATCGAGATTGTTTAACGCAGGAAATCAATACAATTAATAACCCTCTATAGAAAAGCAGAAACCGACATAAAACAAATGTCGTTTTAATCGCAAGATTATCTATATCTTACAACTGATAAGTATCATTGCCAAATTAAATTATTTGTCAGGCGTTCTTTCTTATGTACCATCATCAATATTTTGAGATCAAGTTCATTTAAATCGCTTTAATTCTGGGTTTTGTACAGCGATAAATTAACAGGACATTTTACTTAGTTATATAGTGTCATTAAACTTATTTTCTTTTATATAAACTAGTATAGAACTAAAATAATTCCAGTAAACTCAGAATGATCGGACAACAAAAATTAAATTAAAATAGAAACGATACAAGATTCTATTGAGACAAACACACGACACAGAAAGAAACCACAAAACATCACAGTGAGTAAACCAAACCAAACAATTAAATATGAAGTTGCTGATGACCAAGTAGTATCTGCATCTCATTAGACACCTATCAAGTTACTCGCCGTCCTTTCAGTAAAAGGAATGTTTACCTATGACTCGGAAAAAACTTTTATCCCATTTAACAGATGGATTTTCCATTACAAAGCCGTGTTTGCGGCTACAACATTTCAGACGACAACATATGTATAATTCCTGTTATAGTATTTGATTGGTCCTCAGCGGCGTCTGGTCAGAATATCCTTTGAACGATCTACAGAACTAACATAACAGGTGTAATGAAATGTAAGCGTTGGAGATGGTGGAATATTGCATTCAAAATCGGAATGTTGACAGTTGGGATATTAAAGTTATTATGCTTGTCATAGAGATTGTAGTTTTCTCTAGAGCCTTCATTTTTATAAGAAGGTGTTAGATGAGCAGCCGAGTTTATTGTATCGGTGGTGACTTTAATATTTAGCTCTCTAGAACAACTGAGATGTAAACAATCATTGAACTGAAAGTTTTTCGGTGAAAAAAAAACATCACCTTTATATAGGAAGGTAAAATACAAGGTCTGTATCAACTTCCTTTTTTTCTCTTCAGTAGACTTTCGGGGAACTCAGCTGCATACGAGCGAGTATATGAAAAATGTAACAGGTCACAGCTGATGTTTCCTAAATTGTTACATTTTGAAGATCATATATACATGTGGATACGATGTACCGTTGCCAGATCAAGTTGGTAAAAATATATACTAGTTCTCTAACGTTGCATTAAATGCTGCAGGATCCCAGATAATTTACATTTTGTGTTTCGCTTCATTAGTTTATATTATTTTAATTAAAATCTTACAACCTTTTTTAAGAATCCATTTTTCCAATAGTCTTTTGCCTAGGTGGCAAGAATATGCTCTACACAATTTTTACACAACTGTATAGGAAAAGGATCAAAACTTGAATTCCTAAGTCGGTACGATTGTGATTTAATGATATTAAAAGAAAACAGAAGATTTTAGTGTTGTTGGTGTGTACTAGAACTTTTCCAAGCAGGTCGAGTTTTACAGAGCAGTCTGATATAGAACCGCGCAACATGTTGAGTGACGTATTTAAAGTGTCACCCTTCTTGAGAAATAGAGATCTCTTGTGTATGGTTCTAAATGAATGGTAGATCGTTACCGCTACAAAAGAAAATTCTCCATACTTTTCTGGTACCACTCAAATTTTAGTCTTTTTGGTCCATCTCATTTTGCCAATTGATTTTTTGCTTGTTTAACTTTTTGTTTTCTTGCTGAATACAGCTCGTTGGACGTTACTATTTAATTATTTTATGGTGCAGCAGCCAAAATAAGTTGAAAATCATAGAATTTTCAACATTGTTTCTACAGCTTCATCCAACAATTTTAAAACTTATATCTATAAAATAAAATATGCCACACGTTACTATTTGAAACTTATTTTCCGCACTTTTGCAAAATAACTGACGTTGGTAATTGAAATTGAAATTTATCCTTAGGGTACGTTTTAATAATGAAGTAAACATATTTTTTAAAGGTGTGCCTTCTTAAAAATACTGATACTGACAATAAATGACCTTCAATCTAAGAACAACAAAAGTACAAATTATCATAAATATGATTCAACTGGATAGATTTATGATTTTGTCCTTGTTGCAGGATAGTGGTTAAAACGTAACAAATTAATACTAAAATGCATATCATAGTTTTTTAAACGTCATATAAGTTCCCATGTCATTTTACATCTTTTAGATTGCGTTCAGTCTAGTGCACATAGAAAACTGAAGCTTGAATATTTGCTCTTTATTTATCGTGCTGCTACAAAATTCACTCGTTTCTTTCAACTACAACTATATGCTTTGTATTATATTACAATATTACAGTGCATTGCTTATTATTCTTATTATTAATAATTTCAAATGACATGTGACACTTGCCTGTAAAGGTCGCAAAATGATCACTCATTAGACATGACTAACATTCAATAAAAACGTGTAATGCTGTGAATTACTAATAACAATTGACTTCCTTATTAAGATACGCTACTTATAAGACGTCGGCGTTCTATTAAAATATAAAAGTACACAATCAACATATGCTTTTTAACTTAGAGAATGTCACGCCAAATGTACATTTAAAAGATTGTTAAAGAGAAAATAATATGCATTCCATGAATTGGCATTTTTTTTACTTTTGCTAGTCGCGTTTAGAAGCTTTTATACTTTCTTTCCACAACGAGCTAGTTCCTTGACAAAGTCGTCGCTGTGAGACAGTAAACTACCTAAAGGCTTATTTAGTGCACAGAAATGGAAACAGTGCAAAGATGTGTCTATTTGCAAAAATGAGTCAAAATGAAATGATCGAAAGGAAAACTTTCATATCTTTGAAATATTTTAGGCGAAAGAGGGTTACTTACATCTATTATACAACACAGTGTTTGAAAACTAAGGCTTTGTCTATTTCATGGAAATTGTGACGTTTCGTTTAAGTTTTGAGATCAAAAGTACAGGTTTTGATGGCATGACGTTAAAAAGGATACATTAAACGCAATCCGTAAAAGTCAAAGATACAGATGGGTTAACAACATTTGACATGAACAACAGTTGATTCATAAACATCAAGCAAATGTCATTTATTGGATACCGATTTAACAACAAAATATATGCTTACCATTGGTGTACATTTTGAACTTAATATTCAATTATAACCAAGAACGTTCCGTTTTTAACCAATTACGAATGAACGAAGCGAATTCCATGTAATGAAACAACAAAAAAGAATCTTAGACTGCTCTTAACATCGTCATGGTACTGACATATCAAACCAATCTGCATTGGCACCAATAGATTATTCAAAACATATCAGCAAATATAGTTTAACTGTGTAACATGATATTGTTTGAAATCTAATTCAGTACTATTTCAGAAATGACTCGCAATCTTAATCTTATAACTACATGGGACTTACTGTTTCAGTTGTGATACGTTATGTATAATCAGATATATTTGTAGAAAATAGCAAAAGAAACGACCGAACAAAAAGAGCCAAAAGCCAAGGAACAGTTACAAATCCGGATATAGACAAACACAACACAAAAACCAAAAACATAAAACACAGATAGAGAGTAACCCGAACCCAATAAAAACCATGGGTGCACTCAGGTGCTCCGGACGAGTAAGCAGTGCCTGCCTCTAATTAGACACCCGTCGAGTTACTCATTGTCGCCATATAGCAGTTATGTACACTATATAAAACACTAAAAATACGATGTATTAGTCGAGTTCAGATATTGCACTAATGACCAGGTTTTAACAGTAATTTACTTAGGTTTTTAGTTATGGCTTTTGCCAAATTATGAATATAGTACTGTTAAAGAGATATGTAAACGAATCGGAACATGTTTAATGTTATATTTTATTAAAGGGATCGTGTATTCAAATAAATCTTTGTGGCAGAAGAAATAGAGCATTTCAAAACATCTGATTTTTTAAAGCTAGGAGAATAAATTAGGGACTTTTACATATCATATCAGACAGCAACATAGACGTGATATAAGAAGTATACCTACAACAAGTCGCATATTAATTGAAACTGAAGAACTTTAACATCTGTTAAAAAGTAGAAGCATAAATACATGATTACACAGTGTATTATTTTTAATAATAAGCAATTAATTCAAGATAGTTTTTCAATAAAAAGTATTTAGAAGAATGTTGTTGACAAATTTAAGGAGCTTGTCACTCACGTCACCCACTACAGCCCTCGACCAGGCTTTCCGTATATGACCTGACAACTCCCAGCGAGAGGGTCTCCGTATACGTCACCCGGGCACGCGCTGGGCTGCTTTGTGGGTAGAGTACTGGGAACCTCCCAGCTCAGTGTATATTTGTGCGTTGTTCTAGTCAGACGATTTTAAAACTGGAAGTCATTTAAATGCTACCACTGACAATTTTTGCATCGAGGAGATTTTTGCACAAAAAGACCGTAAGAACTTTCACAGATTTTACAACGGTTCAGCCAAACTACACTATTACAGACCATGACAAAAATAGCTCGCAGATAGCTTACTATTGACCCCATAATTTAGTTATGGGTTGTTCTTACAGTCTTGAAAAGGAACCCGAGTCAGCTAATTATGTACGGACTATGTGAGGTCTTATGAATGCTCGAATGAGAACAATTCTGGACTGTCTCATGGCCAGTCAAGCAAAGAGACGTTGTGTTGATTCAAAAAGTCGGGGCTCACCCTAGCAACATGTGGTCTGGTGTTATCTTGCTACAATGTAAGATTTTAATTCTTTTCAGATAATTGACAAAACCTTAAGTTGAAAGATGTGATCATGGTACCGCTTGGCAGTACGATTGAGCAAATGACAACATAGGATGCAAACAGCTATTTTTCTTGTAGATCGGAGACAGTTTTTTAAGGGTTGACTCGTTAATTTCAAATTGATGTAGGAAGTGACGTTGGAACTGACCATCTAAAATCAGACCAACAACTTGATTCACGATAACTTTAGACATTCGCACCATTTGTTGAGTAAAAGTAATAAAATTAATTTCGTTGCGATAGATGTGGACAGTGCAAAGCGTCATTTTCAAATCCAAACCCTATAGGCTTGATGTTTTGCATGCTTTTCGTAAAATGGATTGAAAAGCCTACTTCGTCACAGAACCTCGTTATTGGTTGATTTTTCATCACGTATTGTTGAAAAGGATGCAGAATGTACAACTTTAATAATATTTAATATTTAAAAATAGGCAACCAAAACTTAAATTGCTAAAAGACAAACAAGTTTATCCATGAATAAGACTTAAAACAATAAACAGATAACATTAAAAATCGAAGAATGTGTTCATGGGACACAAATGCCCCTAAATGAAGTCCCAAACAGGAAGTAGATGTTCGACAGGTCTGAAAATCTCTTAGGACAAACAACTTGTGATACTGAACCACACTGCCAAATTTCAAATTGTTCCCATATACGGTTTCTGAGAAAAGCTTGACGGAAATTCGTAGGGACGGACGGACAGCCATGAGTAAAACTTAACCCCTCCCCTCCCCGACATGTCGTCGCGGGGGCATAAAAAATAAAACACCAAGTCCTATAATAACCAGTTGCCGTATGACAAGCGTTTGATGAATATTTTTTGTGTATGGGTTTTGTTTTTGTCATATATTATGGTAAGTCAATTTCATGGCATGGAAAGACAAGTCTATCGAAGTTATTAATTATAATTATCAACTGCGACTCAATACTCATAATGTCGAACATTTATTTCTTTAGAGTAGATGCATGTTCATATCGATCATAACGTTGCCCAATTTGATATGTAACTCCATAAGTTTGTAAGGATGGACTAGTGCTGTTGATGAACGTAAATTTTACGATACGAAAATTAAAATCATACCTTTTGTCACGAATTTTATTTCGTAACAAGAAAAAACGAGAACATCTAGCTATTGTAAATTGAAAACGGATTTGACAAGTATACAGGTTAGAAAAGTCCATTATTAAAATTCATGACATGCGCATGAAATTTTAACCCAGTAGGCAGTGGCAGTATATTTTTTTAAAGCCTTACTTGACTGCTTTGAGTATTGTATAAAATTTTGATAAAGGTTTTTTGGGGAATTATGTGAGATAACGGTCCTCGTTCTTTGCTGCAGTACTACAGGATTCAATTAAATTGGGTTTTTTTAAGTAGTACAACAAACTCTTAACTCTGCTTACGACGATCGCCGAAATAAATCTGTGTGAGGTTTCATGTCATTTATGTTATAGGGTCTAGTGTTTATTCAATCCAATTAAAATTAAATCTTTCACTCGCTCCCTATTTTCTATTGTTGACGCATATAAGATCAAGCGTTGTACATTTTAGGTCATATTTTTCACCTAAAGTTTAGACTTAAGGACCAACTAAATACTGACTGCACGAATCTTGGCTGTTTGTATACCTTACTTGTAATTCAAAACTTTATCTAAATTTTTCAGTGGGTTTTAAAAGTGCAAACTCCCGAGGTTCCCGCTCAAAGTAACTTAGAAGCGTTAATGGACCGAAAACTGTTTTCCAGTAACTTGGTTTTGACCTTTAGAAATCTACTGAACCAAAATGGATGACTGTTTTGATTGTGTTCAAATAGCTGCAATAACGATACATATGGAAATTTTGATGATGAAAAGTTAACGACCACGAAATTCTCTATCGACCGCATGACTTTTTTTTATAAATCTCAACATTCATTTCAATAACATAATCTTTGTTTAAACAAAGCTCACCAGAATGTAACCTGAATGGGGATGTGTTAGATCTTACTTACGGCGACAACAGAAAAAATGGGTGCAATTACATGATTAACTTTTAATTAGATTGGTGTTGACTTGAAGGCAGCCAAAGCAGTGGTTGAAATTCCCGATCTTTGTCAATAATACTGCCAATCCTGGTCATTTAAGGTTAAAGTTGAGCACACCTTGAATCAATCTTGACAACCATAACTGACATGCTGGTGATCAACACTATGGCTAGAGCACACGACCACCAAGATTTTTTCTTTAAATAAATCTGTTTAAAATCCATGGAGATGTGTCAGCGATTGAAAACACCTTTTTTTCTCTGAGAGCTCCATAATAGGACAATGTAGAACTTTGAGAACTATTTATTATTAATAAGTATTGATACGTCCTCTGAATGTATGAATATTTTTACAATAACAAATACATAATAACAATGAATTTTATTACAAAAATAGAGCTCAGCTTTATTATCTGTCACCATCACACTCAGCTGTAATGCTTACACATAATTACATCAAATAAATGCTTAGACTGTTATTCAAACAGAGATTTGTGTGGGTCACACATACTTTGTCAAGTATAAAAAAGTCAGTGTGGTCAGAACATTCGATTTTGTACCATATTTCACAGAATTTTTGCTGTTAATTCAACTTCTATGGAGTTACAGTATTACACAAATTAAAACAGAATTATAATTTAAAGGATATTTTGCGACAATTTTTCTCTTGCTTCAAGAACTTCAATGCTCTTACGATATGAATAAAAGAAAGCTATTCTAAATACATTAAGTTAAATTAAATTAGTTTAAATTAATAGTTAATCTTTGGTTGGTCTTTTGGGTAAGTTTTTTTTAAATAAGGCTTTGTGCCAAATTGCATTATCATGGAATCATTGTTTTTATAAGAGGAAAAGTCGGATTAGCTGACTCTCACCATCGTTTCTAGAAATAAAAACACAGCATATTAAACAGTATTACAGTATTTGACATTTACTACAGTCCAGGAGCTCCTAATAACTAACACATATATTTTTCCTTAACTGCTTACAATAACACTCAAGAAAAACAATTAAGTTAGGGTCAAAGAATATAACTATATTTATATAGTGTCTATAACTGCTAAATAAGCACATAGTGCTATAATGTCCGACAAAATAAACTGAATGTGCATTCAGAATGGTACACACAATGTACAAGAAACAAATACAGCTCTGTGTGATGGGGATATACACTAAATTATATACATCTCTATAAATATTACGCTACTTGTTTAGAAAATACATATATTATATAACAAAAACGTTTTGTTCTACAAAAAACAAACAAGGGCGCACTGTAACAAAGAAAAACAATAATTATAGCACTTCATGTAATAGAATACAATACAAAAAATACACACTGTCCAAAAGTAACAGCAAAGACAAATCCTTAATGCGAGTTCAAGGTTATATTAACACTTGCGAACTTGAAGAATTGCTTTGACAGCAAATAAACAATATTAAAATCCACAGGTCAAGTCTGTTTTTGTTTAGTGTAATTTTTATTAAAAGAATTACTTGTCCATATTTAAATGGCATTTATTCTGTTAAACAAAAGTTGGTGCAATATTCAAAGAATGAATCCTTCCAAGAAAGAAAAAAAGACATTATTACACCAAACATCATATTCCAATCAAGTAAGAAAAATACGAGAAACAATTATGGCCCTCTGTTGATGGGAACTTTAAGATTTATTTACCATTGGGAACCTGTTTCCCCATGGGAATCCAGAAGGAAACTCCTTGAGGGCTGATAAATTTGGATTTCCTCTTCAACAAAAAACCATAATTGTTTTATTATATTTTTCAGACTTCAACAATGAAATTGTCAAACCTTTCAAGAAAACAATTCACAGTGAATTTAACAATTTGGTGTGTTGACAGTACTGCAGATGTCTGCCTTGTTCAGCAGAATAATGTGCTCAAGTAAATAATCGTCTTGTTTAATTAGCACATGATTAACCTACCCAATCAAATTTTATATTTATAAAGTAAAAAATATTATTTAAATTACACCAATAAAATAATCCCAGAAATCATGTTCTTAATGTTAATTGTCATGTCTCTGAAAAATAAAATAAGTACATGTTAACATTCCAAGAACCAACAGGACAATTCAAATTTGCACTAAATGCCTGGTACATAGATCTGAAAATCATATCCAACCCCTGTCAGTGAAATACTGAGGTTTGTTTGTTGGTAATGGAACAACTAATTTTCATAAAACTAAGAATTGTTAGCTGGCAGGTATAGGAGTAAAATATCTGAACATATAACAAGTCAACAACAAAACTTTCAAATGTTTTGAAGATTTAATATATTGGAGCATTTTGGGAGAACCATTTATGTCAGTGCAGTGATAGTTTTACTGTTAAATATTTACGAAAAACAGTTTCAAAGCTTAACGTTTACTGACCCTACTATTTCAATGTGTTCCAAATTACAATATTCATAAGATTTATAAAAAAAACAGGTGATACAAAAAATGTAATACTAGCATTAAATATAATTCAATGTGTTATGATATGTACATAAAATTACAGGACTGAAATGATGCAACCTGATGTTGTATGAAGACAGACCCATGATTATGAAATAAAATGGGAAGCCAACAATTTCTTTTAATATGTCTTGATATCAAAATCTATTTTAAAACTAATTTAAGTCTATGCCCATTTCCCTTTATAACAAGTTAAATCAATAAACATTTGATCAGCATATTGCTTGGTCCATTTTGATTATTACACTTATTGTGTAAAGAATATCTACTATTCTTTACAAATATATCTGAATGTTATCTACAATTTCAATATGTTTATGATACATATTAAAGGGGTTTGTTCCAATAGTGTGATTTTATATGGTGCCCTGGGAAGGCATGGTCTGTACATATATATTTCAATATATTCCAGAATTAGCACACAGAATATGTGAACTACCATTAAATGTAACAACTTTTTATAGTGACTTACCTAGACATCTAATGTAACATATAAGTTCTTAAGGAAAAATTAATAAGTGGGTTATAATGTGATTTAAACAAATTTATTAATATTTTTATAAAGGGAATTTATAAAGCACCTCCAAATAATTGTATGGGTACGTAAAATACAACACGAACAGTGTAGGTCATAAATTGCTTCAATGGGAGGTTACCTATATTGTAAATTTTCTTCCTGGGGTACCGTATACATTCAAATGAAACATCCCAAAATAGTTTTGGGTATACAAGTGCATAAATGTTAAAGCTTTTATATATAGAATTGATATACAAAATAACAATAGATTAGGAAATCACTTCTCCATATAGAATAGAACAATACACCCAATTTACATTTTTCTAAAGCTTAGTGAAATTAAATACATCAAATTTTTTTTATAAACTTTGTACATTGTACCTGACTGAGCTTGTTAAATAACACATTCTTCTAAAATTAAGCAATTTATATGAAATCTTATTACACTTATTTACCTTGACTTTTTGGATATTCTTCAATTTTACCATTTCCCACTTGTGTTAAAAAACTATAAAAAAATATTAATTGCTGACAAAACCTGACTTAAAACAAAAAATCCAAACAAATAACACATGTGTCTCGTGAAGGAAACTTTTACTTTATATTCAAAACAATCTGCTGGCACTTAACGATAGGTACCTGTATTGACAACACTAACTTTGCTCCCACTAAGTCATAGGTACCTGTATTGACAACACTAACTTTGCTCCCACTAAGTCATAGGTACCTGTATTGACAACACTAACTTTGCTCCCACTAAGTCATAGGTACCTGTATTGACAACACTAACTTTGCTCCCACTAAGTCATAGGTACCTGTATTGACAACACTAACTTTGCTCCCAGTAAGTCAAATTATAAAATATTTTCATATGGACATAAAAAAAATGTGGAATGTGGGAAACTTAATCAGGTGAAATATAAAAAAAACAACATGTTTTTGTAAAGCTACATGTTAGTGACAGAACTTTAAAGTCTGTTACTGGTATGTCATAGTACTTGGATGCAGCTTATAAAGATTCAGTATTTTTAAGGTAAGACTGGAAGACTTAAAAGCTTGTATAGATTCACAATGTTAACTATTCCACTTGGCAAAAAAAAATTATTATTAGAAAAAAAAAGTTTATAAAATAATTAGCACAAGAACATGTGTAGATACAATATGAAGTAATAAAACAAGATATAAAATATTATGCTAAAAGTGTTTAATTGAAAGTCACAACACTAAACTACCTAGCAAAAAGGATGTTGTAATAAAGCTAATATCACCATATTCATGTTCTGTATAAAAAATATTGTGAAACTTGTGCTACAATATTCATATCTGGTACTAGCATCGATAATTATGCATCATGGATTTAACAATGAGTAATTGGGGTTATTTTAGGGGGAGGGGATCTTTTTTTCAAAAACAATAAAATATTTTAACTTGCTTATCTTGACAAAATTATCTTTTTCTATACCACTAAAGTAATTCAGAAAATTTTTTAATTATCTTCAGTCAAGAATTGTGATTATACACAAATACCAAATAAATCGGTGGCATCAGAGAACACTTGCCATACCTATGAAATGAGTATATGTACTATACTTAATCATGTGTCCCACTGGGTATAGTAAACCAATATTGAAACTAACAATTACTATTTTCATTGTAATGTATTTTTATTTTACAATTGAGCAACCATGTATTGCTATGTGAAAAAAACAAACATTTATGCAAGATTACGATGAACTACATAAAAACAAGGAGTGTGATTTGTAACGTTTTTCCTGAACACATTTTTTTCCCTAAATTGTATTAAATTTCAAATAAAATCTTCACATTATTACTTTGCCTTATTAAGTACATTGGATATTAAAATAGCTGAGACATATTTGACCAAAAATGCCATTATGTGATATATTATTTTACTTAACATTTAACTATGTATACGGGAATACGTGTATGTATACAGGAGTGTGTGCTTTCCTAATTAAGGAAAAAAATATATAAATTCATTATCTCATTTAATACAATAAGTGGAAACTTTAAAAACAAAATTATCCAGAATAACAGAAAACAAAATTCCAATTGTATCTTCAAAAAACAAAAATGCCATCGAACCAAATACTATGTTCCTTAGTACAAATGTCAATGACATGTATAATGTTTTAACAAAGATAGTAAAAAAATGTTTTGATACTTCAAATGAAAGTGATGATGAAAATGTAAAAAAAAACGTATACATTCGTATCATTCAGCATAACGACCATAACTGCAGATATCACTTGGGAGATTCTAAACAGTCTCTGTTGTAGTTTTTATTTCGATTAACAGTCAACATATGAAGAATCGTTTTAAGCATAGATTTTTCAGCATTTCACAGTTGCACAATTACCATGTATATTTTGACTACATTTTTATTCCATTTTTTTTAAAATATTTTTTTATCCTACATTCCCATAATTAAAGCAGCTAAAATGCCTTGACTGTATTCCGTTACCAATAATATAATATCTGCTGGTAGTCTAAGCTCCACTTAATATAAGCAAAAGCTGTCACAATTGCATATTTAATTATGACACAGCTTTCTGGAATTTGATAACAAATGATTGTAACTATTCTAAATAGAAACTGTCATTCTGGAAGGATATGCATACTAATCAAGTAAAGCTATAAAAGATATTGCTGAGAAAAAGAAAAGGCAAAATCTTGCTGCTGGTAAATTAATGTTTAATTTTCTGATAATATGTCTACTGTCTGAAATAGAGGCTACTTAGGAAACAAGTCACATTAGTAAATCTTTTCTCAAAGGTTGTAAGTTTTGTACATTTGTGAAACATGTGCAAAGTTTAGATTCTTTCTACATGTTTGTTGAAAACTTTGTTGAACTGTTATTTTGGCAGTTACATTAACTATCATCAACTGACACTGTCAAAGTCTAGTAAATGCTTTTTACTGACAAACAATATATTTTTTATTTCAGATGAAGATTAAGAGATTTCTTACTGTAACAATTAACAATTTGTAGTGTTCCTAAGGGGCTTAGAAATAACTTCAAGGGCAACACATGACAGATCAAAAAATTGATCCACTTCCAAACTATCCATTCAACCAATATGACTGGGTCTGTGATAAAGGAATAGAAGAGTCTATACAATAGGAAGACAATCAAACTGCTGTAGAACTGTTTGTCCTATTTTTTCCTCGTCTTTGTGCTAAACGGGAGGCACCAACAGGTTCTAAAACAGGCTTTGGCTGGTTGTTAAGAGCATTGAACATTGCCTTTATTTCACCCTGAAAGAATGATATAGTTTCATAAAAAACTAAAATAAATAGCTGTACAGTTTAGTGTTTCTCTTTTGATTATCATGTGTTTATCATTTTATGGCCAAATGTTTGTTTGAATGTTTGTTTCACTCCACTCTCAGCAATTTTTAAGATATATCATGGCATGCAGATTCTATCTGGGAGGAAGCAAAAGTACAGGCAAAAACTCTAACATGGAACCTCCGTGTTCAAAGGCATGTGATCAATAGTAGACACCTTACTACATTCACCACTCCGCAGTCGAGGCTCTGATTTGTGGTCAATTATTATGAAGATTATGAAGTTAAAAAAAAATAAACATGTTTACCAATCACTTAATTGAGACCATGTTGAGTTTTATAGTACTTGCTTCCTGCATCATTAAAGGGAAACTTCGCAAAAAAATGAAAATTTGATATGTTATTCTTCAAATAAAAAGAAATATAATTGCCTTTTGATGTTTAATTGTATTCTTTACCGTTACGCTTCTAGAGTGGATTAAAGGTGGCAAAGTTTTGTGTATGGGGGCCGCCATATTGACAGTATTTTATCATGTGACTGCGTTTGTGACGTGATGAATGTAATTATCCAGTAAATATGATAAATAATCCAGTTTAAAAATATGTTTTTCTGCCTTAATATATAAACTGTGGCGATGACTAATGACTAATGACCGGCTGACAACATAAGATTACCAAATACGTCTTAATGTTTTAATGCTCTTTGTTTTAATTAAAGTATTTTTGGACAAAATTTTAACCTGTCTTTATTTAACTCAGATATAATTTATCTAAATAATAATTGTAATAAAAGATATATTTATATAATTATTTTTATATATAAAATAAAATTTCGTGGATAATTTTGCACGTCTTGAAACGGCAGTTGTACCTGGACGTGAAAATGTAACCGGTAAATCATTACTCGTTTATGAAGGGTAATTAACAGAATTAGCAGGTAAACAGGATGTTTATTGCAATTATTAGATCATTTGATGCCGACTTTGAAGTATGAATATTCGGACTTTTTCAAACGCTAACCAGATTAAAGGTTAATCATGTAATTCGAAATTAGAAAGGCACACCCCTCCTGCCAAGACAGGTATGATTTGAATACACCGAAGTGTCAGAACACATGATTTATATAAGATTTCGAATACCTTATAAAGATGCCAAGGCTGAGGAAACGTAAAACTTACACGTTAACTCAAATATACATAACATGTAAAAGTTTGGAAACTGTGTTACGCACACGCACAATATATGTTACCAGTAATAATAATTATAATAATAACAATAACAATAATAATAATTATCAATGTACTAAACTTGAAGTTAAATTTTGATGCGCGAAAACCGGAGTATTAAAAAAATATTTCATTTAAAGATTGTTATTTCTTAAATAGTCAACTTCGCAAATATTTTGTATAAAATAGTTTTGTTCAATAAGTTGCTTAATCTGATTAAGTTGAAAATATAATACGAATAATTTTGAATTTAATTAATATTTATGGACTTGTTTTCCTATCAAAACTGTGACTTTCTTTCCGTTTACCGTTATTGCTGCTGTGGAAATAGTCTTAGGTCGAAGTCTTTAAATTAGTTAACTACTTGTTGCACATGCAAGTCGGTTTTCTTGCTTATATATAGATCACGATACGAAACGTAATCTTTCCACAACCTTGTCTTATAATACAACCTTCTGTTATTGACCGTTTCGCGTTATTATCATACGACGACTTTTAAGGTACTTGGATGTCTAGTATCGCCATCTAGTGACGAGATGGTGACAAGATGGCAGACCTCCATAAGTGCATTTTTTACACGGTAAATTCCATGCAGAAACTTAACCACTGAAAATATAATAAAACATCAAGAGGCAAATGTGTTTCTTTTTAGTTGAAGAATAACATATCAAATTTTCATTTTTTCGCGAAGTTTCCCTTTAACTATCTACTTCTGTTCATATGCCCGATATATACTACAAAGAATTATTCACTTAATGTTGATATTGTTATGGGTTAAGTATAATTTTTTTTTTCATTTTGTGACTTAAGTAACCCTTATTTATTGTGCACAAAATTTGCAAAATGTGAAACTTACCAAGAATTTTAAAAGTCTACATTCGTTGAAATAAAAAACAAAATGTAACCTATTTCAAAAAAAGTCTTGGTACTTAAATTTATGGTCAGAAGTACAAAGATATTTTACTAATAAACATTTCAGTGATCTGGATAACTATTGTACCTTGAGATGAGGACCATTTAATACAAGCTGTTTATCAGATAATTCTTCTCGCTGAGCAATCCATGGATGATTGAGCACTTGAGTGGCAGAGAGGCGCCGAGAAGGATCCACATGTAACATTTTCTGAACTAAATCCTACAAGTTAGATTAATCATCAAATAAATAAACAACACTTTGACCTTTTAACATCTGAGGCTAAGACAAGAGCCAGATTAAACATCAAATAAATAAACAACACTTTGACCTTTTAACATATGAGGCGAAGACAAGAGCCAGATTAAACATCAAATAAATAAACAAAACAACACTTTGACCTTTTAACATCTGAGGCTAAGACAAGAGCCAGATTAAACATCAAATAAATAAACAACACTTTGACCTTTTAACATCTGAGGCTAAGACAAGAGCCAGATTAAACATCAAATAAATAAACAACACTTTGACAAAAATATTATGATTTTTGACTAGAATGGCAATAAAATTAAAAGGGGACACAAGACGACTTTTTCAAAATGACAGAGCGATTTCCCTTTAACAACGCGATGTGGGACCACAATAAGATCGCCAGAGTTGCCATATCCATCTGTGGCTATGCTTGATCACGTGTGACAGTGTGTACACAGAAACTAAGTGACTAATTATCAAATAATATCTGGTGGCATGTCTTTTACATAGTTACTTTGATTGCCTTCATAAACTTGTACCTTAGGTAAGATAATTGGATTTACCTGTGCCCATTTTGACGATGAAAATTTTAAAATTTCAGAAGGGAAGTGGCGAATTACGTTCAAAATATTTTCTTTATTTCTAAAAAGGCTTTGCCAATTGCGAAATAAACGTGACTGTCTGGATCTTCTGGACTGAAACTTTTGTCCAAAAAATCCTACCACCACCCCCCCACCACCCCCCCCCTCTATAAAAAGTAGCAGGTCCCTGAAGAGTCCTATACTGACACTCGCTTACATAGCTAATGTCTTGTTACAGGTATGGAAATCAGATTAATATTATTTTTGCTTTATAGTACTGATTTTTTTCTTAAATAATCAAAATTGTGTACATTATTTAGGGGTTTAGGGTGTCATGGTTATTTTGTAAGTCATATTAAATTTATTGGTTTTTGAATTTGATTCTATAATCTAAGAATCTACCGTACCTCCTATGTTTATGTATATGAGGTAGATACGCCCAGAACCCCTGTGAGTACAAGTTCAAATTTAAGCTTTGTCTTTGTTGAATTGACAAGGTCCAAAATATGTTTTTATTTGAGAACATAAAAGAAAAGGTATTAATAGCTGTCCCATACTTATTTTGTTTTGACCCACATTAAATAAGAGATACATGATATATTTTTTATCAATTTCAGTTCAAATTATCAAAGTATTCGCATGTTTGTTAAACCTCATGTTTTTGTTTATGTTCGACATGCACATTTAGTAAAAACGATTTTGATTGGTGCTTCTCAAGGTCAAAAGCAACTTCACTTCTGACCCAAAATATATATATGTATGATGTCAGGGGTCATGATGGAGCAAACTTGGACTCAAACCCCTGACTTGGGAGGATGTAGTCTATTTGCATGCAAATATTATTTACTTTGGAACCTCAAGTTTCTTGCAGATGTAAGATCATCTTCATTAAAAAGTTTTGTTTAAAACTGCTCAAAGTTTTAACGAGCTTTTAAAGAGGAAGTATTAAATTTAATATGGTCTATTCCCATAAATGCTATGATTACTATGCATTTTTACATGGAAAAACAAATAATTAGAATATATTTCTTGGCAACACTAATTTCAAATGGCATATATTGGTTAACACCTGTTTTTTTAAGTTAACTCAAGTGTAAAATATTTAGCACAGCTCTGCAGAATTTTGCCAGTAAAGAGATCTCATCATGTTGTAACTGTGTATTAAATGAAGATGTAAATTCATTTTCATTAAAAAAAAACCAATAGACCAACAATCTCTTTGTCCCCAACTTTCCTTGATGAGAAGTCAAAAAATCAAAGAATGTGTCCATATACCAGATGCCCCCGCTAAATGAAGTCCCAAACAGGAAGTAGTTGTCTGACATGAGTAAAACTTAATGCCCCCCGACATGTCGTCCCTGGGGCATAAAAATATCATCAAATATATAACCCTTTCAATTTACAAATAAATCTATACAAAATTGTAAGTTATAGACTCTAGTACTAGGTATGGCTGTCTTACCTTGGCTGCTTCGGATACACTGTCCCAGTTGCCACCACTTAGTTTAAATTTTCCAACACCAATTCTTGAAAGAATGTCATTAGGAGTATCATTTGGACCATTTGCAAATGGAGTGTGCCTGAAAGAAAAAGAATGTAATAATTTTTTATTTCCACTTTTGATACATAAATTCTTTTGCCCCCTTATTTGTAATGTTACTCATTGTCATTTAATTATATTTAAATTAAATTTAACCCCCACCTACAATTTTCCTATATCAAAGTATTATTATTTCATTTTTTTGACACCCCACCCAACAAATTTCAATATGTGATTTTTACCCCCACCTACACATTATTTTATCAACAGCGTTCTGCCCCGGGGTCATATTTTTTTCTGGAATAGCCATTATAATCTTTGCATTGGTCACCAGACAGGTTAAGTTCAAAAGAATTTACTTCATTATGTCATTAATAGGAGATAAAAAAAAATGCACATAGAATCTATAAAATTAAAAGCATTTTTCATGGATGACCAAAAAAAATTCACAAATATCAATGCTGTCTTTGTTATACATACATGACATGACTAGAAATGACTTTTGTGTAGTTGGTTATTATCTACTTAAGTCACCATTGTAACAGATCATGCACTATTTTTCTAAAATAGATGAAAACTGTTTAATATGAGGAAATGACTTACCCTGCCAACATGGTATACAGTAATACACCCAGACTCCAAATATCACAGGCTGCATCATAACCTTGTCTTTTTAACACCTGTATAAACATTATATTATTTATAACGATCATCATATAAACATTATTGAATGTGTACACAGTTGGTAAGCAATTGTTTTTGTTTGATTGGTGGTTAAAGCCACTTTAAGCAATTTTTCAGCTATATCATAGCGTCCAGTTTTTATTTGGGGAGGAAGCAAGAGTACCTGGAGAAAACCCCCACCTGCGATAGGAAAACTGGCAATCCTTTTCAATTAAGATTGGAGTGCAGTGAGAATCAAACCAGCAATCTCAGTGTTGACAATGTGATCAATAGTAGACGAACAAATTAAACACTCGACCACCCAGGCCCCAGTTAGAGTTCAGATGTTTTCTGGTTCCTTTACAATATTATTGAACAGGTACCCAGTTAGTAAGAGTTCAGATGTTTTCTGGTTCCTTTACAATATTATTGAACAGGTACCCAGTTGGTAAGAGAACATAAATGAACATGTACACAGTTAGTAAGAGTTAGATGTTTTCTGGCTCCTTTAGAACATAAATGAACATGTACACAGTTGGTAAGAGTTAGATGTTTTCTGGCTCCTTTAGAACATAAATGAACATGTACACAGTTGGTAAGAGTTAGATGTTTTCTGGCTCCTTTAGAACATAAATGAACATGTACACAGTTGGTAAGAGTTAGATGTTTTCTGGCTCCTTTAGAACATAAATGAACATGTATACAGTTGGTAAGAGTTAGATGTTTTCTGGCTTCTTTAGAACATAAATGAACATGTACATAGTGGTAATTCTAGTTCAGTTTGGAAAGAAAGAAAAAAAACAAGAATATAGTTATTTTGTCCAAAAAAACAAGGACTACATGCAACAGCTATTTGAACAATATATTTGAAGTTTATTGAGCATAAAACATCAAGGATAAGACTAATGAGAGACTTGTATATAAGGCAGCCACTTAAGCAGTCTTCACGAAATATGCCGGTCGGCCGGATCCGTCCGGTAAAATTGCCATTGGACCGACAGTCTATTTAATTGTGTCTGACCAAATGACCGGCAGATAAATTTCATGAGACGCGGTCCGATGATTCTTTGTTTTGCGCCTGACAATCAGTTTACCTTTTTATCTTCTTAATTTACTTAACTTAATCGAAAGGCACCACAAAATTAGTGTTAATTTTACTTGACACCGGTATTCCATGGTTATTCCCCTTTAATTATAATCGCGCATTTTGATTGTACAAAGCATCTATTCTAATATATAAACCGGTGTCACACAAAATCAGGACCGGAATCAAATTTTGATCTACAAATAAAATGAAGATAAAGAAGGCTGTTCTAACTTTCAAACTGAGTTTTTGAATTTTGAAAATATATTGAAAATAGTAGATATTAACATTATTATTACTCTACTAAGAAACTCTTACGGTAATTACATTGGTTGATTATATTTATTTTTAATACTTGCTTACGTTTCAATCAATATTTTTAACTGTGTTCTATGTTAAAAATTTTAATTGATAATAAGTAAAATGTATTTGATCGAAAACCCAAATTGAAACATTGACTTTCTTATAATTTTGCCTAACATCAAACTCAAATGTAAATATATTGAGATTTTTATAAAAAAATCTTTTAACTGTATCTAATAATTAAAATCAAGTAGTGATTTAACAAATAATTTGCAATCTCAAACAGATTTTATGACTGAATTTTTCATGAGTATTGTTTTATTGAAAATTTCGGTCCGGCACAATTGTCTTCGGTCAGGCAGGTGGACATGGCCAGACCGAATGTCAGGCATGTCATTTGCAACTTTCGTGAAGACTGCTTAAGCACAGACAATGTGGCATAATATAAGAGATGATTTGGTGTTAATTCCAAGATACAACCGTAATCTTAAATGAGGTTAATGAGTTATTCCCCCTATATCAACATATCACGTTGACTTTTAAATTCAATATCTGTTCTATGTTACTGCAGTGTTCTCCCCAGGCCGTTTTAGTATCTCAGCACCGAGACACTATCGAAATCACCGAGATGCGATACGTCGCTGCCGAGATGCTATAATTTTTTACATCAGTAACTCGCACCATTGTTTGAAAAAAATCTGCTGTTTATAACAACAAAGAAAAACTAGAGTAAAAAAACCTGTTGATACCCCCCGCTTCACAATTACTTTGAAAATTCAGGTGTTCTTAATTATGAAATTAAAACTTCATCTAGTTAAACATGAAGGCGAAGTTGCAGATAAAACATGTAACTCTCCCCAATCCCCCAAAGAATGGCATCCCCTATGTCCATGTTTTTCTATGGGAAACCTCCAATAATATTCTGATCAAAATGTTTAATATCCAGTGCACAATAACAATATGTGACCCAGATTCTGTGTAAGTTTCCATTCAGTGGTGTAGGAGGAGTTGCAAATAAAAGATGGGTATCCCCTTATGTCCATGACAAAGTCCATGTTTTTCTATGGGAAACCCCAAACATCATTCCAATCGAAATGTTTAATATCTAGTGCACAATGGCAATATGTGACAACATTCTGTGTAAGTTTCATCAAATTCCATTTAGTGGTGTTGGAGGAGTCGCACATAAGAAATGGGTATCCCCTTATGTCAATGACAGTCCATGTTTTCTATGTGAAACCCCAAATATCATTCTGATCAAAATAATAAATATCTCCTGCACAATGGCAATATGGGACAAGGATTCTTTGTAAGTTTCAATAATTCCATTCAGTGGTGTAGGAGGAGTTGAACATAAGAGATGAGGACCCCCTTAGGTCAATGACAATGTCTATGTTTTTCTATGGGAAACCCCAAATATCATTCCAATCAAAATGTTTAATATCTCCTGCACAATGGCACTATGTGACAAGGATTCTGTGTAAGTTTCATTTAATTCCATTCAGTGGTGTAGGAGGAGTTGCAAATAAGAGAAAGTGTAACGGACAGACAGACGGACGGACGGAAGGACGGACACCATGAACACTATATACCCCCAGCTTTTTCAATAAACATTTCCAATAAATCTTCTTTGGTCACCTGTAATTTAATATCAAAGCTTATAAAGTAATTAAATAGGTGTTGATTGTCCGTTTTGATGATAACTATTCAGGTTTGGTGATCCCAAGCTGACCCTTATGACATTTACAATACCATGTGATCAACACGTGATCCAAGCTTAAATGGCTTCAGAAGGAATTTCGAAAGCCAAATACCGAAAATTATTCCATCCACATCGAAGATTTGAACAGAGCTACCGAGCAAAAAGATAAACAGGGAGATTATCATATTATGTTCCCCTTTAGTGTTCCCTAGATAAGAATCGCCAACCACTATCGGTAACGATTCAAGGACCCATTTAAGGACCTCCAGTCGATATAATAGTTGATACAATGAACACTACCAATATATAGCAAATCGTTTGCTTTGGACAGTGACGTAGCCTGGAAAATGTTATTTTCAAAGCTGATGAATTTGACAAGATTGATTGTGAGCAAACTTTTAGTGCAACGAACAGCAAATTGACCAGCGATATAATTTAACTACTAGTACTATACTGCTTTTGCACAGAAAAAGGGATAACAATAGTGTGATGATTGCCTTTGTCATTCATGTAACATTTGTGCTTTTGGAACTATTCTCATTGATTTGAGTGGATATGACATTGTGTTAATCATGAATTATAAATAAATAAATAATCAAGATTTTTTAATATTTACTCCTTTATTACACATATCTTCATGTATATATTAGGTATCTCAAAAATAAAAATAAGTAACAAAATGTATACCCCAACATGTATAACAACATGGATATAAATAAAAAAACAAAATCAACTCGTAATTGGGTCGACCGATGATGCATGCTCAATGTGATGCTATCCAAAATTTCTGGGGAGAACAGTGGTTACCGTCATTTATTCAGATTACAAAATACATCAAATTGAAAAAAAAAATTTTTTGGTAGCACACTGCCACGCTTCCTTCCCCTTACCAATGATAATTGTACAATTCAGCCAAACATGCCAACAACAAAGTTGTAGAGGGAACTACACACTTTTGAAATACCTTATAATAATTTCTACGTATATGTTACTAAACATGCACACTACCATCTTTTAGAATGCATACTGATAGTCTTTCATTCTTTTACTGTCAAACTCCTCTAATACAATTTGTCATTAACAGAAGTAATAGTTATAACTATTTCTGATGTCAGCTTGCAACATAATTAACATGCTAATGTCAAATATGGGATAAATGTGGTTGTATAGTATTGTAGTGATAGAGTATACATCTATAAGGGGAGATAATTCTACTTTCATTTTCATACATAGCTATAAGTTCTGTTATTGATTCAAAACATTCGAAGTATTTTAGTTTTAAGCAAGTAACAGAAATATATGTCAGATTTGTTTATTCAAGATAATGTCAGAATCACACAAAAGTCCCAAGATCAAACAGTGTTTCACACCAGATATAACTCTCCCTGTCTCCTAGGGTGTATACACAAACTCCCGATCCCTGAGGTGTCAGGCTATACACTAGAGTCTAGGCTTACCTTGGATGATAAAAATGCAACAGTACCTTGCTAAAATGTATGTATTGATTGATATATCTGTCACCAGGTCAATGATTATATCATTTGGCCAGAGTAATCTGCATTTTGGATATATTTTTTTCTAACCATGTTAAAAGTGTTTGACATCTCGAGCCTAAATATTGCAAATAAGCTTACAAAGCAAATGACCTCACCATAACTTAGATATCTTAAAACTAAACTCAATACTGATAATTTAAAATAAAAAAATCAACACTGTCTAAATCAAAATAAAAATTCTAAAGTATAGTATGATGCACTAATATATTGTCACTTCAAAATAATGCAGGAACACAAAAACTTGTGGTGTAAACCAGTCATGATGTACTGTACTACACTTAAAACACTTTATTCAATATTTTAGCTTAACTTCCCTACCTCAGGTGCTACAAAATTTGCTGTATAGCAAGGTGTCATTAATAAACCATTCTCTGCTCTCAGCTGCTTTGCAAAACCAAAGTCACATATACGTAAACTCTCAGGTGAACCACTGGTATCGGCATACAGAATGTTAGATGGTTTCAGGTCCCTATGAACAACCTGCAATCATTTGATGTACAATCAGTACTGTGTCACAAACATTGTGTTGATTTTTACATTGTAAATTTCAAACCTATGACACTGAACTGTGAAAAAGTAAACTAGAGGCTCCCAGGAGCCTGTATCGCTCACCTGAACCTGAAACCAAACAACCCTTTTTTTTTTCGTTGCTATAAGGAATTGCCCAACACTTCTGCAAAAATCATTAATTTTGACCTTTTAAGGGAAATAACTCCTATAAGGAGGAGCTTTTGATGCTTAGTGGGAGAAGGGAGGTTCACTTCAAATTTGCTGTACCTGTTATACTTTTTTAACTATCAGTCGAAAACTCTCTGGACTCCCACCCCCCACCCCCCCCCCCCCCCCACCTTTTTTCATTTTTTCTATTTTAAGCCAACGTAGCTATGTAGGTAGTCAGGTGTCATGATTTGCAAAATTTTGGTAGAGGACGTCCTAAAGATGATGTGTGCAATGTTTCAAAGCAGTCCTTTCATTAGTTAAAGAGGAGAAGATTTTTTAAAATAAAGTAAAATTGATTAAAAAAATGTTCAAGGAGAATAATTCCTAAACGGTTCATCAGACAATCTTGACCCTAAAGTCATTTTTGTAGCCCTCATAGAGCAGAACAATTAAGCAATGCTAACTTTTTCTCTAGTTCTAATAATTTTTAAGATTTTGAGGCAAAAATGTCAAAAATAATCAATCTGGACAATTAAAGGGCAATAACTCCTATAAGGAGTCATCATACAACTTCAACCCAATGGAGTGTTTCGTAGAGCTTTTGATGCAGATGAAGGCATGTCTCTTCGGTTTTCCTGTATCTGTTACACTTTGTTAAATATAAGCCAAAAACTGTATTTTACCCCCCCCCCCCCATCCCCCCCTCCGTCCTATTTTTAGCCATGGTGGCCATGTTGGTTAATCTGCAGCCATGGTTGGTACAAACTTGGTTGAGGACATTTGACGGATGATTTGTACAAAGTTTCAAAGCAGTACTTTCAGTTGTTTCAGAGGAGAAGATTTTAAAAAATCAATTAAAACCGATTAAAAAAAACAGTTCAAGGGGAATAACTCTTAAACGGTTAATCAGACAATCTTGACCCTTAAGTCATTTTTGTAGCCCTCATAGAGCAGAACAATTAAGCAATGGTAACTTTTTCTCTAGTTCTAATAATTTTCAAGATTTTGAGGCAAAAATGGCAAAAATCATCAATTTTGACAATTAAAGGGCAATAACTCCTACAAGGAGTCATCATACAACTTTGACCCAATGGAGTGTTTTGTAGAGCTTTAGATGCTGAAGAAGGAAGGTCTGTTCGGTTTTCCTGTATCTGTTATACTTTTTGAACTATAAGCAAAAAACTGTATTTTGACCCCCCTGTTCTATTTTTAGCCATGGCGGCCATGTTGGTTGGTCTGAGGCCATGATTTGGGCAAACTTGGTAGAGGACATTTTACTGATGATGTGTGCAAAGTTTCAAAGCAATCCCTTCAGTGGTTTTGGAGGAGAAGATTTTTGAAGAAAAGTTAACGACGACGACGACGACGGACGACGACGGACGCCAAGTGATGGCAATAGCTCACATGACCCTTCGGGTCAGGTGAGCTAAAAAGAATAATCAAATCTTGTCATTCAATAAAACTCTTATATGAACCTCAAAAACCAAGAGGTAGTAAAAGTTGTTTTTCTTCAATATACTGTCAAATTGGTCAAACCATAAAATAAATAGTGTTAACAGATTACAATAGACATCTTAATTTCTTTTTCATTTCCATGATGTCTATGACAATTTAACAAGAAACAAGTTTGGATACAGAAAAATGTTCCACCTGCATTCTGCATCAGTAGTTAAAAAAATCAACAGGTAATTAGCATTATATAGTCATTATATAAAATATATAATGCATCATTACTGAAAATACTTACCAAAATTCAGAAGGAAACCCCCACCAACCCGGTGGTATAAAAAACTGAAATGGCTGGATTGGAAAACAAGTTGCTTAATAAATTAATAATAACAAGTGCGGACACAGAAAAACCTCTCGCCTGCATACCGCATCAGTAACGAAAATAAATTTCGTCATAAGCATTACGTAAATAGCATTAGTTATCAGCAGCGGCCTGTATACCAAATATTGTCACCATACCAAGCATAGTTACAGAGGAACTGTTCTAATACAAAAACTTCAACAAAGTCGCTGGACCGTGAAATTGAAGTCAAGGTCAGGTGAAACCTACTAGACAGTCATGTACCTTTCATCAGCAACCTATATACCAAATATTGTCATCCTACCATGCGTGGTTACAGAGGAACTGTCGTAATCCAAAAACTTGAACGTAGTCGCTGGACTGTGAAATTGAGGTCAAGGTCAGGTGGCATCTACCAGACAGTCATGTACTAGTCATCAGCAACCTATATACCAAATATTGTCATCCTACCATGGGTGGTTACAGAGGAACTGCTGTAACCCAAAAACGTAGTCGCTGGACTGTGAAATTGAGGTCAAGGTCAGGTGACACCTACCAGACAGTCATGTACTAGTCATCAGCAACCTATATATCAAATATTGTCATCCTACCATGCATAGTTACAGAGGAACTGTGGTAACCCAAAGACTTTAACGTAGTCGCTGGACTGTGAAATTGAGGTCAAGGTCAGGTGGCATCTACCAGACAGTCATGTACTAGTCATCAGCAACCTATATACCAAATATTGTCATCCTACCATGGGTGGTTACAGAGGAACTGCTGTAACCCAAAAACGTAGTCGCTGGACCATGAAATTGAGGTCAAGGTCAGATGACACCTACCAGACAGTCATATACTAGTCATCAGCAACCTATATACCAATTATTGTCATCCTACCATGCGTGGTTACAGAGGAACTGTCATAACCCAAAAACTTTAACGTAGTCGCTGGACTGTGAAATTGAGGTCAAGGTCAGGTGACACCTACCAGACAGTCATGTACTAGTCATCAGCAACCTATATACCAAATATTGTCATCCTATTATGCGTGGTTACAGAGAAACTGTCGTAACCCAAAAACTTTAACGTAGTCGCTGGACCGTGAAATTGAGGTCAAGGTCAGATGAGGGGTGACTTACTGGCAAGTACTCATCATAAGCTACCTCTGGACCAAATTTGATGGACCTAGTGCTTGGGCTTACAAATATATGAAGCAAGATGTCCAAGTGTTTTACCCCGCCGGCAGATTCCCATACACGTCTTGCCTCCAGCGACTTTCGTCGCAGGCGAGACAAAAATCTAAGAATGTGTCCATGGGACACAGATGCCCCCGCTAAATGAAGTCCCAAACAGAAAGTAGTTGTCCGACAACTTGTGCTGCCAAATTTCAAATTGTTCTCATGTAAGGTTTCTGAGAAAAGCTTGATGGAAATTCGTTAGGACGGACAGACATAGGTACGTACAAATGAAGTCAAAACAGGAAGTAGTTGTACAACAGGTCTGAGAAAAGCTTGACGGAAATTCGTACGGACATATGTACGTGCGTACATATGAGTAAAACTTAATGCCCCTGGACAAGTCGTCGCGGGGGCATAAAAAACCTTAGTGAGCACGCTCACAATACCCAACCCCTTCCCATTACATCAAGGTGGTATTTAGTATTTAAATTGGTATATTGAACTGAAAATTAATTACTACAATACAAAATGATAAATAATAGAATGTAAAGAACTTTCAGAAGGTTGATTAATTGAAAATCAATTGGAAAAAATTATCCATTTTAAAATTTGAGCGGAGTAATGTAAGAAGATTGTCTTTTGCTGTCAGTTTAATAGACCAACTGAATTAGCCAAGTCATTCATTTCCTGAATAAACATGTTATATCTGTATTGCAACCATATACTCACAAGTTAATGAAAATAAGAAAATAACCTGGGCATCTTATGGTGCTATAAGTAACAATTTCCCAAAGTATTATAAATATCCATGAATAAATGAAAGCGATATCCAGGCAACAACATTGTATATACATCTACATGAAAGTTGACCCACGTCCCCCTCCCAAAAATATGGTCCCCCTTTATGAATTTCCCTGAAAATCAATCCCATCCCAGCACCTACTACAATTAACAATTTCTTAAAGTTTCGTTACAATCAATTAAGAAATGAGAGTGCTATCCATGCGACAACAGCATGACACACAGACGGACTGACGGGTCAAAAACATTCTTTGCATGGGGTATAAATATAGAATGGCTTACAATTTGTTGGAAGAATGTTTTGGGTCTGTGTCAAAAATGTAGCAGGGGTTTGATTAAAAAAAAGCAACCATCATTTATAAAAATGTGCTAAACAAGTGTTTCATGTCTTAAAAAATGGGAAAACATTTCTTTAACAATTTTATAAGATCAGATGCACAACTTCAAAAGGTTTTTAATCTTTCTGTGAGAGTTTCAAAAATATGGGTTGAAAGCTGTAGTAGGCTTTGATTACACAAAACAGGGACCATCTTTTGCAAAAGTTCTGAAAAATTACTAAGTTCCCAAGTCTGGAAAATGTGGAAAAAAATCCTTGAACAACTCCATAATAGCAGGTGCACAATTTCAATATATGTGCAATCTTTCTGTAAAGTTTCAGAATCTGGATTTACAACTTTTGAGGCGTTAATAACACAAAATAGGTACCATCCTCTGCAAATGTTTTAAAAATGACTAAGTACCCAAGTGAGGAAAAAAAAATTCCTCAAACAATTATGTAATAGCCATGCAAAACTTCAATACCGTATTTTGTTGTATATTGTCCGCACCCGTTTCTTGGACCAAAAAAGTGTGGAAAAATTCCTATATGCATGTACAATTCGCACGTAAAAGTGCTCACAAAACGTCTCAAGATCAAGACACCCGAGTCCGACTTCGCCGCGCTTTTTAACAAGTCTTTACTGTAATATGTAATTTATTCTCCTTTAAATTATCATTTATGTTTATACTTTTATTAATTTCTAGTGATTGTAATAAATTAAATAAAAAATAGTATATTCTCATATCGTCTATTTTGATCGTTGTTAAAACGGTTGTCAACTTTCATTTCATCAATGAAAACAATAATTGCAATAAAAACATCGATCTTCAAACATTTGAGGTTACATAATGATGCCATTTGCATTTTACGCAATACAGGTTACACGTCCGCTATTTTCGTATCCGTTTTGATTTTTATTCGTTTTATATAATTAATATAATATTACTAAAAATAATTTAAGTAAAAATTAATATAATTACAATGTATACATATGGAAGTTTGTAAAAGAATCACGTTAGAATAGTACGAAAATACCGCATATAACACAACAACAAAATGGCGACCGCCATTGACAACAATCAACGGGTCGAAAAAACTCTATCTAGTCTGTATTTACGTATAAGCCGCATCATTACTTTCCAACTTAGATCAATAGAAAAAGACCGCGGACAATACAACCGTAATTACGGTATATGTGCAATTTATCTGTGAAGTTTCAGAGATCTGGGTTGAAAATTGTAAGAGTTTATTGCACAAATTGATACCCTATTTTCCCCACCTGCCTAACTTCATAATATAACATGGGTTAGCACTTAGTAAAAACCCTTCCAAAAATTGTGGTAAATATGTTGTTTCAACAATTACCTACATTTATATTGCAACCGATTCTTATTAAATTCAATACTAACATTTCTGAAACAATCCAGCACACTTGTGATTAAACATCATCTTACCCCATTTGAATGTAAATATTCCACTGTTTTTGTAATAACTTGTAGCACAGCACTGGCTTCTCTTTCAGAGAAAAATTTCTGACGTAATATTTTGTCCAACAGTTCTCCCCCTTGCATTAATTCAGTAACCATATAAACCTTGTTGCCATTATCAAACACCTAAAATTAAAAAAATATGTTTTAAGAATAATATGAAAGGGATAATTTGTTACTTTTCTGAGCATGTTGAGACACTATACTGATAACTAAACGAGTGCAAATGAAGTCTGTATTAAGGTATCGGACCCATAATTGAAGTTACCGTTTCAATTTATGCCTCAACCAAGAAATACAACTTTATTAAATGAATGGTTTGCTAATTAATGATACAAATTAAAAATATTGTTTTACTTAGAGTCAATGTTAACATTTTTGAGCAAAAAATTTAGTTACTCAAATAGTATTTCCGATGTTTGCCGAAGATTATCGAGGTCTGCTCCATTGAAATACAATGGACATCCGGGACACCAAATATGATCACGTGGTCAATTATGGTCCGGATACCTTAATAAACAAAGCTCAACAGACAGTAGCAGCCAAGAATATACGCTACTGCCATCATGTTTTGTGTGTGTGTGTGTATGTACTGAAATACAACAGAAAAGTATATAGAACTGATTTTCATAACCGAGTTCTTTTAAACCTCTGAAAGAAGTTCTGGTTTAAGGCGAAATTAAAGTTGGCGGAGAAACCTGAACACATGTTGTTTTTTTTTTACTAAATATGTATCAAGTTTTATACGATGGCATTGAGAAATTCAACCTGAAATATTTTTCATCATTCGAACTTCTGCTTGCTATCTAATTACTACAATACTTACATCTCGTAACCTAATAATGTTAGCATAGTGACCAAATCGTAATAATATTTCTACTTCTTCTGAGGGGTCCCTCTTTTCTTTTTCCATTATCTAAACAAAAACAAACCAATAAGTGAATTAAATATCCACAAGGTTCTTGTGCCTTGTTTAAAAAACTAAGTTAAATAATATTGAACCTTAGGCAGGTAACCATTGACAATAAAATGTCATCAAATACACCTAAGTTATAAAACTTACATTATTATGAAAATTACATTACGACTAACTGAAAACAGGCAATAGACCTTCTTCCAACTGAGTGAAACAGACTTGTGAGTGATGTTCAAACCATTAATGCTGAAGGACTTACCTTGACTGCATAACTTGTTCCTGTTACTTTGTGGACACATCTTTTGCAAACTGAATATGACCCTATTCCAATATCCTATAAATAAAATTACCTATATTATTGTAAACTAATCCGTAAATAAAACTCTGTAAAGAGATCAATATTTTGAGAAGTAACCAAAGTACTTTTACACATGTGCACAATACAAAATCAATTTCAGGACAGCAAAATTGTGTTATACAGAATGAATATTGAAGGAGTTTTTGAAATAGAAAAATATATTACAATGTGCAGAAATTTAAAAAAAAAAAAAGACCAGGGTGCCGTTTCATAAAGCGATTGTTAGCTTAACGTGCACGTTATCCCATTTAAATTGCATGGGATAACGGGCACTTTAATTAGCAATCGCTTTGTGAAACGGCACCCTGGTCTTTATTAGAACAGATCTGGTATGTATTACACAGAGCTAAATAACACCTTCCATAGCTCCCAGGAGCCTGTAATTGCTCAACTGGGATAAAAACAGAAAATTTCATTAACAATTGCCTTTAAGGGCAATAACTCATATAAGGAGTCATCTGATGATTTCAGACCAATTAAGTGAATTGTAGGGTTTGTATTGCTGATCATTTTTGCCATTTATAGTTTTACTCTAGCTGTTATAGTTATTAAGTTAATACTGGACAAAAACGTCAAATTTCATAAAATATTGTCATTTAAGGGAAATAACTCATATAAGGAGTCATCTGACAATTTCCGACAAATGAAGTGAATTGTAGAACTTATATTGCTGATACTTTTTGCCATTTATAATTTCACTCTAGCTGTTATAATTTTTAAGTTATAGGACAAAAAAGGAAAATTTCATTAAAAAGTTGTCATTTAAGGGCATTAACTCCTATAAGGAGTCATCATCTGACAATTTCAGACTAATTAAGGGATTTGTAGAACTTATACTGCTGATCATTTTTGCTATTTACAGTTTTACTCTAGCTGTTATAGTTTTAAGTTACAGGGCAAAAACAAAAAAAAAATTAATAAAAAATCTATCAAATACAGAAATGGCCATATTTCGTTAAACAGGATTTAGGTGAACCATCAGACCTTTAATCGAATCCCACGTTATGGGAGGCCATGCTGATGCTGCATAACAAATTTTAAGAGAATGTGATTAGTACTTGCTGAGAAAACTGTTATGAAAATTTGTTCCCCAGCTGCACTCCTAACACTAAAAGCAACTTTTGTAGACTTTAATGTGCTGATCAATTTGAAGTATCTGTTTTCTCTATAGCTATAAAAAAATTTGAAATATTGATCAATAAGGTGTGTTGACACCCATGTTCTATTTTTAGTAACAGCAGCCATCTTTGTCCATTGATCAACACCATAAAATTTGAAACTAGGAACCCTAAGAATGAATGTGGCCAAGTTTGAAAAATTGGCCAAGTGGTTTCAGAGGAGAATATTTTTGAAAAACATTATGACGGATGCCAAGTGATAACAAAAGCTCACATGGACCTTTGGTCCAGGTGAGCTAAAAAGGTAAGTAACCAATTTGCAGATTCCATAACAACAGGAAGTAGCCAATAAGCAACAACTATTTGGATTCCAAAACAACAGTTAAGTAACCAATTATTAGCAAAAAAAAACAACTGATGTTTAGGATAATTTAATGCAACACACATGACTGTCTGGTAATCAACTCTATTTCTAGAATAGTACCAAAACTATGCAATTAAAAAAATAACTTTTAAAAAACAATCCAAATATTGATTGTTTTGCATGGTGTTTTATGCCATTTTCAGCCATTCAAACAGCATTATTGTGGTGTCCAGTGAGTACACCCTGCTCAGTGAGACTCAAACCCACAATCATAATTGTTGACATACCACGTGATCAATAGTAGATGACTTAAGGTCATCAAGGCCCCTCTCTAAATATTGACATAGTTATTACAGCATTTTTTACAGTTCCTTTATTTCAGTCTAAGATTATCCAAATAATCACCATGGAAATATAAAAAACCACTATTTGAAATCAATAACTGTTTGTGACAAATACTGTCACTTACCTCTTTCATCTCATATTCATCAGAAAATGATATGGATTTTACACCAGGAAGCTGCAAAAAATTTTTTTGTAAATCAGTCATTATTATTGTAATACACATACAATTCAAAGTAAATATCAAGTCTATTATTATACCTTGGATAATTATCACTGTTGTGTTTGTTATTATGCATATTCATTTCTTATCACAAATTCTTGTATTTTTTAATGAATATTCTTTCTTATCATAAATTCTTGTATTTGTTATTTTGCATATTCATTTTTTTTGCAAAAATTAAATGTTAAATGATATGTAAATTTACATCTGTTACAGTTAAAGACTGGTGAACTACAAATTATTAATCAACAAAAATATCTAAGATTATCAAACCTAACTGAAAACGCTGATTGGCTCAGAATAATATCAAATGACTTCTATAAATGTGATGTCTTGCTGAACAAGGCCAAAATATGATTGCATAGAATGACAACCTTGAAACCAGAACCGGAAACAGAGAGACAATACTATTGTCACCCTCGAAATCACATGATCAGCAACGGGAAACAGAAGGACAATACTATTACCACCCTCGAAATCACATGATCAGCAACAGGAAACAGAAGGACAATACTATTATCACCATCGAAATCACATGATCAGCAACAGGAAACAGAAGGACAATACTATTATCACCATCGAAATCACATGATCAGCAAAAGGAAACAGAAGGACAATACTATTATCACCATCGAAATCACATGATCAGCAACAGGAAACAGGAGGACAATACTATTATCACCCTCGAAATCACATGATCAGCAACAGGAAACAGGAGGACAATACTATTATCACCCTCCAAATCACATGATCAGCAGCGAGAAACAGAAGGACAATACTATTATCACCCTCGAAATCACATGATCAGCAACGGGAAACAGAAGGACAATACTATTATCACCCTCCAAATCACATGATCAGCAACCGGAAACAGAAGGACAATACTATTATCACCCTCCAAATCACATGATCAGCATCGAGAAACAGAAGGACAATACTATTATCACCCTCCAAATCACATGATCAGCATCGAGAAACAGAAGGACAATACTATTATCACCCTCGAAATCACATGATCAGCAACAGGAAACAGGAGGACAATACTATTATCACCCTCGAAATCACATGATCAGCAACGGGAAACAGGATGACAATACTATTATCACCCTCGAAATCACATGATCAGCAACGGGAAACAGGATGACAATACTATTATCACCCTCGAAATCACATGATCAGCAACGGGAAACAGGAGGACAATACTATTATCACTATAGACATTCCTAATCCCTTAAAACTTGATAAACAATCAGAAACAGTTTGCATTATTTACATTTATAATTATGGATGGCAAAAATTTAGAAAACAGTTGTGCCAAAAAATGCCATTAAAGAAGCATGTTTAGTCTATAAAGTTGGGTCATTGTAGATTTGCTCAGTTTAATTAAACATTATAGCCTCCTTAATCGGTGAATATCCAGAATTGTCAACCTGCTTGGGTTGCCTTACCTTGGACTAAATTAGTCTGAAAAGATAGAGAACCCATGAAAGTTGACAAATCTGGATGTCGGCCATAATTGTTCATTGTCAGAACACCAGTGATAAAATCAGGTAACTACTTTATAAAAAGTTCTTAGATAAGAATGTTTTATAGCTTCAATCTGGACAATAAATATGTCCTGAAACATCCAGGTTAATTTGTTCTCAACAAGCTCTTACCACTTCCAGGATTTTACAAATTATAAGATTTCCACTCACAAATGGCTTCAATAATACCCTCTGGTGAAAATACAATAAAAAGCCCTATCCATTGACCCTTGTTTTTTCACAGTACCACTCTCTTGAAATACCTATCAGCAGAGTTCATTTATCCAAAAAAAAAATTGTTTAGCGCTTCTTCACAAAGTTTTCATAAACAGTGACCACCCTTCTAATAGGAAAACATTCAGTTCAGAACAAGAGGAAAGTCCCTTTAATGTCATACATTTTTGAGACTCTGATTGTCCAGTAAAGGATTTTTCACATCCCTGTTGTCATCAAGTAAAGCTGGTGCCACAAAACTAAATCCTCTGAATAATTCATGTGCTGTTGCTGAGGGTGGGATACCAGGAGAATCTAAAAGTAAATCATACTGTTTTAAATGTACAAAACTTATTAATGACTTTAAGAAACTATAATAAAACAGCAACTAAACACTCCTAAATTGGTATTTACAAAGACAATTGTGTAATACTTTTTAACTAAATACTGATATCATTTAAGGTAATATAATTGTTTTCGACACTTTCTGCCTACACCTCCCAAAACCACCTTTCTTGATTACAATTGTGCACTTCCTCTCCTATTTCCACAAACAAATTTGTCACGTCTTCCCTTACATTTTCAAACAATCAGTACCTCTTGGCGTTCTGGAGGTAAATTCTTGGTCGAAGTAGAAAGCATCATCAGTCTGTATCACAGCAGGTTTAAAGGGTGGGTTCAAATGCTTTTTAAACAGTTTTTCAAAATCTATCGTAGCAAAAAACGGCTGCTTCTTTATTTCTTCTATACCATTTGGACCAGTTCCTGAAAGATTTAAGTAGGGAAGTTAATTTTTAGTACAAGAAAAAGCAATACAATTTCCTTATTAGTGTATACAAATTATTTTGGCAACTCTTTTCTCCAGCCGACATGCTTTCACACCCTTTGCACAGTTGTAACATGATCCAAGATGATGGTCTGGTCATTTGGTTTTGGAGTCGACAAAGGTTAAACTTTTACACTCAAAATCATAGGCAATATCCAGAATGACATAACCAGCTGAAAAATGCCTTCACCTAATGTAAGATATGCGAGGAACAACAGTAAACTACATGTAGTGCACAGTTACTGTGCAGTGTTTGAACTAAATAAATACATAAATAAATATATGTCAAACTGTGTCTATAATTTTGACAAAACAACGTAATTTGTATCGTTGCATAATCTTCTAGACTTTTAGAAAATTATTAGAGTACAATATGGATGTTTGTGATCTGTTAGAAATAGCTTCACAGATTAGAAATGTTTACCACTCACATAATTGTATGTTGCCTTTTTTTCTTCCTGAACAAAAGTTTTTGGAAGAGAATCAACATTACCTAATCTATTGGCTGGATTTCTTTTGAATAAACACCTCAGTAACCCTTGAGCTTCTGGACTCAAAAACTGAGGCATGCCCAATTTAGCTCTGAAAAAAAAAGAAGTTTTTTTTATTACATCTTTTTGCATATATTGTGAGGTGTGTATTTATACACATGTTTAACCTGTTCAGTAAAAATTACTTACATAATTTCGTTGAGAAATGTACACAAGTTAACATCTTCGTGTTGGGGAAAGATATTTTACAGCACCCACTACCCATACAATTAAGTATAAAATTCACTGTAGATTTCTCTACAAATATTTTCCTTAACTACCTATACATAAGTACCTTCCAATTTTCCCTTCCCATATATAAAAAAGTTTAAAAAAAACAGAAATGTGAGATCAACCATGAAGAATTTTTAGAATTGCATAGACCACAGCAAAATAAGTGAATAAAAAGCCAGATATATAGTTTATGAATAACTTTTACTGGTTCCCAACTAATATAAGGAATGAAGGGTGATGGACAACTGATTCATGTGTCATAGTTTGTTATTTGTGTCATCTATTCAGCTTACTACCTAAATATACAGTTTTATTTCTTTTACATGTATTTCAAATAGAAAAATATTAGCACCTTTATGACATTGCAAGATAAACAAAATGTTTGTTCATAATCAGTGTGCACAGATCAACAGATCCTCAATTATTTCCTGTTGATGTATTGTATTAATTTATTTACATCAAACAATTTGAATGACTTTGATCCTCCAACTTCCTTGATGTAGACATTGTTTTCTTGTTTAGTTATCCAAAAAAACTGCAAAATGTGTACATTGCAGTGTTCCATGATTTTTTTGCTAACTGAACTTTATGCGGGAAAGTGTCCTCTATACTGGCTTTCACACATCTCAAGTAAACATTCCCACTAAGTTTTAATGATGTGTTATTTTTGAATTAAAAATATACAGGTAGAAATTGAAGATTTTCTTCTTGTACTTACAGTACATTTATATTTGGAAACAACAACTATTGTGCAATTCTGTCTAAGAAGCTTGCATAGGTTTCTTGTTTTAGATATTTTTACCAAACAAAAAGTACAAAACCCCCATACATCTCAAAATATAATGTACACATATCTGTACAAAACAAACTTTCATAAATTTTCATCCTTGTATATTTGTGTACAAGTCAATTGAGTAAGAAAAAACTTCAATATTATATAATTAATTTATCACAATATTTAAAAAGAACAAAAACAAAAAAACTCCAGAAAATTGTTTCCTCCAAAAACTTTATTTTGCTGGTTTTACCGGGTTTGATTTGGTACTAAATGCATTCATACTTGATCTCAAAAATGTTTTGCAGCATTGGTGAAAACTCAGATTACAAGCAACTGTATAACATTGATTAAATGAAATGAAAACGATCATCCACACTTGATATTTTTATCTTGATTTTACAAAATTAAACTGTTGAACAAAATAAATGTATATTTTGTATCATGACAGGGCAAGTATGAACTTTTTTTCAGAATCCCTGACTTTTAATGTGTACATGCCCATGGGTTACCAGGGGAAAAAAATTGGCTGAGAAATCACTTTCCACGGGTGATGGGAAATGGGAATCCTAGAACACTGCATCGTTTCCAAAACTAATAAAAACATACTTTAAAATTTGAGTCATTGTTTCTTTTCTGTTGGCCCCTTGGAATGGTAAAGCACCAGTCAACATCTCGAACTGAAATAAAAAGCATAACCACTCAGCAAAAAATAGCAATTTATCATAGTTCAATTTGATACATAGCATACATAGCTTAGACTGACGATATATACAAATTTGTAAAGTCAGGAAAATTAAAACTAATTGGTCGATTCTAATCCTCACCAGCCCCCAAAAAGTTGTCCCACGATGATTTCTTTTTCCTGAAATATCCCAACTCTGGGATTTTGTTCATGTCCTTAAATGATATTGTGATCCATTACATACCGATGCAGTTTTCTGTTGGCAAAAAAACTCTGCGTTAATAATATTAAAGTTAGTAATACAAATAGATGAACACGAGTTTTCGAATTTCTTTTCAAATATATTAAATATAATCCTCCCATATGGCCCATATTTTTGGTTAAATTTGGATCAGAATCTACATATGAAATTTACTTTGCATTTCCTACATATATATTTAAAAATATTAATTGGAGGAACCTAGACTCTACTACAGTTGAATTTCAGTAGCTCAAACTCGGATCACTTGAACACCAGGGATTTCTCAAACTCCTATAAAAGTATGGTTCTTTTCCCCTTTATAATAAATGTTAAAACTTCTTTGATTTCTCTAACACCAATTTCTAGAAAACTCTAACTAAATTAGTAATACCAATATTAAAAATCCATTGAAAAAACCATGAATAACTCGAACTAAAATTATTTACGTTGGATGATTAATTTGTCATTAAAGGCCATACCTGTAAAATGCCAAGCATTATTTTTAATGATATAATCCCTAATAATTAACATAACTGTCTTCAATTTGTCTATATGTATGCTTTTGTCGGCGAATTTGTTGAATTAGGTTTTAAATAATTAAAATATGGGCCAATAAATTGCTTTCAATTTCCGAATAGAGGTCATTTACACAATTACATAATGTAATAGTATGTATCTATACTTAGTGCACAAATTTATAAAAGAAAAATAACAGTCAACATTTTTATTTCAACTAAAACATAAATATGTTCGTAAAAAACAAGATTTTTATATGAAATGCAATGAAGAAACTCAATTTTATTAATCCAACTTGACAGGAAATTAATTGAAACATATAAACCGATATCAATTTCGGTTCGTCCATGAACCATTTCCGGAAATCTCAAGCCCTGGTTTTGCGAACTCCTAATTTCTGGAACAATTTTTGTCTGCCCCTTCGAGTTTGAGCCATCAAAGTTGAACTGTACCAATACTTGCCATGCTTACAGTGAAAGCAACAATAAGCTGAATTATATGTACAAACAATACAATGAAGAGTTTCAAAGAAATATAGTATCTTGTATTCACAGAACATACCCTTTATATTGATGTATGATGATTTGTCCAGGAAACAATACATGGGCCATGGTTGTTACAACTAACTATACTTGGGGGTACTAACATATCATAGAAACTGAATTGTGTTCTGACCCCAACACACATCAATTGCATTTACAACAGGGATTACACCAACAGTCACCCAGTTGCCCAAGGTGACTAATTAATTGCATGGGCGAGTAAAGTTTGCTTTTTGATCGTACAGGTGGCGATTTGAAATGATTTTTGTTTCTGCGTCATTGTTTATCCTGTTTACACGCCAGTGTTGGCTGGTCCAGTCTGAATTTTACTTTGTACATAAAGTGTAGTGAAAATAATATTGGAAACCAGTTCAAAGCGAAAGAAAATACAGAAGTTTCCAGGGGAATATGCACCTCGGGCCGGAGATTGCAAATAGGATGCAGGTAGTGTCGAAATGAGTATTGCAATGATTTTAACATAATACAAATTAGTACTTTGGCGGTTACTTTTAAAAAGTATGTTTAAATCTTTAAATACTTTTAATAGTGCATTTTATCAGTGAATTGTAGACCTGTATTGTTTGTTTTATTAAGTATCCAGTAAAATATGACATTTATTTTATGTATATAATGCAAGTAAAAAATATACAACAATAATGAGCATTTTGATTTTCGATTGTGTTACCGCAGGTCAACTTTATTCCCCCATTCAGTTGTTGTATTTTCTTTGTACCGGTTTTAGTCGTTATAAACAGTTTTTCTGTCAAAACGAACTGAAAACACGGAGGTTAGAAGCCTAAGACGGAGTTGTTATAGGTATATAAAGGTAAAATGAATGGGAATATGCTCGGGAGGAATAAATACGGTCGCATAACACAGGAAGTTGTTATATGGAGGGGGTCGCTAAGACAGGTTTAATGAATAATTTAAAAGTAAAGCATGCCCCATAATCAGACACTATCTCATGGATACGGGTTACACAACAGTCCTTAACAGTAGCACCCCAGCCTGTGAAAAATGGTATGATTCATAAAATGTTTTTTGATCTGCACTGAATAAGCAGATAGCAAACTCTACTTTATTCAGTCATAGAAGGAACTGATTTTCTAGATTTTGTCCTAGATAAAGATATCACAAGTGTGGACACAGAAAAACGTCTCGCCTGAATTCCGCATCAGTAACGAAAATAAATTTCGTCATAAGCATAACGTAAATAGCATTAATTATGAGCAGCGGCCTGTATACCAATTATTGTCACCATACTATGCATAGTTACCGAGGAACTGTCCTAATACAAAAACTTTAACGAAGTCGCTGAACCGTTAAATTGAGGTCAAGATCAGGTGACACCTACCAGACAATCATTTACTATTCATCAGCAACCTATATACCAAATATTGTCATCCTACCATGCTTGGTTATAGGGGAACAGCAGTAACCTAAAAACTTTGACGTAGTCACTGGACCGTGAAATTGAGGTCAAGGTCAAATGGCACCTACCAGACAGTTATGTACTATTCATCAGCAACCTATATACCAAATATTGTCATCCTACCATGTGTAGTTACAGAGGAACTGTCGTAACCCAAAAACTTTAACGTAGTCGCTGGACCGTGAAATTGAGGTCAAGGTCAGGTGACACCTACCAGACAGTCATGTACTAGTCATCAGCAACCTATACACCAAATATTGTCATCCTACCATGCATAGTTACAGAGGAACTGTTGTAACCCAAAAACTTTAACGTAGTCGCTGGACCGTGAAATTGAGGTCATGGTCAGGTGACACCTACCAGACAGTCATGTACTAGTCATCAGCAACCTATACACCAAATATTGTCATCCTACCATGCGTAGTTACAGAGGAACTGCCGTAACCCAAAAACTTTAACGTAGTCGCTGGACCGTGAAAATGAGGTCAAGGTCAGGTGACACCTACCAGACAGTCATGAACTAGTCATCAGCAACCTATATACCAAATATTGTCATCCTACCATGCGTGGTTACAGAGGAACTGTCGTAACCCAAAAACTTTAACGTAGTCGCTGGACCATGAAATTGAGGTCAAGGTCAGGTGACACCTACCAGACAGTCATGTACTAGTCATCAGCAACCTATACACCAAATATTGTCATCCTACCATGCGTAGTTACAGAGGAACTGTCGTAACCCAAAAACTTTAACGTAGCCGCTGGACCGTGAAATTGAGGTCAAGGTCAGGTGACAGATGACTGACTGGCAAGTACTCATCATAAGCTACCTCTGGACCAAATTTGATGGACCTAGGGCTTGGGCTTACAAAGATATGAAGCAAGATGTCAAGTGTTTACGCCGCCGCCGCCGCCGCCGGATTCCCATACATATGTCTCGCCTCCAGCGACTTTCGTCGCAGGCGAGACAAAAAGTGTGTTTACCATAAGTACACCATATGACCACCAATCTGCAGCAGTGCCATGTCCTTTTCTATTTACAACCTCTGGGGCCATGTATTCTACAGTACCACAGAATGAATACGTCTTTTTCTCCTCAAATACTGACTCTTTACTCAGACCAAAGTCAGTCAGCTTAATATGGCCATCAGAATCTAATAAAATGCTGAAAGAGACAATTTAGAAATAATTACAGGGTAATACAATTTCGTTACAAAACAAATCAAGGTGTCAATAAAGGCATTTTGTGCTCTTTTAAGTGTTGATAGTATTACATATTCAATACTAAGTCCCATGATGTCCTGTTGTTATTGTGGTCTAAGGTGTTTAATTATTCAATACTAAGTCCCCTGATGTCTTGTTGTTATTGAGGTATAAGGTGTTTAAAAATTATCCTGGCCACACTAAAATTTACGTGTCTTACTTTTCTGGTTTTAGATCTCTATAAACAATGCCAACAGAATGTAAATGATCCAAGGCCAGAGCCAGCTCAGCCAGATAAAACTTTACATCTTCTTCTGTAAACATCACCTGCATACAAATATAGGCATATATGTACAATTGGCTGAAAACAAAGAAACTGAAAGAATTGAATGTAAAAAATGTCAAATTGCAACATTTTATCATAAAGCAGGTTCTTTCAACTATCAAAAAATGAAAACTACAAATATTGAATGGATAAAAAAAAATACACAAAAAGCAAATATGTTTTGCAATACATATTACTCACCTCTTTTGATAATCTAGTAAACAGATCTCCACCTCGTAAGAATTCCAATATCAAGTACAACTTTCCTTCTGTTTGAAATGCTGAAAAAAGAAAATATTGCAATCGGACAACTACATTTTTTAAAAAGCCATTTACAGAAAATAAAATCTTTCAAAAAAGTAGATCAACAATTTCTAGCGTCGTATTTGTAGATCTTGTCGTACTAATCACTTTTGCTCTTTACAGTATCTTTCTATGAGCAAAAACATGCACTGACCACTAGGCTCCTGTTGAAGACACTGCAACCATGTATTTGGTCAATGTTACCAAAATTATTAAAACAGACACCCTAGGATTGATTAAGATCAATTTTAAATTGGTTCAGCAGTTTCACAGAAAAGAATTTTTGAAATAGAGGCTCCCAGGAGCATGTAATCGCTCACCTGGAATCCAAATGACTTAAACTATATTAAAATTTTTGAAATTAACAGTTTCAGTCTAGTTGTTATAGATTTTAAGTTACTGTGCAAAAACTAAACATTTCTTCAAAAAATTTGTTAAATACAATTACTCCTATAAGGTGCCATCGACAATTTCTGAAAATTAAATGATTTTTAGGCATTGTCCTTTAGGGTACTTTAGAAATTTACAGTTTTACTCTACTAATAGGTGTGATAGACTAATTTATAATTAAAAAACTGTTCATTTGTCCAAATTCATAATGAAAGGGCAATAACTCCTATAAAGAGTCATCTTGCAATTTTGGACTAAGCAATCATTTGTAGGGCTGATCATTTGTGCAATTTACAGCTTTAATCTAGCTACTATAGTTTTCAAGTTACAGGACAAAAATGAAAAATTTCATAACAAAATTGTCATTTAAGGGCAATAACCCCTATAAGGAGTCATCTGACAATTTCAGACCAATTAGGCTTTTTTTGCTGATCATTTTTGCAATTTATAATTTCACTCTAGCTGTTATGGTTTTTAAGTTACAGGACAAAAACTGAAAATTTCATAACACAAGTGTGGACACAGAAAAACGTCTCGCCTGAATTCCGCATCAGTAACGAAAATAAATTTCGTCATAAGCATTACGTAAATAGCATTAATTATGAGCAGCGGCCTGTATACCAATTATCGTCACCATACTATGCATAGTTACAGAGGAACTGTCCTAATACAAAAACTTTAACGAAGTCGCTGAACCGTTAAATTGAGGTCAAGGTCAGGTGACATCTTCCAGACAATCATTTACTATTCATCAGCAACCTATATACCAAATATTGTCATCCTACCATGCTTGGTTACAGGGGAACAGCAGTAACCTAAAAACTTTAACGTAGTCACTGGACCGTGAAATTGAGGTCAAGGTCAAATGGCACCTACCAGACAGTCATGTACTAATCATCAGCAACCTATATACCAAATATTGTCATCCTACCATGTGTAGTTACAGAGGAACTGTCGTAACCCAAAAACTTTAACGTAGTCGCTGGACCGTGAAATTGAGGTCAAGGTCAGGTGACACCTACCAGACAGTCATGTACTAGTCATCAGCAACCTATACACCAAATATTGTCATCATACCATGTGTAGTTACAGAGGAACTGTCATAACCCAAAAACTTTAACGTAGTCGCTGGACCGTGAAATTGAGGTCAAGGTCAGGTGACACCTACCAGACAGTCATGTACTAGTCATCAGCAACCTATACACCAAATATTGTCATCCTACCATGCGTAGTTACAGAGGAACTGCCGTAACCCAAAAACTTTAACGTAGTCGCTGGACCGTGAAAATGAGGTCAAGGTCAGGTGACACCTACCAGACAGTCATGAACTAGTCATCAGCAACCTATACACCAAATATTGTCATCCTACCATGCGTAGTTACAGAGGAACTGTCGTAACCCAAAAACTTTAACGTAGTCGCTGGACCGTGAAATTGAGGTCAAGGTCAGGTGACACCTACCAGACAGTCATGTACTAGTCATCAGCAACCTATACACCAAATATTGTCATCCTACCATGCGTAGTTACAGAGGAACTGTCGTAACCCAAAAACTTTAACGTAGTCGCTGGACCGTGAAATTGAGGTCAAGGTCAGGTGACAGGTGACTGACTGGCAAGTACTCATCATAAGCTACCTCTAGACCAAATTTGATGGACCTAGGACTTGGGCTTACAAAGATATGAAGCAAGATGTCAAGTGTTTACGCCGCCGCCGCAGCCGCCGCCGGATTCCCATACATATGTCTCGCCTCCAGCGACTTTCGTCGCAGGCGAGACAAAAATTACAATTTAAGGGCAAAAACTCCTATAAGGAGTCATCTGACAATTTCAGACTTAATAGTAATTTGTAGGGCTTGTATTGCTGATCATTTTTGCTATTAACAGTTTCACTCTAGCTGTTACAGTTTTTAAGTTACAGGACAAAAACTGAAAATTTCATAAAAAATTGTCATTTATGGGCAATAACTTATTTAAGGAGTTGTCTGACAATTTCAGACCAATCTAGTGAATTGTAGGGTCTTTATTGCTGATCATTTGTGCAATTTACAGTTTCAATATACAGTAGTCCCCCTCTTATAAGACCACCCCATCTGAGTCATGAAAGTGGTCTTATAATGGGGGTGGTCTTTCTTGAGGGGATACAATTTATACAGGTCTATAGAGCTTGGTTGTTTGATAAGCAGCAAAAGCTGTCAAGTGATTAGGAATCACACAAAATAAGTATTTGTATTTTATTATTCAGTATAAATAAAAATAAAAAGAATTCATGCAGTTTTTATCTGTTCAAAATGTGTAATGATAATATAACAATTCCAAGTCTTCTTAACAGTGAATGTTTCTGTTCCTGTTTCATCTGCATTATCGTTGTTTTTATCACTTTTATTGTCTTCCCAGGTTCCACTTCGTAGTTTATTAAGGTTCCGTCTAATTTGGAAAAATCCAGGTATTTCTCTGTTCCAGTTTCCCAAGTTTTTGACATCGTTTGTAGTAAATTTTGATTTATGATTGTGTTGGTACATTGTATTATTATCTCCTTTTTGAATATTTCAGTCTTCTTGTAATAAACCCGATTTCCGTAATGTCGAAATCAAACTGATCTACATTAATTACTTGTTTTCCCCTTTAATCCAGCTTAAAAACCTTTCTTTTGCACGATTTCGACATTTTGTTTACCGGTTGTTGAACTGTTTCCGAACTGGTTTACGATAATAAAACCAAATCTCATTCTATTCGAGACTTTCAAAATAAACATCCGGTCAGTGAAAATGGTCGTTCGTGAGGGAAATTTATGTAGTTGTGTCAAAAAAACGTGGTCGCTGGTCGCATTTGAGGGGTGGTCGTTCGCGACAGGTAATTTTACGTTAGAAACACTTAATGCATCAGGGTTTTGGCCGGATAAAGCGGGTGGTCGCTGGCGAAGGGATCGTATAAGAGGGGGACTACTGTAGCTGCTATAGTTTTCAAGTTACAGGACAAAAACGGAAAATTTCATAAAAAATTGCCATTTAAGGGCAATAACTCCTATAAGGAGTCATCTGACAATTTCAGACTAATACAGTGAATTGTAGGGCTTGTATTGTTGATCATTTTTGCTATTTACAGTTTTACTCTAGCTGTTATAGTTTTAAAGTTACAGGATAAAAACGGAAAATTTCATTAAAAAATTACCATTTAAGGGCAATAACTCATATAAGGAGTCATCTGACAATTTCAGACCAATCAAGTGAATTGTAGGGCTTTTATTGCTGATCATTTTTGCCATTTACAGTTTCACTCTACCTCGTATAGTTTTCAGGTTATATTGCAAATACTAAAAATTTTGTCAAAAATCGTCTAAAAAGGGCAATAACTCCTACAAGACGCCAATACACAACTTCGCACTAATAGCAACTATTGTAGACCTTAATGTGCTGATCAATTTGAAGTAAAGGTTTTCTCTATAGCTATTATAGTTTTTTAGATAATGATCAAAAACCTGTGTTGACCCCCATGTTCTATTTTTAGTAACAGCGGCCATATTTGTCTGTTGATCAACACCCTGGGTACAAACTTGAAACAAGGAACCCTAAGGATGATTGTGGCCAAGTTTGAAAAAAATTGGCCCAGTGGTTTCAGAGGAGAAGATTTTTTAAAAAGTTTACGACGGACGACGGACGCCAGTTGATAGCAAAAGCTCACATGGACCTTCGGTCCAGGTGAGCTAAAAAGTGAATGACAAAGTTGACTGATGACTTTGGTCCATAATGTAATTAAAAGAAACATTCAATTTTTGCTTGTAAAGTTGCCATACGGATTGATAAATGGCCAGTATATTTTGAAAACCCAGCAGCAACCGTATTTATTAATACTTACCATAGTGCAGTCTTACTACAAATGGGTGATTTATGTCAGCCAGAATGTCACGTTCCATTTTTGTTCTTTGGCGATCTCGCACTAGAGAAAAAAAAAGGTACATGTAAGTAGAGATAATAGACCTGTCTTTTCATATCTGATAAATGACTTAAAGAATGTTTCTATTTTCCTCAATTTCCTCTAGCCACACCTTTTCAAATTTACTTTTACTAACCTAGCAGATTTCTATAGCTTATTTGCTTATGACTTTTTATATTATGTGCAAACATCAACGTGAGAAGTTATAACACCATTATTACAAATTAAGATATGTTAAGTTTTTTCTAAGCCAACCACATCACAATAGCCTCTGTAATCCTTTCAATTACTCATGCAGCACTAACTGCATTTTATTGTTAACCTCAAAATAGTTTACTGGATGTTACTGTTGATCCAACAATCCTTACATGAACACTTTGAAGAGGACAAGTTTCACCAAGGCTGATTAATCTTTATGACTTATCATAAATTCATATGTAATGGCAATACCATTCTGTGACAAACTGTTTTATCTTCAGTGCCTGTGTTACTCACCTTTTAAAGTAGCCTTCTTTAAGACTTTCATGGCATATAATGTACCAACATCAGGGCCTTTTATTTTCCTAACAAGAAAAACCTGCAGAGAAAAAATGGTGAACAATCAGTATTTAATGTTCAAAATTGTTAATATTTGTCTACAAAACTGAGAACAGATACTTCCCAACACAAAAGCCTATTTGAAAAATTTTGAATTGTTATTTTAATAAGGAAGTGTCTGCAAAAACACTTTTTTTTTTATTTCAATGTTTTTTAAGTTTGCTTTTAAATGAGGAAGAAAATCATCTCTGTATTTCATATCCTTAATCTCACTTTTTTTCCTCAAAGACTTTTTGCTTTCATTTATTCATTATGTCTACAAAATTGTTTTCACTTTTTTTTACAATAAACCTACAAGTATTGTATTAAAATAATGTTTGTACCTTGCCAAATGACCCTTGACCTAAAACTTTGAGCAAATCAAACGAGGAGGGATCAACCTTCTCTCCGTCTTTTGTCAATTCAGTCAAGCTAATATTTCTCATCTGTGGGTCATTGTCATTCTGTAAAAAAAATATTTCAATGCATAGCAAAATACAAGAAAACAAAAATGTGTTTTTAAAACCCAAATAGCAAGAAATGAAGAAATTTAATTCATACAGATAATATTCTAAACTTTACAAGGTGTTTTCCATTTCCAATCTTAAGGACTTCATGTGTGATTTGTTGAAAATTACCATGATAAATTAGCATTCAATATTTGTTTCTTGGAAAAATATTAACATTTCTTTTATATAAAATTTACCAGTTAAAAACAACACAAATACTATTTTTTATGTTTCAAATAAGCAACATATTGTGTGTCAAGTTGTTGTTATGAACATGTTACATCATGCATGTGACTATATGTTATCAGGTCAAGTAATCAGCAACAGGATACACATACCTCATCAATAAGCATATCTTCAGTTGATCCAGTTTCCTGTAAAAATATAAATATTTGTTATATCATGCTTCATAATTAACACATGATATTGTGGCATGACATATGAAATCGAACTATCTATGACTTGCCCCACTTGTCATAGGGTGGATCTGCACTTTGACAAGAGTACCAACATCAGTATTTTTTATAAATAAAATTATTACCATCAAATCATATTATATTGAAGCATATTAAGGATCAGTCTACGCAATATTCTTTAAAATTATCAATGAAACAGAGGACAACATTTTATAATTACATCTGATTACTCTGTATTATAACTGTATGTTTAGAACAGCAAAATAAAAATAGGAAAGCTAAAATAGATATTATTATGTAAAGCATAATCAGTAGCTGCCTTTTTTATTATTGCAAATTTTTCTCTGTTATTGTTCTCTTAATTTTTCAACACTATAAGTAATAAATGTTGAAGCCTTCTATGGTGTTTTCATTGTTTTTCACCATCACTATGTGGATGGGGCTATTCCTGGAACTTAAATCAAAATGAAACCTACCATGGAGGAAGAACATAGGGATGACAAGAAATAAATACGAATTATCTTAAAGAACGTTACTATATTATCGATTCTTTGAGCAACAACTGACTGTTTTATATTCCTGAGAATAATTTCCTATTTTAAAACCATGGTTTCTTTGCTACTTAAAGTATACATTTTTTCCTTTGTATACTTTTGTCAGTTCTGTAAATTTGAGTAAGGTCCTGTAATTGTTTTCAGTATACAGATCTAAATTTTAACTGATAATTGGATACATGTATATGATTAAGGTTAATTTTTGTGTAACTGACATTGTTAACACAAAAACATTGTCAGAAATGGCTGCCCACATCAAGATCAACATTATGAATTTAATTCATTGTGTTCTCCCTTTGCTTAATGGCATAAATATGATATCTTGACATAAATATTATTGAATCATAGCCAAATCAATTAAGATAATCCCCAACTTTACAATGGTTAGAAATATATGGGAAAAACTGTAAATAATACTACTGCTTGAATAATTGATATGAAAAATACTTGTATTGCATTGTTTACACAATGTCTATTTATCAGGAAGAAGGAAGGGAAAGAAAGCATGTAAAAAAAGATAATGCAAAGTTCATTCAAATATGTACACTTGTTTTTTATTATATTTTTGATTAAAATATTCTCTTTTTTGTAAAGTCCAAATTGGTAACCTCATCCAATACTAGTAGAAAAAAAGAATTAGCCAACTACCTTGCATGTCAATACATTCTATAATTTCACAACAAATCAAAGAGCCTTTCTATGTTACCTGAAATGAATAACTTAAAAAAAGACTCCAAAAAGAGACTTAATTATCAAGTTTTATTACAGAATACAGCAGTCCCCCCTCTTATAAGAAGAAAGTGGTTATATAGTAGTATTTCTGGTTGTTTTCAAGTTAAAGGGAAACTTCGCAAAAAAATTTGATATGTTATTCTTCAAATAAAAAGAAATATAATTGCCTTTGAAGTTTTATTGTATTCTTTACCATTACGCTTCTAGAGTGAATAATAATAATAATAATAATAATAATAATACTTTATTTTATGAGGGTAAACTCAGTTAGCTACACTAATCTTCCCTGAGGCCCTCATATTAAACTAAAGAAAATAATGTAATACAGCATAAATTGATCAAATTGTGAGGCAATTATAAACATTGCATATACAGAAAATATACAAGTATACAGAAAGTAACATACAAATTGGTGAAAAGTTATACATTGCATATACAGAAAATATACAAGTATACAGAATGTAACATACAAATTGGTGAAAATTATACATTGTCCTGATGGTCTGAAGAATATAATAAGTAGTTTTTAATATTTGTCTTGAGTACATTGGTGCTAATAGATTCACGCACTGAAAGTGGTAAGTTATTCCATAGCAAAGGGGCTGAATATACAAAAGATTTTTTGAATTGTTCAGTTTTTGGTTTAGGGACATTGAGATTTCCTTTTAAGGCATTTCTTAGAGCATATGGGTTTGTTTCAGAAATATACGAAAATTTTTTATTAAGGTAATCTGGAGCCTCATTTTTTAAGCATTTGAAGGTAAGTAGACATTTGTGATATTTAATTCTTTCTTCAATTTTCATCCAGCCAAGATATTTAAATAAAGGTTCTGAAGGTGTTAATGGATCAGCATCCATAATAAGTCGTGCTGCTCTTTTTTGCAGTTTTAAAATTCTGTTTAGTCCTTCATTATTACAGCTGCCCCATATTATACAACAGTAATCTATTAGGGGTAGAATATATCCATTGTAAAATAATTTTCTCAATTCGAGATTTAAATATTGCTTGATTTTTGAAAGAAGATAAATTCTAGATGAAATTGTGGAACAGACTACATCTACCTGACTGGACCAATTTAGTTGTTGGTCTACTTTTATTCCTAATAATTTTTCACAGGTTGGTAAAATTAAAGGTGGTAAAATTTTGTGTATGGGGGCTGCCATATTGACAGTATTTTATCATGTGACTGCGTTTGTGGCGTGATAAATGTAATTATCCAGTAAATATGATAAATAATCCAGTTTAAAAATATGTTTTTCTGCCTTTGCTCTTTGAAGAATATTAAAACTGTGGCAATGACTAATAACCAGCTGACAACATAAGATTACCAAATAGGTCTTAATGTTTGAATGATCATTTTACAGGGACCTATAAATCATACTAGTCCCAGCTTTTTAATAAAAGTATTTTTAGACACAAATTTTAACCTGTCTTTATTTAACTCAGATAATTACCTAAATAATAATTGTAATAAAAGATATATTTGTATATTTATTTTTTTAACATAAAATAAAATTCCGTAGACAATTTTGAACGTATTTAAACGGCAGTTGTACCTGGACATGCAAATTTTACAGGTAAATCATTACTCGTTTTTGAAGGGTAATTAACAGAATTAGCAGGTAAACAAACAGGATGTTTATTGCAATTACTAGATCATTTAACGCCGACTTGAAGTATGAATATTCAGACATTTTCAAAAGATAACCAGATTGAAGGTTAATCTTGTACATCGAAATTAGAACGGCACGCCCCCTCCTGCTAAGGATGGGTATGATTTGAATACACCGAAGTGTCAAAACACAGGATGTATATAAGATTTCGATTACCTTTAGATGCCATGTCAGAGGAAATGTAAAACTGACACGTTGACTTAAAATATACACATGTAAAATTTGAAAACTGTGTTACGCACACGCACAATAAATGTTACCTGTATTCATAATAATAATAAATGTACTAAACGTGAAGTGAAATTTTGATATGGAAAACAGGGTATTTAAAAATATTTCATTTATAACCGTTCTTCTAAAATAGTCAACTTCGAATTTTGTATAAAAAAGTTTCGTTCAATAAGTTGCATAATATGATTAAGAATTTTCAATGTAATTAATATTTATGGACAAAATACAAACGAATATTTGATGAAAAATTAGGTCACAATACCATTAAACTATCATCCATTTAATTCTGGAAAATGATATTCGCATAAAGTTATTGCTGCTGTGGACATAGATCGGGGTTTTTTTTTGCTTAGATCATGAAAACGAAATGTAATCTTTCCACAACCTTTTCTTTTGTAACAACCTGTTATTGACCGTTTCATGTTATTATCATACAGCGACTTTAAGGTACTTGGATTTCCAGGGATCTCTAGTATCGCCATCTAGTGACGAGATAGTGACAAGATGGCGGAGCTCCATAAGTGCATTTTTTACACGGTAAATTCGATGTTAAAACTTAAACCATTGAAAATATAATAAAACATCAAGAGGCAAAAGTGTTTCTTTTTTTTTTGAAAAATAATATATCAAATTTTCATTTTTTCGCGACGTTTCCCTTTAAGGACATTGGTAATCTTCAACAACTTTTTGATTTATGATGTTGGCACATTCTCTCATCCTTGAATAATTTCCAAAGGTCGTGTTAACACCAAATATTGTGTTTTTTACGGAATTTCACAAATTGTCCATGCAAACTTATTAGACCTTGCGTGAAAATGGACACAAGGACAAATTGTAATTGAAGCAGGGTTTAGTCAATGAAATAGTCTAATAAATCACTTTAATTTGATTGTAACAGGGCGAAGTGGGCGACAAAGTTGCCCTACTAGGACCTGAAGTCGCCCTAAGGCCCCTCAAAAGCGAAGTTGAAGTCGCCCTGTCATTTCCCTTAAGTCGCCCGACGGTTCACACAAGATACTTATAAATCTGGTCCAAAGACTTCACCCAGACTACCAATTTATCAGTTAATGTGTAATTCCAATAAAAAAGCAATAAAAATGGCAAACAATATTTTAAAAAAAATTCTCAAAAAATAAGGGCTAATTTTAGGAGTTTTTAGAGGTTTTTAAAACAAAAATAAGGGATAAAATGTGCTATTTTCTAATGATTTAAGACTGGAAAATTAGATTTACTCACCATTTTGGGCACAGAACAATAGTACAAAAGTTAATTACCAAATCAAACTAGAGTAAAAACATCTGTGAGCAATGCTCACCATTGATACCCCCGCTTCACAATTACTTTGAAAATTCAGGTGTTCTTAATTATGAAATTGAAACTTTATCTAGTTAAACGTGAAGGCGAAATTGCAGATAATACATGTAACCCTCCCCAATCCCCCAAAGAATGGCATCCCCTATGTCAATGACAAAGTCCATGTTTTTCTATGGCAAACCTCCAATAATATTCTGATCAAAATGTTTAATATCCAATGCACAATGGCAATATGTGACCAAGATTCTGTATAAGTTTCAACAAATTCCATTCAGTGGTGTAGGAGGAATTGCAAATAAAAGATGGGTATCCCATTATGTCCATTACAAACTCCATGTTTTTCTATGGGAAACCCCAAATATCATTCCGATCAAAATGTTAAATATCTCCTGCACAATGGCACTATGTGACATGGATTCTGTGTAAGTTTCAACAAATTCCATTCAGTGGTGTAGGAATGAGTTGCACATAAGAGATGGGTATCCCTTATGTCCATGACAAAGTCCATGTTTTTCTATGGGAAACCCCAAATATCATTCCAATCGAAATGTTATATATCTAGTGCACAATGGCAATATGTGACAACATTCTGTGTAAGTTTCATCAAATTCCATTTAGTGGTGTAGGAGGAGTCGCACATAAGAAATGGGTATCCCCTTATGTCAATGACAGTCCGTGTTGTTCTATGGGAAACCCCAAATATCATTCCGATCAAAATAATAAATATCTCCTGCACAATGGCACTATGTGACAAGCATTCTGTGTAAGTTTCAACAAATTCCATTCAGTGGTGTAGGAGGAGTTGCACATAAGACATGAGGACCCCCTTAGGTCAATGACAATGTCCATGTTTTTCTATGGGAAACCCCAAATATCGATCCGTTCAAAATGTTTAATATCTCCTGCACAATGGCACTATGTGACAAGGATGCTGTGTAAGTTTCTTTAAATTCCATTCAGTGGTGTAGGAGGAGTTGCACATAAGAGATGAGGACCCCCTTAGGTCAATGACAATGTCCATGTTTTTCTATGGGAAACCCCAAATATCGATCCGATAAAAATGTTTAATATCTCCTGCACAATGGCACTATGTGACAAGCATTCTGTGTAAGTTTCATTAAATTCCATTCAGTGGTGTAGGAGGAGTTGCACATAAGAGATAGGGACCCCCTTTGGCCTTAGGTCAATGACAAAGTCCATGTTTTTCTATGGGAAACCCCAAATATCATTCCGATCAAAATGTTAAATATCTCCTGCACAATGGCACTATGAGACAAGATTCTGTGCAAGTTTCATCAAATTCCTTTCAGTGGTGTAGGAGGAGTTGCATATAATAGAAAGTGTAACGGACGGACGGACGGACACCATGAACACTATATACCCCCCGCTTTTCAAGCGGGGGGTATAAAGACCATCAAATAGTCTCCTGGGTGGCAAATTCATATTTCTGAAAGTATACTAAAGCTAGCTTCATTTAACTTTAATCTATTTTTTATGTTTATTTTTTATTTTTGAATTTTGAAAATTACAACAAGTGTGGACACAGAAAAATGTCTCGCCTGCATTCAGCATCAGTAACGAAAATAAATTTCGTCATAAGCATTACGTAAATAGCATAAGTTATCAGCAGCAGCCTGTATAAATATTGTCACCATACCATGCATAGTTACAAAGGAACTGTCCTAATAAAAAAACTTTAACGTAGTCGCTGGACCGTGAAATTGAGATCAAGCTCAGGTGACGCCTACCAGACAGTCATGTACTATTCATCAGCAACGTATATACCAAATATTGTCATCCTACCATGCGTAGTTACAGGGGAACAGTCGTAACCCAAAAACTTTAACATAGTCGTTGGACCATGAAATTGAGGTCAAGGTCAGGAGACACCTACCAGACAGTCATGTACTATTCATCAGCAACCTATCTACCAAATATTGTCATCCTACCATGCATAGTTACAGAGAAACTGCCGTAACTCAAAAACTTTAATGTAGTCGCTGAAAAAAATTGAGGTCAAGGTCAGGTGACACCTACCAGACAGTCATGTACTAGTCATCAGCAACCTATATACCAAATATTGCTATCCTACCATGCGTAGTTACAGAGGAACTGTCATAACCCACAAACTTTAACGTAGTCACTGGACCGTGAAATTGAGTTCAAGGTCAGGTGACACCTACCAGAAAGTCATGTACTAGTCATCAGCAACCTATATACCAGATATTGTCATCCTACCATGCGTGGTTACAGAGGAACTGTCGTAACCCAAAAACTACATAAAACCAAAATAAATTTTATATATTTTGGAAAGCTTCATATTTTAGGAAACTCAAGGATAATGTTTTACTGGTTATAGTTGAACATAAAAATGTTGAAGAGTCAATTAAAAACAGACTATTTTGAACTGAAATTGAAAGTAGGTTTTACACAATAAGAACTACTTTTCAAACATTCTTTAAGTTAATGTGAAATTTTAACAGAATGCTGACATTGGCTAAATAAAGCAGGTGGCCCCTGGCAAAAAGACCTTTTAAGAACTTAGCCCTTCTTCAGGGGCTGCTCTGGCTTCTAAAAAGCTGGCGCCAAAAAAATCGCCAACTGCAATTTTCCGTCGCCAGTTTTGTAAAAGTGTCGCCATATTAGAAATCGCTAGATTACTATAAGATATGGCGAAATTGTTTAACACTATATGTAGTATGTGTGACATATTCTGTAACGTCGGACGAAATCCAAGTTTGCCGGACTCTTAATTCAATTTTTCAAAAGTTTGGTCTCGAGCAGCCCGTACACTAATTGTATTTTAATCATGAAAAGATGTGCGAGTGATTTCTTGTTGGCAGAAAACCAAAATTTTACAGTAATTTATTAGAAACATCTATTCCCGTGAATGAACTTAAACCGGAAATAATGAAAATAAAACTACGCATGTGTAAGAGTTTTCTAATTACGAAATTAAGACGGACATATAGTCCGGAAATCACTCGGCAACGACGTCAGTTTTCATACCTGTATTTTATTAATTACATTATAAAAAAAATATTACTAAAAAAATATGTTTGTTTTGTTATTTTTATAAATTAACAGCATCATGATCAATTGTTTTATTACACGTCTACTCGTTTTTTGTGATGAAGGTAAAGCTGCTTTTCATCAGACAACTATGACTTACCCTAATAGTTTGAATATATACAATCAATAACAAAATTTGGACAAGTGGTTCTTACTTTAAGATTTAAATTTCATGTCACTTCTATGAAGGAACCAGTTAGTTATGAAATAGCAAGGAAACCAATCAACAAGAAACAAAATCTAGAGGCAATTACAATCAGACAAAGAGGGACAACACAAAACAGAATTTAAACAATGACCAAGCAAAGCAAACACATGGTGCACTCTGGTGCTCTGAATGAGTAAACAGTGACCAGGGCTCACAAATGGTCAAAATTATAGGCAGAAGTCATTTCTGTTTTGGGGACTGACAGGGAGAAGTGAGGATAGAACAGGGACAAGTGGGTGAACAACAGGGAGAAGTTGCATTATCTGTTGCGAAAGCGTCCTGTTTTGTTTGGGTTTTTTTGTTCAATAAGTGTTGGCATATCAAAGATTTGATGAAATATTCAGTATACTTATGACACACATGTTCATAAAATACATGTATTAAACATAACAATAAAAAAGAAACAACTGTCACAAAACTATTCATTAAAACAAATGGTTTTTTTTGTCATTGGTATACAAAATTGATTGAATTATAATGAAGTACCAAAGAACTAGAAGTAGAAAATTACATCATTGTGACACATAATATATTATGTAGTTAATGTAAGTTGTAAAAACAAAATTAACTATTGAAAGTATTTAAACATATTTAACTTAAATTGGTTTATAGTAACTGCCAAAATATTGGTTTTACTACATTTCTATTATTGCCATACTAATTTTCAATAGGGGTGAAACGATTCTCCGAAGTACCGAAAATCCACGGTATTTTGGTGAATTTCGGTGTACGGTACAAAATTGTCAATTTTCGATTCGGTACGCGTTCGTTACCTAACATCGCTATTTTAGCCTTTTCCGTCGGAAATCTTCAATGCGGAGTGCTAAAATCCGCCATAGCTATGGCTGAGGAAAACGTGATTGCGGATGGTAGTGCCGTGATTAAATTAAATGTTCCGCCGGCAATCTAAAGATCTCAATATGAATACGTTTCACAAAAATCAATGAATATGTATATAACGATCGAATGTATCGTATCGTATCGTAAGTAATAGTATCGTTGAAAAATTCTATGATATGTATCGTATCGTTGAGTAACTGTATCGTTTCACCCCTAATTTTCAACACTATTAGCATTGTATATTTGAAATCTCTGGCACCAAATTCATATCCAATCTGGAAATTTTGACAAGCGTGTTTGCTCGGAACTGGTTTACAGTCGTATTTTAAACCTACTCTTTATATGCCAAAAAAAATTAAACGGGTACCAGTTGAACTTTGTGGCGCATAATCATAATAAACATGACACAGCATCAAAAATACAAGGTTTCTTACTAAAATGGCAATAAAATTTGAAAGGCAACATTATGCGATTCTACAAAATGAAAGGGTGACTTCACTTCGCTTTTCAATATGATCTAGGGCGAAGTGGGACAACCATAATGCAACTTCTTCGCCAGTCACCCTCCAAAGCCAGCCCTGAGTGACTACCTCAAATTAAACACCATTTGAGTTTTACTCATTGTCATGTCCATAAAAAATTACAATCTAGGAAACAAACACCTTCGGGCAAAGGCCATATAAAATTAATTGTTGGTTTCCCCTAACATGGCCTGATTTTGCAGACGCGGCATGCAGGCTTTTTTTTTTACTTTTTTTATCGGCATCATGAAGATCGGTAAAAATGTACAATTGCTTTGTATTTAAGAAAGGCTGCATCACCCTTGTCTCTTTATTTGTATGGAAGCATTTCTTCATATGGATGGCCAGGATCGTGGTGCTTGCCATCCCAGTGCGACTCAGTGCGAATGGGATTCGGGGCGAAAGGACCCAGAGGCAAACGGGATACGGGGCGAAACGCATATAAGGCATAAAATATGCACCAAATTCAATGTATTATGTTTTGTAACTTACATTTCCCCAATGGTTACATAGGGTTACATTGGTTACATGCATGGAGTTGTCATGAAAATACTGTTGCATCAATATCTTTAAAGGACAATTCAGTTGTATTTCCATATACATAACGGTTACATATGGTTACATTGGTTACACATAGGGACCAAGTGTAACCATAGGCTCTATGGAGGTTACAAAAAAAGACCACTTTAATTTGGTCAGCATTTCATACCATATCTAGCAAAACGACCCGTTTTTGTGATGCAGATCCATATGTCATGTGTTCCAACAATAAATGTCATGTTATATATATTTTTGGGTTCTTTAAGCTACATACTTTAAATTTATGTGTGTCAAATTCTTCAACAAAACGGGATTTTGTCAAAAGTCTTCATTTCCATCCATTTTTGCTCACGTTTGTTTGTTAACCCCGACCTTGTGACAGTACAAGTCGCACAACTAATTTCTTCACCGGTCTTCTTTACAAGAATTATTTTAAGTATACATTTTCACTGTAAAGGGATCTTACTTTCTTTGCAATTTATTATTATTATTATTGCAAAATCAAATAAGACCAGCTTATATTAATAATATTTTCACCGTGAGCCAGCTTTGGCATGGATGGCAACGGCCGGGTACTTTAGTAAAATGACCAGTAATAAAACAAATTATCAAATAATGAGACTAACTTCAACATCATCCGCCATCTCCATGGGCTTCCATGGGTCAGCGTTTACTGCCAACGGCATTTTAGGGCTGTAAAGAGGAATTTTGATTGATACAATTTCCCCTGGTCAACTTTCTTCCATTTAAAATGGCGGCTTCCGACACGAGATAGAGGCCACCCACACTTCCGGTATTTCAAGAAAATGAAAATGACATTTGGCGGGAAATTTTGTTAATGACAAGGACGTGTGGCAAGATATGCCGTCGACATATTAGCGAGCATCGCAGATGCGAGCTATACGATTACATGCGTGTGTGTAAAAAAAGTCACGTGATCCATATGAACAAATCCGATGGTAGCTGAGCTATCCGAAGAAAATATTGCAGACGAACGAAAAAAATATATAATATAAAAGTAGACAAAGATAATTTTGACATCGATAAAATTAAAGTGTTTATTTTTTAAATTACTACAAAAATGCCAGACAATTTTTTTTTCAATCTGAAACGCTGTATTTGAAATTGAGTTTTGTGACGTCAACAACACATTATATAAGACGTCACCTCATCAATGGAATGTAGAGGCACTGTTAGGGGGCTCTAAAGTAACGACATGAACAATGTGCGATGCTCGCATTTAGGATGCGCCTACATTCATATTATTTATTGTAATTACTAAATAAATGACAGCAGACTGGTTTATTGTTTTAAGATGGACAAAATTAAATCAAGGGTAACTGGGAAGTATATCGACAACAGACAAATTATGTGACAAGAAATAATCTATTAGGGGTGCAAGTCTACTGTTTCTTTTTAATAAAGCAACTGTTAAAGTTCTGTTTTTCAACCATTAGCTGTTACTGTTTAAATGAAAATAACACTGGACTGGAAAATAAAAACCTGGCTTGCTGCAGGGACAGTCTATACTAATAGACTGTCCCTGCTTGCTGTTAAGAGTAATATTGCCATTCGATGAGATTCTGCTGTTATAGGTTTTTTCGATTTTTCAACTCAATGTTTTCTGTTTTGTCATGTAAATTGCTGTTATTTTTATTGCGTTTTTAATTTACTGTTATCTGTTTTGGGAAAAAAATTGTTAACCGGTTAATGGACCCACCCCTTCTAGCCCCCCCCCCCTTTCCTCTTCAATAAATAACTACTTAATTGAAAGATGCATTTGTGGTAAAAGATGCCAAGATTTTTGGCGAACACTCAAACCATTTCAGTCTTAACAAAGATTGTTTGTATCAAATAGCCAATAATTCAATAAAACATCAACATTCTTACAGATCAAGAAGAAATATCTTAAGTCTTCAATATTTTTTGTTAATGTGGCAAAAACATTTGAATACAGTTGATAAAACTCACCTAAGGATAAATGCTATAAATGAAAAATACTCAAATACCATCAACTTAAATCCCTTAATATTTTAACCAATTGATGAGTTGTTTGTCTCTAAGCGTATTGCTGCCACAAATGCAAAAAGGCAACTGGTTTCGAAAATGAATATATCCCTTAAATTACTTTATTATTCAAAATCTGTAAATAACCAAACCAATTACCGATCTTATAAATTTGCACGGGGTATAATTTTTCATTGTCCTCGGCTATTTTTCCAGACTCGTTGAAAATTTTCCGTGTAGCAGCAATCCACAAGAAAACAGATCTTGGTAAAGGGAAACTAAAGGCCAGTAATTATTATGCCGGCCATTTCAAAGATTTTTTTTTAAACAGACAAGGTGATCATGGAAGCTGCGTCAACTGGAGAGGCATCACCCTACCTTCTATTCCAAGTAAAGACTTCTGTCATGTCCTCCTCAATAGAATAGAAAAAGTACTGGAGACAAGAACAAGCAGGATTTAGAAAATGAAAAGGCTGCACAGATCAGATCTTTACACTTAAGAACACTTGGAACATATTTAAGACATTAGAAGACCATTATTTTGCAGATGATATCGCCCTATTGTCAGGCCAGGCATGACGCATGCAAGAAAAGACAAACAGACTCAGTCATTTTGCAGGCCATCAGTTGGATTACAATAAAACACAACCAAAACTGAAGAAATGAGATTTAACACTTTATCTCAAAGTAAACTAAGAGTAAAAATCCAGCAAGTGAACAAATTAACCTACATCGGGACAGTTATACAGTTATAAGCACTAAAGACTGAAAACGGATAAATTTTAAAATGAGACTAGCAAAAGCAATAACAACATTTCATAATTTAAGAAACGCCTGGAAATCCAAGCTAGCAATACAACAGAAAGACCATTGTAAAACTTTACATATAATATATAACAGCAATGTGAAATCAGTCCATTTATATGGTACTAAATGCTTGAGAGTAATAAAAGCAGACACGGTATCTAGCTTTCATCATAGCTGCCTCCGACGGATTTGCAGAATATTTGGCTTATGATAAAATTAGCACTCATGACCTACTAAAACTGACAGAGGCCACCAACATTATTGACCAAATACAACAAAAGCGCTTCAGATGGCTTAGACTTGTTTTCAGAATGGAAAACTCAAGTCAGCCTGTAGATGGACACCACAGGGCAAACGATCAAGAGGAAGACCTAAAACAACTTGAGGAAGACTGTTGAGAACGAGTTAAAATAACTAAAGATGTCATGGGATGAGACAGGCACTTTGGCCAAGTGCCAAGAGCTGAGTGGCGAGATCTTGTGTCGACCTTATGCTCCGACCGGAGCGAAGAGGTTAAGTAAGTAATAGAAAAACAACTTTCTGACTATTTTCATTATCTATTTAACCCTTTTCTATAGGAGCATTTCGATCAGGCTATGGCTACAAAACAACCCTACTAAGAATTCTAAGACTAATACGTTTCAATATTTTTGTAAATTATATTTTTCTTTTTGTAAAAGATCTGTGATCTCTATAATTATGCTGATGACAACGCACTATCATTAGAAACAGTCATTATATCACTTGAAGAATATAGTAGATCTCTGGTGTCATGGTTTGCCTTGAATAAAATGCAGGCAAGCATTAGGCAATAAAACCCTAAAATAGAACATCATATTGTTTTAAATGGCAAAAGAATCAGCTGTGATTATGTTGTAAAACTCCCATAGGGATAACTTGATTTACCAATACACATATTTCAAACATTATTAACAAAACATCATGCCATCTAAATGTACTTAAGAGAATGGGATCAAACTCAGGCACTTACAGTAAACTGACCACATATCACCCATTCATACTTTCCAGCTTAAGCTATAGCCCACTCACCTGCCACTTTTGTACAGAAAAACACTAATACAGAAAAAAAACGTGCTCTCCGTTCTATACAAACACTTATAGTTATTTAGTTGAACAATCGAAACTTCAATCATGATTATGCAAGGTGAAGTTATATTCGTCTGACATCCATAACGTTAATTATTTTGTGGATATTTCCTCAAATGCAGTAAAAACAAAACTTTATAGGGGCTTTTCTCACCACTTCAAAATTATGCGAAAACATGTTTATAAAATACATTTGACGGGTTCATTATAGAACAAACTTTAAAGCTGTGTTTTTTATCTGACCTCCGTAACATTTTACCAGTCTAACGTAAATGAATGTAATATTTCTTTCACTTTTTACAATATCACGTCATTATCATTCCAAATGGATTTTGTGATCTTCAACGACAATTTTGTCTAAAAACTTAGAACAAAACATGTAATCAATAAAACGGCGTATATAATGCATAACAATATAGAAAAACACTTAATTTTGGATTCTGTCAAAATTTTTTTGTAATAAAATCGCTTTTATCATAGTTAGTTCTTGTCGTCTGCGTATACATGTACCGGTGGCAAACAAAATTTACACTTGTCAAAAGTCAGACATTTCAAGTTCTTTTTCTTTAGAAAGATCTATTGTTAGGGGTGTCAGAGGTAACGGATGTCAGAACACTAATTATTAAAAAAAAAATAATAAGATGAATCTGGATTTGTACATAATAAATAAGTAGTTTTATTCGATATAGCATAGCCAATTAAAATGAATGATCTCCATTCATTCTTGCACTTTCTTATTTAAACAAAATGCGTTATGTAAGTCAGAGCCTTAAATGTAATATTCAAAATATATTAGTGTTTTGATTCGTAGTTTTGAAATCGACTTCCATCATAAATAATTTAAGGGGATGCAGGACACTTTCACTGAAAATAATTTGTCAATGAATTTTCGCCCCGTGCGGGATCCGGGTGGCCAAAAGAATAGACCGCAGTCGCGCTAGCTTGTCGTAAAAGGCGACTAAATAGCGCCCAGTACCCTGACCGGCGTGTCAGGTCGGTTTGCCTGAAGACCGACTGGGATGTGTGCCCCAGGTGGTTGAATGGGGTACCCCTGGCAAGCTGGGGTTGTCAGGCCTTAATACGGAAAACCTGACCGCAAACCATATTAGTGCACCGTGTTGGGAAAAATGCCACGTTCCTCGCACGTTAAAGAACGCTGCTGTAGTATTCGCTATGAGTAGGGATTTCGATCCCGCTACAGGAGGCTGAATTGCCCGACCCTATCCATCCTCCCATTTGCCAGTGGCAATCTAAAATCCGTTACCCCTATTTTTCCTTGTGTCCCATCCCATTTTCATTCATCATTATTTCATGTTCATTTTATCATCCATTTCATGTTCATCGCCTGAATATAGCTGAGATAATGCCGCTCGGGCGTTAAACACCATTAATCAATCAATCAATCAATGAATTTTCTTTAAATTCGCTGTATTTTTTAATACAAGTAATCATAATTCAAAATAAAAAAAGGGGTTTCAGAGCTTATTTTCGAGGGGTTGAGCACTGAAATTTTAATTTTTATATAGATGATACAGAGAAGATAATAAAATAAAAGTTTACAAAAATTCTGTCGATGAAATTTTCTGAATTTTTGATACAATGTCAAGCAATTGGTATACATTTTAGTGATGGAAAGAAAAATGGAGGTCTCTGAGTTAAATTTTGGTTTCATTTTCTCCATTTTTTTCCAATACCAAACTCATTTAAACGAAAACTTTTTAATTCAACCATTAATAAATTAAAGGAATAATAGAGGTACGAGACTTTCATATGATTTTTAATTTTATTGAAATTAAGAAATTAATAATGAAAGAAATTATTATTAAATTTACCATAAATGTTCTATCTATTTTGAAATTTTCACAAAAATGGCAGATGGTGTCCTGCATCCTCTTAAGATAGGTTCTTATTCATTGTGTAATTTCAACTTATAAACAAGAGTATTACCTTCAAATTTTCGCTAATAAAGGCTTTTCGTGCTGGTTTAGATTCTTGTTACGGATATTGTATACAGTTTGGCGACAACAATTTAAAATCGAACACAGAGATAGATTCTTGTTGATATTTTCTATGCTATTGCTGTTTGAATCTATGTCGTTATCTGTAACTTTTCTAGCAAAAAAAACGTCCACATTTCATTTTTAATATCTGCGTATTCCGCGACCGTTTTTTCTGTTATTACCGATGCGACACAGAAAACTTGCATTTTCCGGTACATTTCCGCGGTCACAATAAGAAAAAATGTCTATCTAGAAATGATAGGTTCTTAATTTTTTTCTCTTGACTATAGTCTAAAGAATGAAAGCCTAAAAACATTTAATTATAAGATTGTAATTGAACAACCAGCAAGCGACATGAAGACGAATTTGAATGAAAAAAGAAGGCCGATTTTTCTGGAATGACTGAATGTGCTCCCGGTGTTCTTATATTTCGTGACCTTTGAGGGCAAAGATATTGGAAACGAAAGACTGGCAACCTTAATGGATCAGTTTATTAGATACTGAAATCACGCCAGGGCCACTTCTTAACTCTTCAAAGCTGCAGAACCCCTTTTTAAAATTATTTCACTGCAAAAAATATGAATTTTCTACGGGCGAACATTCAGAAGTTGGTTGAAATCGAAAATAATATTATATACAGTAAACATGCCTAGAAATAACAGTCCGAAAACCAAGTTTTCGTATTCTGTAAGTCATTATAGGATTAAACACTGGGTTTTAGGAAATTATCAATGTGTAAACTCCGGCGACTCACTCACAAACTATGTCAAGTTTGTGAGGGAGTCCCCGGAGTTTACACATTGATAATTTCCTAAAACACAGTGTTTAATCCTCATAATTCTGTGAAATAATCGTTGCGATTTTTATAAAAAGCGTAGGGTTATGCAGAACATAGTACCAAAGGAATCGCGGTTCTGTAGAATATTGATTGGAAAAAAGCAAAATGAAACACTAAATTGTATTTATATTATATTTTATTTGAAATCTCAATCGATTTAATTGGAAATCACTGGCGCAGAGAAAACATTGTCCTCCCTCTGTTGTGTAGCTACATAATATTATTGCTATGGAGAGGCATTGTAAGTTGTTATAACTTGTGTCCAATCCATTTGTTACTTAGACAATAAAATATGTTTAAACTCTCCCTGACGATACGCTAGGAGGACGCCATCTTGTTTACATTGGGTACTGAAAGTAGTCCGCTCAGAGGAAATATCGATATATAAATTATCTGAGAAGACGCCATTTAAGTGTTTTTATCCAATCAAAGCACTTAATATAAATAAATTACAGCATGAATAGAATTATTATCGTATAAATCGCGCTGCCTTGTGTTAAATGTGTTTATACAAGACCTTTCCTTTTCTTAAACTTTCACAACTCATTATAAACAATTACATCGCAGGGAAAAAACATTTATTGCCCCGGCGCATAAAGAACACTTGCAGGATTGATTTATTGATTTATTGAGTTTGTCCTTAATATAGGGCCGAGTTGTCGCGGGCCGATTTGTCTGGCTACCTTTAATATAAATACATTATTACATTTATGGCTTATAAACGATGTTTAATTCTTAGATATGACATATCTTAAAACAAGAATTTTGGCCGTTTTATTGTGTTTGTACCTTAGGATCTTGTCAAAAGTACTGTCAGAACTAATTTGACATTTCACCGGTATGCTCTTCAAATGAAAGGAAAGAAAAAATAACAACTTCCGGTTTTTGCTTTTTTTTTATCAACATCCACATGTTTTCAAAGTTTAAACCATTTTAAAGGGATTTTTTGAAAATGTCTTCTTTAAGAAATTTAAATAAAGCTAGGGCTAGATCTTACAAGGAGAGGAGTCAGGTTATTAGTTTAATTATCTTTAAGGAAGTGGCTATTGCAGTCAGTAGTTTGTATAGCATCACGTTTGGCATGTATCGACTATACAGTAAATAAAGCTTTTTGTCTTTATCTTTGACAAAAAATCAATGGGTATCGAGTCAGTTCGCCCGAATCCTGTTCGCACATGAGTCTAATCACGCCGATACCTGCTCGCCATGGGTCTATTCGCCCCCTTCCCGTTAAAATATCTGAAATAAGCGAATATTTTAATTTTTCATGTAAGTTAAGTACTTGTATTATGTGCTTGTTACTATTTATTACTTACTTATTCTTCATTTATATCACGGTAAAAATACTAATTTTTGTTTTGCAATGACCCATTCCCGTTAAAATATCTGAAATACTAGTAAGCGTATATTTTAATTTTTCATGTAAGTTAAGTACTTGTAAAATGTGCTTGTTACTATTTATTACTTACTTATTCTTCATTTATATCAGGGTAAAACAACTAATTTTTGTTGTGCAATGACCCAGCATGAAATTGCTCGAGTAAAACATGTATTCAGGACCAAATGCCCCGAACCTTCTCCTATCTATGGATATGCTGCTGCTATCCAAGAGCTAATAGACATGGTCATCACCTTTTGCCCATCGTGGGCATCTGTAAACGTTTTACATTTCAGTCTTCTTCTCTGAAACTACTGGGCCAATTAAAACCAAACTTGGTCACAATGTTAATTGGATGGACCTTTGTTTTTGTTTTTTATTCTGATTAGAAAACAAAAAACGCCACCAACACAGACATAATTTCAGGATTTCCTAGTTTAACATAGGAGCCTAAAAGAAAAAAAGTTTTAAAAGGCTTCGTCTCTGAAACTGGTTAACTGATTGAAAAAAAAACATATTACAATTATTTTTCATTTGGTAATTTTTTTTCATGCCAATTAGAAATTCAAAATGACTGCTACTGCAGAACTTATTTAACAAGGGATGCAATGGTTAAAAGTTTTCTTGTATTCTTCTCTGATACCGGTTAACCAATTGAAACAAAATTTACTACTTAATATTGTTTGGATGGTCCTCTATAAATATTTGTCTTGTTTATGCCAATTGGAAATTGAAAATAGCCATCACCACAGAACAGTTTAACATAGGACCCTATGGGAAACAAACGTAAAAGTCCACTAGTAGCTGATTTCTTACTTGAAATTTTCAGTGTGATTCTACTGATAGTCTGACGTCAGAAGTAAATATTTTATTCGACAACATGTTGACTCTTAAAGGGAAACTTCACAAAAAAATGAAAATTTGATATGTTATTCTTTTCAATAAAATGAAATATGCCTTTTGATGTTTTATTGTATTCTTCTAGAGTGGATTTTAAGTGATAAAATTGTGTATAATGGGGCTGCCATATTAACAGTATTTACCACAAGATTGATTTATTTATATAATTATTTTTAAACGTAAAATAAAATTCCGTAGATAATTTTGCACATCTTGAAATGGCAGTTGCTCCTGGACGCGAAAATTATACTGGTAAATCATTTCTCGTTTATGAAGGTTAATTAACAGAATTAGCACGTAAACAAATAGGATGTTTATTGCAATTACTAGAACATTTGACACTGACTCTGAAGTATGAATATTCTGAGATTTTCAAAAGCTAACCAGGTTAAAGGTTCATCATGTAATTTTGAAATTAGAACGACACCTCCCTCTCCTGCCAAGGACAGGTATTTGAATACACAGAAGTGTGAAACACAGGATGTAATTTTGTATACAAGATTTTGAATACCTTTAGGATGCCAGGTCACAGGAAACGTAAAACTGACACATTGACACAAATTAACACATGTAAAATTTTGAAACTGTGTTGCACACATGCACAATAAATGTTACCAGCAATAATAATAGTATAAAAAAAATTAATAAATGTACTAATCATGAACTGAAATTTTGATGTGTAAAAACAGAGTATTTAAAAACTTTCATTTAATGACCCTTATTTCTCAAACAGTCAACTTCACAAACATTTTGTATAAAAAAGTTTCGTTCAATAAGTTGAAAATAATAATACAAATAATTTTCAATTTATTTCATATTTATGGACAAAACTCAAACTAATATTTGAGGAAAAATGAGGTCATTTTACCATTAAACTATCCATACAACATTCTGCTAAATGATCTTTGCATACGAAGTTGCTGCTGCTGTGGATATAGTATCAAGTAGAACTTCTTGTTACACAAGTCGGGTTTTTTTTGCTTAGATCAGGAAAGCGAAATGTAATCTTGCCAGAACCTCATCTTATAGTACAGCCTTATGTTACTGACCGTTTCGCGTTATTATCATACTGCGACATGAAGGTATTTGGATGTCAAGTAAACTCTAGTATTGCCATCTAGTGACGAGATAGTGACAATATGGCTTACCTCCATAAGTGCAGTTTTACAGGGTATATTCAATGTAGAAACTAAATCATTGAAAATAAAATAAACATCAAGAGGCAAAAGTGTTTCTTTTTATTTGAAGAATAACACATCAAATTTTCATTTTTTTTTTTTCAAAGTTTCCCTTTAATGCTTAATAAAATATTATATATAGGTTCTTTCATACATTTGGGGGAGACCGTGTGATCTTCCACAGGTGATCAAAATTTTCTGACTTTTTACGAGTAGAGCACAGTAGAATCAGTGAAAAGAGGTTAAAGAAATCTTCAGGAGTGAAAGATCACACAGGAAATATCAGATTTATTTGTAAGAGCCTAGAAATGGGTTCTTGGAAATGTTATGTTCTGCCAAACATTTCTCACCTGTTTCGCGGGAGTACAAATAAACTTTAAATTTTTTGACGATTTAAAAATATTGTTCTTAACCTGCAACCCTTAAAATGCATATTATACAAATGAAAAACACAAAAAAGTGCACTTCTAGCCCAAGTCTGACTTGAAATTTTTGGTGCATATTCTAATGATGGCCTGATATTGCAAAACTAATATGGTAAAACATGTCATAATCTAGAACAGAATACAAAATATAAGAAGCAAAGAAACTGGTACCAGGAAACTTTATTTTTTGCAATACTTTACTTGGCTACCTTTATTGTACAGCAAATGTTATGATTGCAGTTCAGTTTAGGCAATAAATTGATATTATGGAAGCAGAGTATTCACATTTAATGAAACTTGCTGAATAATATCCTAGATTAAAACAACATCTGAAAACTAGCAGATTATATTAATAATATTTGCAGACATGTTTATCTGTTTGATTAATGATTGAACAATAATATAATGTTTTCATATACATGTATTACATGTTTATTAAATAACTATTTATAGCCACAGCACAGAGCACATCTTGGATCTCTTGAGAAGAAAAAAGATTATAAACTAAGAGCAGAGTAAGTTTAATAGTACATTTTATGAACAAGATAAATATATTTGTTCAAGACTTTCTGAACATTAATTTAACTTCCACAGTCTTCTGAGCACTATAATTCTAACAGTTCTATTTCTAAATTATTACAGAGAAAAATGGTTTTGCACAATGTTCAAATATACATTCACATAGAGCCAACCTCTTCAATTTTCTGTAGCTGACACATTACAAGGCTAACTTTTCTATCACATCTGTTATAACTTTTTTCCTGTGTTGAGAGTGTCATACTTGCACATATAAGACCACCTGTGTTCAGAGTGTCATACTTGCACATATAAGACCACCTGTGTTGTGAGTGTCATACTTGCACATATATGACCACCTGTGTTCAGAGTGTCATACTTGCACATAAAAGACCACATGTGTTCAGAGTGTCATACTTGCACATATAAGACCACCTGTGTTGTGAGAGTCATACTTTCACATAAAAGACCACCTGTGTTCAGAGTGTCATACTTCCACATAAAAGACCACATGTGTTCAGAGTGTCATACTTGCACATATAAGACCACCTGTGTTGTGAGAGTCATACTTTCACATAAAAGACCACCTGTGTTCAGAGTGTCATGCTTGCACATATAAGACCACCTGTGTTCAGAGTGTCATACTTGCACATATAAGACCATCTGTGTTGTGAGGGTCATACTTGCACTTATAAGACCACCTGTGTTCAGAGTGTCATACTTGCACAGATAAGACCACCTGTGTTCAGAGTGTCATACTTGCACATATAAGACCACCTGTGTTGAGAGTGTCATACTTGCACATATATGACCCCCTGTGTTCAGAGTGTCATACTTACACATATAAGAACACCTTTGTTGAGAGTGTCATACTTGCACATATAAAACTACCTGTGTTAGAGTGTCATACTTTCACATATAAGACCACCTGTGTTAGAGTGTCATACTTACACATATAAGACCACATGATTTAGAGTGTCATACTTGCACATATAAAACCACATGTGTTGATAGTGTCATACTTGCACATATAAGACCACCTGTGTTGTGAGAGTCATACTTGCACATATAAGACCACCTGTGTTGAGAGTGTCATACTTGCACATATAAGACCACATGTGTTAGAGTGTCATACTTACACATATAAGACCACCTGTGTTAGAGTGTCATACTTGCACATATAAGAACACCTTTGTTGAGAGTGTCATACTTGCACATATAAGAACACCTTTGTTGAGAGGGTCATACTTGCACATATAAGACCACCTGTGTTAGAGTGTCATACTTGCACATATAAAACCACATGTGTTGATAGTGTCATACTTGCACATATAAGACCACCTTTGTTGAGAGTGTCATACTTGCACATATAAGACCACCTGTGTTGAGAGTGTCATACTTGCACATATAAGACCACCTGTGTTGAGAGTGTCATACTTGCACATAAAAAACCACCTGTGTTCAGAGTGTCAAACTTGCACATATAAGACCACCTGTGTTGTGAGAGTCATACTTGCAAATAAAAGACCACTTGTGTTCAGACTGTCATACTTGCATATATAAGACCACCTGTGTTGTGAGTGTCATACTTGCACATATAAGACCACCTGTTTTCAGAGTGTCATACTTCCACATAAAAGACCACATGTGTTCAGAGTGTCATACTTGCACATATAAGACCACCTGTGTTGTGAGAGTCATACTTTCACATAAAAGACCACCTGTGTTGTGAGTGTCATACATGCACATATAAGACCACCTGTGTTCAGAGTGTCATACTTGCACATATAAGACCACCTGTGTTGTGAGTGTCATACTTGCACTTATAAGACCACCTGTGTTCAGAGTGTCATACTTCCACATAAAAGACCACATGTGTTCAGAGTGTCATACTTGCACATATAAGACCACCTGTGTTGTGAGTGTCATACTTGCACTTATAAGACCACCTGTGTTCAGAGTGTCATACTTCCACATAAAAGACCACATGTGTTCAGAGTGTCATACTTGCACATGTAAGACCACATGTGTTCAGACTGTCATACATGCATATATAAGACCACCTGTGTTGTGAGTGTCATACTTACACATATAAGACCACCTGTGTTCAGAGTGTCATACTTCCACATAAAAGACCACATGTGTTCAGAGTGTGATACTTGCACATATAAGACCACCTGTGTTGTGAGAGTCATACTTTCACATAAAAGACCACCTGTGTTCAGAGTGTCATACTTGCACATATAAGACCACCTGTGTTCAGAGTGTCATACTTGCACATATAAGACCACCTGTGTTGTGAGTGTCATACTTGCATATATAAGACCACCTGTGTTGTGAGTGTCATACTTGCACATATAGGACCACCTGTGTTCAGAGTGTCATACTTCCACATAAAAGACCAAATGTGTTCAGAGTGTCATACTTGCACATATAAGACCACCTGTGTTGTGAGAGTCATACTTTCACATAAAAGACCACCTGTGTTCAGAGTGTCATACTTGCACATATAAGACCACCTGTGTTGTGAGTGTCATACTTGCACATATAAGACCACCTGTGTTCAGAGTGTCATACTTGCACATATAAGACCACCTGTGTTCATAGTGTCATACTTGCACATATAAGACCACCTGTGTTCAGAGTGTCATACTTGCACTTATAAATAAGACCACCTGTGTTCAGAGTGTCATACTTGCACAGATAAGACCAATTGTGTTCAGAGTGTCATACTTGCACATAAAAGACCACATGTGTTCAGAGTGTCATACATGACGTACTTGCACATAAAAGACCCCTTTTGTCAGTAAAAATACTAGTAGGCACATTTTAGCCATACTTAAGCAGCAAGAATAAAATTGTGTCAGCTTTTACTGTGAATAATTTTGTACACAAACAGCCCAGTACTATGTAATACATCTGTACTTTTTTTCGCAAGCTTAAGTTGATATGTACATGTACACAATACTATGGTCATAAGGTGCTGATGAATGACCTCAATGTCAGAGTGACTGCATAAAAGATTTTCAATTTGGACAGTTTCTCTGTTACTATGCATTATATATTTTATTTGATGACAATATAATAATAATAACATATTTCTTATGAAGTAATAATACCCCCGCTCGACAGAGTTGGGGTATATATAGTGGTCCTCATGTCCGTTCGTCCGTCCACATTTGGTTTCTGGATGATAATTCAAAAAGTTTACATCCGATTTGAAAGAAACTTTGGGATATTTTTATATATCAGGTTGGTAAGAAGCCTATTGATTTTGGGGGAAATCCGTCAAATTTCAAGGTAGCAGTTCACGAAAAACGTTAGGAATTTTAACAAAAACTTGGTTTCCGGATGATAATTCAAAAAGTTTACATCCGTTTTGAATGAAACTTTAGGATTTTGTTATATATCATGTCGGTAAGAAGCCTATTAATTTTGGGGGAAATCAGTCAAATTTCAAGGTCGCAGTCCATGAAAAACGGTACAAATTTTAACAAAAAAGTTGTTTCCGGACATAACTCAAAAAGTTTGCATCTGATTTGAATGAAACTTTGGGATATTGTTATATATCAGGTCAAAAAGAAGCCTATCGATTTTGGGTGAAATCCGTCAAATTTCTAGGTCACAGTCCGTGAAAAACTAGAAATTTTTACAAAAGCGGGGGTATTAGTGATCGCTAGATCAACTTTGTCTAGTTTTATTTTCCCCAATGATGCAAAATGCGGTGAAGACATTGTTCTATGTCCACACTCCACACTTATTCTAGTCCTGACACTTAAGTACTGCTTGCTGGATGTGTAGCAATTGTTCAATCAGTATTGTACTGTTTCCATGTACCCAGGTCATGAATTGGGGAAGCCCTTTTTATGGGTTGTCAGATTATAATACAGAAACCCTGGTCACATACCATACCGGTGTAAAATGTATGGAGAGTACAATGCTCCTTGCAACATTAAGACCTTGGTTGTATATTTTGAAAAATAGGGTCAACACATTGCACCCATTACAAAAGACTAAATTAACTGTCCTTACCTAATGCTCTATACTACCTCAGTCAAAACTTGATGCACTGCCATATTTCTGCAATTAACTTTGTTTTAAATGTTGCTGGAAAACTTATAGTTAGACATTAAGACACTATTCATTCGTTTTATTGACCAGTTTCATTCTCTGTTTTGGTTCAATGTTTTTAAAACCACATTTACAATTTAGGCAGATTTAGTAAACAATTACATTGAATTCTGTTGCTGTTTATGCTGATACCCCTGTCTGTCGGTTTGTTTGTCTGTATAAACAGTTTATAATTGCTGCAACTCCAAAACATTTCCTCCTACATGATGAATGAACATCTTTAGAATTCTTAAAATTTGTGGGATGTTTGTACACATAATTAAAATGGCACTAAGATCTAGTATTAAATAATATTTTACTAAGTCAATGATTGTTCAACTGTTAATTTTAAGCACATTTGTGTGACCTGCTATCTATGTATGTATGCATCCTCACAAGTCAGGGTTTCTGTGTCCACGAAACAGAATGACAACTGCCAAATAATTGCTTCTTTCAAGCAATTTTATTGGTTGATATTTTGGAGGATTGACGTCATACGAAAATCTTCTAGCCCGGGAATTTCCCAGCTAAGTTTGTCAGGGTTTCGTGGACACATCTGGACACAGAAACCCTGACTTGTCAGGATGGTATGTATGTAGTAAAGAGTTTTGTTTTTTCTGATTTCACTTCTAGTGTGTCAGATAAATTTTTCTAGTTTGACAGATTGTTGTTACAAGTACAAAGGTTTTATTGTGATCAAAACTGGTGTTAATTTCTAAACATTTATTTACTGTTTCCAAGGCAGTTAAAAATGTCCTAAGACACGAGATCAAAAAATGAGCATAGAACTGTTTCACTGTGTTAAAATGTGTTATTGGCTATTTGGGTAATGTGATCTTTTTCTTGCTGGGTTGCTTTCAATGTTTTTAACTAGATATTCACAACTGCAGTATTGACTTCACATAGAAAATGATATGGTCGCCATCATGACTTAGTTGACATACGGAATTACAAATGTCGATTGTTTAGTTTGTTCACTTACCCCCATTCTTACTGAATTTGAACTACCTCTGGATATGACTTATTATCTCAGTTTTAACGCGATTGATGAGACAAGTACCACACGTAGCCTTTCAGAGCACCTGGACACACTGTGAGAGGTTGGTGTTGTTAGTTTGGTTTTTGTGCTGTGTATGTTTTGTTGTTGCCCCCTCTTTTGTTAACCATGGTTTTGTCTGTCCTTGTCATTTCCTGGATACTTCTATGTATCTTCCAATCTTTTTTCTTATAATAAACTATTTTTTTGACAGACATTATCAGAGGAAACAGAATACCTTAAAGTCATTGAAGAGGAAAGCACTTGACAGGAATCCAGATGAATTCTATTTTAATATGGTTAAGACACAGAAAGTGGTAAGTTATTGGTGATACTCAGTATGTTTATAACTGGAAATTATTTCAGGGATGAGTTGACTTATGATTTATAAGTGTTATACATCTATTTTCACCATTTTATTCTTGATTTGCTTTATATCTCAAAATATTTCACCATAGTTTAAATAAGAGAGCAGACTATATTATATATAACAAATGTTAATTTGAAACCTGGTAAATTTGATGTAGAAAAAGATGTGATCCAAAATATGTACTAAGGAGATAACTGTATTGTATTTGAAGATTTGCCAGTAACCAGATATTTCTGACCATCAAATCACCCAATTGATGCCATCAAATCTTCAAATACATTACAGTTATCTCCATTCTAATGCTACGGCAATAATCAACTAAATTAACTCACTAAAATGGGAATTTCTATTTACTGTTAGTTACATCTTCGCTTGTGTTAACATCTCACTGCATCAATCGTGTAATTGATGACATGAAATTATTGACATTATCCAATGAGAATGGACGTTAAATCAATAACTGCATTAGAATTAAATTTTCCAAAATGGCTTATACAGCTGTAAAAAGATAGTAGTTTTCTCCAACAATATGCACTTGAATATGTTATTATTTATAACTATTACACAACAGGATGGTGTCCACCAAGAAAGGGAGAGCACTGAGCCAGTACATACAGATGCTGAAATAAAACTGATGTATTCACAAGACCAGAGATATGTCAATATGAAAAGAACGTCAGAACTGAAGGTAGGAAGATGTATTGGTTTTCATTGACAATAAACACTGCTAGTGACAAATATCCATCTGTAGTTCATATTAGCAGACAGATAACATATGTTTCTTTGCAACAACTGTAATCAAAGTACAGACTGCACTGGTGGAGGTTACTAATTCATGAAAATAAATTTAGCAATCCTCACTAGTTATATTTATCCCCAGCTTTCCTATGGCAAATTCCATCTTTCTGTAAACCTCAAAATATCATTACCTTTAGGATCTTGAAACATACAAGACAGTATTAAATTGTCTCGCATTAACTCAGATTTTACAAGGTATTAATTTTTCATCTAGATTGGAGTTGAGTACATTCTGCCACAGGGAAAGTCGATTCTGCAACCTCAATGTTGACAGACATATGATTAATAGTATACTAACTACCTGAACCACTAGAGGTCCCCTCTGTTGTTTTAAACTACAGATATAACAGTGGACAAATAAATTTCTAAAAATAATTTTTTACATCACAGCAACAAATGTGCAAGCAGTATGTCAGCTATAACTTCATGGGGGTTATTGTGAGACAGCTCCTTAATTCAACTAGACATGGCTTAAAATATGAAGAATTGAATGAAAGGTTGGGTGTGGAATTATCAACACCATAAAACTAAAACTTTGTGGAATTCTTAGAATTTGAGTCCTCATGCATAGGGCATAGGTTATGAATTTCTATTAAAAAAAGTTCACGCTCAAACGCTTTTAATACTCTTTTGAAAGTGTGTGTGTGTTTGGTAAAGGTGGGTTTTATGCTACTCTAGGTGCAATAGAATATGAGTTATAAAATGACAAAATCAGCCATTTTAATTTATCAAGAGACATCACATATAAAACTATTATACCTCTACCATGTACTCTGTGTACAAAAATGGAAGACCATTGTATAGAGCTAGCCCATCGACATGGGGAGTGTTTTCTTGTCAAATTGCAAAGTGTCTTTTCACAAAACAATAATTAAAGAATTTGCAATATACTAGACTTTAACATGTCATGCATCATGTCCACTTAAAGAAACCTTTCTTCTTAAACAGCATTTCATGAGGTAAACATGAGGTTTGTTGTGTCACTTTTTTGGTCTGTTTTGATAATCAACCTCATGGGTTGTTACGATGGATAGTGACATATTTTAACTTGTATAACGAGAAAAAATATTGGTTAATCAAGAATTAACAACTTTTTATACTTAAAGCAGCTTTTACTATGAATAATTTTGTACACAAACAGCCCAGTACTATGTAATACATCTGTACTATTTTTCACAAGCTTAAGTTGATATGTACATGTGCACAATACTCGCAGTAGTTTTCTTGTGCTTGGGTATTTGCATAGGGAAGTGAAGCAAAAAGTAAAGCTCTGCAACATTCCAAAAAAGTAATCTGAATTGTTGTTGATAAATCAACTTCATATTGATTTTACCATCCCCCTTTGCACATACTCATTAAATTTCTACTGGCTAAAGTTTTATTTATGGTCAGTTTTTTTTAACTTTTAAGTCTATTAAGAGTTTGACAAGATGCAGCAGTCTACATTTATTTGGTCGACTAGTTTCAGCAGTTACCTGCTGTCGTCAGGACAATTTTTCATAAAATTACAGACCTAAAGTACTAGTACTATGTTTTTAGGTATCTAAAATGATGTAACAATATACAATGGTAGCTGTTGACGACTAAAAATAGAATATAAAATTAAAAATGAAAGTGTAAATATTGAAACATTAAAAATTAAAAACATTTTTTTAATGAGATTTATTTAATCTATCGTAAATGCGGTTTATTTTTATTTGTCAATTCCAAATTCTTCGGAAAGTTCATCTAAACAAATGGTTGTGTTTAGAATCATTTTTGTTTATTGGTGTTAGCAGGGTTGTGTCCATTGCCAGTTTTCCTACCGCAGGTCGGGGGTTCTCTCCGGGTACTCCGGCTTCCTCCCCCAATAAAAACTTGATCCCATGAAAAAGCTGAAAAATTGCTGAAAGTGGCGTTAAAACACCATTAAAAAAAAAGGGTTGTGTCCATTATATCCTTAAGAGTTTGTGTGATGAACTGGGATTCCTGGAGTGATATATTCGGATGTCAAAAGGTAGAGATATTCTTCAGATGACTGATTACATTAGATAAATTTCTTCTGAAATTTACGTCATCCCTGAACACTTAATTGAGTTGCAAGTTGGGCACCCCTTCCCATTGGAATGAAATGTTTACTTTTACATTTCCATTGATATTGCACATGCCTACTTAGAACAGTTGTAGGTATGGGTAAAAGAAAGATGTTATGGTAAAAATGACATTAAACAAAGTTTGTTATATAAATCAAAATTGTTTAATTCATATAAATTTTAAAAAACATCTTTTAAAAAGAGTCTAAATAAAATTTTCAAATTCCAAATATTGAAGTCGAATTACTTATAAAACTTTCAATTTTGAACAACAAGAACAGGAACAAATGGAAGAAATTTTTTTGTAAATTTAAAATCTTCAGTTCTACATATATAAAATGCTTCACTGCCTGATACTAGTGTCACTGATGAGCCCAAACAACTATCACATTTGGCTGATTCAAGTTACTGATTTTACATGTCTTAGACAATCTGGTTGCATCATTTTACATATACACCATAGTTCTCTATCCATCAGTTTCTGATTAATTTTTGGTGTTTTCTTCTACTACCTCAATGGTTTTTTTCACTTTCTTGGCCAACGCCTTACCATTACCTTTTCTTTAACCTCTGTTATTTCGGATGCTGAGCTAATTGTAGTTCTCATAGACTTAACAAAAGCAGAATGTTCCGATTTGTTTTCACTCAGTATATTGCTTCTTGAAGATTTCTGGTTTGTTCATTTCATGCTGTTTCTGGTAAAATATCAGGAAAATTCTGCTCTATGACTGCTGCTTCAAAAGGTGGAACACATTTTTTCCTCTTCTTTTTAGGTGGTACTTCTGTTCCCTTCTTGGCCTGGTTGAATGTTGAGACTTTATCTTGAAAAAGTACTGAGATTAAGGCTGAATCAAGTTCCTCTTTTCTTGTTTGGTTAGTTAAGTTTACAGTTACTGATATCTGTGATGTTGATGCTTGGGTTTTGACCATTTCTGGATTAAACGGACAAATGCCGGTTTTACGGAAGCCAGACATTATGTTCTGTGTGGTCATAGAGCTTTTGTAGGCTGTGCTGATCAGTGATGGCAATAGTTGTCTGGTTATTACATTATTAGGATGTTTGTGTAGATATTTGTGCATTTCACAATTCATGCTTTCTTTAAAAGGACTAATTATTGAAACATCTAAAGGTTGGATGAGATGGCTACTGTGTGGTGGAAGAATAAATAGGTGGACATCAGAGTTTTTTGCCAGATCAATTATATCAGTAGTAATGTAGGTTGCATGGCCATCATACAATAAGATCAGGGGCCTCTCTGTTACGTGCACTAGGAAATGGTTCAATAAGAAGTCTTTGAATATCTTTGATGTTACCCATCCATTTGGCGATGTATTGAACTTTGATCCTTCAATTTCATTGGAAATGAGTTCCTTTCTCAGCCTTTGTCCCTTATATATGATGTATGGAGGAAGTGTTTGTCCCAGGGCACTCACAGCTGCTACAAGAGTAGTAGTGCTCGACCTACTTGATGCTACACCTAATAGTTGATGCCCACATCGTGACACTACTTTTGGCAGTGTGTTGTCTAGGGATATACCAGACTCATAAATATTCCATATATTTGCTGGTCGATTAAGAATATTATATCTTTCTAAGACCTTTTTCAGCTCAGAAAAATATGAAGTAACTATTTCTGGTGTAATACAACATCCCATGTTTTCTCTTTTTTTGTGATTTACAATTTTCACATCTGGATTCCTTTTTAAAAATCCATAGAACCAGTGTTTTGTTGGTGTTAACTTCAACCCTTCATCCTTTGCCATGTTAGCAGCTATCTCAAGTATCTGCCATCGTGTATAGCCGTAACCTCGATCAGCCATACAGATACAATGCTTGGCAAGTTGGTCCTCTTGATTTAGTGTGAATATAGTTGGTCCTCCCAATCTTACGTCAGCCACTCCGGTATCATTGAGACGACCCCGTAGTGTGCTCTCAGGAATATTGTGTAGTTTGGCAGAGCCTCTAATGGACATTTTATTTGTCTTTACATCTTCAATTGCCTCTCTCATACCCTCATCTGAATAACCCTGTCTTCTTTTCTTTTGATTCATGATCTAAAAAAATTTTAAAAGTAAAGTAATTACTTAAATCATTGCAATGCATTATGGCCGGATTTGTTGTCACTTATTTAATTATTGCAACAGTTGCATTATGATATCCTAATTAGGAGGAATTAATCTAAGCTAGGGGAAAATAGAGGGACACTGTGCCCCGACCTAAAATTACCACCCCCCTGTGCCCCTTATCACTCTAAAGTGCCCCAATTCATTTCTTTTCTAAAATTAAGAGTAATTAAAGTGTTTATAAACCTAATTAATTCATTATACTACTAGTATTGTCATTTCCTAATGAATTTTATTATATAATTAGTGGTAGACAGCTGGGACTTGAACAGGTAACATGGTCAGATTACTTCCAAGTATAACCTTTGATCCTTTTATGGTCTAAACTATACTTCGCAATCAAAAGCACAAGCTGATATATCTTTGAACAGTTTTAAATAAATGGTCACTGGAGACCAGGTTTGAAATTACCAAACGTTAGGACGCATTTCAGTACAATTCAAGCTTTGACCCTTCAAAAATATTATTACCTAACAGATTAGCGTATTCATTATTTTGGTCATTTTGCTTAATTATGATCCAGATTGGGAATAGCTAAAACAAATGATTTTTCATTGCCCTTTGCATGATATATCGTTAAATATTTGTCACAGTTCCAAGTTACAACCACAAAGATTGAAACACAGTAACAAATGGTATTTTGGCAGTCACTTTTCAGTTATTTAAATTGACAAATATATTGACGAAATTTACTTTAAAATGGGATCAAAGGAGCATAACACAAACAGAACACCTATTTAAATAATAAAGACAACAAATGTGCCAGACCTGCAATCATGCACAAAAATATGCAAATACACAGAAAAAGTTCCCTCTTCATGCACCCCTCTATTTTCAAATCCTAGCTGGAACGCTAAAATAATTATCTTTCCTTTAATCAAATTGAAGCTGGTCACTTTTAAAGATTACACAAAAATTCATTTCTTCAAATTGTGAGCAAATGTTGATGATGTGTGTGAACATTTTTTACAAAGAAAGCAAGTGCACTTAATTTTCAATTGGATCACCTCATCTATTTCTGAAAAGTGACCTTGAGGGTAAGTGTATCGATGAGGACCAAAAACAGGTCCACACACAAAAATTTTGCTGTGAGGAAATTACTATTTTATTTCAATAATTTTAGTGCAACTAAAAATCAGATGCATCATTTTGTTTTTTAACTTAAATTTGTTGATAAATTTCATAACAATGCAAACATTTCCCAGAAAGCATTTTGAACTATACTATAGGAGTGTATTTGTTTTCCTTATTATTATAACAATTATTTATTCTCTACATGTAGTGCTGCATTTATATTTAGAGTTAAAGCTGCCGTCTTAATATAGTGCTAATCTTTCTATGTCTTTCAGTATAAATATATATAGCTTTTTTGACAGCTATTGATGTGTTCAATACCATGGTAATGGTAATGGTTTCTAATAATAATATAATATTATGGTAATAGTATCCAATAATAATATAATAATAAGTCAAAAGAAGTTGTTTTTAGTATATGCTTTTATGATCTTTTATATTTTAATTGTCTTAACCTGGCTTAATCATTGGCATTTTTACTCACTAGATGCTTATTAATACCTGCTTTTATACTTTATAAATTATTTTATCCTGCTGCTTTTTACTGACTATAATAGTTGTTTAGCCACATGTACCTGTGCTGTTTATGTATATTGTTTTAGCATGTATGTATGTACATTTTAATATTGTGTCTCTGTTGTTGTCTATGTATGTATGTCGGTTTTAAAAGCTCTGTAGAGCTTGTGTTTACTGTTTTGATACACCGACTTTAAATAAAGCTTTTTGTCTTTGTCTTTGACAATGAGCAAACCTTAACTCTATAGAGAATGAACCGAAATGACAATGACTGAAAATAATTCATAATAGATATTTTAACTAATCTGCGAGGTCATGTTGATCATGGCGGCAGAGAGATGTTCCTTTAATTTAACATGTTAAGTTTAATGAAATCAGAATATATCATCGATGAGAAAGTCATGGTGAGAAACATAATATTTTTAGAATATTTATGAGGGAATTCCAAACTGTCTCAAAAAGTATCGTTGTCTGACTGCATATATAATACAGTATATCTTTGATAATAACGATTTTTGGCAGTTGTAAAGAGAAAAAAAACAAATAAAAAGGTTATATATGAAGGATATGTACTCACCTGTTTAAAACTTTTAGGTTACTTTATTAAATGTTGCGGTGGCGTGAAAGTAAACAAAAATCTATAGGACGTTGTTGCGTGCACTCCGCGAGATCTGAGGTCGGGCTAAAACGCGGAAATGGAAAAACCGGAAACATAAAAACACATATTTTTGTTCATAACTTTTTAACGGGTTAACATAGAATAAACATTAAAATGCCTTTGGAAGATATTTAAAAGATCTTTATGTAGATATATATTTTAATGCAATTAATTATTAATAAAGTACCTAAAAGTTGACCGGAATTTTTTTTTGTGAGTTTGCCTACATCAAATTTTCAGATTAGAACCCAGATTTCTCCAAAAGGCTTCACCCTGGTCAAATAACTGTTAGTGTTTGATAAAGGTTATACATTTAGCTTCAAAGTGATATAAAATATTATTGAAAGAAAAATATAGAAAACTTCGCCGGAAGAGTGCCAAGTATGAAAAGTAAATGTTCAAACTTTCAACTTTGAACTATAATTTCTCAAAGACCTTAATATTCATTCAAAATTTGAATAGGGCCTCATGTTTTCTCTAGAATTAGCTACAAATTGATATATAACTTTTTAAAATTGATCAACAGCAAAGTATAGAAAAGTTGACAGGAAACGTTCCTTGTAGAGCAAAAACTCATCAAACTTAACAGATTTCTCCTAATTAAAGTATGTTTACAAAATTGATTTATGTCAATAATTAAATTACTATCTAAGTTATAATTAACTTCATATATGAAATGGATTTTGTGCAGAGCCTTTCGCTTACCATAATGGAGCCTTGGTAGTTTCATGAAAACCATTGGTGTCTGAAAACTGAATTTTTATAAGAAATTGAGCAGAAATTTTCATATGTTCGAACTCTTCTTATTATCTCTTAATGATATATAATTGTTTTCGGGTATGATTGAGTAGTTAGGTGAAAAACCATACTCTACAATATAGTTCATGTTGTAAGTGATAAAATGGCTAATTTAATATTAAAGAAAATATTTCATTTCGTTTTTCGTATTTGTTAAATCCTTCAAGCTTTAAAATACATTTTGTTGTCCCGATCTAATAAGAAGAAGTAAAGACGTACAAAATGTCATATTAATGCGCGCTTTACCAGTGTCTATCTCGGGAGGATGAATAGATCAGTTCAATTTTTATTTTTGAATTATTTTACTATCTATATGGTAAGCCTAGTATTTTTATTAATGCATTCTATTCTTGACAAAATAAAATGTATTTACTTGCGTTTCTTTTATTAATTAGTTATTTAATTTGATACGAAAAAGGCATTTTAAAATTTGGTTATGTAATATTACATAATGTATTTCATCGCTTCAATTGTATTTCTAAGATTATTTCATGATTTATATTGTAAGCTTTGTAATTTGTTTATGCATTCTTATTTTAACGTGATAAAATGTATTTTTTCTGTTTCTTTTATAAGTTACTAAAATAATTTGATAATAAAAGTGCATTTTCAGATTTTGTTTAACACGCTTGTGACCACTCATCCAGAAAGCCTTGATCTTATTTCTGGATTATTTCATGGTTTATAAGGTAGAAAATGGAACCTTAATGTAGACAATTAGTCAATCTTGAACATTAAATTTAATATTCCTGTGTTTTGTTTATTGATGGTTTCGAAATCCCAATCTCTCGTGAATGATTCGTGTGTGGAAGTGGTGGTTTTAAGAGGGTTTTTAAGAGATATGCATTGTTTATTTGCTAATTGATTATTTATTACCTGACACTGAACTTTGATGAAAGGTAAAAATGAAAGACCAATTAGATATAATACTCGCATAATAAGCCGCTAAAATGCAAATTTAGATTATGATTTTTATACGAAAATTAGATTTTCAAACAGTCATGTACTTTAAAAAAACTGATTTCTGAATCAGTGAAAAATGTCGTAGAAATTAGTAGGGAAAAGAAATTTCTCAATGATAAAAAAAGCTTTAAAGATTTAAAAATTTCGATGTTAAGCTATTTTAACGAAGCAATATATATATATATACATGTAGAATAATACAAAAGAAAAAAATCAGTTACGTTCGAATAAAGGTCATCAACATCATAGAAGTTAATAATCTCATAAATTGTTTTGCAAAATAAGACTCTTCTTCTAATTGGTTTTTTAAAAAATTTTTAATTTTAAATTTTTAAAATTTTATATAGTTCTTAGCAGTGTTTATACACATGAATGCTAGTTTGACGTTTGAAATACATTTGATTGCAAATCTTTTGAAACAATTTTAATACAGTAAAATTAAATCACTTATCGGTATGTTTTCTTTGATTTTCTGAGGACTCGATAACTGCCAATCTTACATTCACATTTTTCCCTCACAGAACCATGTGACTATGGTCATGTATTTTTATTGGTATTATATTTGTCTTTCCAAAACTTTGCTTGTTTTATTAAAGTACTCTTCTCAAAGTTGCGATATTATAATCAAGATGATTATTTCTTGCCTTTCACAATCGTCTATATTTGCAACCTTTTACAGCATACGATGAAATTTTAAATAAAACAAATTGAAAAAAAACTATTAAACCGAATCGGATACACCTATAACTTACAAATCAAACATCTCTGGATATGGGTTTAACCCATATCTTTTCTTGTTTTATCAGAACACAAGTACTGATTATTAAGAATCAGTTGTTTATGTTGATGTTTTATTTTAATTGGAAATTAATAAAGAGTTTATTAAAATTAGTTTAATAAATAAATAAATACAATATTGTTTTTAATTTTAATTAATTAAAATTATTATTACAATAAATGATAGTGCACAAAGTGGTAAGAACATGCAACACAGGAATTACCCAGTTTATTTACAGGGTAATACGCAAAGGAGATTGCAATTACAGACCCATACAAGTCGTCTGGTGAAATATCAACATGATAATCTTTAAGAAGCCCCTAATTAATTGAATGTTGGTTTAATTTAATCATGAAATGTTGGAGAAACGTGAACACCCTATTATCTGACACATATTAATTGTTGGTTACAAATTACAGGTGTCAAAAATTTCAATACTGAATAACAATTACAATGTAATACATGTATACACATAAAACCTTACCGTAGCTGAAGAAGTAAAAAAAACATGAAAATAACGAATTCATATACATATGAAACCATACCATCAGAGAAAAAGTAACAACATCAAAATATAGAAAAAAGTCTTTATAATTTTGTTAAAAAGACTTTAAAATAAAGCAACCATTATCTGAATTATTTAAAAATATTCCAAATCATGCTATATATCATGGTCACATAATCCCATGCATACTCAGCCATCAAAATAGTGAATTCCAGTGTACTACCATACTTAAAAATACCACTTATGAATGTCTTTTTTTACTTTTCTTCTTTATTTATTTTACTGGCGCCCATTCGATCTGGTGACGGAACTACCAGGGTATGAATTGTCCTGGGACAGATTGGTTTGGGGACGAATCGTCAAGAAATCGTAAAACTCTCTTAGCCTTTAGCATTTATTCTATTCAATTCAAATTTTTTATAAGTATATCAATAGTTTAATAGAGAGATGTTTCGAAGGAGTGTAAGACAAAATCCCCCCGGACAAAATCCCTTCCGTGTAATTTAGCATAGGTGGACAAAATCCCCCTCGTTAAATTGTTTGTCTCATTTGCAGTGCTTAATTGGTGACCTTTTAATTAATATGTTTGTGATCAAACGAATATCGTTTACTTGATCAAAACATTCAGTACATCTTGTAGAAAATAGAAACAGGTATGGCTTTTACTAATAAGTTATAATTTTGTAAAATAATGGTATAATTTAGTTCAATAAATTGAATTGTTTGTCCGGTAAATAATAATTAAAGGGATCAAATGGCACAGTTCTTTTATTAACACACATCGTACCACACAATACAAACCATATAGACTTGATGTGTCTCAGTGAAAAAATAATAACCATGGTTCAATCATTGTCTCGTTCATCATTCATCATTTCAAGTACCATGTAAAAAACCTATTGAACAAGATGCACAATACTTATCCATATCATCATAATCAGGGATTTTGTCCGCCTTGTAAATTTTAAGGGGGGATTTTGTCTGCCTATGCTAAATTACATGGAAGGGATTTTGTCCAGGGGGAAGGGGGGGGGGGGGAATTTTGTGTCTGTTTAGTAGTTTGACTTTTGGAGAATTTGGTCCTAAAATTTTCTGTTTCTTTTGTACTGGTTACCACGGGAAATACTTAGCATGGCCATGTTCTTGTAGGAAACTGGTGTATTTCTAGGATTTCTACATATCTACATAGATAAAGTCATAGATATTCCCAATTTGTTTTACAAAAGACTATAGGGTAATTAAGTTTAACCTACTAGTATGTAAATTTTGGCATATGAAAAGATCGACCAGACATCAATTAGGCAAAAAAATATTGAATTTTCTGCAAAATATGTGTTTGTTTATCTTTATAAGAGTATAAATCATTAAGGTTTTATAAATGAATTATGAAGATTTTTTGACTTGAAGTATTTGCACTAGTCTTCCATGGCTAATACATTTTCATATATTTTGCATTTATTACAATTAATTACAGGGGATTTCTTGTGTGTATCGCGTAGTTTTTAGCTCACCTGGACCAAAGGTCCATGTGAGCTTTTGCTATCACTTGTCGTCCGTCGTCCGTGGTCCGTTGTAAACTTTTTCAAAAATCTTCTCCTCTGAAACAACTGGGCCAATTTTTTTCAAACATTGGCCACAATCATCCTTAGGGTTCCTAGTTTCAAGTTTGTACCCAGGGTGTTGATCAACAGACAAATATGGGTACCGTTACTAAAAATAGAACATGGGGGTCAACACAGGTTTTTGATCATTATCTCAAAAATTATAATAGCTATAGAGAAAACTGTGACTTCAAATTGATCAGCACATTAAGGTCTACAATGGTTGCTATTAGTGTGAAGTTGTGTATTGGCTTCTTGTAGGAGTTATTGCTCTTAATAGTCGATTTTTGACAAAATTTTTGGTATTTACAATATAACCTGAAAACTATACGAGATAGAGTGAAACTGTAAATGGCGAAAATGATCAGCAATAAAAGCCCTACAATTCACTTGATTGGTCTGAAATAGTCAAATGACTCCTTATATGAGTTATTGCCCTTAAATGGAAATTTTTTGGAAATTTTCCATTTTTGTCCTGTAACTTTAAATATATAACAGCTAGAGTAAAACTGTAAATCGCAAAAATGATCAGCAATACAAGCCCTACAATTCACTGTATTAGTCTGAAATTGTCAGATGACTCCTTATAGGATTTATTGCCCTTAAATGGCAATTTTTTTTATGAAATTTTCTGTTTTTGTCCTGTAACTTGAAAATTATAGCAGCTAGATTGAAACTGTAAATTGCACAAATGATCAGCAATAGAAGCCCTACAAATGATTTCTTGGTCCAAAATTGCAAGATGACTCTTTAAAGGAGTCATTGCCCTTTCATTATGAATTTGGACAAATGAACAGTTTTTGAATTATAAATTAGTCTATAACACACCTACTAGTAGAGTAAAACTGTAAATTTCTAAAGTACCCTCAAGGACATTACAAACCATTTAATTTTAAGAAATTGTCTGCTTGCACCTTATAGGAGTTATTGTATTTAACTAAAATTTTTGAAGTAATGTTAAGTTTTTGCACAGTAACTTAAAAGCTATAACAACCAGACTGAAACTGTTAATTTCAAAAATTTAAATATAGTTGAAGTCATTTGGATTCCAGGTGAGCGATTACAGGCTCCTGGGAGCCTCTAGTTACTTTCACTTTACACTTAATCAAATTTAACCAATGTTGGAGTAGAATAATTCCTAAAACTAGTAATTTACATAAAATCTTGTGTACATTTATTAAATATTTTATTGACATTGTTGTTTTTGTCTCGCCTGCGATGAAAGTATGGGAATCCAGCGGCGGTGTGTAAACACATTTTGCTTCATATCTTTGTAACCCTAAGCCATTGGTCCATCAAATTTGGTCCATTGGTAGCTTATGATGAGTACTTGCCACTCAGTCACCTGTCACCTGACCTTGACCTCAATTTCACGGTACAGCGACTACGTTAAAGTTTTTGGGTTATGACAGTTCCACTATAACCAGGCATGGTAGGATGACAATATTTGGTATATAGGTTTCTGGTGAATAGTACATGACTGTCTGGTAGGTGTCACCTGACCTTGACCTCAATTTCATGGTCCAGCAACTACGGTAAAGTTTTTGGGTTACGGCAGTTCCTCTGTAACCACGCATGGTAGGATGACAATATTTGGTATATAGGTTGCTGATGAATAGTACATGACTGTCTGAAAGGTGTCACCTTACCTTGACCTCAATTTCACGGTCCAGCAACTACGTTAAAGTTTTTTGATTACGGCAGATCCTCTTTAACCACGCATGGCAGGATGACTATATTTGGTATATAGGTCTGGTAGGTGTCACCTGACCTTGACCGCAATTTCACAGCCCAGCAACTATGTTGAGGTTTATGGATTAGGGCACTTCTTCTGTAACCATACATGGTAGGATGACAGTATATGGTATATAGATTGCTAAGGATTAGTGCATGAGTGTTTCGTAGGTTTCAACTGACTATGACCTCAATTTTACAGTCCAGTGACTAAGTTTAAGTTTTTGGATTAGGTTTGTTTCTCTGTAACGATGCATTGTATATTTTTAATGATAATAATTTAATGCTATTTACGTAATGCTTATGATGTGATATTTTTTCGTAACTGATGAGAAATTCAGGCAAGACATTATTCTGTGTCCACACTTGTTTATTATAAATAGGAACAAGCTCAATTTATTAAAGACTTGTGTTTCTTACGGTCTTGTAGCAATCACAATACCACTGTGAGACTTACAAGTTGTACCGAAAATGAAACTTGCAATTTTCATGGGAGTTGCAAGGTCTGCAAAAAGATTAAGAGAACAGATATGACAAATGCACAAATCACATGATGCTCGAAAACCCATTCCTGTACTGTAACACATGTCACAAAAACACCGCAAAGCAATTAATTCTGACAGCTTTCAATTAATTCAAAGAATTTTTAATCTCTCCATAATTGTTAACAAGCAGTTGACCACAAATAGCACCCAGTCTAATGGTAAATAAAAAAATTAAAAAACAATTGTTTGATTTTATTTGCAAATAAATAAATTAAAAATGCACTGTTTTATATAATGAAACATATGAATATGCATTACAAGTTGTATGTCTGATTACTATAAAAGAGTACCATATTTTCTTTATTTTCTGCATTTTACACTTAGATGTAGTTCAAATACAGTTAAATGAATTCTTGAAAAGAAGTACAAATTAGTCTTGTACATGAACAAAATATAGGTGTCACTTATGAAGAAGCAATTGCTTACCCTGCTTTTGTTTTTTTTATTAACACGGTAACTGTTCATATTATTTAGTTGTATGTTTTCAGTGTTATTGCTTGTTGATGAGGTTTCTGTTTAAAGAAAACAATCTTCTTCACTGAAACTACAATTCAAGGATGGGGCCTCGGTAGCCGAGTGGTTAAGGTAGTTCGTCTACAATTAATCACGTGGTCTGTCAACACTGAAATTGCTGGTTTGAGCCTCACTGTGGGCAGGTTGCGTTCGACTCCAATCTTAATTGGCAAGGATTGCCAGTTTTCTTACCGCAGGTCTGGGGTTTTCTCTAAGTACTCCGGCTTCCTCCCCCAATAAAAACTGGACACCATGATATAGCCAAAAAATTGCTGAAAGTGGCATTAAACAAAATTCAAACAAAAAAACAATACAATGGAAGGACTTGTACATCATTTTTATACTGATTGTATGGGTACTTAGATGGACAAATATTATCCACTAAATAAATGATTCTTTGAAGGCCCTACCAAAATTGATTACCAATCCTTTCTGCTAAGATGGCTGCCAATTATTAGAAAAAGAAATAGGTTTAATGTCCTTACATGTCCAAGTGAGCAAAAATAGACTCATTGGAGCCTGCTGTACATTAAATATTGTCTCATTAGTTATTTTAAACTGATAGTTTTAAGAAAAAAAAAATTACATTCAAATTCATTGTTAACATTGATCAACAATGCAAGGGATGCGATAGATATTAATGTCATTTTATGACAATACTGGGAAAAAAATTGTGTGTGTCTTCAGTATACAGAGAATTTCTTAACTTTATTTTTAATTATTTTACAGAAAATAGAGAAACTTAAAAGCACCTTACATCTGCTTGATAGTGATGAAAAACCAAAAAATAAACACATAGTGTTTGTAGATTCAAAAAAGGATGGTGAGTTTTATTTAATGGTATTTCTGGGGTATGGAGAAGGCATATCTTTTGAAAGGATGTCTCACAATTATAGCGAGCACAGCTGGCAGCGGGCAGCAAAGCTGCATACGAAGAGCAGTGAGCTCTACGGCAATTATGTGACATGTGATCAAAATGAAATCACATGATCAAAATCTGCTTAATGCTGATATTGTTTTTTTTCGTCCGGAAGTTGATATCGTCAAAAAACTGGAACAAAGTGAATGAAGAAAAGAACTAACAATAATTTTAAGAAAGACTTGAAAATACAGTTGACATCGATAAAAAATAAATGTTATATTTAAATCAACAACAAACATTTCATACTATTTTTTTGCAATCTCTAAATCGATCTTTAAAAACTGACAATCAAATTACACTTCATGTGACGTCACAGTTACAAAGTAACCTGGTCCCCTGGTGCAATATTTTTCATTGACGCAAGCTTCACTTTCAAATATAACCCCAGGTCACCACCAGTTTACTACCCAGTTTGATTGGTTATTTTAAACGCCATGTTTGAGCTACTTTTTCCAGCGTTTCGTTCCGTTGGAAATTTAATTCAGAGTACATATTTAAATAAAGTAGCTACCTGCTTCTTGTTTTCCTGCTTTCGAGTTAAACTGACAAATCTCTGTACGTTATTTCCACATTCGAGACATAAATCTATAAAAGCATTCTTTTGATAAACTGTATGACGCAGGACGTTACGTCATAAATGCTTTTTATCGGAGTTACGTCAGTTACTGTTAATAATGACGTAAATTTTGAGGCATTCCGAATGTTGCAAACTGGTCAAAATTTTGACCGGATTCATTGCTGGTGACCTGACTGTATATTCGAACTGGAAGTCCGCTTGAGGTATTGAGAATATTTAGTCAGGATCCCAGACTAAGTTACAAAGAAAGACGTCACGTGACTACTGGAATTTAGAGGCACTTTAAGGGTGAAAGGAAATAACGTCAATTATGAAATGCACATTATATATTGATAATAAAGGACTATATTGTCTGTGCTCGCATTTTGGCAATGCCTACTCCATATTAGGAAATAAAAGATTTAAAATTAGAATAAAAAGTGTCTGTTACATTTATAGTTGGATAAGCCCTAACAGATAGAAGTGGTTGGACATTACATGTATGAAACAAAGCATAAAATTCAATTTATTAAAAAAAAAGTACATCTATATAACATGTTTAAGGGTATATAAAGCTTTCTTTAGACCCTTTATATAATATTTTAACTACCTGTATTGTGTATTTACATGATCCCAGTGGACTTATATTATTCCATCTCCCAATCAAGAATATCTTAAGCATTTAGAGATTTAGAGTTAAACGCCACTGACGAGTCTTGAATATGCGAAAAGCACATATGGTGTAATGAATTTGTCACCTTGGTTATTTTGATAACATTTTGTTGGAATATTTGAGCAAAGCCAAGTGACAGCTTGTCCGCGGGTGGCAGATGGTGAAAGCAATATATAGAAGATTTAAGTGCAGTTGGAGTGAGAAAATTCAAGATCAATACTTTATGACTGGTTTACATTATTTATTTATATTGACACTCAATGACTAAGGCAATTCGTTGGAGTCTGTGTCTATAATTTTGTTGCAAACACTGTCATTTGTATCGGTGCATAATCTTCTAGACTTGTATGTTATTTTTTGTTTATGCTGTATGGTCAAAATCCTCAGATATTCTGTAAAAATTATATATTGGCTGTAACACACTGTTATGTAAAATTGTTAGTGTGGTTGCTTTGCGGTCATGATAAATTTTACAGGAATTGTAAAAAAATTATATTCGTACTTGTATGAACCGAATTGTTTTCTAATATCTTAAAGGGAGATAATTTAATAACCTGTACAATCCAATTAATCCCCAACAGACAGAACAACATAATAGGAAATAAGTTTCTACCATTTTAAAGTTGCATAAAGACATTATGTATTATGTATTATAACTTATACAAATTACATATTACAGTGCATGAAGATTGATGAAGGTGTTTCACACCATGTAGGCAGATAACTCTAACTCTTGACCCAGCAAGTTTCATTTCAGGATGTCTGGTTTAATCATCTGGTACCTTGGTTTTTCCCCTCAAAATACTGGACACCTTTATATAGCTGAAAAATTTGGCTATATATTAAACAGTCAAGTACCATTTTTTAAGATTTTATTTGCTCCTATCAGAGATCAGAGACATGTAATTATATGTCCCTGATCTAATGTGCTCTAGTGATGCAGGATCAGTGTCATACAAGTAAAATAATTATACCTGAAGTTTATTTACTACTACTAATAACTAACAAGCTGATTTTTCTCATGTATTTATCAGTGAAGAAGTTTAATGCTGCAGAATATTTTAACACTCATCCTTCATTGGTTAATAGAACATACAACAGACCTACCCTGGAGATGCTAAAGACAGGATTTCTCAATGATACATTGGATGAGGACACCTTACAGGTTTGTATGATATATACATGTATATCTATTTATGGTTGGATGTAAACCTTTTACCTTTTTGAACAAATCATAATACTTTGTTGGTTTTTTCACTGTAGTGTTGACTTACTGATGTAACAGTAACTGTCAACCAACTCACACAAGTTGTCCCACTTACCGGTAAACGAGTCAGTCTACAAAGACCTTTAACCAACTTAGACTTATGAATCCACAGAGAGCTTTTATCATACTGAAACCTTTCAACACATTCAGACCAGACCTATTGAATTACTTAGACCTGTAAACACACTCAAACCTTTCAGATCAATGAACCTGCTCAGACATATAAACACACTTCTGCCTGTCACCACACTCAGGTTTTCAGCACACTCAGATCAGTAAACCTGCTCAGACATGTGAACCCAGTTGGGCCTGTCAACTTACTCAGACATTTCAGGCCACTCTAACCTCCCAACTTACTCGCATCTCTAAATTCATTCAGATCTTTCAGGTAACTCGTACAATGCAACAAACTCAAAATTGTCAATTGTTTTTGACATGTTATTCCACTTAGGCCCATCAAACAAGACATATATGTCAACTTAGCTAACATATCAACACTCTGGCCCTGATTTCTTAAAAAATTGAATTTAATCCCTGTTTCAGCCAATCAAAATCTTAACAAACTCAAAGTTAAGTTCAAGATTTGACTGGAGTTTGTTTTTGTTTTGAGAAATCCAGTCTTGACCTGTTCAGTGCACTGGGGCATATGATTTAATTTACTCACACCAGTCAACCTTCTCATAGAAATATTTCAGGCTCTGTGTCTGCAATGTTTGTTTGTTTGAATGTGGTTGAGTGCCACTTTATTCAATTTTTTCAGCTATATAATGTCATCATTTTTTGTACTGGGGTATGAAACCGAGCATTCAGAGAAAACCTAACCTTCAGCAGTAAAACTTTCAATCCTTTTCAATTAAGGGTGAAGTCTAGCACACCTTACTCAGGTAAGGCCAGAACACACATTGGTTTTTATGTTGTCTTTTTCTAATTACCTGAGTGCATGATATGAGTGGAGCAAAAAGATTGCAAATTTGATTTAATTTGGATGAATTCTGGAGTCTAGATGATATATTTTTCTGTTCCCTACAAACACTTTTCAAAACTTGTCTTAAACATACATGTAATATGCTAATTAAAGAATACAACAGAACAACAAATTTAATTATATATCATTCTAAAAACAACACACACCACAAAGACTTAAGTTAAATCCATGTTATGTTGTCTGTTTATATGTTGGTATTAGTTGGTTTATCTTTGTCAGATTTGTTTTGGCTGTTGTACAATTGGTGATCCCTTAATATTTCAATCTATTAAAAAATATAGTTATACATTTCTTTACTATTTCGAATTGTTTTAGCTTTTGATCATTCTCTATCTTTAAAATAAATATTTCAGGAAATTACGAAGGAAAAGAAAAAGAAGTATAAAGAATTGAAGAAAAGAATTGAAAGAGAGAGAGAACTGCATATTATATCTCAGAAAATGGAAGTGAAAAAGCATTTATTGGTAAGGTAAATTATATGACATAGAAGCCATGCCTAGCAGTCCATTTTGATTAGTTTGTTTGAATTAATAACCATTTTTCAGCTCTATTGTGGCATCTAAGTTTTATTTTTATTTTGGTGGGGTTTTTTTTTCTTTTTTGTGGGGGGTGGGGTGTGGTGGTGAGAGAAAGCCAGAGTACCTTGTGAGAACCCCATGAACACTGGCAATCCTTGTCAGTTAAGATTGGAGTAGAGCACCCCCTGCCTGATGACAGACTGGAACTTACTACAGATGGCTGATTACCTATTCTGCTTAGTCATGAGGCTATTTCTCAGAATGAGTGACAAGTCTTATAACTTATAATGTTATGGTCAGTAGTGGTAGGCTGAATAGCTGAGAATTTCATTAAAAGAAATCTTTTAGGTGTCTTTTGATTATGATTTATTATGCACCCTGTGTAATTCTTTCTGTAAAACCACTGCAGTAGGTTGTTCCATAAACTGTGATTTTAAATGAGTTTGTTTTTCTGGTTTTGTTATTTTTTTTATGTTCTGGTCAAAGCCAACATTTGTGAGGAATGTTAATATTTAAAATTAAATTTTAAGGTTGATGAAGTACTTTTGTAAAGCCCAGCTGGATTAAACTATGTTAATATTAAAATTGCCGTGAGAAATACAAATTAATATTTTTATACACTAGTGAGTAAGAGATTAAATAATAGTGGATAGTGTTACTAAATATAATTTTTCAGGATAAAAAAGCAAAGAAATTGAAAATTAAAGATGAGACCAAAGAAGCACCAGCTCATTACAGATGGTTATTCAAAAGACAAAAGTGATAATTTTTTTAACATAGATTGGTTACTGTGATAAAAGTCATCATTCAGAAAAGCCTCAGAGTAACAAATCTAAGAAGGGCTGTCCTGGAATTGCTCGTTTATTATATTATATAACAGTGTCATGATATCCAACTATAATTACTGGTAGAAGATTTTCAATTAGCAAAAACAGATAATGTGGTTGAAACAACAAGTTTATTGTTATCTTTCAGAAATAAACTTTTAGAGCAAAAATTTTGTCTTAATTTGTTTGATAGTGCACCTATCAGCAGTATCATGTTATCCAATTTTTATTGGTGGAGGACGCTGTCATACCTGGAGAAAATACCCAACCTTGGTAGGAAAACTGGCAATACTTATCAGATATGGTTGGAGTCGAGCACACCCTGCCTGCAGTAAGATTCGAATCTGCAACCTCAGAGTTGACAAGCGTGTGATCTATAGCAGATGAATAACTACCATAACCACTGAGGCACCTCGAAATTTTTTGAAAACACTATTCAGCATCATGTACAAGTCCTCTGTTCTCTGCATTTACCAACATTGGCAATAGTATTTGAAACCAGTATTGCAAGATGTCATCATCATTAAATTTATTTAGTGTTCTCCCCAGGCCATTTTAGCATCCTGGCAATGTGATGCTATCTGGTTCATATATGATGCTTTCTGAAAACATCCTTTAATATATTTCATAAGAAATGTGATGCTATAATTTCAAAGCAAATGATGTTATTGTGAAAACTGAAAATACCAGGATGCTTTTAAAATTTTCTGGGGAGAACACTGTTATTGCAAATTGATTTTCTCATTTGATTTGGCCTTGATAAGTGAATTATATTCTTGTATCCAAAGATATTTAATGGGTTATTTCTTGATACTTTACTGGTTTAGGTAAGTTCAATATCATGAGGAACTTGTAGAAAAAACTGCCAGCTAAATTGGTTAAAAAATATGTTAAAAACAGAGAAAAAAAGGATCTATATGTGTACATAATTTCAGTCCAGATCTCTGAAACTAAACAGAAAGATAGGGGAATTGTTAGATTTTTTCCAAATTGTCCAGATTTTGGAATCGTCATTTTTTAGACAATGTGCAGGAGACAATACCTATTTTGTGTAATCAACTCTAACTACAGTTTTCAACCAAGATATCTGAAATTTCACTGAATGATTGCAAATATATGGAAATTGTGAACATGTGTAAATAATGCAGTTTTTACAGTCTTAGTTTTCTGACATTCTTACAAATACATTTATCAGCAAATTTTACAAATGCAGTACATTCTTGTACAGCTTTCAACACAAAATGTTACATTAACTACATTTTAACCATTCCCCATTGTTAAGGCATGAATCATATTTAAAGGTGCATGTGCTTTGCAACCCTGTCAGACTAGTGATCTAAATGACAGGGGAATTATATATCCCATGTACCACATTGGTCAAATATATAAATAAATAATGGGTCTTTTGATATTAGGAATGTGGGTAGATAATATCAAGGCGTTGTGTTGCATACCATGGTTGATGACATTTGACCTTGACCACAAGGTCGGTGGGGCCCACAGAGATGGGTACCATCTCACTGATATCTAGTTTTCACAAAATTTGATTGCTTGTAAGTTTTCTAGGAACTTGGTTTACACTATATAACCTGGTTTAGTATGTAGCACCCTTAACAACTTGATCATTATGTGTTGCTAACAAGATTAATCCATGTAACAGTCAATTAAGTATATGGCATAATATGTTTAAGAATTTAAATTATTTCTTAATTAGACCAGGAACCTTAAAATGTCTACAGACAAGCAACACTAATGATTTACACACCATTAAAAAATGGTAGAAAGTGACACAATAACAATCAAATGAAGGAAAACTCTTAATTGGTGTCCATAACCTTTTTTATATAGAACACAAAAAAAAACAGAAAATAGTGCATAACATTTCAAATTCTTTTGTATTCCAATGAATATATTTGAAAAAAAGTGATCTCAATAAGCTACAACTTGTCTCTTGTGCTTACTTAGTAGACATAGTGACAGAATATCTACTATTGATCCTTTTTCACTGTGGATCAAAAGAAACCTTTTTCGTATTTAAACAAGGGGCCTCGGTGGCCGAGTGGTCAAGGTAGTTTGTCTACTATTGATCACGTGGTCTGTCAACACGGAGATTGCGGGTTCGATTCTCACTGCAGGCAGGGTGTACTCGACTCCAATCTTAATTGACAAGAATTGCCAGTTTTCCTACCTCAGGTCGGGGGTTTTCTCCGGGTACTCCGGCTTTCTCCCCCAATAAAAACTGGACGCCATGATATTGCTGAAAAATTGCTGAAAGTGGCGGTAAACACCATCAAACAAACAAACAAACAAGCATATTTAAACAAAGCCAAAGACAGTTCATCTATCAAAACTTTAAATACCCTGACCAACACCAACTGGTAAACAGGAAAGAGTTTCAGTTGCTCTGCAATAATTAACTAATATCAACATGGCAATGTTCATGAGGGGGGGGGGTGTAATTTTCTCTGATTACATAATCACTGTGTATGCGTGAACATTAGAACTACGGAAAAGTTTTTTTTATTAATGGTGCAAACGAGATATGGGTCTACTTTGTGAATATAACCCCCACATGAAAGGTTTGACAACAAAAATTAGAAAAAAAACTTGCATGAAAATGACCAGGTCAACAGTATTTGACATGACTGCCACAGTTTCACATTATAATACAATTTTTTTCTGTCATCGTTTAAATTTAACATATATATTTATATAATTTAATTTGCTTTGTAAGCTGAAATCTGATTGGTCAATTCAAATCAAGCAACCCATATTATAAGAAATAACTTGCATGACCTATGACCTATTCTTACGCTGTTAAAATTCCAATTCCCTATTTTCGGAATACAAGAGTTACTTCCCATTTGCAAGAGTTATCTTTCATAACAGCAGATATCTAGTATTGAACAGATAGGGAAAAATCCCGTTTTTATTTTTTTTTAAATAATGTCTGTGGACTGACTCTTCCAGTACAACTAAAAAAACTGCAGAATTAGTTTGCATATCATAATAAATTTTACTGGATGCCTTGCTATATGTGAATAAAAAAATATTGCAGAAAAACAACTTTTTACCCACAGTAGGTATTATAAAGTACCTGCTCTAAAGAACAGATAACTCTGCAAATGGGAGATAAATCTTGTTTACCGCAAGTAGGGAATAGTTCCATGACATCATCGACATTTTTACTATTCAAATGGTAAAGATTTACAGTTTAAATTAAATTATAAGGAATATTTCAAAATTTCTGAACATGTTATAGGATATAATATGGTTTGGGTCTGGTTACACCATTCATAAACCGCTTCGCGGATTATTAAGCGTAAACAGACCCAAACCATATTATATTGTATAACCTGTTTAGAAATTTGAAGTATTCCTTAAGTAAAACATGTTTGAAGTTACCTGTTATTAATTTTAAGAAGTCTGATTCATAGATTAAAGTAGTGAGTGGTGTCCATGTTGACTTGAACGCATCATGAGACAAACCCAAGTTAAAACTTGTTCACTGTAAATTAATGCATTTAATATTTGTAGAAAATATATTCTTGTTAGACCTTTAAACAGCATAGACATATGGCCTAGATAAAACAGTCATTATGCTGCAGAAGTGGCAAGTAAGTGCTAGAGTTAGTATGATTACCAAACATTTAGAACAGTGAAATGGCCAGGGTCAGGTGTTACTCCTAGGTACACCATAATACATCGGAAAGCCCTTTCAATCGATTCCAATTCATAACAACTTGTCTAAAACACTATCAGTGCAATAGAAACCAAAGTTTCACTACAATGACAGTTTAAAAATCCAATCCAATCAATAGCTGTAGTAAAATGGGATGAGCTTCATTAGTACCATTATAGGTCATATGTACACGAAAAATAGAGTGCCTTTATATTATTGGTCAATATCTGATATAGGATACCTTGTATTGTTAAATATAACAAATAAAATAATGCTTGCTGTATTCAATTCTATTCATACATCAATAAAGTATTAACAATCAACTTTTTAAATAGAAGATGAATAATTAATCTGGTTTAATATTAAAAGTACAATGGAACTTTTATTCTTCACTTATTAGAATATTATATGTTAATATCACCTTGGTATTGTGAGTCTGAAAGCTTTTTGTCGGGTCTTGTGTGTTAAACCCATTAACCACTACCCAGAATGTTCACCTTTTAATAAATTATCAATACTTTGTTATATCCACTACTATCTCAATACATTTGCAAATAAAACTGTCAGCAAAACGATTATTCATAAATTGAACCATTGTGTCTGTTAGGGGATAGGGTCGAGTATCATTGTGTCTGTTAGGGAATAGGGACGAGTACCATTGTGTCTGTTAGGGGATAGGGACGAGTACCATTGTGTCTGTTAGGGGATAGGGCCGAGTACCATTGTGTCTGTTAGGGAATAGGGACGAGTACCATTGTGTCTGTTAGGGGATAGGGCCGAGTATCATTGTGTCTGTTAGGGGATAGGGCCGAGTACCATTGTGTCTGTTAGGGGATAGGGCCGAGTACCATTGTGTCTGTTAGGGGATAGGGCCGAGTACCATTGTGTCTGTTAGGGGATAGGGCCGAGTACCATTGTGTCTGTTAGGGGATAGGGCCGAGTACCATTGTGTCTGTTAGGGGATAGGGCCGAGTACCATTGTGTCTGTTAGGGGATAGGGCCGAGTATCATTGTGTCTGTTAGGGGATAGGGCCGAGTACCATTGTGTCTGTTAGGGGATAGGGCCGAGTATCATTGTGTCTGTTAGGGGATAGGGCCGAGTACCATTGTGTCTGTTAGGGGATAGGGCCGAGTACCATTGTGTCTGTTAGGGAATAGGGCCGAGTACCATTGTGTCTGTTAGGGGATAGGGCCGAGTACCATTGTCCGTTAGGGGATAGGGCAGAGTACCATTGTGTCTGTTAGGGGATAGGGCCGAGTACCATTGTGTCTGTTAGGGGATAGGGCCGAGTACCATTGTGTCTGTTAGGGGATAGGGCCGAGTATCATTGTGTCTGTTAGGGGATAGGGCCGAGTACCATTGTGTCTGTTAGGGGATAGGGCCGAGTACCATTGTGTCCGTTAGGGGATAGGGCCGAGTACCATTGTGTCCGTTAGGGGATAGGGACGAGTACCATTGTGTCTGTTAGGGGATAGGGCCGAGTATCATTGTGTCTGTTAGGGGATAGGGCCGAGTACCATTGTGTCTGTTAGGGGATAGGTCCGAGTATCATTGTGTCTGTTAGGGGATAGGGCTGAGCATCTTTTGAGCAACATAGATTTAAATCAAACAGTTTAATTGTACAGCTGGTCTTCATCCAACTAGAGGCTCCCAGGAGCCTGTAATCGCTCACCTGGAATCCAAATGACTTAAACTATATTAAAATTTTTGAAATTAACAGTTTCAGTCTAGTTGTTATAGCTTTTAAGTTACTGTGCAAAAACTAAACATTTCAAAAAATTTGTTAAATACAATAACTCCTATAAGGTGCCATCCACAATTTCTGAAAATTAAATGGTTTTTAGGCATTGTCCTTTAGGATACTTTAGAAATTTACAGTTTTACTCTACTAATAGGTGTGTTATAGACTAATTTATAATTAAAAAACTGTTCATATGTCCAAATTCATAATGAAAGGGCAATAACTCCTATAAAGAGTCATCTTGCAATTTTTGGACTAAGCAATCATTTGTAGGGCTTCTATTGCTGATCATTTGTGCAATTTACAGTTTTAATCTAGCTACTATAGTTTTCAAGTTACAGGACAAAAATGGAAAATTTCTTAACAAAATTGTCATTTAAGGGCAATAACCCCTATAATGAGTCATCTGACAATTTCAGACCAATTAAATGAATTGTAGGGCTTTTTTGCTGATCATTTTTGCAATTTATTATTTCACTCTAGCTGCTATGGTTTTTAAGTTACAGGACAAAAACGGAAAATTTCATAAAAAATTGCAATTTAAGGGCAATAACTCCTATAAGGAGTCATCTGACATTTTCAGACCAATCAAGTGAATTGTAGGGTCTTTATTGCTGATCATTTGTGCAATTTACAGTTTCAATCTAGCTGCTATAGTTTTCAAGTTACAGGACAAAAACGGAAAATTTCATAAAAAATTGCCATTTAAGGGCAATAACTCCTATAAGGAGTCATCTGACAATTTCAGACTAATACAGTGAATTGTAGGGCTTGTATTGTTGATCATTTTTGATATTTACAGTTTTACTCTAGCTGTTATAGTTTTCAAGTTACAGGACAAAAACAGAAAATTTCATAAAAAATTACCATTTAAGGGCAATAACTCATATAAAGAGTCATCTGACAATTTCAGACCAATCAAGTGAATTGTAGGGTCTTTATTGCTGATCATTTGTGCAATTTACAGTTTCAATCTAGCTGCTATAGTTTTCAAGTTACAGGACAAAACGGAAAATTTCATAAAAAATTGCCATTTAAGGGCAATAACTCCTATAAGGAGTCATCTGACAATTTCAGACTAATTCAGTGAATTGTAGGGCTTGTATTGTTGATCATTTTTGCTATTTACAGTTTTACTCTAGCTGTTCTAGTTTTAAAGTTACAGGACAAAAACGGAAAATTTCATAAAAAATTACCATTTAAGGGCAATAACTCATATAAAGAGTCATCTGACAATTTCAGACCAATCAAGTGAATTGTAGGGCTTTTATTGCTGATCATTTTTGCCATTTACAGTTTCAATCTAGCTGCTATAGTTTTCAAGTTACAGGACAAAACGGAAAATTTCATAAAAAATTGCCATTTAAGGGCAATAACTCCTATAAGGAGTCATCTGACAATTTCAGACTAATACAGTGAATTGTAGGGCTTGTATTGTTGATCATTTTTGCTATTTACAGTTTTACTCTAGCTGTTCTAGTTTTAAAGTTACAGGACAAAAACGGAAAATTTCATAAAAAATTACCATTTAAGGGCAATAACTCATATAAAGAGTCATCTGACAATTTCAGACCAATCAAGTGAATTGTAGGGCTTTTATTGCTGATCATTTTTGCCATTTACAGTTTCACTCTACCTCGTATATTTTTCAGGTTATATTGTAAATACCAAAAATTTTGTCAAAAATCGTCAAAAAAGGGCAATAACTCCTACAAGAAGCCAATACACAACTTCGCACTAATAGCAACTATTGTAGACCTTGATGTGCTGATCAATTTGAAGTAACAGTTTTCTCTATAGCTATTATAGTTTTTTAGATAATGATCAAAAACCTGTGTTGACCCCCATGTTCTATTTTTAGTAACAGCGACCATATTTGTCTGTTGATCAACACCCTGGGTACAAACTTGAAACTAGGAACCCTAAGGATGATTGTGGCCAGGTGAGCTAAAAATGTACAACAATATTTTTAAATGAAATAAAAAGTCACGCTATAAATGCAGTGAAAAAAATTTTTTTTTAATGTCATTAATATAGTTACAACACAAATGAGGTAATGAACCATGCATGTTGCAATAAAAATTATATAATGTAACCTTGGAAGGAACTATATGGGAAATGACAACATCAGGAATACATAATTTGGTACACTACCACGGGTGTCTTGTCATTGTAATCTGTATGTTTTTATGGACTTGAGTCTCGATCACCCAGACACATATATATGCCAGTCTGGGATCACCATGTTGTAATGATAACGAGTTCAATATAAAGATGAATCCAGATACACAAATGCAATTAAATCATCTGACAATCCAGACTATTATGGACTAAGAAGGATAAGTAGCATTGCAGTGCACAAGAACCATAACTCTGCCTACATTTACTGTTGAGTTACTTTGTTATTTTTGTTGTCTGAATAACAACTTTAAATATGCTGGATGAATTTGTATGCAAGTACCTGGCGATGAGTAGAAGTGCACTGTACAAGAACCATTATTCAGTATGTTAATTTTATTTCCTTGGGGCCTCAGTGGCCAAGTGGTTAAACTAGTCCTCTACTATTGATCACATAGCCTGTTAACACCGAGATTGTTGTTTAAAGTCCTACTGCAGGCAGGGTGTGCTCGACTCCAACCTTGATTGACAAGGATTGCCAGTTCTCCTGCTGAAGGTCAGGGGTTTTCTCTGCGCAATTCAGCTTTCTTACCCAATAAAAACTGGATGCCATGATATAGCTGAAAAATTGCTGAAAGTGGCACTGAACATCATTCATAACTAATAATCTCCCTCTATTTGTTTTTTTCTATCCATAAAACCTATTGTCTCTATAGAGCACATCTTAAATACCTTCCAATATATTGACTTCAAACTTGGAGGATGGATGGCTCGTGATGATGAGTACAGTGTTTATCACCATTAGTTTATGTTCTTGTCTGTAACATGTTTGGTCTGTCCTAGTTTTGTCCCAAGCACATCTCGAAACTGTAGACATATTAAGGGTGCAGTGCACCGAATCCATAACTATACCTACATTTTAAATATTAACTTATCTCCTTTAGTTTTTTCTAGTCCAGAAAACTATTTTGAAACCTGCAGGATGGATTTAATTAAAACTTAATATACAGATGCCTGGTGATGAGAAATGTTAGTTCTTTTTGTTTCTATGTAGAAATTACCTAAAAATCATTTAGAGAATTCAGAGTCCAATATATTATGATATTTGGAAATCACACTGTGCCTAATCTGATATTGCAATAACCAGTATATTTATTATAAGTTATACACGTTCATATCCGTAGATATGGAGATTTTAACACCTAAAGTGCCCTAAGTATGCCCTGAGGCATAGCCAAAGGATGTACAGGGTTCCTGAAGGTGTTAAAATCTCCATATCTATGGATATAAACGTGTATAACGAATGTATCCCCAGTATTAGTTTGAAATAATGGACTTTTAGGTACTTTGTAACGTTTTCATCATTATCAAAGAGAGTTTGATTGAAATTTGATTCAATGAGGGTTTTTACAAGGTGTAGGGTCCTACCTTTGGTAGAACTCTACAGTCCTAAAAAAAAACAGTTTTTTTTTCAAACAGATGTAAAGGAAATAAATTTTGGAGCTGAATGTCTTGCAGAGATGTCATAATAGTGTGACGTCGTTGTTTGTCCAACTGTATAGCTTTTGTTTCTTTTTCTGTTAAAAATAAAACAGATTTGGACCTTTTGTTAAAGATTTCATTATCATATACATGACACAAACCAACTACCATTTTTAATATAAACCCATCTTAAGTACATTTGTGTAACTAATGGTTAGCAACACCCGGGTATATTGGTTTTGTAAAGACATGTAACTAACCAATCAAAATCCAGGAATAATACTGATACGGGGATAATATACTATATACTGTCAGCCAGTAAAGAAAAGTTAAATATACTTTACTGCTGCTATTATTAATAATAGTGTACATCAATGAGCATCTTTCAGTGTCCACACTTGTATTTCTTTAAATAGGTTTTAATGATACTTTTAGCAATTTTTGAGCTCAATATAATGGTGTCCAGTTTTTATTCAGCTAGGAAGTTGTAATACATGGTCAACCTCAGTGTTGATAGGCATGTGATCAACAGTAGATGACCTAAACCACTTGGCCACCATGTTAAATGGAACAACAAACACTAGAGAAACATAATGGTAAACTAGCAGGATCAAATATTAACAATCATAACTTATATATTTATTTTAAAATGTTAGGTAGTATTTTTTGTTTTTTTCTTCTTTTTCTTTTTCTTCTTTTTATTTTGACTTTGTTGTTGTGAATTGTCTATAGATAATGTCCCCATAACCATATCAACATCTTCAGCATCTTCATCAATTATTTTTTCTTCCTCTTTTAAATCACCGTCTCCTTCCATAGTAACACCAACCGGAGCTCTTGATTGAAAATGTTTTCTCACTGAAAATTTACAGAAAAATTTCATAAACCAAATACATAACAACTGGAACTTCTAACTGTATTGAGTAGATGGAACAATGACTAGATGGATATAGTACTACATGCTACCAATTTGGTTTGACCTCTGTGAGGTAGTTAAACCACAATGACTGTTCAGCTATGCTACCAATGTGGGTTGACAGCACCTGTTATCTCTGTGAGGTAGTTAAACCACAATGACTGTTCAGCTATAGTGCTACCAATGTGGGTTGACAGCACCTGTTATCTCTGTGAGGTAGCCATACAGCAATGACTGTTCAGCTATGCTACCAATGTGGGTTGACAGCACCTGTTATCTCTGTGAGGTAGTTAAACCACAATGACTGTTCAGCTATAGTGCTACCAATGTGGGTTGACAGGCCCCTGTCACCTCTGTGAGGTAGCCATTCAGCAATGACTGTTCATACCAATGGGGGTTGACAGGCAATAGCCAGACATCAATGACTGTTAAGCTATAGTGCTACCAATGTGCGTTGACAGCCTCTGTTTCCTCGATGAGGTAGCCAGACAGCAGTGACTGTTTAACTAAAGTGCTACCAATGTGGGTTGACAGGCCCTGTTATCTGTTCGGTAGCCTTATACAAATCTAAGACAGTGTATTTGTTCTATGTAATAGTTAGACACACAATTTGTTTTCAAACATATACAGCAAATAAATTACTATCATTGGATCAGACACTTGATAGTTTATAGTCTGTAATAAATGCTACAAATTTCTGACAATCTATCTATATGTTTCACTCACAATACTTTTCATGTTTAGTATGAAAACATCTTAATAAGAATGAACAGAAAAATAAACAATATTTATTCTGTATCTTATGATTCATTAGTGTGTTTTCACTTCATGTGTTTACTAAAAGCACATTTAACATTACCTGCAGCACTTTTCCTAATGTCCCAAACTTTAACTTGACCTGTGTCTCCACCCATGTAACATTACCTGCAGCACTTTCCCTAATGTCCCAAACTTTAACTTGACCTGTGTCTCCACCCATGTAACATTACCTGCAGCACTTCCCCTAATGTCCCAAACTTTAACTTGACCTGTGTCTCCACCCATGTAACATTACCTGCAGCACTTTCCCTAATGTCCCAAACTTTAACTTGACCTGTGTCTCCACCCATGTAACATTACCTGCAGCACTTTCCCTAATGTCCCAAACTTTAACTTGACCTGTGTCTCCACCTATGGCAAACACAAAAGGTGCTTCTTCACAACATTCTACACAATACAACTGTCCCTGTGTATACAATAAAATCAATTAAAATTAGTTATTAATATAGCTGATGTATAACTATTTGTAGGACAATAATTGGTAATGAATTTTGCAAGCACTGATAAACCGCTAATTTGAATAATAAAAGAAGTATAATATCTCTTGATTAAAATGATTAAAATAAGGTATCCTAGCAACAACAACTTTTTGTCAAACCATTAAATACTGAATAAAGAGAATTACAGTATTACAGACTTTTAATGGGTAATTTCTGACAGAAGTAGTTGAGTTTGTTGATGAAACAAGGGAGTTAGAATGTCTGACATGCAACAATCAATACATTGTGGGCACTTTACGCTGGCTTGCTTTCCATTATCCGGTACGTACCGTCCGGATCGGTTCGGGATAATAGAACGTCAAAGGGGGAGACGATTTGTTTTAAAAATGGCGCCCTGAAATCGGTATTGATATACCATAAACATAACCATAAACGTCTTAAAAATTTCACTCTTTCATTCCATTGAAATATTTTCAATGTGATCACAGGTTGTTCTTTTGATTTTCGTCCAAAGCTTAAAATTCTTTTCCACATCACATTTTCCACGTCTGTGTCCGCCATCTTGGATCAAAGTTGGAACCAAAAAAATGACGAATCAGACGTTTCGATAGGTACGGCACGTTCCATTTCAGTTTTGGGAGGTACAACTGGTACGTACCGGGTAATGGAAAGCACCCCTGGTATTTGCATTAAATAAATGGCTACACATTGTGGATTTATTTTTTTAACAGATACATGTACCTATTTGACTTTATCTTTTACAATATACAGTGTAGAAAACCACCATTTAAAAATTCAAGGAAAAATGTCAACAGTCTCAATTTAAAGGTAAGAAGAGTTCTAATGCAAGGCATTGCAAAACAATTTGCAAATATAAAAACTCCATTCTGATCTAGTTCTAGCACCAATGAAGTTTTGTTTATTTGGATGTGTTTCTTATAATCTTGACATTCCTTGCTAGTTTTAGATCTCATTTTAGCACCAAAGGTGGTTTGTGATTCTGTATGACCAAAACTTTGGTATGTATCTCAAATTTTGAAGTGGTTATCATATTACCTTGTCTTTCTTTATCAGTTTTTGATCTCTTTCCAGCACAAAACATGGTTTATTATCATTTTTGTACAAAACTTTGATGTGTTCATAAAAGACCTATATATTCCTTACCAATTTAAGCACTAAAGATGTTTTATATTGGTGTTAATCATATGACCTTGATCTTGAGTTTAACAACTTTTTTCTGAAGCAATTTCCATTGGTTTTCTTTATGTCATTTATTATATGACCTTTGTTCCCAGATTTATATTTTTTTCTAGAGTCCAATATAAGTTTTTTATTCTGTGTCTCATTCTTTAATTATCATATGACATATCATGAAAATCTTGATTGACTTTTACCAGTATATCCTAAACATGGATGAATTTATTATATCAGCCTGGCCCTTCTTACCATTTAAATCTCTTTCTATCACCATGACCCCTTGTTTTTCAATATGTCCAGAATATTTAAGTGTTTATCATAATAACTTGACCTTTCTTACCAGAAATCTCTCTTTAGCATCATTATGTTTATGTCATTCTGTATATCCTAAATTTTAAAGTATTTATGAAATGATCTTGACCTCTCTTACCAGTTTTAAATCTCTTTCTAGCACCAAAGATGGTTTGTTATCCTGTATGTCCTAAACTTTAAAGTATTTATCAAATGACCTTGACCTATCTTACCAGTTTTAAATCTCTTTCTAGCACCAAAGATGGTTTGTTATCCTGTATGTCCCAAACTTTAAAGTATTTATCAAATGACCTTGACCTCTCTTACCAGTTTTAAATCTCTTTCTAGCACCAAAGATGGTTTGTTATCCTGTATGTCCTAAACTTTAAAGTATTTATCAAATGACCTTGACCTATCTTACCAGTTTTAAATCTCTTTCTAGCACCAAAGATGGTTTGTTATCCTGTATGTCCCAAACTTTAAAGTGTTTATCAGACGATGTTGTCACCATTAACCCAGGAACCTTGCTGCTCTGAGATAAACCTACAATAACAGTATTTTGTTATGAAAAAAAACCTGAAAAAATTGTAAAATTTTGTCCTGAAACAGTCGAATGAAAGGAATACATACATGTAGAATTAAGCATAATTTCATGTTTTTAATGGAAGGTAGATATATTTTTCTAATCAAATAATTAGGCCAAATATTAAATATTTAATTTAAATTTAAAGTTGATTTGGTGTGGCTTATTAAGCAAAGGTGAAACATACTTACCTGTAACAGCTTTATTGTGTGCTGACAGTGTAAACACAGGTTTGTCATTTCGTGAGTCCAGGTAATATATAATACCTTTGTCTGTAGAGGCCTGTAATTGATTAAGCAATTATTAAGTAAGCAACTATGTACAGAAAACTTCTAAATAAAATGCAAGATACACAAAGATTTAGTTGCTCTAATGCCGAAAATCCCATTTATTATTTTTCATTATTATTAGCTTTCTGCAATTGAATTATTTTGTACCACATGACAAATTATAAAAAATTGTTTAGCATGCTATTATTGTGAACCTATATTTTCCATAAATAGAGAGCAAGAATCTAGCTAATATTTGGAGAATATTTATGCACCAAATACGAAAAGAATACATATGATGGCAGAAAAACTTTTCAGAACATACTTAACATCCACAAATTACTCTGCTGACCTTGAAAATTAAGACTTTAAAAATTTTGAAAATATAAAAGTTGGAAAAATAGTAATGCAATTTTAACATGGTGATTAAATAGATCCACGATTTTATCACATCAACCAAGGATAAGAATATTGACCTCGGACTTCATTCTTGGTCAGTATTCTCATCTTTGGTTGGTGCAATAAAAGAAAGGAATCGCCATGCTGTAATTGTATATTCTAAGATGTATTTGAGATAACGACCGTATGTTTTTTAATACAAAGTGGGAGATTTTAGGATATGTTTCTTGTTTTTATGTTTTATTTTTACATGACTAAGACAAACAAATGTATATGGATGTTTGGATGTTTGTAGTATTTGGACACTTAAGCAATATTCAACAATATGTCACCACAGTCGAATACATTAATTAGACTCCATGCAAATCACTCATTGCTCTACGCACAGAGAAGTAGCTTGCAGGACTTGCTCTAACCTGATTACTACAGAATCTATGATTTCCCATAATATAATATACATTATATAAATTATACCATATGGACTGTTTTTAAGTCCAGGAAAGACAACACATGTATTAAACAAATAGTCCAGAAACCTAAGAAATTGTATTTTCATTTGCATTACTCACAACAGAAAAATAATGAAAAAAAGTTTATGGACTGGATCTCATGGCCAAAATATTGTCATTTTATATAAAAACAAGTGTGGACACAGAAAAACGTCTCGCCTGCATTCCGCATCAGTAACGAAAATAAATTTCGTCATAAGCATTACGTAAATAGCATTAAATATCAGCAGCGGCCTGTATACAAAATATTGTCACCATACCCTGCATAGTTACAGGGGAACAGCCGTAACCCAAAAACTTTAACGTAGTCACTGGACCGTGAAATTGAGGTCAAGGTCAGGTGGAACCTACCAGACAGTCATGTACTATTAATCAGCAACCTATACACCAAATATTGTCATCCTACCATGCGTAGTTACAGAGGAACTGTCGTAACCCAAAAACTTTAACATAGTCACTGGACCGTGAAATTGAGGTCAAGGTCAGGTGACAGGTGACTGACTAGCAAGTACTCATCATAAGCTACCTCTGGACCAAATTTGATGGACCTAGGGCTTGGGCTTACAAAGATATGAAGCAAGATGTCAAGTGTTTACGCCGCAGCCGCCGCCGCCGCCGGATTCCCATACATATGTATCGCCTCCAGCGACTTTCGTCGCAGGCGAGACAAAAACTACCAAGTTAGCTTTCAAAATTGTCAATATTGACAGAAAGAACAAGGTACCCTTGAGCTACATTTCTACATAACAACATAATTAGACATCATTCCACTATCATTTTGTCAGCTTTTGCATATTTTTTTTAAGAAACACTAATATGAATGTAGGCGCAGCCTTAATGCGAGCATCGCACATTGTTCATGTCGTTTCTTCAGAGCCCCCCTAACAGTGCCTCTATATTCTATTGACGACGTGACGTCGTATCTAATGTGTTGGTGACGTCACAAAACTTCAATTTCAAATACAGCGTTTCAGATTGAAAAAAATTTGTCTGGCATTTTTGTAGTAATTTAAAAAATAAACACTTTAATTTTATCGATGTCAAAATTATTTTTGTCTACTTTTAAATTATATATTTTTTCGTTCGTCTACAATATTTTCTTCTGATAGCTCAGCTACCATCTGAAAATGATTTGTTCATATGGATCACGTGACTTCTTTTACACACACGCATGTAACCGTATAGCTCGCATCTGTGATGCTAGCTATTAACAATCTTACATACAAAGTTGTATGTTATACTCACAAAGAAATTAAAAGGCTTAAATTTATCCCACAAAACTTTTTCTATCTCTCCTTCCAGATCCCAACTTTTAAAAGTGCTGTTTGGGTTCCTACAGTCATAAACTTTCACAGAGCTGAAAATGAACAAATAAATTGAACTAAACTGCAAAACTAAATTTCTATCCTACCTAAAATCTTTACACCCATAAGTCTTGATTTGATATTATTTTTGAGTAATTTGAAATATTTGAAATTGGTCCATTCATCAGGTAAAAACATAAGTCGTCTATTTTGGCAAAATTTGACATGGTTACGTTTATTTAAAGAGAGGTCCATCACATAATAACAGCTACAGTATTACCACTATGAAGCCACCCTAACAACACAGGTTATGATGTTGTTGTAAGATGTTTTTATGCCACTTTCAGCAATTTTTCAAAGGTCATCGCATAAGCTATACACTGGATGAGGAGCCACAATACTTGCTGAGAACCCTTGGTCAGAATACTGGCAATGCTTTGTGAATTCAGGTCAAATTAAAGTAATTTTTGCCTGAAGTTGAACTCAAACCCAAACCACCAGTGTTGAAATGCCACTAATCAATAGTAAGACCTATACCATTCTGTCTTAGAGGCCCCTTTATGATGGCTTTACTTGGACTGATTTAATGACATTGTACTATAAAACTAAGATTGAGCTATCTGATTCTAGGTCTAAATTTATGGAAAGAAAAGTTGACATACTTATCAAAGGAACCTGACAACAAGGACTGCTGTTCAAACGGATGCCATTTCACACACTGCACCTGTACAAGGATAAAGGTAAATAAACTTGGGTATTTTAGACCAATGAATAAAACCTTGGTGACTTTTCTGCTTTTTCAGACTTGCTGTCTTTGGTTCATTAGCTGTATGATACCGCTTTTGTCTGAGAGTTTTAGAAAATTTTAATAATGAAATCACATGATCACTTATTGTTGCAAAATGTGGGATGTCTGCAGTAAATATTAACTGGTACTCTATTTTGGTGTCCAACTCTAATGAGTTATAATTCAGCCATGTAGTGATTACCACCAAATTGCTTGCTTGATTGATTTTAAAATTGATACCAAGTGAATAAATTTTGTCACATAATGGTAGTACATGTATACTGTTTGTACAATTCAATAGTTTTATTTATTATTATTACATGTATTAATATTATCTTCTTCACAGAAAACAAGTTCATAATATTTCATGAAAATACCAATTATCTGATGTATACACACCTTTTCTGAATGTTGGTTTATAGATGTGACCATTTTTCCTTCTGTCAAATCCCACAAACCAATAGTAAAATCTGCTGATGCACTAGCCAATACACTTCTGGAAAATAAATAAATATTTTCACACAGGTCAATTTTTTTGTGGAAAAAATAATGCAGATTGCATGATCATCTCTTTAATTTGATTTGATTGTATTGGTATACTGCATTGATTGATTAATTGGACAAAAGTCTAGTATCACTCGGAACAAGAATAAATTGGAGATGGCAAGGTAAATTTATTGCTTACCTGGTGCCAAACTTCTCACAAAATTTTAAAATGGATTAAGATATAGTCTCTGCTACACCTCATACCCCACTTAATGTATGTGTACAAAAATCATGCTAAATGAAGTAACTCTAAAAATGAAGGAGTAGATAGCCAAAACTGACAACTATTTTTAACTAGTTTTAAGAATATTTAACAAAAATCAAATCCTTTGGCACTGCATGCATCCATTATGTGTATAAACATTCTAAAAAATATAAATGTGGTAACCTTAAAACTGTAGAATGATAGCTGGACAAGCCATGCACCATGATCAGGATGGATGGACCCATGGATGGACAATGGTAAATTAATATGCCCCAACATTTTGTTTGCTGGGGCATAAAGGCCCTTATTACATGTCAAACATATTTTTGTACAGTGTTCTGCTTTTTAATGAAACTACAGCTCAAATTTAAGCTGAACTTTTTTGAGACAGCTCTGTTGTTTTTAGTTTCCACAATATTGATTGGACAGCATGGATAACAATTTGGAGAGTGAATCTACAGAATGATTTTAAAGAAAAATATTAAAAATTTGTTTTTAAAAATTACAATTATGCAAATTCAGCAAAGAATTTCTATCCTGGAATACATGTATATGTTAAAATACTACTTTTCATGTGCCTACAGTTCAAATTTTATTTGGAGCTTTTAAATTATATTGTATTTTTAGTATCCATATTTGTTGGAGGGTTATAGGAAGGGGATATCAGATACACTTTTTGTTGGAGGTATATATACTGAGAATCCTATACACTTTTTGTTGGAGGTATATATACTGAGAATCCTTCATACTGACTTTAGTTCAAATTAGGCTCCATGGTTTCTGCTTATTAAATAAAGATTGGCCTTAATTACTTGTTCTCACAGAAGTCCTGTTAAGTAGGCCATATTTATCAAGCAATCATTAATGCTTAAGTTAATCTTACAACCAATCAAATCAATTATACTATATCATTACTGTTCCTCTAGTAGCATCTATGATTAATCTAAGGTTCAAGTGAACTTGCACAAGAATCCCACAGTCAATCTGACATTAAAACAAATTGACCAGTCATTGACTTTCTATGAAAGATCCAAAATTATACCTTACAGTGGCATTGCAAGATAAATCTAACATTAGGCAGACCTTAGAGTGGCATTGCAAGATAAATCTAACATTAGGCAGACCTTAGAGTGGCATTCCATGATAGATCTAAGGTTAAACTAAACTAATAATGGCATTCTAATACAAACTTTATGTTACAGTGACCTTCGACCTTACAGTCAACTGACCTGACATTGGCATTCCATGATAAATCTAACACAGCATCAGTATGACCATGTCCTCCTGTCTGTAAGATACACATATAACATCAAACAAATAAATAAACAGCATGAATTATCTGTTATAACTAAAAACAAAGAATTGTAAAGATTATTCATTTAATAAATGGTTATGTTTATAGAGCAAATCAATCACTTGATATTAAATGTTCTTAACTTTAGGATAAACTATTTCAGTTGTCTATCTTAAATAACGAAATCATTTAACTGTACTCTCAAATGTAAAAGTGCTATAAATATTACTGCTCCCCTTTAATTCCTAACTGTTTCAATTCTAATCCAGTGCAACAGACACAAAATTTATGTTATTTCTTTATAAGAGAAATTAACAGAAATATACTACGAAAAGACATTTATTTTTAATATTACTGACCTTTTTGTTTTTCTTTTTCTTGGGTTTTTGTCCTAACACTGTGACTGGTTCCATGGAATCTATAACATCCAGGTCCCAGATCTCTATGACTGGTTCCATTGTGCCAACAGCTACAAAGTTGCCTACAAATAATGCTTAGAGTAGGAGTTTATAGTATAACAGCAGCTAATTTTTCAAAAATAACCAAGAATTTATTACATAACAATTTTGGAACAAAAACTGTGTATACATTTAGGATGAAATATCTATTCACTTTAATTTGAAGCTAATCTGATAATTTGTTATTCATGTTATTTAGATGCACATTGCTGGGTTTTCTGTAATCTCGATGTTATTTATTTAGTACTAAGGGAAACAGAAACTGCCATTTTCAAAAGCTTTTCACTGCATATGTATTTTCGACATATGATGTTGACAAATACATGTACATATTATTTATCAAAATAATTCATAATACTTCAAGTAAGATGACATGATTTAACTGTAACATATATATTAATACATTATTTTATAGGACAAATGGATGAACATTCCTTTTATTATTATTTGACCTAGAGTATCATAAACTTTTATTTGATTTGAAAATTCTGCTTAAGAATAATACACAGAACAATGTAACACCAACATATGATTTACTTTAACTGACCTGGTTTCTCTTCACCAACATCAAAGTTCAGCCATTCAACAGCCAATGGGCAAGAAGTTAACATAATGTCATGATGAACATACAAGTGGGAGTTGTCTTCATTGTAAACTAAAATAATAAATAGCATTCTATTGGATATACAATCACATGGAACATCATTCTAAGATTACAAACAAGACATTTAATAAGACTTCTTTGTTTTTCCTCCGCTCTACAGAGAACTTGATAAGCTGCAGAAAATCAACACTGATATTTCATAACACTGTATGTCAAAAAGTTTGAATATATACAATATTGGTAGAATGTCAGCAAATATATTTTTACATGCATTAGAAATATTTGAAATGCTATGGTCTCCTGAGCAGTTCCAGCTGGTGTTGCTTTACTTAGATATGCTTTAAGTTTTCTCACAATGTAGGAATATTGTTTTTATTCTGTCATTATAAAATATATTTTATACTAAAACAGCATGAAACAAGTGTGGACTGTGAGCACGCTCACAAAGGGATACCCCCCTTCGATCCAAGTCTAATTATCTCCCCTGAATAATATCCGACAGCCACGAAAATTCTTCATGCACATCTAAATATGATGTACTTCCTTCATGTAAAGTTTCATCAAAATCTGTCAAGCGGTTTAGGAGGAGGATTTGCGCGTACGAGGTCCCACACTGAATACTATATTTAAAAAGTCTAAGTCCAATTATCTCCCCTGAATAATATCCAACAGCGACGAAAATTCTTCATGCACATCTACATATGATGTACTTCCTTCATGTAAAGTTTCATCAAAATCTGTCAAGCGGTTTAGGAGGAGAAGTGCTTACAAGGGATGTGAACAGACAGACAGACAGGGTGATTCCTATATACCCCCCCAAACTAGTTTGCGGGGGGGTATAAAAAGAGCATTTCTTTCTGAGTTCTGGCTTAAACAAATGGGCATATATATCTAGAGGTAAAAACTCAACATGATTAAAAATATAATTCAGAGATGACAAAAATTAGCTTCTGTGACCTATTTTATCACATTAGCAAAGGACATAAACAGCCATCATTATTGTAAAATTAATAAACCAATAGAACATTCCTATAAAAATCTGATAAACAATTTGAAGTTAAAAAATATCACAACATGACTAATTTGTGACACCAGAGGAAAAACAAAATAAAAAATCAGTTACCTATATTGGAAAAAATAAATGTTCAAATCCATCTTTCTGAAACAGTAGGGGACAGAATGTACCCAATATCAACCCTAACCTTTATTTCTCCACAAGACAATATTGATAAAATAAAAAAACATATCCATACCTTAATATGTCTGATAAGTTGTTCACCAGTTACATCATGTATTACAACAACACCATTTCCATATGTCAAAATATTAACAACCATTTTATCCGTTATTTCCTTTTAATTGACTTTTAGTAGAAAACGACATACAAAGAGGTATATAATATGCCCAGAGTATAGAACGTGCATGATACTGGAATCTGACAGGAGAGATAACTCTGTGATAAGCTATGGTGACCACAGATATTATACTATAAGCTTCTACATACCATATACTTCAAGTGAGCATGCATCTTTTTCAGCTTTGCCTGCCACTACCAAATTATCTGTAGCTCGGATTTCAAAGTCTTCTTCATCACTGTCAAACTGTAAAATTGAACAGTATAAATGTACAATAATGAGACAAACGTAAATATACATGTTATATTTTAGAAAACTTTTTAACTTTTTATTCCTATTGATGATAAAGCCTATTTTCAGTAAAATCAATCTCAAACTCCTCAATAAAATTTGCAATGTTCAAAGGTTATTAGTGTTTAAACTCTAAGACAAAGTACTGAGATCTAAAGACACTTTTATAGTACATGTATTGTATATACATGTATCCACAATTTCAGAAGCAAAGGTATAATCATAGTATTACAGAGTATAAAACTGACTATATTACATCTCCAATGGGGATAGATATATTTACTTATATAAGAATAGTTACAGTGAAGTAGCTCCTTTGAGAATTTGTGATCCTGGAGTAGCTACCTAGAAGTTTGGTACTGAGCCAAACACACTTGGGGTTAATGTTTTTCTCCCTTATTAAACTGCTTCCATTTATTTTTATCAAAAATTTTTCTTTTCTCAGCCATTCAGTTCACATATCTTTTAATACCTAATTCATTTAAACATTTATTCATATTCCTGCCATTGTTGCCATAAATGAAAGTTAAAATAATACTTAAGTGAATTAATGCAGGTAAGGGAACAACTTCTAGGAAGGTGCAATGAATACAACTAAAATAATTTGGAATCCCAGATTTTACTGAAATAGACCCATGGAAATACAATTATGGCCACCCACTCGAATTTCGTCCACACTCAAAAATTCAGCGACTTTCCTTCATTCAGCAATGTAAACAATAAACCCAAGGCTAATTCACTGTTAAAATATCTTGCATTTATTGCTCTGAACAAATGACTCCTCAATAATAAAATCTGGGCTTTTCAACAAAATTACAGTCCGTTAAAGAATCACATTTTCATCACCAAAATTCAAGTGTACTACCATACACAATTCAACCACAATCAGATTTTTGTCACCATTGCCATGGTTACAAAGTAATACATCTAATTAATGAGAAATTTTAGAAATATTTATTGAGTGGCTGAGCAGTTTAATGGTGATTTATATGTATATAACCCCCTGATGTGAATTGGATGCTTTATTACAAGTTATGAATCCTGTTTATAGCTCCTTCAAGATAACAAATTTTCAAAGGAACTACATGTACATTATATGAGGACAATAGATTGACAAAAGAAAACATTTTTAAAGAATACAGTGAACAATTGGATGTTATTAATATATAATATTATCTCTTGTACACTCAAACAAAAAGCAAAATAAAATATGGAATGTTTAAATTATGTGGTATGAGCTAACAAACCTCTCCTTTTAATGTAATGTAAGGATCATCATCTTGTGATGAGAAATAGGCCAAATTTCCTATCCCAGCTAAGGCATCTGTCTCTGAAATCAAATAATAGAGTCTGACTGAGCAAGAATAGTTGAACATGTATATCTATTTACTTACATTTAATATTATTATTAATTGTCAGTTTTTGACACATTTTTTATAACATAATAAATTTTTCATGACTTTACTAGACTAAAGGTGACTAACAAATCTAAAATTTTGATAATTTACAAAAAGAACAATTATAACATTTTTGGTATTTACCATCCTCCTCCTCATCATAATCATCCAAACTGTACTTTTCTACTACATCATCATCGTGTTTTCTTTTTCCCTCAGAGTTTTCTTTAGGTGCAGAAGCACTTTCTACTTCCTGTTTATCTTCGTCGTCTTCTTCATCTTCCAGTTCATCTAAATTCCTATACATTATGAATAAATGGATATATATATATTTTTTTAAGTAATGTTTTGGCCTTCGTGAGTCTAGCAAATTTGTATTTTTAATAAGTTCTTATATTTATTATCAGATCAAGTTTTTTTAGTACCAATAATTGTCCACTTTAGTGCAAATAGTTTATGTTTTCTTCTGGTAATAACAAAAAGTTTGTTGAGCTTTATAATTAGGTTAAATTATAATTTGGTTTATTTAAACATGTTTAAATTTGTTTTTTTAAATGGTGTTTTTCAGCAATTTTAGCTATATCATGGTGTCCAGTTTTATTTGGGGAGGAACCTTGTGTACCTGGAAAAAAAACCCAAACAGCGGTAGGAAAACTGGCAATCCGTGTCAATTAAGAGTCAAGTACACCCTGCCTGCATTGATACTCAAACATGCAACCTCTGTGTTGACAGACCACGTGATCCATAAGAGATCACGACCATCAAGGCCCTTATTTAAACATGTCACTGTATGTCTAAGAATAAAATTATGTTTCCTTACTCTTTTGCTTCTTCAATAAGTCTTTTTAGATCATCTTTGTCTATTTGAATCTAAAAAAAAACAACATTTGTTATAGTCTTTCACATTAAAACCAAACAAGCCTAATTAAATGTTAACATATAAAATATTACTTTGGAAAGGCATTTGTTGAATCATAGACAAATTGACAGTCGACAATAAAGAATTATATATGACACTTTCCATATTTTTTTGTATAGTCCTAATACCTTTCTATTAACCCAAGATTCAGTTAAATGACTTAAAATGTCAGAAATTGGCACTGTAACTGTAAACACTGGAAGCACTTCAGCATGAAACACACAATATTGTCACCTGTAACAAAAGGATGAATATGGATATTTACTCTGGTTTGGAAAATACTGCTATCTTATTTCTGGTCAGGTTACATATGCAAAATATGTCATATTTGATGAAAAGTATATAATAGTATGGTTTAAATAACAAGAACAATTTGTTGTAGGCTGTATTACAGTCTACTAGACAGGTCCCACTTCTTACTGGACTTGAAGCAACCATTTAAAGAATCAAATAATCTCATTTTCCTAGATGTTTCTTCATTTCCATAAATTCTCTTTATTATCTCCATACAGATAATTTGAAGACATTAATCCATAACAATCTTTTAAATATCTCTGACAGTCCCATTTTTTGTGTTTGTTGAAACACTGCATGATTTTATTGTTATTGAATACTTCTAAATTGTAAACAATTTCTTTGAACATTTATTAGACCTATGTATATAGTTGAACCACACACAAATTTTTTAACATCAGGAGATTGTGAAATGTGCCGACTACATTTATACAATTACCCCACCACTGATATTTAACAATAACACTGAAACTAAATACATTTATTATGTCAGTAGCCCTCAACCTTATTCCTCTATTTTCAGGGAATTCGCATCCACCCCCTTTTTCCCATTATGTACAGGGGTCACCACACTCTAAAAAAGTAGGGAGAAGTGACTTCTCCATTTGTACAGGGAGAAGTGAAGTCCTGATAGGATGACTTTCAGTACTTGTAGCCATACAAGATATTAACAAATAAAATTTTCAACTAAAAATATTTGTATAGATGTAGACATAAACATCATACATGAAGTTATTGTAGACATCATAATGTTCCTTACAGTTTGTTATGAACATGCCTTGTTTATCTGGGCAAAAATGTCCAAAGAATATACCTATAACATTATATTAAACCATCAAATTATTCTTCTATTCAGCATACTTCCACTTGCACAAAGCTGTGCTCAAACCTAACAGCTTAATGGGCCACCCATCTACAGAAATTATCATGAGGTCAATAATGACTACCGTAATTGTTTTTTATTTTTTCAATTACAGCTGATATGTTTATCAAAGAAAATAATTAAAATATATACTTTTAAAGAACTTTAAGGTTCAAACCAATTAAAACTTTTTGTTTATCAAAAGGTTATGATTTTTCATTATGAGTTTTTGTATTTTTTTTTTGTTTTCTGTATACTTCTGGTAATTAGACAAATCCAGGAAATAAAGTGGCACATTTGAAAGATGTAAATCATTTGAAAAAAAGTTTAATATGTAAATTCTTTGCAGATTGTATTGGAAATAAGTATTTACTGATAAGGACAAGTGGTAGTCTGGGCAAAACAGTTATACAAGTATCTTATGTGAACAATCCGGCAACTTGAGGGTGGAGATTGTTTAAAATAACGACTTGAGCTTCGCTTTTTGAGGTGCCTTAGGGCGACTTCAGGTCCCAGAAGAGCTATTTTGTCACACACTTCACCCAATGTGGTGAGCCTTGATGTAACAGTACAGCTCTATATCTCCTGTACAATCTTCCCTCCTTACAAAAAATCATCAGACATGATGATTCACAAAATCCCTATGGGTTTTTTAGTTGGGTGCAAATGTAACAGAGCATTCATCATCACTGTTGATCCAACCAATAATTTCTGAAATGCCAGCAAGCCCACTAAGTGATCTAAAGGAGTAATCTGATAGGTCCGATTATTTTGACTGGATATACACTACTAGTATGTCTACCACCTGCTGGAACCCAGGTGGGCCTCTGTTACAATTCCAGTTCTATGGAAAAAAAACCTCCCATTTATTTCATGTTTTTATTTATCATTTTCATTGGTCTTTAACATTTTTTATTGTTATTTGAAATGCGAGGTTTCATCTGTCAGTTGAATTTTCTTGGAGCAAAATTTTTTCAGTTCTGCATATTTTAATCTGTGTAATAAAATGAAACTAACTAACATAAATACCAAGACTTTACCTGTTTTCACTAAATTAAACTATGTTCAATTATGTAATCCATGTTTGAAATAGCAAGGTGAAATGTCACTGGAAGCTGATATTTTGAATTTAACGGTAAATCAAAATAACATAATCAAGATGTATGTAATGGGGGAACGAATTCAATTTGGCCTAAGTGTACCAAAAGTAAAATTTGTTTTGTAAAAACAAAGCCATAAGATAGATTTTAATTTGCTCTGTCTTTCAATGTAATGAGATTGAAGGGGTATCTCAAATAAAGCTTCAAACAGGACTTTAATCTGAATTTTAAAAAATGTTGAAAATAATTATGAAAATGGAGGTTTTATTAATGGAACTATCACAAGGCAACATATGAAAATGGTTAGTGCATACTATCAATGAGAAATAATAGTTCAGCATTAGTCTTAGAGTGTTATGGTTACTAGGTAAATATAAATTGTCGATAATCAAAGCTCTTGGTAAATTCTCTAGTGAAGTTTTAATTTAGACCAATTAGGGGCATTGTGTCGTGGCGAAATACACAGAAATTTTATTTTGTATTACTGTATAACAATTTTAAGAATTATTTCAAGAAGCAGTTATGATTTGTTTTTTAATTTGAAGCATAAAACAGTTTGGAATATATCCGAATTACCCTGTCTGGTTTTGATTTTGAAACTCCACGTTTAACCCAAGAAACACATGGCACAATATTCATTTTCTCTGTACAAAAACAGAGAAGAGTTATATCCCTTCACTGTAAGGTTTTCGGGTGAATCTTAGAACCCAAAGCTAATAATACACTATACCGTACCATATCATCAGTAACTAACTATATTCTTTAACAGTACCAGACTGTCTTATTGTAATATCGTGCTGTATTGTTTTTAATTTAATTAACATTATTACATTGTCTTATCTTGCATATACTCTTACATATGTTAGAATAATTTGCGTTCTGTTAAATTGCGAGGTTTGTGTTATTATTTTTTTTCTCTTAGTAATTTATTTTGTTAAAATACACAAAAGTAAGCACTGCATATAAAGTCGTAACCACCGCATATAAAGTCGTAAGCACCGCATATAAAGTCGTAAACACCACATATAAAGTCGTAAGCACCGCATATAAATCGATACCACCGCATATAAAATCGATACCACCGCATATAAAGTCGAAAGCACCGCATATAAAGTCATAAGCACCACATATAAAGTCGTAAGCACCGCATATAAAGTCGAAAGCACCACATATAAAGTAGTAAGCACCGCATATAAAGTCGAAAGCACCACATATAAAGTCGTAAGCACCGCATATAAAGAAGTTAGCACCAAATATAAAGTCGAAAGCACCGCATACAAAGAACTTTTCATACATAAGGCAGTCATGGCGTTCCATAATAATCAACCAACTTTAACGTTATTCTAAAGTGGCCCGCCTTTTGCGATCATACGGAACTGCATTCAGTCTAGCCCTACAAGTGTCTTCATTCCAATCACTATATAATATGTTACTTCCCTTACATTGTATCGCTTTTTTGCAGCTCTGTTAACAGGTCGATGGGTAAACTGAATGTATTTACTTAAAACTTTTCGCTGTGAAGCTTGCCTGACTAAAAGTTACTGTGAGATATAGTGCTCCCGTTGCGCCATCCGTCTGTATAAATTTTACATGTTAATCTTATCACTTGAAACCATGAGAACGGAGTGAATGATCGTTGGTAGGTCCATTACCAAAAATATTTGCCCTTAATCGGGTTTTCTTAGACGATGAACAAATCAATTGAGAAATAATCTACGTTAAGACGGCTATTCTGATTTAAATAAACTTGCTATTAAGGAGCCATGGAATCTACAATTATAGCCAACAGCCTCATTTCTAATTGGGATAGTATAACTGATTTATAGGTTCCTGTTTCTAAGCAAACTATTCACCGTTAAAGTTATTAAATTGGATGATTCCACTTCGGCAAAACCAGATAATCCTTCTCCTATGCACTGTACGAATATTTGTGCCGTCTTTTAATTTTTACAATTTCTACCACGTGATTTGTGTACTTTGGTGGATTGGCCGATTTATAACGGAACATGACGGTAAACGCAGTAAGCTGCGGAACTGTGCAGCGGACCAAATAACCATATTCTGATGCAATTTTAGTACTGTTGCGTTTAACGTGACCCGAAAGTATATTTAGATCATGTAATCGAAAAACACGAAAATTTTATTAATGTAATACAAAAATTACATTCTTCCATAAACGTCAGATTGCCGGTACAGATGAGCTCAAGCGCACTCATTCTGTACTCGTTGCGTCGTCCAATCAAAACGCCACAAGAACGTCTTTCCTTCTTGTTTAACGTTCTTGTTTCGGGCGTTCTGATTAGATGTCGGAGACGATGCAGAGTTTTAAACAATGGAGAGTCTATTTATGATATCGCATGTTGTTGGTTAACGAAGAAAATTATAGGTACTTTCATGCGCGTTTGTGATCTTCCACTTACGACGGCTTACTCGTGCCAAACAACAAAAAGAAAACAAATTAATTTCGTTTGTACGATTTATTAATTCGTTTGTACAGTTTATTAAATCGTTTGTACGATTTATTAAATCGTTTGTACGATTTATTAAATCGTTTGTACGATTTATTAATCCGTTTGTACGGTTCTTTAAACGTTTTATTCATGTGGTCCCTATGGTACTTGATAATCAATAGTACATTGCCTACTACCTAGATCACGTGGTCCCTATGGTCCCATGATAATCAAAAGTAGATCGTCAACTACCTAGACCATGTGGTCCCTTTGTTCCCTGATAATCAAATGTAGATGACCAACTGCCTAGACCATGTATTCCCTTTGGTCCCCGATAATCAATAGTAGATGGCCAACTACTTCGATATGTTCCCTGATATAATCGTACAAACGAGTTTATAAACCGTACAAACGAATTAATAAACCGTTTAAACGATTAAATAAATCGTACAAACGATTTAATAAACCGTACAAACGGATTAATAAATCGTACAAACGATTTAATTGATCGTACAAACGATTTAATAAATCGTACAAACGATTTAATAAACCGTACAAACGGATTAATAAATCGTACAGACGATTTAATAAACCGTATAAATGATTGAATAAACCGAACAAACGGATTAATAAATCGTACAAACGATTTAATAAACCGTACAAACGGATTAATTAATCGTAAAAACAAATTAATAAACCGTGGAAACGATTTAATAAACCGTACACACGGATTAATAAATTGTACAAACGATTTAATCATCCGTACAAACAAATTAATAAACGCACAAACGAATTAATAAATCGTACAAACGAATTAATAATCGTACAAACGAATTTTTTTTTTCTTTTTGTTGTTTGGCACGAATAAGCCGTCGTATCCACTCGTTATTAAAAAAATCTTTTCGCTAGTTACGCTGAGCTCCACTCTCGAAAAGACATAAACTTTCTATCATTCACAGCAGATAACTCGGTTTTCCCAAAAACGAATGTTAGAAACGAGAAGTCTTTATATTTAGTCCATACAAGTATACATCGACCCTAAGTTCTTTATACTGACCTCGGAATACGTCCTTGGTCGATATACATCTCTCAGTCAATGTAATAAGAGAAGGGCTGTATAAAAGGTCACCGGTTTGTCACACAATTTTCACGTTTGGTTGAATGTCTATAGTTTTACATAAAACCACAGACATAAACCCATTCATATGTCTCTGATTCAAGCACATAGACAATGTTAATTGACTACACTGAAGCTGCCGACTTTTAGGGGGATTGTGTCATATTATGGATACCTAAGATATAACTAAACAGTGTTTGTCGTCATCTAATGGCTTTCGTTTCTCGTGAAATAATTAAATTTAATTCTAAATTCTGTTATCTTTATTAAATGGCAACAGTGCGGGGAGACGAACCTTGCTAGGTTCAATTGAAAAATAAAAAACCCATCATATTGACGTTGGTCCAGAATTTTAATATCACCTTTCTCTATATAGATAATGTCTTGTCACTGAATATCTTTAAGTTCGTTGACTATACTTATATATATACATGTATTATTACGATGTTTATCTTAGGGAGCTTAAGATTAAGGACACTACCGTTTCATTCAAGTTGGTCTCATAACAGACTCAAATTGAATCTACAAACTTAACTCTGCGACAAGCATGGTCATATATCAATATCAATATTTTCATATATCAATATTTTTCTACTTTTGCTATGGCGTTAACATTTCACAAATCATTATTTAAAGGTAATACAAGTTTACTACGCCAGACGCGCGTTTTTTTAAATCGGAAACCCGAAAGAAAGATTTCGATTATACAAGCTCTACAACATCTTCCTCATTTTGATGTTAAATATTTTTGGATTGAACGCCAGTGATGAGCCACAATTTAATTAAAAGCCTATCAGAATCCAGAGTACAGACAATTGTTAAATTTAGCCATTCTTTACCTATCTTTACCGTTACAAAAGCAGTCATATTAATGCATATAAACCGATTGACTAATACTGATTGTTTTACTTTTGTTTAATTTCTTCCAATAAACGTAAGTAAATTATAAAAAATCGTAACCCAAGACGGAACTGTATTAATCCTGTTTATTTGTGCATATTTAAATTACTTCGTATGTTGTAATGCAGGAGCTCCTAAAGGATTGTCTTTGGGAGAGGGGAGAACACCCTAAAGGATTGTCTTTGGGAGAGGGGAGAACACCCTAATGGATTGTCTTTGGGAGAGGGGAGAACAACCTAAAGGATTGTCTTTGGGAGAGGGGAGAACACACTAAAGGATTGTCTTTGGGAGAGGGGAGAACACGTACACTAATAAAAAGCAAACAGAAAAGTCATGGTAACAAGAAGCAGTAACTGCTAGTTCTGTAATATACTTGGGTCATTATCAAAATACGTCAATATTTAATTTCTATTTTCTTGGAAAATTGAGTAACTCATTTGTTTTCAAATGTTATTTAAATGAAACATTCTGATATTCAAATGTGTGAAAAAAATAATAATCATCAACTTTGGACTCGGAAATTTTCACACACAAAATAAGAAGATTAACCCCTTGCTAGTTTGGCAGTGTCCTTTGTGTTAATAAACCATTTTTAGTAAATTACTATACACCGTTGTTAAAGAAAACCTTTGTAAAAGCTTTTTTTCAAAGAACAGCAAAATTTTACTGTGATAAACAAAGTTATACGTCTCATACAGTCGATTTTATCAATTTGGTATCCCAATATGAATGTAACCTTAGAAAAAGGTCATTTCTAACTTACTTTAATTTAGAATTAAACATAACAACTTACTGACTTTCAAGATTTTATAATGTGATTGTAATGTATTAACAAATAAAATATTGTGAAACAAACGGTTAAATATATAGGTTAGGTAATAATTTTTGTTTGAAAATTTATGATCAGTAACACAAGGGACAATATGGTAACACAAAAAGCACAGAGTAACACTAATGACATTAACTTTAAAAAGTATGAAAATTCTTCTTTCATCAAACTTTAACACTTTCTACAATTCCACACAAACTTATTTCAGTTCAATCTTCATGGTAAATTCTAGTTTATCTAAACATCAACAAATGAAAAATTAAGAGATAGTAACACGAATGACAAAACGAGGTAACAAAAAGGACAAGTATTTTACTTTGTCGTTCTTATTTAGTCATAATTAGATTTTTTATGTTTTAAACTAAACTTATTTTTAATTCATTTTGCTATGCCCATGTTTGGGCTCAATATATTCTAAATTATTCTAATTTATGAAATATAAAGTGTAACCACAGTGACTTCTTGTAACACAAGTGACACAAATGTCTATATTGATAGGTGTCATTTCTTTAGTTGGTCCATAGCTAGTTGCCAACTTTCGCTATCAACCTGATACTTTTGTCCGACAAGTTTAGGTTTAGAAAATAAAAAAACATGCATAGTTATGCGTTTTATGAAAAATGGCGAAGAAAACCGACCAAACAACAATTAATTAAGAGCCGAAATTCGAAGGACAATTGCAAATCCGGTATAACACAGAAACAGAGTAACCCGAACCCAGTTAAAACCATGGGTGCACTCATGTGCTCCGGACGAGTAAGAAGTGCCTGCCTATAATTGGACAACCATCGAGTAACTCAGTATCATGTCTAGAAAAATTCAATCCAGGAATAAGTAACATTACCTATGACTCAGCGAAAATGTCCAAAATTTGAGAGAGTGATTTCCCATAACGATCATTAATTCATGATGACGACCATAGAACTTTTGAAGAGAAAAATCAACCTAGCTACAACAAACCGTTGTATGAGTAATTTAGTAGTCAACAGCACTGAGCGGTCTAGAAAATCGGAATATCGATCGAAGGGTCTAGAATAACGTATAAGTTTGAAATGTACACACCATAATGGACCTGCTGGAATGTTGCTGTTGGTGAACGGAATGTTGACAATAGGAAAGTTGAAGTCATCACGTTTGTCGTAGAGACTAGTGTGTAGTTTTCCCGAGTCTATTCTAGAAGTAGGTCTAAGCCGTAAGAGGCTGCCCTTAAAGTATAGATGATATCTTTAATTTCGAGTATATTAAACGTTAAACTTAAACTGCGTAACGATAGTTTGAAGAACGCTAGATAGAACGTGGAATTATCACGAACGTATATCTTGCAGTGTTAACTAGAGCAATCAATTTCATTTTAACAAGCTTTATTAGCAAAGTTTACGTTTAGTAAATTTGTCCTCTGACAGCTAAAAAAGGAACAAAAATCCCAGAATTTAACTAAAAAAGTAAAGTATTACCTAAATAAAATGATAAATGATTTGTCCGTTAAATTTAATAAAATAGGTAATCTTTTCTATAATAGTTTCGTTCATGTGACTTTCATACAAAACAATTACTTACAAAAAGTTATACAAATATAAACAAGTTTTGTTTAAAAATGTCACTTGTGTTACTGATGTTGTCACCTAAGATACACATTCAAGTTAGATTTGTTTGTTCATTTTTGACATATATGTTCAATTAAACATATTCATATTGTTTAAAATATTTGAAGTTTTATATGTTTCCGGTTAATAAATGGCGTTCCTATATGGATAATTCAATTTAAAAACTAGCATTTTTTCAACTTTGTTACTTCATATGTCACTTTAGTTAAATTTTCTCTAAAGGTAATGGTCATGTTTGTTGCCCTTTAAATTTCGTCTTTTGGTATTCATTATGTTCATACGCGGTATTTTATTGTTTTTTGTTATGATTTAAAATCATTTATATCTCGAAAAATGAGAAAAGTATACATTTTTCACTTGTGTTACAAAATCGGTAACTTGTGTTACATTTTTTTTGGTAACAAAAGGGACAATACCACAATGGACATATTCATTGGTATTTCTAATTTTTTTAATGGATTCTCCCTGGCCCAATGGATCAGCCTGATATACCAGCTATATTATTAGATGAAATAGTGGTCACAAGCTTGATTCTGCATTTTTATGTTTAGTGCTTAAAAGGGCAGTAATTTTAAGGACAGAAATAAAATTATGCTATCGCGTTATCCCTTTGATGATGAATTTGATGGAAAGATATCATCATGTTGTCTGCTATAATACCCTTCTGAGAGGAATGAGTACTTCAGGGAAAAACTATTGGTTAGGCTAAGCAATAAGGGAGACAACAATTACTTAATTGTTAATAAACACAGTAACAAAGGGAAGCGGCGAAAAGCACATTGTTGTTACAAAATATTTTTCCAGAATCTATAAATTTTCGATCAAAATGTGTTGTTATTCAACAAAATATGTAACAAAAAGAATTAAAATATATGTTTTCTAAAAAGGTGATTAGATCAATCTTTAATACAACGGCAAAGTCACACGCAGTTTTTACTGAATGTGACCTCTTCAGAGCCAAATGAACTCGAGATATAATCGAAAAAAGTTTCATTTTTGTTGTTAGAAAAATATTTTTTACAATCCCGAAGTACAAAACGCAAACCTTTAAGTTATATACACCACTAAACATAAAGAGTATTGTACTATCACACAAATATCTACAATTTTTGATGAGACACTTTTACTATATTTATTGTTGTATATTGTTTTGCCAGTCCACAATGGGAGACGTCTATGTAATTTAAGGCCGTGAAAGTTCTATAAAACCACTTTTGATACCATATGCTGAGTAAGTGTAAGCGTTTCCCAAATAATTAACACCAGTAGTGTTTTAATAATGTTCTATTATTAGTAGGCATAATATACTAGTTGTTTTTATATTGTATTTTGGACAAAAATGATTCTGATTGCATGTATTATTAGTTTTTCGGGTTACTCACTTTGTTCTGACTGTGCATAAAGGTTTTTAGGTCGGGAGTTTTCTCCGGGTACTTCGGCTTCCTCCCTCAATAAAAACTGGACGCCATGATGTAGCTGAAAAATTGTTAAAGTGACGTTAAATAAAAATTAAACAAACATGGGTTTTTGTTTCATGGTTTATTTGTGACCGTCCATTTACATTAGGTTGTCGTTGTTTAGTAGGTTAACTTGTTATTTTTCTAATTTAAAGAAACATATATTGTATACTTGTTTATTTCTAACTGTAAAAAGAGAAATTATATTGAGATTAAAACATTTTATTTGTTTATTGCCTTTAACTTGGGACTATTATACTTATAGTTATATATTTGTAATACGTGCATTAGAAAAAATAAAAACAAAACTTATACATAAATATATATTTTTTAACACAAAAACGATACAAATCAAATAAGGAAAAAAGGACTGAATGTAAACGATAATTTGTTAATCAGTTTTTATTAAAGCCATCGAGTTCTATCGGGGATATAATTTCCCTGGTTCTATTTATAATTGTTATATAATCTATAACAGTATTCTATATTTAGTATTACACAAATATAAAAAGACACACACCTAAACTAAATGACAGAAAAACAAAGCATCAAACATTTACGAAAATACTAAGGCAAAAAATACCAGGGCAATGACTGGCTTAAAACAGTCAAACACAACGATTTAAAAAAAAAACATTTTAATGCACGAAAGAAAAATGTCAAATTCTATCTACAGCTCGGAAATACAGAGTTTAATGTCACCAAGAATAAAAAATGAGGAGTGTTAAACGTTTATTTTTATAAATATAACGACACATTATCTTGTTGCTTGCTGGAACCATACTGGGATGGTTCCCAATGCTCGACCAACAGAGCAGCCCAGGACATCGGGTGGCGGATATGGGAGACCCTCTCACTGAACGGTTGTCAGGTCATAATACGGAAAGCGTGCCCGCGGACCATAGAGGGTAACGTGTTTGGAGAGTGCCACGCTCCTTGCACGATAAAGACCCCTTTTGTAGATTTAGAAAAAAAGAAGGCTCATTGTAGCCGCTACAAAAGGCTAAATTCTCTGCTTCTACCCAATACTCCGTACTTTTCCAGTAGCAGTTAAAACTGTTCCCCGTGTCCCATTCTACCCTTTTTCCATTAATTGTTTGTTAACTTGTTCCCGTCCTGAATATAGCTGAAATACTGTTCGCTGGACGAAAATCAAACACCCAATCAATCAATCAATCTTGTTGCCGATCCTCCCAAGTCAGGGGTTCTTGGTGCCTTGTCTTAAATTTAAAAGAAACTGATTGGTCCATTGCGGCAATCGGCTATTATAAATCCATATGGTCATTAATAACCTACAAATAAGAATCACAGAATGTACATCATACGTATAGCGTCATGCTTTAAAGCTAGTTCATTTGGACGTAGAACTCGATATTAGGTGAAATTAGACAAAATGATGAAGAACTTTTTGGACTACTACAAAAAAAATCACATAAACAGAATGCAAAGATATATTGTTAAAAGAAGAAACATACTGGTCCTAGTTAAAAGAAACAGAACTGAAGTGTAAATAAAAATATATAGTTGTAAATAAAACTATGAAACCACCGTCGGGCTCTTCTATAAAAAAACGTATACCAGACCAGTCATTTGGGTTCTTAGTATACTCGACCCACAGAGCAGCCGAGCGCGTCCCCGGGCGGCGGATAAGGAAGAGCCTCTCGTTGTGGGTTTCAGGTCATAATACGGTAAGCTTGGGCGCGGACTGTAGTGGGTAATTTGTTTGGAGAGAGCTACGCTACTTGTACGATAAAGACCTTTTTGTAGATTTCGAAAAAGTGTAGGCTCACTCACGGTATCCGCTACAAAAGGCCCCTACCCAAAACTCCATACATTTCCAGTGGTAGTCTTTATTCTGTTCCCTGTGTCCCATCCTACCCTATTTTTCCATTGATTAATTGCATTTGTTTACTTGTTATCGTTCAGAATATAGCTGAAGTATTGCTCGCTGGACGTACAAGCAAACATCCAATCAATCAATGACCGGACGGTCATTAAACATATTATCCTGGTAAATAATTTTTATTAACTAGGAAGCCCAAGCCTCGGGACTAATCTGACTGGACTGAGCTGGTCCCTTTTACCTTCCCATTTCCATGATCGGCTATCGAATAAGATTGTTACTTACTAGTCGTTGCAATAAATTTACATGAGAACAGTAACTCATCATTAGAGGAAGACCGGTGGTCTTGGGTTTTTTGAAATCACGCGGCATCGAAAACAGCAGCTAGGTGTAACCGTGAACCTATAAAATATAGTTAAATTAGTCACAGAAGTAAATCACGGTGTGTTATCCATCGTAAGTGTTGAAAGATCAAAGGGAAATGCATTTTGACGGCAGCACTTACGATGCATTTTACACTTAAGGGGATGCAGGACACCATCCGCCATTTTTGGTGAAAATTTCAGAATAGATAGAACATTTATGGTAAATTTAATAATAATTTCTTTCATTATTAATTTCTCAATTTCAATAAAATTTAAAATAATAATGAAAGTAATGTACATATATTATTACTTCAATTTATTAATGGTTGAAATAAAGGTTTTCGTTTAAATGAGTTTGGTATTGGCAAAAATAATGAAAATGAAATTTTTGACAAGGGAGGTAATTTTGACCAAAAAATGCCATTTTTTAGCACTTTTTGACTAGTTTTTACCCAATTGACAAAAATTTAACTCAGAGACCCCTATTTTTCTTTCCATCACTAAAATGTATACCAATTGCTTGACATTATATCAAAAATTCAGAAAATTTCATTGGACAGAATTTTTGTAATCTTTTATTTTAGTGCTTTTTTATTCTCTTCTCTGTATAGTCTATATGAAAATTTAAAATTTCAGTGCTCAACCACTCGAAAATAAGCTCTGAAACCCCTATTTTTTATTTTGAATTATGATAACTTGTATAAAAAACTAACTATTTGGCGAATTTAAAGAAAATTCATTGACAAATTATTTTCAGTGAAAGTGTCCTGCATCCCCTTAAGATTTTTGTGAAAAAAAAACACTGAGCTTTTAGTAGGATTTCAGAGTGGTGTTGCATTTCCTTACAGCGAGGGGTCTGACTTTTCGTAATATATTACTCTTCTTATACTTAAACAACTGTTTGGGGGGTTTTGTTCTTTGGTTTTTTGCAAATAAGGGGGAGCACGTGCAAATCAGCCACCCCCCCCCCCCCTTTTTGCAACTTCCTTGACATATCCGTATCATTCACAAAAAATAAAAGCTAAGACCTCATTGACAGGTAATAAATAAATTAACTCTTTAAATTATAACTGATTAGAGTTTCTTGTTTGTTTTTTATTCATCCTTCAACGTCGAGCTACGACAGGAGCAAGTACCAGTATAACTGGTGCCCGTGAGCGTTATTATAAAAGATGCGCACATGCGCAGTCAATCTGGTCGAAATGCAGACAATCAAGTACAATAATTACTGTTAAATTCTACAAATATTGATTAAAATCTTGGTTTATCATTGATGACAATGTATATGCAGTTTTAAAATAAAGCTTTAGCATCAGATTAATAGCAACAAGCGCCTAGAACTTTCATTTTGTATGATTTTCCCGTCAGCTGCCATCCATTTTGAATAACTACGCCGGGATATTGCTCATTTCTTATATGACCCTCTGAGGACAATTGCTATTTAGCTTGATTATTATGTTTTTTGTTAGGATATTTCAAGAATTACCTTACGTATGGTCCACAATGAATGTATAATACTAAGTATACAACTTTCTATATGAGGAAAGGGATCCTCGGACTGACTGAAGAAAATCATAACATTATTGATTTTTGTTGAAGAGTGGGTTTCGTTGTGTGTAAAGAAAGCGTTAACAGTGAACGGTAACCGACGACAATAATGAGGAATCCCCGATAATATTGAGGATTTTCCCTTCGTCTGTCAACCTGTGTTTACGTTTTTTTTGAGTGCGCGTTGCACGGACAACTTATTTTATCAATGTTTTGTCATATTCTTTGGATTTAAGTACAAAATCTTGTGAAAAATTGTGATATTATGGCTAATATTTTGAACAAAGATCCACTCGCATACCAGCAAGAAAAGATCGAGTTTTTGAAAGAACTTCATATTTTTCACAGAAATCGTGGGTAAGTTAATTTTATATGCACTAAAATTCATTGTCAGTTTGCTATATGAAAACCTCAGATTTACAATTAAATGTCCAATTATTATTTTGTAGGACACCGTTTGAAAAATTACCGAAAATTGGAGGAAAGGAGATCGACCTGTATTTGTTGTATCGGCGTGTGATCAGCTTTGGTGGACTGCGAAAGGTAAAGTCGGTTTGAATTTACCTCCGTTCAGTCAAATAGTGTATCAATAGAAGCCACGCGCTTCTCTTGTTCTCTGATTATTATTTTGATCTATAAATATAGGCAATAATAGATCGAAGGATTTTTAATGCATTGCCATTTTAAAGATGGCTTCCATGTTGTGGTTGAAGGGGAGGGGCTTACATGTGTATTGCAGGTTGGCAAAATGATTTTATAAAAATTTGACATTTTGTTAGCCTTTCAATTTGTTAAGGTTAACAATTTAATGAGATGCAGTTTCATTTTATTTTAATTGAACACTAAATCAACATAATGGAAATTATATTTATATTGTGTTGAAGTCAAAATTGAATATATAAAGATCAGTTTAGAAAGCAAGTTTTCTGCAGGGGAATAATTTTGCATTATTTGTTTAAAAAATTGAAGCAAATAGTGGATTATAAATTATTTATGGCAAGATGGGTGATAATTTGTTCAGAATGTTTTATTTTTACAGTTTTTCTTTGTTTACAAAATGAGGTCCCAGAAGGGATGTTTTATAAATGTTTGAATTTATTTGCAAGTTTTTTCTTTATATTACATTTTAGATGCATGTGATGAAATTTGTGGAAAAAAAATTAATAAGTAGATATTGATTGTATAAAATTATACTTAGTTTTAATTCTGAAAGTTGATTGAGTTGCAATGTTTTAAAATGACAATAAGAACACATATCAGTTTTATCTATAAGCATCTAATTTTTTTCTCTTTATTGCAGTTATTGAAAAAAAATTAATCATTTAAGAATAGATGGATAAATGTTTACATATATACATGATTCTCACAAAGCTTTTATACTGACAGACATGAAGGGTGCTATGATGTAAACAAAATTATATTAAATTAAATTCTTTTTGTCTTCCTATGTTTATATTTGAATTTCAATACATTTTATTGTAACAACTTATGAACAAAATTTGATGTGTAAAAGTTCATTGTTAATTATAGATTAAAAGTAGTTTAAAATTGAACAGTTGATTAAAAATTGTAAACTACAGTCTGTGAAATTAGCACAAGTCCGCTGGCCCCTGGCCAGTAAAAATCCTTTCGGGCAAGTGAAATTTTGATAAAATTTATATTGAATATATAGGAGAAAATCCAAAAGTTCAGGATTCGGGCAAGTGAGTTGCAAATCCTAATTTCAAGTACTGAAACTACATGTAGAAGTTAGAACATACAGCTTATGGTCATTGATTACACAAGGTGAATTCCAGTTCTATTTATAGGATTGCCCGAGTCTTGTATCAGTATGATCAGTTATAAATGTTCTGTTGGATTTGTCTTGGATATAAAGCAAAAAAGTTGACTTGAACATTACATTTTATTCTTAAAATATATAAAATATGAATATATCTCTTTTTTTTTCTTATAAATTTTTTTACAATCCAGAACAAGGTACATTTGTACATGTCATGATTATAGTAAGTGGATTAAATAAATACATGACTTTTTACACAATAACAGTATATACAGAGCAACAGTTGTACCGATTTGAAAAATTTCTTTGTGTTTATTTAGTTAAAGACTGACCTGTCAAATTTTTTTTTAAACCAATATTTATTATTAATTAAAATTTGTGTGTTATGATTGACACCATGTCCTGAAAACAGCAGAACTTAAATATTACTTGCTGGACAAAAGCAGGGAATATTTTAGGATTTTGAGGGCTTTAGTCACTTTAGCGGATGAGCCCTATAAGCATCTGCTCAAAAACATGCATTCATTGTATTGGTGAAATATCATAGTATAAAAAAAACTATATTCTTTCAATTGCAGTGTATAAATTTGTTTTAAAAAATGATTATGACAAAATGTTTATAATTTTCAAAGAATTTTAATTTTAAAACTTATTTAAAAAGCGTTTGTACATCAGTCGGTTACAATTTTTCATTAAGGGCCGTTGTACTCTTCGTTTTCCATGTGGTAGCCATCGGTTATTAGACGTATCTCGGATATTCACAAATAGCGCGTAATCCATTTGAAACCAGCAAAACATACAAAAAATTAGTTAAATACGCAAAATCTTTGCAATTTTTATTTGCATTACATATTTAATCAAAAGGTGGCACCTGCTGTTTAAAAATATCGAGGTGAAATAATTAAATTTCCTGTTAATTGGCTTTGATGTCATAAAGATGTCGTTTTACACTTGTGTAGAATGAATATGTAACGAAAAGTTTTAGTACTTGGTGGAAATCAGGTGATGAAATTGATTTAGAAATCTATCGTCAATTTTCAAATGATTTCGTCAATGACGAAAGTGGCAAGCGCTAAAAAATTCCCTAGACAAAAGGTATTAATCAGTCAATATAAAAGATGCCAGCGGTCATTTTTTGGAGCACAAATTGTAAAGAGAAAATGTGCGCTGTTTTAAATATTGCTAAGATTTGACTTGCAGTCTCAGAGGTCACCAAATATTGTGTTTGCGCTCAATTTAAACAAATGTCCACGCAAAAATACGAGACTCTGCGTGCCAATATACACAAGGTCAGCAAGGATGAATTGTAACTGAAACAGGGTTTAGTCAGTGAAATAGTATAATAAATCACTTTAATTAGATTGTAACATGCTTTTTGTTTGTCAAAAAGTTGCCGGTACAGTGTCCTTTAGCTGTTGCTCTTGATAAATTTTTGGAATTAAAAAAAAAGACGACATGCAAGACATTTAGTATCACGCAACAGAGCATGCAGAAAGAGGAAAAATAGAATTTTTTGTGGCAATCTCAAGATCCCCTGTGGGAGAGAAAACACAGATTTAATCGTTGTAAACATTACTTGTAAAGGGTATCAAGTGTAGTGTACATGCAGGGATTTACACTAACCTTCGCCAAGACGACTAAAAAATTGCCTGGGTTAAGTAAAGTCTGCTTTTCGATCGTCCATTTGGTGATCTGTGATGCTTTGGATGATATCCGTTTCCTCGGATTTTGCTCTGTCATTCTGAACAGTAGCGGGATGTCTCCTTTCAATTTTATTTCAATATTGGTAAGAAATCTTAAATATTTTTGTTTCTGTGTCATTGTTTATCCTGTTTACGCGCCACAGTTTTAGCTGGGCTCGTCTGACTTTTACTTTGTACATTAAAGCGTAGTGAAAATAATACCAGAAACCAGTTCAAAGCCAAAGAAAATATGAAAATTTTTGGAGGGGATATGAACTCTGGGCTGGAGATTGCAAATACAATGCGGCTAGTGTTGAAATTAGTATTGCAAAGATTTATACATAATACAAATTATTTCTTTGAAAGTAACTTTCAAAAAAGTAAATTTCAATCTTTAAATACTTTTAATATTGCATTTTATGTTTACTACATATTATTATTTGTTTCACAATTATGTCGGGGCCTCAGTGGCCGAGTGGTCAAGGTAGTTCGTCTACTATTGATCACGTGGTCTGTCAACACTGAGATTGCGGGTTCGATTCTCACTGCAGGCAGGGTGTACTCGACTCCAATCTTAATTGACAAGGATTGCCAGTTTTCCTACCGCAGGTCGGGGTTCTCTCCGGGTACTCCGGCTTCCTCCCCCAATAAAAACTGGACGCCATGAAATAGCTGAAAAATTGCTGAAAGTGGCGTTAAAACACCATTCAAACAAACAAACAAACACAATTATTTCTTGTTTTCTTCTGGTTCTATCCTATCATTTTATTAAACTGTTTTAATTTATGGGATAGTATTCTTTTTATTATTAAATATATGAAAACGTGTGGGCGCCTAACTTTTTCACTATGCGCAAAAAGTTACGAGACCAGGTGGCAACCATGATAAAAATGTTAGTGTATATCCATGTACATGTATATATAAATGTTACAAACACAAGCTGGATTAAGTACTAGTAGTTACAGGTAGTAAATGTATAGAGTATATTTATACTTTAGTTTTTTATATGGGCACCTACTAGTAGATAAATGAGATGCTCTAAATATGAATATATACTTACAATTATAGACGTTTGGGTGATCAGCTATTTTGATAACAAGTGAAAGGATATACTTCTATTTATAGATTAGGAATTACCATAATAAATAATCAGTTTTGTATAGTACATGTAAATTTAAAGGTAAACAAAGCCTGTTTATTGTTGATATTTCTGCAAATAAAGACTTTCATTGGATATAAATGTTTATACTAGTACTAGTGTTTTTGACAATTTACCTGAAATGAACATAACAAAATATAAATGTGTTGGGTGCTAGGCATGTAGAATTAAAGCTAGGACATTTTAGTGGAGCATGTCTTTGATGTTCCTGCATCTTTTATATTTTTGCTGAGTGCTTTGCAAGTAAAATTAATTCCAATGTAAATCCGTTCTTGGCAGTGTCCTAGGACTTGTGAATCTGGCATTGTTTGATGCCCCCTGTAAATTTAAAGGCCAGACAATTCACATCCTCACAAGTCAGGGTTTCTGTGTCCACATATGTCCACGAAACCTAGACAAACTTAGCTAGGAAATTCCCTGGCTAGAAGTCACTATTTGGATTGGCTACATCATACCTGAATGTAGCCAATCAAAAGCTCGCTTTCATTCACGACTTGGTTTTAGGGATATCTCAATGTTGATTGTAAGTAAACCAAACGGGGGTGTTGCATAAACCATGTGAAATTCAGTGTATTTTGTACAGTAGTGTTAATAGTTTGTTATTACCGCGTTATTTATTAGTTTCGTTATGTTTTCTCCCCACTCAAGAATGAGTAAGAATGACTACTGCCAAACAGTTGCTTCTTTCAAGCAATTTCATTAGTTGATATTTTGAAGGTTTGACGTCATATGAAAATCTTCTAGCCCGGGAATTTCCTAGCTAAGTTTGTCAGGGTTTCGTGGTCACATGTTGACACAGAAACCCTGACTTGGGAGGATGGACAATTCAGTTAAGCCAGTCGAATGTAACCAATAAATTTAAAGATCATGTGGTCTGTCGGCACTGAAGTTGCAGGGTTCTAGTCTCAATGTGCGCGGAGTGCACTCCACTCCAATCTTAATTGACAGGTTTGCCAGTTTTTGGACCAAAGGTCGGAGTCTTCTCTGGGTACTCTGGCTTCCTCCACAATAAAAACTGAAAGTGGCATTCAGCACCAAACAAAAAATACCAATCAGTTTCATCTTATATTTTTCTCGAAGACAGTTTTAAGAATAAAATATATTTATAAATCAGTGTTTTTGAAACTTTTCAAATCTGTGGTGACTGGTCATGATTTCCCTCTGCAGCTGAGTTTAGGGAGTCAAAATACAATTTCAAGGGTCAGATTTATTATTCAGTTTTAATGACAAAAAACTTAATCGAACAATGTTGCAAACCAGATTAAACAATATATACCACTGCCTTAATGATATAATACATGCATCTGGTGTATGAAAAAAATTTGTTTCGTGTTTAAATATCCTAATACAAATGATGTCAACAATTGTTTATGAAAACAGAATTTGATAGTATCATACATGTGTATCTAACCAGAATTTAAAAGAAGGCAATTATTAAGTGTGACTTTCCAGGAAACTTAGCTAATATAATAAAAATAATGTATGAAAGACAGTTTATTTTTTAACTGTTTAGTTTTCTTTAAGAAAACTACACAAGGTTTGTAGAGGGTAGAGGAATTTAACAGCTGAAAATAACCACAACTGTTGAAACTTTCATAGATATCTGAATGCAAATAGGAAAACATATTTTTGTCAAGTATATGATCCTCAGTATACCAAGGTGGTTCTAAAGCTGATTTCTGAAAGGTTTTGGAACTGACGATTGGGAAAGTTTGCAATTTGTACTTGGTAGTATTTGATCACATTGTTGACCTACTTTGATCCTGCTTCAAAAACAATCGTTTTGGAATAAACTTATAAATTTTATCATTGCCGGTTGACTGTTTATTTGTTGAAAGTGATGCCTTAAATCAAATAAAATGTTTTCGAAGTTTGGGAAGCTTATCGTTCCACGTGTATAAAAAACTGACATTAGTGTTGAAGTTAAAGTCAAAGGATTTCTGAAAGTAACAAACTGGTAACCGTTGAAAATAATTGTTTTCCTTAGACGGCAACACACAAGATGCCAGATTTTACATTTTCCAAAAAGTATTAAAAAGGATCATAGGTGTAGTAAAACATTTTGGTACATAATTTGGTGCATCATGATGACCCTCTGGGTAATATTTTTGGGGGTCAAAAGTGTTTTTATGCACAAAACGTGCGTTAACGGAAACGCTGTAAATCTAATGTGCAGTTCCTCCTACACTACGTAGTGGAATTTGATTGAACTTGCGCAGAATCTTTGTCACATAGTTCCATTGTGCGCCTGATATTAAACATTTTGATCGGAATGACATTTGGGTTTTTTCATAGAGACTTTGTCATTGACATAAAGAGATACCTATTTGTTATTTGCAATGCCACCTACACCACTGAATGGAATTCGATGAAACCTTAACAGAATCATTGTAAAATAGTGACATTGTGCATCTGATGTACAGCATTTTGATCAGATTGATATTTGGGGTGTTTTTAAACTTGTGAAGCAAGGGTATCAATCAGTTTTTCTAGTGTTTTGTCTACTTTTAAATTAGTTTTAGTGCTCTTCTATAATATTTTCTTCAGATAGCTCAGGTACTATCTGAAATCAGTTTGTTCACATGGATCACATGACTGTTTTTATACACGCTCGTGTAACTGTAAAGCTAACGTCTGCGATGCTCATTATTAAAGCAAGGACAGTTCAGTTTAGCTGGTTTTCTGGTTCTAGGACTAGTGATTCTTTTGAATTGCCATTGGGTAATAGATCTCAAATTGAAGCTAGAAGAATTCAGATAAGCTAGTCAATTACAGGTCCTGCTAGTATGACTACATGTAGGTAAATCTAAGCATTGTTTAATAATAATATACAGTACTACAGTAGTGAAATCCTAGTGAACTTGTGTGGGTGTAGTCTACACACAGGTTTAACACATTATAGGAAATTCATTTTACATTTGAACTGATACTACATAGAAGGGTCTCCATATATAAATTCCACTCAAGTGTCACAGATGCTGACATGGTTAGGTTTGAATACAATATACATTATTGCAGATACATATGCACATGACGATGATGTATTATAAATGTAAAATGGTAAAGCTAATGTATCCCAAAACTGCATTGATATTCTAGAATTTCAACAAGTACTAAGAATAGATGCTACAATTAGTTATTAGTTCTTGTACAAGTACTTTAACAGATAAACATGTACTTGTATCTCCATATAAAGTAGAACTTTGATAAGTCGAATTCTCTTGTGTTCCAAGAATGTTTCAAGGGTCAAAATAGGATAAATTTTTATAACTACTAATCACAGTCTCTTGAAATTTGGTATGCAGCATCAGCGTGGCCTCCTATAACATGGGATTCGATTTCAGGTCTGTTGCTCACCTACTTCCTGTTTAACGAAATCGGCCGTTTCTGTCTTTGATTGATTTTTGGTTTTTTATGTTTCTCGTTAATTTCCTTCATGAGGTATGCTTGTTTTGGGAACTAAAACTTGTTTTGAATGTTTGTAGATATTTATTTTATAAATTTTGACACAAATAAAGTTATTTAAGTGTGTAAAATGTATACATCAGTTATTATTTACCTGCATTGATAGCACAAAACCAGTTTGTACCACTTGGTATATCTACCAACCCAGTTATAATTAGAAAATAATTTGCACATTATTTATTGCCGACATTTTATCATCACTTTGATGTTTAGTATTTATTATCAATTAAACCACAATTGTCAACAAAAGTCATAAATGATTTTTAATTGGAATGGTTTTGTTTTATTTTATATTCTGCTTGGTACAGTTCATATTTAAGAAATAGGATTATTACGAGCATGGCTCTATGCGAATTAGAACATAGTCAGACCTTATATTTGTCAATATTTTATTCCAAGCGATGGCAAGGTATGAAATGAAGACAAATATAAGGTATAAAATAAAGACAGTATAAGGTCTCGCCATGTTCTAATTCATATAGAGCCCATTTGCAATAATCTATTTCGATTCTAATATGTCTAACAAATATTTTAAAATTTTGAAGCAGCTCTATGAGAATGCTTTCAGTGGTAATATTGTTTTTTGAAACTATTAACATATAAAAATTGACATATATTCTCGTCATTTTATTAAATATACATACATTGTACCTTTCAAGCTGAAAATATTGAGAGATCTTAACAAAATTGCATTGTTCCAGTTTGAAATTTTTAGTTAAGCGTACATTGTATATGATGTCTGAATTGTAATTGTGACGTCACAGTAGGCTCTGTGCTTATTAGAACCCTAATATGTTCTCAAAGCATATGAAGGACAACATATTAGAATTTTAATTAAAAAACAATGTCTATTTGCCTGTGAAAGCTAATCACGAGTCATGACTTAATTAGTATCTGTTATTTTTATAAATTGACATACTTGTACTATGGCTTCTGTTAACCTTGTCCTTTGTATCTGAAGTTAATTGCTTCGCACTGACTTATAATTTTAGTTCTAGTTATTGGTGACTTACATGAATTTACTATCAAAGGGAGCTATAACAGATCGAGTTTTCAAGAAATCTGTGTTCAAAAACCTTTTTTTTTTTTACAAAAATAAAGCAATAATGACCGGACGTTTAAAACAGTTCGAGAAATTGGTGGTGTTCGAGTTTGAGCTATTGGGGCTATTGCATGTACTCAATAATTAATGTGATTATTGGGGGTCTTTTTTAATTTAATTTTTTTTTTTTAACAATTGCTTCTGATTTTTGATCTCACTACATGTATTTGATTGTTCAGAACAGTAGTTATTATAAAAAAAAACATTAACAATTAAATTACTTATGTTTAATTGTTTATGAGAGCTTCATAATTATTTTTTGAATTCAATACATGTTATTTTGAATCCAGAGAGGTTTTAAACAAATGTTTTGATGATAAGCTGCCTTGCATTGTTTTCCATACTGTTCTGAACCAGTAGTCTATGCCCTTGTATTTGGTTTTTTTAATTTTTAGTTTATTGTTGTCTTTAGGTGATTAGTTGCTGTTTTAAGTTATAATTTATGAGTTACATGTATGTGTTTGGTTCGTTTCCTCTTTATATTTTATATTGTTTGACATGCTTACATGTCATTTTCCAGTGATTACCTACCAGTATTTACATCATGTGTACATGTATTGACATATTTTTTCTTATTCAGCATCTACATGTGCCTCCAACTGGGCTATACATTTTCAGAACATGGTATATAATTGAACAGTGAAGCTACCCATTAGTTATAAGGGAACAATATTTCTTTTCTGGTTCCCTTGGTAAACAAATGGATCACAGCTTTTGCCAGATTATTTATTCAAATGAACTTAGATTTTTCTCAAGTTTCACATTTTTTATTTAAATTTGTACACTTTACATGTACCTGTTGACACTGGTAATGCATTTGGAAAAAATGATTGTTTACATTCAATTGATTGTCATGCATTTGTCAATACACAACAAAGCCTTTACCCAAATGTTTTGTCAGAGGAATTTAGCATAAACATGTAATGGTGTTTAATATATTTGGTGAAAATATTATTAGTTTCATGCATTGTCTGTTGACATTTAAATTAAATTTTATTTTATGTGATACATTGTTGTCTGCTGTGGACTTAATTTGTGAAGTGTCTTATGGCAACAACAGTCTTCTGCTGTTTATTTATTCCGAAGACAAAGTTTCAATAATGATCTAAAATACACTTTTATCATGTTTATTTGATTGTACAATTTGGGCTGTGAAAAAACTGATTGAATTTAATGAAAAATTTAAATAAAACATCTTACTGAAATATGGTTATCCTGGTCCCTGTTTTTTTTAATGTTTTGTAAAAATTAAATGAACTATTGCAGGGTTGGAAATAAGCGCACTCCCACTCACCCTAGGCAAGTCAAATCTCCTGCTGCCAAGTTAGTTCAATGACAGGGTTGTCTGCTGTCTAATTAAAAATATTATGCCATGATTACATAATTTTGCCATGTATTTTTAACTTTCCGTTACTTTATTTGTGGTGAACATAGGACTTTTACCATTCTTTTCGTAATGCAGAGAATATGGAACTTACTTTTTATGCCCCCGCGACGACATGTCGGGGGGCATTAAGTTTTACTCATGTCCGTCTGTCCGTACGTCCGAACAAATTTCCGTCAAGCTTTTCTCAGAAACCGTACATGAGAACAATTTTAAATTTGGCAGAGTGGTTCAGTATCACAAGTTGTACGTCCTAAGCAAATTTCAGACCTGTCGGACAAGTACTTCCTGTTTGGGACTTCATTTGTACGTAAATATGTCCGTCTGTAGGTACAAATTTCCGTCAAGCTTTTCTCAGAAACCGTACATGAGAACAATTTGAAATTTGGCAGGGTTGTTCAGTATCACAAGTTGTATGTCCTAAGCGACTTTCAGACCTGTCGGACAACTACTTCCTGTTTGGGACTGGGCCGATATGAAAATGTGTTAACACAAGTATGAAAATTTACGTCAAGCTTTTCTCATTAACCTTACATGAGAACAATTTGAAATTTAGCAGGCTGGTTCAGTATCACAAGTTGTATGTCCTAAGCGACTTTCAGACCTGTCGCACAACTACTTCCTGTTTGCGACTGGGCAGATATGAAAATGTTCTACCATGATTATGAAAATTTCCGTCAAGCTTTTCTCAGAAACCATACATCAGAAAAATTTGAAATTTGGCAGGTTCAGTATCACAAGTTGTACATCCTTAGCGACTTTCAGACCTGTCGGACAACTACTTCCTGTTTGCAACTGGGCCAATATGAAAATGTGTTAACATGAGTATAAAAATTTCCGTCAAGCTTTTCTCAGAAACTGTACATTAGAACAATTTGAAATTTGGCAGGGTGGTTCAGTATCACAAGTTGTACGTCCTTAGCGACTTTCAGACCTGTCGGGAAACTACTTCCTGTTTGCGACTGGGCCGATATGAAAATGTGTTAACATGAGTATGAAAATTTCCGTCAAGCTTTTCTCAGAAACCGTACACAAGAACAATTTGATATTTGGCAGGGTGGTTCAGTATCACAAGTTGTACGTCCTAAGCGACTTTCAGACCTGTTGGACAACTACTTCCTGTTTGGGACTTTAGCGGGGGCATCCATGTCCCATGGACACATTCTTCAATTTTTTCCTAATCAGTAATACAAATTTTTATTGGTTGCTTATAAAAAGTGTACCAATCAGAACGTGTTTCCAAAACATTTGTAAATTGGTTTTAATAATGACAAAGTAGTATCAAATAAATAGATCAATTACTTACAATAACAATTTTAAAAAATCCTCTGTGGATTTGACAATGCGTTATTAGAAGCCTTAATCATAGTCTTCAAGTTTTTGAAGAATTTTTTTATGGAAAAGGACGCTTTAAACATAGTCAAACATATTACTGTGTATCCCCCTATTTTCTGATCCCGTTAAAATAATTAGAATTACCAATCACTCCTGATGATGGCCACGATTGATTAGTAATTCTAAGAACTTTTAATTGTCACAACTTTAGTCATGATATCTTGGTTTTTTGCAGCTTAAATATTTCTGTTCTGTTCAGTAATTTGGTTATTACCCTTATTTGATAGATAAGAAAATGCAAACATTTATTTGTTTCAGTCTTACCAAAAGTAACTTTAAAAAAATTTTCATATTTAAAACAGAAAGCATATATTGAATAAGTGTACAGAAACATCCATTTTTTTCACTGAAATAACCTACTACAGTTTTTCTGTAAAATGTAAAGTAATTGTTGCATTGAAGAGAACGGTTAGTATGTAACAATGGTCCTAATTCATTTATTTCAAATTTTACATTTATCTTTCGGGGCCTCGGTGGCCGAGTGGTCAAAGGTCAACACTGAGATTGCGGGTTCGATTCTCACTGCAGGCAGGGTGTACTCGACTCCAATCTTAATTGACAAGGATTGCCAGTTTTCCTACCGCAGGTCGGGGGTTCTCTCCGGGTACTCCGGCTTCTTCCCCCAATAAAAACTGGACGCCATGAAATAGCTGAAAAATTGCTGAAAGTGGCGTTAAAACACAATTCAAACAAAACAAACAAACAAACACTGCAGACAGGGTGTACTCGACTCCAATCTTAATTGACAAGGATTGCCAGCTTTCCTACCGCAGGTCGGGGTTCTCTCAGGGTACTCCGGCTTCCTCCCCCAATAAAAACTGGACGCCATGAAATAGCTGAAAAATTGCTGAAAGTGGCGTAAAAACACCATTCAAACAAACAAACAAACATTTATCTTTTGCTAAAAAGCTTAATTTTAGGTTCAAAAGAAGGTTATTTGGAACTTGCACATGCATGCCAGGAGATGCCTAGTTGCTAGAATGCAGAATTGTATTCCCTTTACCCCAGATTTTCTGGCCCCCTGACCCACGGCTGTCTCAGTTTAGGGCAAGTGAAAAATGGAATGGCAACCAAAAATTGGAAATTGCCCTTTGGCCAAGTTAGTTGACTAATTATTTCTGTCCCTGCTATTGGATCATCATAAGTCTTCTAAAAACCACAGTGCTCCATTCAGTAAGGTAGTTCTTGCCACTGAAGAGGTTCAGATTAACTGTGCTCTGAGGTCTGGGACCTTTCCTATTTGCAATTGGACTTGCAGTTTGGTTGTTATCTGAACCCAACTGACCTTTGTTTTATAACTTAATAGGCTATTTTTTTTTACAGTCAACACAAAATCTTCAAAAAATGTGATTCAAAAAGATGTGATTCTTCACAGTCTGGTGTCTTTTCCAGTTGATCTGCATGTGCAGGCCTTCCTGATGATCATTTACCAAGGCATGCTACATTATGATTTGTCTCAATAGCAGTCATTCTCATAGCTACTGTTTGGCAATTAATGCACCAAATGTTAAACAATGAAAACATTCTTCCAGGTTTGTGGACCAGTGTTACGGAAACCTTTTTAGGCAGTCGTGTAACATCTGTTTGTCACATGATGTATAAAAAATCAATTACAAACTCCAGCTGTTAGGCAGGCATTACCAATCAACAGTTTGTCTTCTTACATTAATGATAACATTTAACATGGTAAAATAGGAAGTAAATCTAGTTTTATTGAGTGAATTAAACTCTTAGGGTATCTATTGATTTTTGTTTCTGTGATATATGTTAGATTTATATGCTTTTTCTGTAGATAAGATATATTAAACATGAAGATGGTATTTATTCTATACATTGGGTTTGGTAAAGTGTGTATTGCATGTTTGGAGTTATTTGTAAGGAAGACACAGCAAAAAAATCATTCCAATGGAAAGTGTTTTAGTTTCCTTAACATAGAAATAAACAGTGTTTTCTTGATGTTTATCTTGGAGACTACAAAATATAATTCTGAATGTCTATAACATTGATTAGGTTTAAAATTCCAAGAAAACAGGAAAGGAACATGTTTCCATAATTATTGATAACATTTAATTGCTGCTGTTGGTAATTGGTTTGATATTGGTTTAATGGGTGATCCTTCAAGGAATTCTTTCATACAGTAGAGTTTATTAATAGGCTTTACCAGCAAATGATAAAGGAAAATTTTGAGAAACATATGCAACTTGAAATTACACCTGTCACATACTATCTTATTAAACTACTAAACATGAATGATTACCTGTGTTCAGATCAGTGGGAACAAATCTACAGGTAGAATTGTTTGACAGTGGACATTTAAACAGTTTTTCACAGACTTCAAAAACAAGTTGAAATAGTAATTTACAGTTAGTATTATATTGGACAAAGCAAATGGATTAACAGCTTGATAGCTAACATCTATAGTGTTCTATTGTTGTTTATAACTTTCAGTCAGATGTTACCTTAAGTCACCTGTTCTAAGTACAATGTAGGATGAAAACAAGGCTGATTCAGTTTGGGACAAATTATTTTCAGGAAGTTGCATTAGGTGTTGTGGATATATAAAAATGCATTTGTGAGTAAATTGTACATGTAAATCAGTTTTCATGTGTATATTGTCTCATAGATAACAATTGCTTGGTTCAAATTTTGGAACAGACATAAAAAATATAAAAAGTTAAAATCAAATATCTGTTGTTTGGCATTCTTATTTTTTTAAACTGTAGTGTATGTAGTGTTATTTTCCTTTGCAGATTCATGAAGAAGATACATGGAAGCAGATTGCAGCTGATTTTAAAATGCCAAAAGGTTGTTGTAATGGCAGCCAGGCATTAAAGCACATCTATGTAAGGTAAGTCTTGAAACATTTTAAGGGCAAAGTGGTTTTTTTTCGGAGATTTAATATTGTTAAGCTCTGTAAAAAAATATATGTGCAATATATGGCCTCACAATTTTTTGAAAGATGTTTTATTTATAGCAGCAGAGCAACCTTTTTCCCTTGGAGCCATTTACTTGACTGCAGATAATAATCATAGGCCTTGATAATGTTAGCTGTTTGTGGTTATCACATGCCTTTTAGGATTAAAATCTAATATCAGATTAGTTTTAAACAGGTATTGAAATTTTTAATATTGGTTGTATCAGGTACCTGCAGAATGGCTCAAAAATTGAGTGCAGAATAACGACAGCTCTTATAGTGTGGATCTGTTTATTTCATATAGGTATTTAGATAAATATGAAAGAGTACATTTCCATGGAGAGGACCCAAACAAGAAAGAATTTGACGATGATAATGACCATGCTCCAGCTAGGAAGAAAGTCAAATTACCATTGTTTGGTATCCCTCTGACATTTAACCATGAACAACACAGACTTACAGGCAAATATATTTTCATCAATATTTTTGTTTATATTGCCAAATATTTTACTTTTCAATGGTATGTCTTGTGTTATGTTAGTTTATAACATATTGATTGCCTGTTCATTAATCTGTGTATACATCTGCATGTACTTATACCTACTTTATATCAGATAAGATTTAAAATTTTGACATCCTCAAAGTATTATTATTTGTAAAAACAACAATCTTTCCACTAATGCTCAACAATTATTTTGTGCTTTCTTAAAATATGGATTTTTTAGTGAATATGTGAAACGTTACACTCAATTGAGTGATGTATCTGTTTTGTTCAGTTAGAAATTATATCTTCTTCTCATGAAACAGGGTTTTAATCTCTGAATAACATCTTTAGCTGTGTCATAATAAAGGATTTTAAATCACAATCGACCAAGATATTTTTGTTTTACAATTTCTTTTTTAAATCTCTCTTTTTCATTTGAAGTGTTCTTTTGAATTGTTATAATTTATTCTGTCGTAAGAAAGTATTGAAATTGACGAGTACAATGAATAAGATTGTTCAGAAATGTTTTAAATTAAACACTGGAATAAATTATTGACAGGAGTTGCATTTGGTCATAGAAAAAATACCTCTATTTTTTGTGAATTAATTTTTAGGAATCTCCTAGGAGGTCTTTACATCAATGCCTTGTCTATATATAATACAGGCAGTATTGATGAAGTAAAAAAAAGTTTAGCAAACATTTGTAGTCTAGTGCCATTTATGTTTAAACATTTTTGCTTTTGATGTAAAATCATTGAACATTCGTATTGACCTATTTTAAGGTCATTTCACATATGTTGATTGCATTAATCATGAAGAGGGGAAACTATAATTACAATTTTTTCGCCATAACTACCTGTTTAGTGTGTGCTCAGCTAGTGTGAAAGATTTTATGTTTAATGTCCAGTGGTGCCCCAGCAAAGACATTCAGTTGTACTTGCTAACTGTCTGCTAAACACACAGTACTTGGGAGACAATTTGCATTAAGTTAGTGTGATGTGACATTACTAACTGTGGATTTTATCCTTCAATCATTCATTACATTTGCAGTACAATAAAGGTAGCTGAATAAATTTTTGGTTGTACTGGTTTTCAACATGTTGTCGAATACGATATTTGTTTGGGACGTCTCAAGAATATTAACAGAAAATTCTTGTCAGAAATCAGCTTAAAGTGCACATTTCTCATGTTTTCCAATATTATAAATTGTATTTTAAGGTTTGCTGGATAAAAACAATATTCGTGCACTGTCCAATAATATATATATTTTTTTGTACTCATTGCGAAACAGGTTAGAAATGCTCGGTAGAGCCTCTCATTTCTATGCTTGTGAAAATTAACTGTGTAGTTTCTGACAATATATGAATATTATACATGTATATAAGGATTTGTAGTCTTCTTGTCAGTTTTTGTGTTTAAGCTTTTTAATGACTTTATGAAACTTGAAACACAGTTACAACATGATGAGATCTCTTCACAGGCAAAATTCTGTAGGACTGTGCTAAAGATTTCATTCTTTAGTTAAGTAAGAAAAAGGGGGTGTACCAGTTGGTGGCATGCGGGACATTAGTGTAGTAGACACACATTTTCTTGTTGTTAATTGTCTACTGGGGGCAATATTGGTAACTGTTAGTTAAAAGATTTCTGCATGCCATAGTGTTATTGCTAAAAATGTGGAATGGTATTGGCAATGATGATCTTTTTGCTGCTGTTTCCTATTAACAGATTTCCATTTTGACCACAGTAGGGATGTACTGGAGTCCCGGTATTGTGATAAATTGTAACAAGAGTTACAGTCCTTGCACTAAATTAAATTAAAAAATTTAGGACTTCTAGACTGTAGAAAATGTCTTTTGCTTGACCTATCGTATTGTTATAAGTTTTGTCAGTTTGACATGAATTATATTCCACATTGAATTTTCCCAATATTGCCATATTTTACATGTATATGTAATTACTATCTGAATGACATGTATCATTGTTTATAAATCATTTCACCTATTTTATTTTAATAGATGCTAGTCGAGAGATGTATGGATTGTCTCAGGATCTTGCTGTTCCAAGTGATTATGAAAAATTAGAAAGATCTTTGGTCTCGGGACTTCCAAACGAAGTAGATTTTGTTATCAATGTTTGTACCTTACTGTCAAATGAAGGACGTCACATTCTAAGATTAGACCAGTCCAGATATCTACTTACATTGTTAATGGCTCATATAGGATTATTTGACTACAGTAAGTCTGTTACAGCTTTGGTCTCAGTACAATCAGAGGTTGTCTAATTTAAAACATTCAGATGTTGTCTAATTTAAAACATTCAGATGTTGTCTAATTGAAAACATTCAGATGTTGTCTAATTTAAAACATTCAGATGTTGTTTAATTTAAAACATTCAGATGTTGTCTAATTTAAATAAATTGGTCATAGTACTTTGTAACTAAGTTAAAACAGAATATTGAATAGTTACTGGTGTTAGGGACCAAATGTTTTAGATTGAGAAAAGTGAGTCAACTCTAACTACATATTTTTAAATTTTTTTAAACAAAACACTTGTGGATTCAAAATCATACATTAGAACATTCCTATTGTTATTGTAATTAAGAAGTAGTATTTTTACTTCACCTTAAAAATAATTAATGTGTCACATTTAAACACGTTTAGTACTAATTACCCAAATATGAACCTCTGAAACTATAATTACAGTGTGTGACGTTCCAGTAATGTAATAAAATAGGTTGTTATATATCTATTTTACAAACACTATTTGTACAGAAAACCAGGGGATTTTTACAAATATTTACAAACATGGGAAAGATAGTTGGACATGACTTCCCAATATTTTTTATGAAAGACATTAACAGGATCAGTGTAGTGTTTAGAAAAATGTTGGTATTTATTTAATTTTGAGTATTTGTGTTATAGGTAAAGATGGTTTAGAAGAATTACATGAAAACGGATGGTGTAAATACTCTAAGAGAAATTTTATACGAGTAAGTAAATTACTTAAAAAGAAAACATGCTGGCATTTTCAAATTTCTTACCTCAGTTTTACTATTTGAACATTTGCCTATTTTTCTAGAGAAAAAGGTGGTTCCACTTTCATCACTGGTATTATCTGTCATAAAGGATATATACTATACATGTATTTTGAAACCCATTATTTGGAGAGAAAAAAACATGTTCTATTTTTTTAATTTGATCAGTAGAAATAATAGAATATTAATTAAATCTTTCAAGTTCCAAAGGTGGAGTTATCTCAGAAATATTTGTTATGGACCATTAAAATGAGGAAAAAAATATTGTTGAAGTTACAGTTGTTATAAAGTTGAATACAATTTGTTCAGTAGCTAATTAAAAGTTACACAAAAAATCATTTGCAAGGAAGATTGGAAGGCTGTTTACATTTAACTGTTTGCACTGATTTAGAATCGATGCATGTCATCATTTCTATTGTAGTTTTGGTTGGACACAGTAAAGGACAGTACAGCAAAAATGTTGATTTCTAGTACAAGGGAATGTCATCTAAGTAAGATGCTTGTTGTTTTCAGCTTTTGGTGTGGCTTTGAAATTTAGTAACTTTTTAATTTATTTTGTTTTACATATTTGCTAGCTTGGTGTTACAAATGTTTAATGAGACAATCCTTGTATTGTTATTTTTAACAACATTTAAACATTTTCATTTTCACTGGGGAGTATATGCAAATGTGAATTGCCATGTTGAAGAATTTTAACATTTCAACAAAAATTGGTATAAGGGAGCTAACTCAAGTGTATAAACGTCTTGAGGTTTTTGCAAATTATTCTGGGCAAAACATGTAATGTTTCTGCAGCTTTTAGGATTATTGATTTCTTCAATGCAATGTATGCTTACTTGTTATAAGAAGTGTGAGATGTAAGTTAATAATTAAAATTATATACCATAAAGTTTTTAATTCTCTGTTAAATATTGTAGTATATTATTTCATAGATTCTATGGTTGGAGAAGAAGTTTTGAATTTAGGAAGAGATTTGGGAAAAGATGATAAAGAAGGTCAACGAGTAATGCAGGTATGTGTTATATAGATTGAAGCAGGGAGCAAAACATAAATATAAATGATCTAAGAATCGATTGGCACAGGTTTAAAGGATTTGGATTTTACTTTTATGTGTACAAATTGCCATAGAAAATCTTAGTAAAGGAGATGTATTAAAACTTGTGTGAAGATCCAGTCTTGCAATATCTAAACAAGAAATGGGGACGGAGTTAGTAATTACTGGCCAATTTCAACTTTGCTAGTGCAGACAACTAATTGTAACACACCTGTCATAGTGAATCTAAAATATGAATGAGCTTTGTACTTGGATAAATTGTATGTCATTTAGTTGTGTCAGTCATTTGAAAGTACAATAGATATCATTTTTTTTTACAGCTGGCTGTTATTTTACGAAACCTGTCTTTTGAAGATGAAAATTGTAAATTTATGGCATCAAGTGACCTTGTATTTAGGTAAGTATAGAAATAAACACATTGAGAACATGAACTCATTGTATTACATTTATTTACTTTAGTGATGAAATAAACTAGATTTTTTGTAGTTTTGTAATTTTACAAGCAATGCATCAGATACTTTCACTATGTAAGGAATGATATCAAACATCTCTAGCCTGTTGCTGAATAGAAAGATATTACTCTTTACCATAAATCAGGAAATTTTGGCGTCAGGATATTTTGGCGTTTTTCTCTCAAAAGCCATGTGTTTTATTTTGGTGTGTTTAATTTTGGGTTTTATCCTACTGATGTGGTAAATTTTGACACCTTCAATTGTTGCTCTCTTTAAATCGCAGTAGGGAGCATGGTTACATGTGATATATACATTGTACATTATATATTGGTATATATGGGCACAATGTCTATCCACTTAGAGATCCATTGATGACACCTTAAATAGGTTAATTAAATTTTATAAGATTAAGTAATTACTAAACATATCATATAAACAAATGTTCATTTTTGTCTTTCTGTCGGAAATTAAGGATCATGGATTTAAATTTTAATCTTTTTTGTATTACAGCAGTATATCTTGACTGAATGGTGATGAAGGTGTTATTTTTATTATCAATAACAGTCTAATTTGTAAATGATAAGCAAGACATAATTATGTACAAATAGAAACTCATACATTGTGTTTTCTTAACAATTTCTCAAGGAAATATGCATACCAATGAATACCGGTAATTTTCCTTTAAACACACTTGTGTATTACTGGTATGTTAAGCCATAGACTTAATGATATTGTTTAACCGGTCAACTATTTTGGTGTGTAAAATGTTGGTGCTTCAGGGGTAGAAATAGGAAAAGTAACTATGGGAGTCAAAAGGACTCCCTAATAAACCAGTCAAGGAGTCCTTACAAAATGCAGGGAGTCCCATTTAACCAGCATAGCCGGTTGACCCACTCCCACTGCGCAAGCACAGTGGTCCTTACGGCCGGGGGTATGGCTCAAGGCCCCCAGAAGCTCTGGGGGTTTTGGTGCAAAAATATGCATTCTGGCAGTATTCTGAGGGTACATTTCCATTCTGAAAAACACTATATTTTTGTCTGAATTTTTTGCAGTTTTGGTCTCGCACTGATCATTTATGAAGTTCTTGTATACATCATACTATTACTAACAGTTTGTTATGAACATGCCATTTTTATCTGAGCAAAATTTCCAAAGATAAATAGAATAAAATTACACTAAACCCAGAAATAACTCTTCTGTTCAGCACACTTCCACTTGGACAAAGTTGTACAAAGTTGTGCTGATCAAATTTGCTTCATGGGACACCCATCTACAGAAGTTACCATGATGTTAATAATTATTCTTTATCTTTAGTCTTTCAAGTGCAGCTCATATATTTATCAAAGAAAAATGTTAAAATACAATACACTTTGAAAGAACTGAAGTTTGAAACAAATTGAAAGTGTTTGTTTATAAAAAAAATTACGATTTTTCATTATGGGCCGTTGTACTTTTCTTTTCCTCGTTGTTCACTTCCGGTAATTAGTCATATCCGGTAAATAAACAAATGGCGCGTAATCCAGTTGAAAGACGTAAATCCATTGAAAAAATGTTAAATACGCATTTTGTTTGCCGTTTTTATTGGAATTACACATTTACTGATAAATTGGAAGTCTGTGTGAATTATTTGGACCAGATCATATGCAAATATCTACTGTGAACCATCGGGTGACTTTAGGGAAATAACAGCCAACAGAGCAACATCGAGGCGCCGTAGACGTAGGCGACTTTGTCGCCCACTTCGCCCAGTGTGGTGAGCCCTGCTAAATTTTTAAGGAGCCCGACGGGCTCTTACAGTAAACACCCAGGGAGTCCTTCCAAGTTTTAGGGAGTCACGGGCTGCCGGGCTACCGCTTATTTCGAGCCCTGTGCTTGCCTTATTTTGGTGTGTTTAAATTTTGCTCTTTCACTGAAAGCGCCAAATAAACAAAAATAAAACTACAACCAAAATAACCTGATTTACTGTATAATTAGCTAGTTGCATAACTTAGGCTTTATGTTGTAATTGTAGATCACCCTTATTTGATTAATAAATGCCTCATGTTGCTAGGTTTTGTCTGTTATATGTCAAGTCTCCTTGACATCTCTTTCATACTAAATGACTTTCAAATATTCATTTTCATAATAAGGTAAGTTTCTTCTAAATTTAAATACACATGTACCATCAATCAAGATATATTTGGCCTCGTACAGCACATTAGAATTACAGGGGCCTCGGTGGCCGAGTGGTTAAGGTATTTCGTCTACTATTGATCACGTGGTCTGTCAACACTGAGATTGCGGGTTCGATTCTCACTGCAGGCAGGGTGTACTCGACTCCAATCTTAATTGACAAGGATTGCCAGTTTTCTTACCGCAGGTCGGGGGTTCTCTCCGGGTACTCCGGCTTCCTCCCCCAATAAAAACGGGACGCCATGAAATAGCTGAAAAATTGCTGAAAGTGGCGTTCAAACACCATTCAAACAAACAAACAAACAAACATTAGAATTACATACTTTGTAGAGATTACATGCAACTCTAGAAGATGTCATCTGTCTTTGACTTCATTTTCGTTGTTCTTTAAGTTGTGTCCAGTTTTCTGAATTTGGTCATTTCAAATGCTGCCTCTGCTATATCAGTTATATAAATTTGCTGAAATTGAACATGTTAGCCTAGCAGATGAGAGTTTTCTATTTATGTCTAAAATGCTTTTTAAATTAACAGTAGTATTTAGGCGTGGATTAGGTACAATATGGTAGCTCCATTTTTTTTTTTTTTTTTTTTTTTTTTTTTTTTTATGGACTTAGCTACAAAGAGGTCCCATTACTCATAATGGAGCAAAAACGCTCTTAGTATTTAGACATATTTTGGGCTATTAAACTGCTGAATAAATACTTTTGTTGAATAAATACTTTTTCCTCTCTGCCGTTCAGGTGACATTTCTAATTAAATCAATTTAACACTTATTCAAGGCATTGTTGACAAAATTGAAATTGTGGAGTGTAGAATTGTAGAATCATATCTGTAAAAATGTGATCCCAGCTAATGCAATGAAGCCAGAAAAATTGATCTGGAATGAAAATTTTTTACCAGATCGATTTAGAAATTATGCTCTTCCAGAATTCAAATTTTGTCAACAATGCCATTATTACGAATAAAGTGTAAAACTAAGGAATAAGGTGTTGTAGAAATATCAGTTAAATTTAAAAGACATTAAAAAGTATGTAGCAATTCAGGGAAACAGCTTAATGTCTGATCATATGCATAAAACCCCCAGGTGTGAATCTCTCTCAGCTGCTCCATTATGAGTTATGGGACCTCTTTGTAGCTCTGTCCGTAAAGAAAAAAAAATGGCAGCTACATTATTGTAGCTAGGCATGGATGAGATGCAGGCAAGGCAGTTATGCATCAAAACTTTCTGTTCATTCTAGTACATGCAAATGAAATGTTTTCATTAAGGTGAATTATAGATTGTAAGTAGGTAATGTTGTGTAAACTCGAATATTATTATATTTTGCAGATTTTTATTTTTGTGTATACACTGTCAGTATGGGTCATTGCGTCAGCTGGCTTTAGATACATTTGGAAATCTTGCAGAAAGGGTAAGTATCACATATATAATGATTAGATAACTTTTTTTTTTAAAGTAACAACCTCAATCTAGAACTAGGATTTAATTATTTTAAAAACATTTCCAAGATAATTTATTATGTGAGCTAAAATTTGTTTCCATTGCTTTATACATTTTACTATTAGGTATGATATTGATTTGATTAAAATTCAATTTGCACAAAAAAAAAAATCTATTTTGACTAATATGGTTAAATCAGCTCAATCTAGTCTTATTTTACAGTCATTTGTATCATGCATTGCTAAAACTTGTTTCTGATTTAATATTAAAATTAAAAAATTTAACTGTTTATATTTTAGTTGATTATAGATGATGATGCAGACAAGAACCTGATATTAGACCTTATTAGTAAATGCATTTCATCCAATGACAAATTTGATGTTGTCAGAGGTAAATATAGTATAAAACATATTACATTATATAAATTTTCTTGCGTTTTTGTTTAATGCTAGTTAAATAAACTAGTTTTAATTAAAGACTTGGGTGTTACATATTGTTGTAGAATTTCTCTTTTTCCCTATATCTATGGCTTCATTTATCAATAACGACATCACTGTTTTATGGTGCTTCATTTGATTGTTGACTTGCATGTTCTGAACATCTGAGTACTAGACACTATATTGCATGCTAAAATATTCATTTCTAATCTTAATGATCACTTTCTGTGGAAAAAATCAAATTCTGTTAATCGTTCTTTTATTGATTAAAAATATTGGATTCCTTGTTTTTTCTGCTGTAGTTAAAGTAAACATTTTGTTTATGTAATTGCAGGTCTAGAGATTCTTGGTAAAATGTGTCAGATCGAAGAAAATGAACAACACATTGCTGAAGGCTTAGATGAGGGTATATATCACCAACTGTTACGGTTAGCTTGTGTATTTGATATACAGTTAATTGTACACAGTTTAGAAACATTGTATCAGCTGTCAGAATTAGGAGAAGAGACCAGTACAAAAATTGCTTCTGTAAAGAATGCAGTTGGTAAGTATACAATTAAATTAATAAACCTTGTTGTATAGTTCATCATAGTTTTGTATTTAGAGACCTGTATAAAAATAAAAATATAACATTCAGGTTTTAATATTGAAAAGTGAGAGTTTCTGTTGTAAATACATAATACATTCTGTAGTTGTAAAAATAAAAGATGCACTGTTATCTGTTAATTGTTAAAATGCTGTAGAACTAAATATATTGATATTTTTCTTGTAATTTAAAGACATTTTAAGGCCTGCTATGTCATAAATACCTATAACTTATTCTTGCCATATTTCAGACTTATTAGTTACACTGTTATCTATAGAGGCACAGTCGTACGGTCCCAACTCTCTGATAGGTATCAAGGTTGTAGAGTATTGTCCTCCAAATGGTGCCCCAGGAGAAAGGAAACATGAGGGTTCTCCTATTCCTTGTGTTTCTGCACAGAACTCACCAGTACAGAGTAAGCAATGATCCCTTATTCCTTTATAAGAAGTAAACTTTTGTTCACAGTGGAGAATACACTGAATATTGAGACTTCACATCTGTTTTTGTTCTACAAGTTATTTATTAAATAACTGAGTAATGTTTATAGATTCTTCATGCCATTCTAAGTCTCGAAACAAAACATTAACTATCTTCCCTGTGAGTGTAGTTCTACAAAGTTAAATGCTTTCATCAGAAATCTAATGGCTACTATGTAATTGAAAAATTAACTCTCATTTAAATCACCAAAAATTCAAATAATGCCAGAGACAGTACCACTCTGTTATACTCTGTTTAATAACTTGTTTGTATTTTTAGAAGTTTTATCTCCACCACTCCAACTCCAACCAAGCCTACAGCAACCAGTCCAGGTACCAGTGCAAATACCTCCTCCTAGTGGTGTGGCCTGTGATGTTGAATCTACTACCTGTAATTGGTATGTATTTGGTGAAAAAAATATCAGAATCTGAAGATTATTATGTAGGAAAAATTGTTTTAGCATTGGAAGAAACAAGAATTACTTTCCAAACCATCCTTAGACAAAATTTTATAGAAAAACTAAAAATACTGAATTCTAATCTTGATCTGTAAGGACCAGTATTATATTATCATTATGTTTGCTCCCACTAGGCTTCTAATTCATTTAAAAACAGGATGCTCTGACAAAACTGAACAATTTCTGAAAGTTACATAAAAACAGGATGCTCTGACATAGCTGAACAATTTCTGAAAGTTACATAAAAACAGGATGCTCTGACATAGCTGAACAATTTCTGAAAGTTACATAAAAACATAGTGTGAACTGAAATAAAATTAGAAAAAATAGGTTAATCTTTTTTTCATTCTTAATAGTTGATGACTGGATACAATTCATACAAAATTTCATATTCAAGCTGCTTTTCCTGTTGTTCACAGTGTTTGGTCTTGTATATAAATTTATATTCTATGTTTTATTTGTGATTTTTTTAAACTATATTTGGTTCTGTTTCCACAGGTTGCAGGCTACATATGAAATTAAAGGAGATATTTCAACATCACAGATGCATTTGTATGCTGAATATGTTAACTTCTGCAAAAAATACAGTCTGCCACAAATTCTCCCATCTCATTCATTTCATAATAGTGTTAAGTAAGTTACATTATTTATACCAAAAAGCATGTAGAAAAAGTTGTATGTATTGGTCGCAAATTTTAAAGGTTTTTATAATAAGAAGGTTGTCATATTAAAGCAGGGTTAATTTTTTGTGCTACACAGAGACCATATTTATAAAACCGTTAGACTTCCCACATCAACCATAAACAATAGTGCTTAAAGTGTTTATAACAGATATAAAATCAGCTGCTTCTAGGTTAAACTTGCATTCACAACAACATCAAAATTTATATGGAAAATCGCCATATCAAAATGAAAAATTGTAGAAATTCAAAACATTAATTATCTCAAGGAAATAATTTGCACAGTTTTAGTTCTAGGAATTTATCATAAGCTCCACCAAACATGGTAAGCAGTTTTCATACGTCATGCAAAAATTAACAATCTGGCATGCTGCTTTTTTAGTAGAGAATGTATTCATGAATTATAATGTGTTATATGTCCTGATTTAATATTTACCTACATTTTACTTTGCAGAGTTGTCTTTCCAAATGTTCAGGTTATAGCTAGTGACCGTTCAGATGGAAGTAAAGAATTATCATACTATGGTCTATGTAAACGTCACATCACACAACCATTTACCATTCACTGTGCAGGTAATAACAGACATTTGTATTTTTAAATTTATTTTCTACTGTACAATAAGACTTTTGTGAAGCACATTTCAATTAATTTGTAAGTTTTTACTTAAAAAACAGTTCTGCTATTCCTGTATTTGTCAGTCAGAAAAAGCATCAGATAACAAGTTCAAATTTTAGCACCATGTTTATTAATCTTGTAAATTAGATTGTCTTAATTTCGATATTTTAAGGTATCTGACCCATAATTGAAGTTAACATATATTTTTTGACCAAAAAATACAGCTTTATTAAATTAATGTATTGCTAATTAATGATACAAATTAAATATATTGTTTTAATTGAGTCAATGTTAACAGTTTGAGCCAAAAAAGTTAGTTACTCAAATATTATTTTCAATGTTTGCCGAATATTAGGTCTGCTCCATTGAAAAACAATCAACATCCAGGACATCAAATATTGTCATGTGATCAGTTGGGGTTAGGATACTTTAATTCCTTCTACTTAGTTAACAGGGGACAAAAATATCAAATGATCAGTTTTGGCAAGATTTGATAGCTGCTTGAGCTTAGTGTATACTGTGTACTATATAGTGCATTAAGTATACACATCTTGCTTTAAAGGGCTTTTATAAACAGTGATATAATATTTCAGAAACAGTTTTCTTGCCACCCTTATTAATGATCAGTATGATGGAAAGCATCTGATGTTGTGTGCATGATCGCCTGTGCTATATTGAAATAGTTTCTAGATTTCTTTTGCTATCTTTGAGTATTTATGAATTTGTTGATATAAATAGAATATCAAATTATTAACAAATAGGATTTATCCTTATATTACAATGTTTGCTATCTATAAATAGCTGTTCATCAAAATGTTAAAATACATGGTTTTTTTTCACTTAAGTAGAACATAGTGTAGTCATAGGACAGGTAATAGCTTCTTTAAAAAAATAAGATAGCAGAAGTAAAAACTACATATAATTTACTTTGCTGTTACATATTTATAACAAGTGTTTTTTAAAACAAAAAGATTTCTTGTACCTATATAATTGATGATAAAAGATTTAGGGAAAATTTATTAATATCATAAATTTAATTTATACAGCAACAAAATTCTAATTTATAAAGCAAGTTCAAGTTTCAAATGTTAGTATACAACTAAATTGCTATACAATTTAATTAGAAATTTATATGTCTTTAATTACTGTATTCTAAAATTGTACTAGAATTTTTTATTCACTGAAAGTGATGAAAAATCTTTAATATCTCTAATTAATCTATTTTATAGGGAGTAAATGAAAATAGGCAATAGATTAGAATGTCATATAAATTTGTATAAGAACTAAAATGACTTTGATTTTAAAAAATTGTGTATTGTCTAAAATATACACAATTTAGTTTTTTCAGTGTAGTTTGATTGTTGTAACTATACATATCCCAGTAAGTGTTACCCAAATTTTTGTTTCTCTCTGAATTCTTATTCTAGAATATATTTCAGGACAATCCTTAGAATGTTCCAATCAGGAAAACCATTATAGTAAAATAATATAAACAATAATCCATTATGTGTTATATAACAACAGTACAGCAGGAATGCATCACAGTTAAAAGCATTAATATATATGCATCATTAAGTTGAATTTAAATTAGGCTTAGAGCAAGTCTTATTCTGAACTTATTGAGCTGTAAACAAAATTATTATTCTTTTTTTCCTGGCATTCCCAATCTTTAGTAAATTACAATTTAACTGAAATTAGTTTACTTACATTCTTTTTTAATCGAAATTGTACACATTATGGCCAAAAGAGATTTTTATACATAAATGTTTTATAAATTGTAACGATTATTTCATCTGAACAACAAGAGAATGTTTTATGAGGTTCTTTAACCTGCTGCTGATATATTAATGCTGGATACTTTTGTATCGCATGTTTTTGCATTTATATATATACGAAACTAACAATTTATTACATGTTTCATGGCAGAAATAGAGGGTATTAATCTTTATTTTTAAGCAATTGCATTTAGTATTATTCCTTTATTTAGACTTTGTTATGGTTCTTCCTAAGGGGGTATACACTTCCTGGACGCGTCAAACTGGTGTAAGACGTGGCAATACTGTATTCCATGCATTCTAGTCAAGTCCAGAAAATGCGCCTGGCAAGAATATCAACATTGTAAATTTTACTATTCATTTTCATCATCCACAAATGGATATTGAAAGTGACGAACATTTCCCATATGCAGTTGTAAAATAAGCAAATTCAACAAAACTCGAACATATTGTAATAAAAATACCCCTGGGCTATCAACTTGTCAGTTTTGAAATCATAATTTATTTGGTCACCTGTGGCTGTCATATTATTACATGTTTCCATGCAATATTTGTAAGAAAATATCATTTTTGGACAATAGCGGTTAAAAGTTTTTAAAGAATGCACGTGCTGTACGTAAATTTAAACACACAAATAAACTCCATGCACAGTTCTTTGAGTTTAATTTTTTATACCCCCGCTCGACAGAGTCGGGGGTATATAGTGGTCCTCATGTCCGTCCTTCCGTCCGTCTGTCCGTCCACATTTGGTTTCCGGATGATAATTCAAAAAGTTTACATCCGATTTGAATGAAACTTTGGGATATTGTTATATATCAGGTTGGTAAGAAGCCTATCGATTTTGGGGGAAATCCGTCAAATTTCAAGGTCGCAGTCCACGAAAAACGTCAGGAATTTTAACAAAATCTTGGTTTCCGGATGATAATTCAGAAAGTTTACATCCGATTTGAATGAAACTTTGGGATATTGTTATATATCAGGTTGGTAAGAAGCCTATCGATTTTGGGGGAAATCCGTGAAATTTCAAGGTCGCAGTCCACGAAAAACGTTAGGAATTTTAACAAAAACTTGGTTTCCGGATGATAATTCAAAAAGTTTACATCAGATTTGAATGAAACTTTGGGATATTGTTATATATCAGGTTGGTAAGAAGCCTATCGATTTTGGGGGAAATCCGTGAAATTTCAAGGTCGCAGTCCACGAAAAACGTTAGGAATTTTAACAAAAACTTGGTTTCCGGATGATAATTCAAAAAGTTTACATCAGATTTGAATGAAACTTTGGGATATTGTTATATATCAGGTTGGTAAGAAGCCTATCGATTTTGGGTGAAATCCGTCAAATTTCAAGGTTTGCAGTCCATGAAAAACGTTAGGAATTTTAACACAAACGTTGTTTTCGGACAAAAACTCAAAAAGTTTGCATCCGATTTTAATGAAACTTTGGGATTTTGTTATATATCTTGTTGGTAAAAAGCATTTTAATTTGGTGAGAAATCGGTCAAATTTCAAGGTCGCAGTCCATGAAAAACTTTAGAAATTTTTACAAAAAAGTTGTTTCCAGACAATAACTCAAAAAGTTTGCATCTGATTTGAATGAAACTTTTGGATATTATTATATATTATGTTGGTAAGAAGCCTATCGCTTTTGGGGGAAATCTGTCAAATTTCAAGGTCACAGTCCACGAAAAACGTTAGAACTTTTTACAAAAGCGGAGGTATCAGTGATCGCTAGATCAACTTTGTCTAGTTTTAATTTTAATTATATTAAAAGAATTTTCTTCTTTCTACAAAGGATCAGGTAATGAAATACATTTAAGCAGTTCATGTTTTGGTTTAGCTGATAGGAGATGAAATAAATTGACATTCATTTGCAGATCTGAGTTGATCATTAATTTGACAAAAAGTTCTTAAAAAATTATAAAGCCAACATTCATCTGCTTGAAGCTTGGAAAGTAATTACTGATAATTGGTTCAAATCTTTTACTTGAAACCGTCCTTCAACCGTTGTATTGTTATATTGAAGAATTTTGTTAAATCTCCATTTTAACTAGATACCATAGAAGTAAATTTTTTTATAGATAATATATTTTTGATAACAGTTAAGATGAACAGTGCCATGAAATATGTAATGCATGAATGTAGTGTTGTATGCTTCTAAGTTTTCGTGTTTAGATGTTCCTTCATTTTGCTTTCAGTCAGTAAACCTAGTAGTGTACTGCAAGTCTTTCCATCATCTGCTAATACTGATTTAACACAAACACCAATGTTACGTCAGCGTCTTCTGGATCCTCCACGATTATCTCCATTACAAGCCTCTCCATCCCTTCTTCCTGTAGGTGGTGCTATAACCTCAAGTCACAGTGCAATACCATCATCATCACCAGCATCGTCTGCATCCATGTCAAAGTCGAAAGCTCTACTTCATGCCAAGCTGCAACCAAAAATACAGCAATCTCCACTAGCTCAGCAAAGTTGGCCGCAGTCACCTCAGCAAGCTATGGTCAATACGACTGGTGCTCTTCTTCAAGTGTCTCCTGCGGTCAGGAATAACGTTATCATCACTCAACCAATTATGGCATCATCACCAATGCCTCTTGTTATTGAAGGGATGTCTTTTGATCCACTTGAAACAACAGTAAAACCTATTGAAACCAAGATGATAAAGAATTTGTTGGCCAAAAAGTTACGACCGCAGACTACCCCAGTCCCTATCTGTCCAAAGATTTCTGAACCATCTACTAACCCAATGCATTTATTGACTTTTACTGCACAGCAGAGCAATGTAATTCAAGGACATATTCAGAATCAACCGATAATACCACAGGTGATCATACAACAACCAGTTCCACCTCCACCGCCAAGACCAACTACACCAAAAGCTGAGAAAACTCCTAAGAAACTTGTTGAATCTAGTCAAAAAGTAGTTACTCCAGTGTCCGAGGGTAAAAAGAAAACTAGGAGCAGTGCTAGAGTCTCATCACCAAAAGGAGCATCTCCAAAACGCTCATCATCACCGAGAACAAATTCTCCTAAATCTCCAAAAACATATGATCTCGATGTGTGTGGGAAAATTGAAAGAGCAAAAGACTTAGTTCAAATTGGCATTGAAGCTAAGATTGAACATCTTGAAAATAAATCCGTACCAGAATCAGAGCCATCTCCAGATCCGTCCTTGTGTTCTGTTGTGCCAGAATGTAAAGAAAGTTGTGACATAAACAATGAGAATCAAAATAATTCCTCAACCATGCTGTCTGATAGTGCTGTAGTCAACCATTCATCTGTCTCGTCTACCTCCAATGTCATAAATAATACCCACCAAAATCATGATACATTGTGTGTAGATAAAAAGGACCAATCAGAAAGTCTTTCATTAAATCAGAGTAATTCATTAAATGGTGTTTCATCTTATCCACTGTCGTCTGTAGACAATGAATGTTTATGTGATACTGTAAGTTCAAAAACTGATGTAAAAGTGAACGGTAAGAATCATAAATCTAGTGATAATAATTGTGTTCAAGTGAATGGTAACAGTTGTTTAAATGGCATTGAAACGGATCTGAATTCGAACTCTGAAAATTTAGGAAATACCACAAACTGTAGCATCAATGAAAAATTGAAAAGTGAAAATGGTCCAGTAACCATGAATGGTGATATTGGTTCACCTGATGTCATTATCCCATCACCAACAGGTGATGTGAGTATTTCTGAAGAAATTTCAGAAAATTATCAAAAATCACTGGAACAAGCTATTAGTAAAATTGTTGACAATAAGGACATCAGTCAGATTATTGATAAGGTTGGGAAACTGAATGGTGCAATAAATCATAATCTAAGTGAATATACAGAGCATAATGGTGAAAATACAATGGTTAATGGAAATGTGGATATGGACGACAGTAATGTTAGGGTTGTAGATGCTAACGGTGACGAGGTTATTTTGAGAACGGATGGGGTAGATTTACTCGTACGTGAAGGTGACCAATTAATAATTGATTCACAGGAGACTGTAGAAATTAATGGCATAAATGATGATGCAGATTGCATTCAGGAACAACCAATGATTTTGGATGATGCTCCGCCCACAATTCCACAAGAATCATCTGACATGGAAGTTATTGATGCAGTCAATTCAATTTTAGAGCTTGAGCAGGATGAACAGGCTGATGAATCATATGAGAATAATACATCAAGATGCTACGAGCTTGTTGGTGAGCCTTCTGAAGGTGAAACAGACTCAGATGAGGTCATTATTGAAAATGAAATGATGCTTCAGCCATCAAAACCTTTGACAAATGATAATGTAGCTGGTGAGCAAAGTAACGATGAAACTGTAGTATATCAAGATGATGGATCTGCTACTGACTCGGCTACAGAAATTGTGGATGAAGTTGTTTCCAATTTAGTGGTGACAGAATCTTTGTCACAACCTGTAACCATGCCAGAGCAAACTCAGCCTGTTATTAACAATGAAACAGCTATTATTGAACCAGTAAGAACAATTACAAACGAGTCTCAAAAAGATATTACAATTAAATCATCTGTTCCTTTATCAGACACTGAAGAAGTAAAAATACGCATAACAAATGAAATATGTACAACTCGCCATGTGCCTACACCTGAATCATCGCGTGATAATGAACTCAGTTGTGATAGCTTTGCTTCATCGAATACCGACTCTGACAAGCATTCCATGCCCTCACCAGTAGCATCTACAGCACAAAGTGGCCATTTTAATATAAACATTATTCACAGTAATCCTAAACCATTACCACCGAGTCGAGTAAAATCTGTGGAGAAAAAATCTAAAAAAAGAAGTAGAAGTGGATCAGGTGATTCTAGGAGTTCATCCACCTCAACAGTGATACAGCTGGAATACATGTGTGAATGGAGTGGTTGTAAAAGGTAAGGTATTATTTGTCTACTTTTACACAATCTAGTACTGTGGTCAATGGTTAATAAAAAACAAAATATATGAACGGTAAATTTATGATATATTGAAGTGACTCTGTAAGGGGGAAATAATCATATTTATTTCATCTCAGTAAAAGTATGTTTGTTTCATTTGGATAAAAAAAGGTCAGCTGGTATTAATTAATCTGCAGTAATTTGACATGAGGGCATTATCACGCCGGGTATTATCACGTCGTGGTAATGCCCTCTCCAGTAACAAACAACATAAAACTGTTATTTTTAATTTATATAAATAAATATATGTACATGTACAACCTAAATGAAGAAAAAAATTTCACATAAAGTTTAGAAAACTAACTGCATATTGCCTGAAAATTTCAAACAATGATATATCATGAGGCCTACATTCAAATCATACAGCAAGAAGTTACAAATAAAATAATACACTCTAAACACATGGTTTCTTAATTCTTCAATGAAATAAATATAATAGTTGCTTATATAGCTGGCATTGTCATTATACTTGACAGCACACGGGAGAGTGGTATTGCCTTCAACATTGATAATGCCCTCGCCTTTGGCTCGGGCATTATCAATGTTTCAGGCAATACCACTCTCCCTTGTGCAGTCAAGATATCATGACAATGCCCTCTATATAAGCAACTATTATATAATTAGTACATAACACATCTGAATCAACGTTTTCCATTGAATAATTTGCCTTTTTTAACTGTACTGGCTTTATCCTAACAAGGGGAGAATACCTATAGAAAGGGACTGTAAAATTTCCCACTGGTACTATACTAAAGATTTCCCATGCTTTTTTATGGTCAATTCAGCAAAAATTATCACCCTTTAAATGTTGTACTTAATATATTATGTACTTTTTCCTCTGGAACAGTTTTCTGTAGTTTGTCTAGTGAGGTATAGTGCCCTCAAATGTGGCTCGTGCACTATACTCGTCAGACAACACTATAGTAAAAAAGTTCTTTCTGGAGAAGTCTATAATAGATTAGTATTTCAAGATGGATTTTAGGTGATTTTATTTGTTCTAAACAGCTGACAGAATGCAGTATTTTTTTTTCTTTGGTTTAATTAATCAGTCTTCATGTTTAAAACTATATACCTTTTCTGTTAGTTAAAAATCATTTAAACAGCAATGAAAGCAATTTTGAATATACATTTTATATTTCGGTAAATTTTATTTTTAGATGTTTTGAGAATGCCAAAAGTGTATATAGTCATGTGTATCATATCCATCTTAGTCGGAATACAGAAGGTTACTGTCTGTGGGAAGGTTGTGAAAAATTGTTACGGAAGAGATGGTCACTGGCTACCCATGTTCAGGTATGAGTTTACTTAGCCACCGAGGTCACACTAAGGAAACTTTGAGGAGTTAGATTGTTCCTGTCAGATTTAATGGCTATCATAGTAGATGACTATCATAACCACTCGACCCTCAAAATATTATGAGAATACTGGTTATGTCAATTGGTTATTTAAGTCTCATGAAGTAAATTATACATATACATAGATAAAGTATAAGCAGACATTGTCCAACATACATAATATGTCAACAATAAAATGTTGTCAGATACTATACCATTGTATATGTTATATATTGATAATGTTTTTCCCTGAACAATGCTACATTCTGTGCTTATTTGCATTCAGTCGACTAGCAAGCTTGAAATTAAAGACACCACAGATACACTTAGGTCAAACCCTTACTTAGACCTACTTCTAGAAATAGATTGGGAAATCTACAAACTAGACTCTATTACTTTCCAATTGGCAACTTCCCATTCATTGAAAGCAACATTCTAGCAGCTCTGGCATATTGTTTGTACATATCACAACTTGTACGTAATTCTAGATCCTGCAATCAGTATTCTGTATTCTGCTGTTGACTTCAGTGGTACTCAAACAAGTGTTTGTTGTATCATAGGTAGTCTTTCCTATTCCAGGTTTGACTTTTTCCAAAACATGACAATGAGTAACTCAAGTGGAACAGAATCCTATCAATTTTGGGGAAATATGTGAAATTTCAAGGTCACAGTTGCTAAAAAATGTTAGAAAATCCCGGACAACTCAAAAGTGTGCATTTGATTCAATGAAACTTAAGATATTATTACATATCAGTTAGGTAAGAAGCCTATTGATGCTGGAGGAATTCCATCAAAGGTGGGGGTCTCCATTGGGCAAGAAGTGGTAGAGATTTTTACAAAAAAGTTTTCAAAATGTACTTGGGGTATCAGTGATGGCTAGATCGACTTTTTCTAGTTTTCATTAAAAATTCATTGCTTTTAAATGTATTTATTTGTGAGTTGTATGTTTGCAGGACCACCATTGTTCAGAACCTGCTTTACAAAATGCAGCCATTCGGCGATTCCAAGCTACACAGACTGGTACTCCAGCTCAGTCTCCCAGAGTTCCAGCTTTAGTTTATCCACCAGATGCTGCTTGGCAGGCAATCAGAAGGTTCACACCAAAGGCACCATATCCTGAATTTGTGGTAAGCCTACAATGTTAACACATATTTGTGCCATGTAAGTTGTTTTCTCTATATTTTTATGCCCCCACGAGGACATGTCCGGGGGCATTAAGTTTAACTCATGTCCGTCTGTCCGTACGTCCGTCTGAACGAATTTCTGTCAAGCTTTTCTCAGAAACCATACATGAGAACAATTTGAAATTTGGCAGGGTGGTTCAGTATCACAAGTTGTACGTTGTCGCGTGAGATATTCAAGTCCCGTGAAAATTGCAAGCACGCATGTGCAAAATATTATTTCTTTAAAAGTCACTTCCGCGGTGAGAAAAGCAAGTTTGACTCTTTTCTCTTCAAAATTTCCGGTTTTAAAGGTATATTGAAGAAGGGGGTAAATAAATTATTGTGGTTCTGTCAACACAGAATAATAATAAGAAAATTAAATATGTTTATTATATGACCAATTTATACTTTTTTATTTCAAAAAGATAATTTTAAGTAAAAGTTATTAATCGTGAACTATTAACACCCCGTGGATATATGATCATAAATGTAATTTATGTGATCATATTTAAATATAGGATACAATTGTTATATTATATGATATTAAACTTGAGTAAAAATTGCATTTCAACTAAGGGCTTTTCCAGAAAAAAATGTACAGGGGGGCGAGAACGCAGGTTAATTTTTTTTTCCTTGGTAGGGGGGGTTGAGGGTATTTCTATTTTGGTGGGTGTAGGTACGTTCTTATTAAAATAATCGCGGTTGTCGGTGTTTTTCTGTTTCTATTTCGCCAAACGCGGTGCTTTCGACGACGTCCGCGCGATTTTTGACTGACGATTTTGTCGGATGAATGCAAGGGGAATAACCGATCATAAATAAACTTTTGAATGTTTACGCCCGAAAGTTCCGAATGGGACTGGTTGCCGATTTTCTATATTGGATTGCTCTGCTCTATTATTAACCAGATGTTGTAAAAGCCCGAGTATACCGAAAATGCAAAAGTTTTTGTCGGTTTTTTTGTAAGCGTGGTAGCGTCTCAGTTTGCGTAGCACTGCCAAAACATACATCAATAAAATGAAATACAGCAAAGCCCTAAGACAATTACCTGTCATTTATAGAAATTTCGTACCGTATAGTTTTAATTTACTAGGTTAAAATGCCGTTTGAAGTGGCATGTTTTGATATGAACTCGGCGGACAGAAAACTCTAAATTAAAAATATAAATAGGAATGGTGACTAATCGCGACCTATAAATTAATAAATCAATTATAATATTACGTCTTCGTTCCAATTTTCAGCTTTCAAAACCACCGGGAACAAATTTGTGTCAGCTTTTTCGGTGACAAAATGCCGAAAAGGGGGGTGTTGGAAGCAACTCGACGTACGCTTCGAAAAATATTTAGCATCTGTCTGCCAAAGTAGAATAGATAACGCATCAGTACTCATTAAATATATAATATATAATAGTATTACGTCTTTTGTGTAATTTGTGGGTCTCGAAGCAGCTTTGAACAAATTTGTGTCGGCTTTTACTACAAAAAGTGGGGGAGGCTGAAATACATTTGTTGCAATGTAATGGTAAATTTTTGGAGCTGCGTATGCATTAGAGAAAAAAAGTGTGGTATAATCATAACAATCATTAAAATATATTATAGAAATCCCAAATCAACATAATTGTTCAATATATACAAGTATATAATCAAGACATGAACAAATTTTTAAACCTTCAATTCAGGAATATTAAACCATGTAGACAAATATTCTTGTCTGCCATTGGAAAACAATGTAAAAGTAAAGGAAAAATGTTTTTTTTTGTTGTAGCATTAAAGACCCTATGCTTTTTACACTGAGGGTTTGTACAGACAATGAAAGTTGCACTCCTTGTCCTAGTTAAACACATCAGTCAATATGCTACCCTTAAAATTCTCAATGTCGCAAATTTTCTTTGCAAGAGTTTCAAAGTCCACTAAGATTTATTTAGTAGACACAATGCAAAATACAGTGACCATTAGTGACCCATAAGCAGAATGGAAACAATGTTTCTTTTTTTTTTGATGGATTGATTGACTCAACTACATGACACTTATTTCAGTCAGTATAAATAGTGAAGAAAACTCCATAAACTACATAAAACTGCTACTATGAAAGATTTAAACATAATGTTATTTACAAAACATTAAATAAATTTATATTAATTTATTCAGGCATAATAACAACCATGGGTTGTAAAATACAAAATTATATAAAAAATTGAAATAACAGAAATACAAAATAATACATATTTTAGTAATCGAAAAGTTTCTGACCATCTTAATTTTATGAAAAAAAAACTTAATTTATAATAACATGAACAATTAAGGAAGAAGTTATATTCATCTTTAAAGACATTACATAATTTACAGGGACTTTGTTGTCTTGGTATTTTCTTATTACATCCAGTTTTAATTAACAGAGGATAGTTACTGGTATGAAATTGCGTTATTAGCTGCCTGTTTACACATTTTTTTCTCTTCGCATGAATTTCTCATTATTAGTCTATTATTCAATGAGAAATTTATCATTTTTTCTGAAGGCAATATATTGCAATGAGACAGGTCAGACATTAACTTATTGAATGAGTGAATACATGTTATAAAACTCATTTACTGTCATTTTATTCCATAGAAACAAATTATACTGACCCCAAATGCTGTGATGAATTTTTAGATTTCTTTATAAACTCACATGCTAGGGCCAACAACTCATTTTAAGGAATATATCTCTGTCTTAGTGTCTATAAAATAGATCTATTGACACTATTATTTTTATAAATTTCTTTAAAAAAATGCATGTTCCTTTAATACACAGAACTTACTTCCCATTTTATTTCCCTTTTTCTTTTGTTTAAAGGGATGATCACAGACTTTAAAATTGTGTTAATAGCTGCCAGTTTTTAAATCTTACTTCTTGCCGGAGATAAGTTTCCATAAATTTTAATATCACATTTTTGTAAACTATAAAATAATATTAAAAAATACCAGTTTGATTTTAAGTGTTTGTTTAAGGTCTTAAATTTTTTTGGAAGGGATGCTTAAGTTTACTAAATGGTTTATCAAGAAAAGTTAATTATGCCATGCAATATCAGCTTCACATTCAATGAATATCATAGAAGCAAACCTTCATTAGATAAATTTTGTACCTACCATAATAGCTAACTCGATAATGTTTGTAAAAAAAGGGATTTATACTATCACAATGAAGTCCAAAAAATTATATTACTGCTCAAAATTTAATCTCCCAAGCTCACTTTTTTCAGACATAAAAAAGCAAAGCCTATTTATAAAATACTTGACATGTATATAAATTTCTCCATATAAATAAATTTAAGCAATGACATCAAATTCTAAAATTAAATAAATTCTTTGTTTTAAACTGCATGATGCTACATTTGACTTTATTTGGAAATCAAAATGTATATATACATGTAAAACAGTTATAGTTATAAATAATAAAGACCCTCACTTGTTTTAAACAGAAATAAGTTGCAAAATAATGATGAAAAATTAACATCACAGCAATAAATGTCAGAAATATTAACAAGTTATTTTGATGTAAGCAGTATGTTATTTAAATTCATCTGTTGTGAAAAGTAACCTACATGTATGGGCCAGCTGAAAAAAATCTTTTAATTCAACTAGAAGTTGTGGAGGCCACAGTATATGAAATGGTTGGTTATAGAATTATAGGCATCATTAAACTGTGTGATTGTTGGAATTCAATATAAACATTATGACACTATAAATATATGAATTTTTCATTCCTTAAAGGTTTACCCTCTTAAAAGTGGGGGTGGGTGTGTACATGTGTGTGAAAAGGGGAGGGGGTAGGGGGCTATGTCACTCTAGGTGTAATATGAGTTATTAAATGCCAAAAACATATATCAACATTTAATTATCAACAGACAGCATATTTGAAACTATTATACGTCTTATGTCTGCTGTGTATACAAATTCACTACAAACACGAAGGCACATGGAGCTTTCCTCAATTCCTATCAAATTGCACCATGTCTTGGCACAAAATAATTCTTGGGAATTTGTTATATACTAGACTTTTAACGAGTCAAATTTAAACAAACATTTCTTCTTCAAAACGACAGTTTCGTGGATTAAACATGATTTGTGTTCATCAACATTTGAAAACTCGCACGTGTTTTGGTCATGTTGGTAAACAACCTCGTGGCTTTTTACGATAAATGGTGACACAATTCAACTGGCATAACAAGAAGGATTCGAATATAATCACACAAGTGTGGACTGTGAGCACGCTCACAAAGCGATACCCACCACTTTGCTTTCAAGTCCAGTGATCTTCCCTAAATGATATATGAGGTCAATAAAAATCCTTCATGCACATCTACATATAATGTACTTCCTTTATGCTAAGTTTCATTAAATTTCATCAAGCCGTTTAGGAGGAGTTGCGCTTACAAGGGATGTGGACAGATGGACAGACAGACAGACAGGGTGATTCCTATATACCCCCCAAACAAGTTTGCGGGGGGTATAATAATCATATTGATATATCAATTTTATTTTATAGGTGGGGGTTACTTTCCATAAAAACATTTTCTAGGTTGTGCCTCTAAAAAAATTAAAATTTTAGTGGTGGTACCCCATTTTTTGAGCTGCGTTCTCGCCCCCCTGTACATTTTTTTCTGGAAAAGCCCTAAAATGAATATTTTAAACAACATGAAATGTAAATGACCAGCATCTTTAATCCATATAGGCCTCGATTTGACTTCAAGTGCAATTCTCATGAATGTACACTTATTTGTAATTCAGTAGACCATTATAGGCAATCAGTGCTTTGGTTTGACCAGACTTGTCATTATCATGGCTGTATAAAAGTACTTATTTAAACATTTAGGTCAACCAACAATATTGCAGTTGCCCATTATACGCAATCGGTGCCTCTGCTTGACCAGACTTGCAATTCTCATGGCTCTTAAGTACTTCAACATCTAGGTCAACCAACAATATTTCAGTAGTCTAGTTTAGGCAATCAGAGCCTCGATTGACCAGACTTGCAATTCTCATGGCTGTAAAAGTACTTTATTTAAATTTAGGTAAACCTAAATAATTATTTCAACATTTAACTTTGACCTTTACCTTGTGACCTTTTTCAAGGTAAATGTCAATGATGATCATTACAACTTTACGCCTCTATCACAGCTGGTTCAAAAGTTAACATGGTACAAAATTAACTTGCAATAAAAAGGGTTAGAGAATTCATATAAGGAGGAAAAATCTTTGTGCGATATATCACAACTCTGCGTAAACTCTGGTAAATGCAAGATGGTTGATATACTGTGAAAGTACTTTTCTTCGTGGGCATCAAATTTCGTGGTTTGGTGAAATTTTACTTGTTCGTGGGTTCTTAAATTCGTGGACTGACGGTTTCGGAAAATGCAAAAAAAATGGGGAAGTAGCGATCAAAATAAATGATTACAGCAGAATCATTTTCACTGTTGATATTAAATATCAACATATAAAAAAGACACAACAGTTTCCTAACCTGCTGTTGTTTACGCACGTGGTTACGATTGTACACTAAAGTGTTCATTAGTGGTCATGATTGTGTTTATTTTGTAATTAGAATACATCATATTTTTTTTAAAAGAATGTTAATTATTTGCATCTAAATTTTAGCCTTAACAACATGAAATCAATAGGTAATTATAAACTCGGTAATGCATTTATTAATTAATTGCAGTCAACATACTTGGAGTCTATTTAATTGCAATCAAAACAAACATTCCTAGCCGAAGGGTGTTGAGTAGCAATAAACACATGTTACCAAGGTGTAAATTAATGTCATTTGTGCCTGATCGGTATTATCACAACATCCGTTTGATACAGTGTGTCATTAATATGCGCTAATAAAGATAAAATAAAGCTTATCTTTTAAATATTTTATTTTATTATTTTAATTTATGTTCAAAGAAGCAACCAAACTCATAATTCCGATAATAATTTGTTACTTTGTAAAATCGAAAATGAACACCTTATATCTCCCCTCCTTAACCGGAAGTCGATGTTTCTTCGTACTCGTTACAATAAAATGATAAATTACATTTAATAAAAACACAATTCGAACATGAAACCTGTTGACATAATCATTTAAAATGGATATTGAACTAAAACTTAGATGTGGATCGAACCACAATCGTATATTACATTTATAAATGAAAGACCAGTCTCGGACATTTCCAGATTGTTGTTCCCAAGTTCCGATCTGTTAATGAAGTTTTATTCTTCGTTGGATTTTTAATTTTGTGGTCTGAAGCCTCCACGAAAACCACGAAAATTGATACCCCACGAATAAAAAGTATTTCACAGTATAGTGTTCACATTTATAAGTATATCAATATTTTACTATGCATTATACAATTAACTACTTACAGAAACAGCAAGCGTAATGTATATAGACATTATTATATTGCTATTTCTACTTTTACTTTACACAACATTAAACTTTTGTTACGCCAAAGTAATTCCTAAAACTACGTTTAACTATTTATTCCTTTACATAAAAATGTTGACTTCTTTTATTTATGTTATGAAATAATGACTTGTTTTATTTTTACTAAAATGTGCACAGTTGCATTTTTATAGCAGACTTTCGTTTCTCACAACCTTGTAACTCTCACGATGACCAACGTGAGAGTTACAAGTTTGACCGGATACCGGAAGCGGAACTTGCAATTTTCACAGGACTTGCAGATCTCACGCGACAACGTCCTAAGCAACTTTCAGACCTGTCGGACAACTACTTCCTGTTTGGGACTTCATTTAGCAGGGGCATCTGTGTCCCATGGACACATTCTTCGATTTTTATACCCCCGCTCGACAGAGTTGGGGGTATATAGTGGTCCTCATGTCCGTCCGTCCGTCTGTCCTTCCATCTGTCCTTCCATCTGTCCGTCCGTCTGTCTTTCCGTCCGTCCACATTTGGTTTCCGGATGATAATTCAAAAAGTTTACATCCGATTTGAATGAAACTTGGGGATATTGTTATATGTCAGGTTGGTAAGAAGCCTATCTATCTTGGGGGAAATCCATCAAATTTCAAGGTCGCAGTCCACGAAAAACGTTAGGAATTTTAACAAAACTTGGTTTCCGGATGATAATTCAAAAAGTTTACATCCGATTTGAATGAATTTTGGGATATTGTTATATATCAGGTTGGTAAGAAGCCTATTGATTTTGGGGGAAATCCGTCAAATTTCACGGTCGCAGTCCACGAAAAACGTTAGGAATTTTAACAAAAACGTTGTTTCCGGACAAGAACTCAAAAAGTTTGCATCTGATTTTAATGAAACTTTGGGATTTTGTTATATATCATGTTGGTAAGAACCGTATTTGGGATATTGTTATATATCAGGTTAGAAAGAAGCCTATCGATTTTGGGTGAAATCCGTCAAATTTCTAGGTCGCAGTCCGTGAAAAACTAGAAATTTTTAGAAAAAACATTTCCGGACAATAACTCAAAATGTTTGCATCCGATTTGAATGAAACTGTGGGATATTGTTATATATTATGTAGGTAAGAAGCCTATCGATTTATGGGGAAATCTGTCAAATTTCAAGGTCACAGTCCACAAACGTTAGAAATTTTTACAAAAGCGGGGTATCAGTGATCGCTAGATCAACTTTGTCTAGTTTTTAGCTCACCTGACCCGAAGGGTCAGGTGAGCTATTGCCATCACTTGGCGTCCGTCGTCGTCGTCGTCATTAACTTTTCTTTTAAAATCTTCTCCTCCAAAACCACTGAAGGGATTGCTTTGAAACTTTGCACACATCATCAGTAAAATGTCCTCTGCCAAGCTTGCACAAATCATGGCCTCAGACCAACCAACATGGCCACCATTGCTAAAAATAGAACAGGGGGGTCAAAATACAGTTTTTGGCTTATAGTTCAAAAAGTATAACAGATACAGGAAAACCGAAGAGACTTTCCTTCTTCAGCATCAAAAGCTCTACAAAACACTCCATTGGGTCAAAGTTGTATGATGACTCCTTGTAGGAGTTATTGCCCTTTAATTGTCGAAATTGATGATTTTTGCCATTTTTGCCTCAAAATCTTGAAAATTATTAGAACTAGAGAAAAAGTAAGCATTGCTTAATTGTTCTGCTCTATGAGGGCTACAAAATTGGCTGAAGAGTCAAGATTGTCTGATTAACCGTTTAAGAGTTATTCCCCTTGAACTGTTTATTTTAATCGGTTTTAATTGATTTTTTAAAATCTTCTCCTCTGAAACCACTGAAAGTACTGCTTTGAAACTTTGTACACATCATCCGTCAAATGTCCTCAACCAAGTTTGCACCAACCATGGCCGCAGATTAACCAACGTGGCCGCCATGGCTAAAAAAAAGAACGGGGGGAGGGGTCAAAATACAATTTTTGGCTTATAGTTCAAAAAGTTTAACAGATACAGGAAAACCGAAGAGACAAGCCTTTATCGGCATCAAAAGCTCTACGAAACACTCCATTGGGTCAAAAGTTTTATGATGACCCCTTATAGGAGTTATTGCCCTTTAATTGTCGAAATTGATTATTTTTGACATTTTTGCCCCAAAATCTTGAAAATTATTAGAACTAGAGAAAAAGTTAGCATTGCTTAATTGTTCTGCTCTATGAGGGCTACAAAAATGACTTTAGGGTTAAGATTGTCTGATGAACAATTTAAGAGTTATTCCCCTTGAACTGTTTTTTTTTAATCGGTTTTAATTGATTTTTTTAAAATCTTCTCCTCTGAAACTACTGAAAGTACTGCTTTGAAACTTTGTACACATCATCCGTCAAATGTCCTCAACCAAGTTTGCACCAACCATGGCTGCAGATTAACCAACATTGCCGCCATGGCTAAAAATAGAATGGAGGGGGGGGGGGGAATACAGTTGTTGGCTTATATTTAAAAAAGTGTAACAGATACAGGAAAACCGAAGAGACATGCCTTCATCTGCATCAAAAGCTCTACGAAACACTCCATTGGGTTGAAGTTGTATGAAGACTCCTTATAGGAGTTATTGCCCTTTAATTGTCAAAATTGATTATTTTTGACATTTTTGCCTCAAAATCTTGAAAATTATTTGAACTAGAGAAAAAGTTAGCATTGCTTAATTGTTCTGCTCTATGAGGGCTACAACAATGACTTAGGGTCAAGATTGTCTGATGAACCGTTTAGGAATTATTCTCCTTGAACATTTTTTTAATCAATTTTACTTGATTTTAAAAAATCTTCTCCTCTTTAACCCATTAAAGGACTGCTTTGAAACATTGCACACATCATCTTTAGGACGTCCTCTACCAAAATTGTGCAAATCATGACACCTGACTACCTACATAGATACGTTGGCTTAAAATAGAAAATGGGGGGTGGAGTCAAGAGAGTTTTCGACTGATAGTTAAAAAAGTATAACAGGTACAGCAAATTTGAAGTGAACCACCCTTCTCCCTCTAAGCATCAAAAGCTCCTCCTTATAGGAATTATTTCCCTTAAAAGGTCAAAATTAATGACTTTTGCAGAAGTGTTGGGCAATTCCTTATAGCAAAGAAAAGCTGGATAAAAAAGGGTTGTTTGGTTTCAGGTTCAGGTGAGTGATACAGGCTCCTGGGAGCCTCTAGTTTCAGTAATTCAGTGGTTTAGGTTTGTCTATCTGTCCCTTGACTAGTTGGATGGGGTCATTAGCAAATCAGATGTTTATTGAGGCATCAATGCTGAAATGATCATCTCATTTCTCAATGACTTGCTTCACATTTCAGTTTCAGCAATTCAAACAGATGTCACACCAATCTCGACATATTTTCACCTTAGGCTTGGTTGATTAAAAATTCAATGATAAGTGTACTAGTTGAGCAGGTTACGTAATTAATTCTCTTCCTTGTATAGATGTGTAACTTAAAGGCTACAGTTTGGGTTCTATGAATTGCAAGATGATGAGATTTAACTGTATTTATTTAACCAATGTTAAAAACAAAGTACTGAACATAAAGTTTGTTTAAATTTTATTGTTATGAAACTTACAACTGATCTTCAATATGTGATAGTTCCTTGATTCTGTATTAGTATTATTTTGTAGCATTAGGATTTATATTATCTACTTATGTCATATTATATGTTTTAATTTTAAGTGTTTCTATTATAGGAGCCTAGAGAAGGACCTGTCACAAAACATATTCGGCTCACTGCTGCCCTCATACTCAGGAATTTAGCCAGATATTCATCTTTTGGTAGAAGGTAAATTCATTGTATTTCTATTAAAATAAAATGCTGAGCATTGTATCAAGACCGCAAGTTATTTATAGCAGGATGAAAGCTTTATTTCACATCATATCTTCTCAACTAATTCTATGATATAACAGTTGACTGCCTCAAGTGTAGGGTAATTATCTATTCAGTTCAAACAAATGCATTGTGTTACTTGTTGATTTCCTACTGAACACAAACCAGAAGGTAGAACAAAACATAGAGATTAGGAATAACTAATGTTATGTGCAGGTATTTTTAAAATGCAACTTGGTGTGCTACGGTGGTAGTCGGGAGAAAAACAGACACATCAAGGATATATAATCAAAACCTGTTATCGCTATTTTGCAGTATTTTACTTTGATCTTAGTGTGCGATATTATTCCATCTCACTCTACTAGCTTGAGATGGGCCCATCTCAGCTCGCTGTCAAGACGTCGTTAAGTAAACACTGTGACGTCACAATGTTACAAAACAGCGATAAACAGATTATTTACGTTTTATGAAACTCGATGCATTTTCTCGTCATCTCATCTCAGGGCTGTCGCCCTTCGATGAGATATGGACGAGAAAACGCATCTCGTTTCAAAAAACGTAAATAACCTATAATTCTCTAAAATGCAACTCAGTGTGTTACGGTGGTAGTCAGGTGAAAAACAGACACATCAACAATATATAATCAAAACCTGTTCTCTAAAATGCAACTCAATGTGTTACGGTGGTAGTCAGGTGAAAAACAGAGACATAAAGGATATATACACGAAACCTGTGTTCTTTAAGCAGGATACAATTTTTTCAAAATGCATTTAACAACATATAAGCAAGTATTGTTCAATTGTGTTAGTGATAAACATCAAAATTATTTTTGAAAACATTAAAACCACAATACATGTTAATTGATCTAAAAACAATCCTATTACACCTATTCTTATTTTCAGAATTAATTTGATATGACATATCCTGTTCATTTTTATTTCCATTTTTTGTTTCTTTTGTTTCAGTTTGATAAAGAAGCATGAATCCCACATAAACTACACAGCAATGAGTGCAGTCGAGTCATCCACTGCATTGGCCAACTGTTTGTGGGAAGTTTTACATGATACCAGTTGATCATCTATTTTAAATCATCTCAGTGCTTAACTTCATGTGTGCAAGGTCATCCAGATGTTTGTGTTTCATGATGTTTTGTTAGGCAGCATGTATCAGACATTGATGGATCTGTTTCGTTGTCATTTGGATGTTTGTCCCATTAGTGTCCCAAAGTGAAAATGTGTTATATAGACAGAATGTTTAATGTTATGTTATTTAAATATAGTTTTTTGCAAGTTGGATAAATTTCTTTAACATAATGATTCCTTTATCATTGTTGATAATTTTATGTGCTGGGCATATACATTTCAAAGCAATTAATTTTATGAAAATGGTGATATCTATTTATAAATATGTGTGAGAGTTTTTGCATTTAATACATATTTTCGTTAAAGAACTATCCCATAATGAATTCGTATGCTATGTGTCACTATTTGAAAAAAAAAGAAATTTTAATAAATCTTTATCTGTATTTTGTATTTCTGTTTTCATGATTTTTTTATGGTTATTCCACAAGAGGTGAGCTATTACAGGTACTGCTTGCTGTTTGCTCCTTAGATCCACGCCCTAGTTTCATAAAACTTCTCGATTTAATAGCTTTTATCAAATAATTCTTTAATTTTCTGTTTTTTCTTAAATATATTTAGAGTATTTTATGAAACACCAATCTGACGAAGAACTAAGAAGTGATGAGAAAAATTAATTCCTCAATTTTGAGATTTTTATTAAACAAGGGCCGATGACAATACCAGGTCCAACTCTCAGTCAAACTAAAGACATAATATATGATTCAGTGACAAATGTGCACTAGAATATCAAAGGGCTAATCTTACACAATAAACAACAGAAATCGTCACATTACACTCTACCAATAAAACCTGAGCACCATGAGGCAACTAAAAATTGTTAAAAGTGGCATTAAACCCCATTCATAGAACAGACAAATGGAAATATAAAAAAATATGCTGTTCTCATCATTATGCTTTGAAAATATTACATGTTTGCTATATAAACAACATGTCATGCACTGCAGTAATGTGTCCCATTCAGAATACAAATCCTTAAAAGTTTACCACAATCATCTGGGACCCTTTGATATGATAAATTTTTGGACCAAATAGTTCAAATTATCTTGAAATGCCCTTGGCCTATGTTCGAAAGGCTAGCAAGTTGTCCATTGTGGCCATTATGGACTGATTAGTCAAATGAAGAAAAAAATTCACTCTTCCAAATAGAACCGTAGATAACTAGAACACTATAATAAAATGAATACCGGTAATATGATGTCTTCTTATTTAACACAGACAACCTTCACCAGATTTCCTTCAACCCCACTTGTCTGGGACCATACTGGAAGGGTTCCCAGTGCTCGACCCATAGAGCAGCCCAGCACGTCCCTGGGTGGCGGATAGGGGATACCCTCTCATTAGGGGTTGTCAGGTCATAATATAGGGAAAGCCTGACTGGGACCTTAGTTGGTAACGTGTTTGGAGAGTGCCACGCTTCTTGCACGATAAAGACCCCTTTTGTAGATTTCGAAAAAAAAGTAGGCTCATTATAGCCGCTACCAAAGGCTAAATTTTCCGCCCCTACCCAAAACTCCATACTTTTCCAGTGGCAGTCAAAATTGTATTCCCTGTGACCCATCCCACCCCTATTTTCCGTTGATTTATTGTTTGTTAACTTGTTCCCGTCCTGAATATAGCTGAAATACTGCTCGCTGGACGTAAAGCCGACATCCAATCAATCAATCAATCAACCCCACTTGTTATAGTTATTAAAAATTCCTTTTTTAGCTCATGTGGCTAAAGGCTTATGCCATCACTATGCGTCTGTCCTCGTCTGTTGTCTGTTGCCTGTTGTCCGTAAACAATTTCAAAAATCTTCTCTCCTGAAAGCACTGAACATATTTGACTTGAACTTTGCAAGAATGATATATGACATGGTGGCAACAAACGATCTTCATTTTGAATGGATCCAATAAAAAACATGACCACTGTTAATAAAAATAGAACATATGGTAAAATCACTTAAAATATCTTAGAACCAGAAAACTATAACATAAGAGAAATCTGATAGATCTTAGGCTCTTCGGAATAAGTTCTACAAAAGTGTCCATTAGGTAGAAGTCGCAGATTACGCCTCTTAAAAGTAAAAAATCTCGATTTTTTAATGTGTTTGGCTTTTAGAATGAAAACTATTGCAATTAGAGAAAAGCTGTTGCTTGCTAAAATGTTCAGCTCAAGAAGCTTAGGTGTTTTGCTGTTTTATTAACTCGCCTGACCCGAATGAGAGCTATTGCCATCACTTGGCATCCGTCGTCGTCGTTAATTTTTCTTTAAAAATCTTCTCCTCCAAAACAACTGAAGGGATAGCTTTGAATCTTTGCACACGTCATCAGTAAAATGTCCTCTACCAAGTTTGCACAAATCATGGCCTCAAACCAACCAAAATGGCCACCATGGCTAAAAATAGAACAGGGGGGTCAAAATACAGTTTTTGGCTTATAGTTCAAAAAGTATAACAGATACAGGAAAACCAAAGAGACCTTCATTCTTCAGCATCAAAAGCTCTACAAAACACTCCATTGGGTCAAAGTTGTATGACGACTCCTTGTAGGAGTTATTGCAAAATTGATGATTTTTGCCATTTTTGCCTCAAAATCTTGAAAATTATTAGAACTAGAGAAAAAGTTAGCATTGCTTAATTGTTCTGCTCTATTAGAGCTACAAAAATAGCTTTAGAGTCGAGATTGTCTGATTAACCATAAGAGTTATTCTTCTTGAACTGTTTTTTTTAATCGGTTTTAATTGATTTTTAAAAATCTCCTCTGAAACCACTGAAAGTACTGCTTTGAATCTTTGTACACATCATCTGTCAAATGTCCTCAACCAAGTTTGCACAAATCATGGCCGCAGATTGACCAACATGGCCACCATAGCTAAAAATAGAAAAGGTGGAGGGTCAAAATACAGTTTTTGGCTTATAGTTCAAAAAGTATAACAGATACAGAAAAACCGAAGAGACATGCCTTCATCGGCATCGAAAGCTCTTCGAAACACTTCATTGGGTCGAAGTTGTATGATGACTCCTTGTAGGAGTTATTGCCCTTTAATTGTCGAAATAGATTATTTTTGACATTTTTGCCTCAAAATCTTGAAAATTATTAGAACTAGAGAAAAAGTAAGCATTGCTTAATTGTTCTGCTCTATGAGGGCTACAAAAATGACTTCAGGGTTAAGATTGTCTGATGAACCGTTTAGGAATTATTCTCCTTGAACATTTTTTTGATCAATTTTAATTGATTTTAAAAAATCTTCTCCTCTTTAACCAATGAAAGGACTGCTTTGAAATATTGCACTCATCATCTTTAGGATGTCCTCTACCAAAATTGTGAAAATCATGACAGCTGACTACCTACATAGCTACGTTGGCTTAAAATAGAAAAGGGGGGGGGGGGTCAAGAGAGTTTTCGGCTAATAGTTAAAAAAGTATAACAGGTACAGCAAATTTGAAGTGAACCTCCCTTCTCCCTCTAAGCATCAAAAGCTCCTTTTTATAGGAGTTTTTTCCCTTAAAAGGTCAAAATTAATGACTTTTGCAGAAGTGTTGGGCAATTCCTTATAGGAAAGAAAAGCTGGATAAAAACGATTGTTTTGGTTTCAGGTTCAGGTGAGCGATACAGGCTCAAGTTCAAAAACCACGTTTTTTGCTTATTGTATGAAAGCGATTGCAGATGGAGAAAAGCTGTTGCTTACAGGACTTAGTTTAACATCAAGGAAATGACATCTTCATTGCCTAGAAAATCAGGTGAGCGATATTGGCTCTTGAGAGCCTCTTGTTTTGCATTCTGTTTGCATGCAAGACTGAAAGCTATGGCTGTACTTAACATAAAATTCAAATATATTGATGGTTTGATTGCTGTAGGTTTTGCACAAATTTCTGCAAATTCGTGATGGATATAAGCTTATATTCCGGGTGGGGATGGTCTCTCTGTGTCCGTGGCTGTTGTCTATTATTTATCACGTGCCAGTCAATTCTTAGGTTGCGAATGGAGCCTTCTTGTGGACTGGGTGTGCTCGACTCTAACCTTAACTTATATTTGTAATAAAAATATTGTGTAAAATTGAAAAAGAAAGAAAGAGACTTGTGAAGAACGCGATATACAAAAATTGTTTATACCCGTACACTCAAAGTTAGAAAACAGCTGCCAGTTTCTTGCTGGCTGTCGGAGTTTTTGATGACTTAACTTGGTTACTTCCCCCTTATTGTGCTTGTCATCATACAGCTGACAAATTGGGCGGAAAACGCAATAAATTATGCAAAACACAACAATTTTAACACAATACAACACATTTTAAACAACAAGGCGATAATCTATGGTAAAACAACATTTTAATAGCTCGCAATATTTCAGCGTTATCACTGATGATTGGTATGATAATCAATGATGTATTTTGTCTTTAGGAGTAATCTTCTTACTTGATTGATCTAGAGCGGTTTTTTTGTCATTTTACATGACCACAGGCGGGGTACTTGTGAAGTCAAATGTACTTAGATACCTCATGTCCAGTTACTGTGAAATGGTTAAAAACGATGCATTTTTATGTACGATGTAAATATCGGTTATGCTCTCGTGGAACAGAATAATCTAGCTTTATTGTGATTTGGTGGCCGAGTGGTTAAGGTAGTTCGTCTACTGTTGATCACGTGGTCTGTCAACACTGAGATTGCGGGTTCGATTCTCACTGTAGGAAGGTTGTACTCGACTCCAATCTTAATTGACAAGGATTGCCAGTTTTCCTACCGCAGGTCGAGGGTTCTCTCCGGGTACTCCGGCTTCCTCCCCCAATACAAACTGGACGCCATGAAATAGCTGAAAAATTGCTGAAAGTGGCGTTAAAACACCATTCAAACAAAAACAAACATAATTGTGAGTTGTATTTTAGTAAATAATAATCCAAACGTTTTCACTGTTTACTGTGTTTTAATTATGCTTTACGATAGAAAATCATCTATATTTTGTATGTCATTAACAAAGGAGTTTCATTTTTTTCTCAACGAACGGTTCGTATTCTGGTCGCCCAGTTCACGGGTGGCGGATACGGCTTTCTCGTTGTTGGGGTGTCGGGAAAAATACAGAAAGCCAAGCCGCGGATCATAGAGAATGACAAGGATTTAAAAAAACGAGAATGCCTATTGAAGCTACCACAAAGACCAACATCTCCGTCCCTGCCAACACTCGTTACTTTTCAACGGCAGTGATAATTTCCCGTCTATTGCGAATTAGCTTGCTCTCGAACTGAATACTGTATAGATGAGATACTCCGTCTTGACGTTAAACAACAGTTCAATCAATCAGTTAATCGTGTTCTGGTTACTTTGATCTCTGTCGTTCATTCTAATATAAACACGTTCCATTTTCCACGCAGTACAAGGAATACACTCTTGACTCTTGGCTATTTGTCGTAAATGACTTAATACAGATGTTTCCGTCTGATATAGACATCAAGTTTGGTCCTGGTTTGATATCATGATTATACATTTTTTCCGTTGTTTAGTTAGATTTTTTTACTCTTTTTGTGTGTTGGTTGTACAGGAGTTAAAATATGTAAGGTCAAACTTTTAATTTATATTTTGAATCTTAAAATGTGTGTTGTCATTGAACTGTAAAAATTGAAAACATTGTATTTAGTTTTTGTGTGATGTTAAAAGAGTTTATTTACTTCTATGATTTTGGACCACTGAAAGATATTTGAGTTAGAAACGATTTGTGTTGTATATAGACAAGTATATAATCGAGAATAGATCATTTTATTATAGTTACATGAATAATAGCTTTTTCAATAAGAAATTAGATAAATATTATTTCTCTATCGTTTCAATAAATTGCACCCAAAGGCACAAATATCCGAAAAAAATGAAAAATAAATAGTAACACTGATCTAGATGGGATTGTTTCTAGAGGGTTCTCATGCCGCATTCAGGAATTTTCTGATAATTTTCAAATTGCTAGAAAAATTTCGGGGACGATTTAAATTCATCCACACCAGGTGTTAGTCGAGTGCACCCTGAATCCTGCAAAAACGTTGCGCTGACTTAATTACTGATATGGTACCGTGTTTGATGACCCCCCCATCCCCCCGCCCCCAGTGCCTAGTTTACTCGGTTACCAGCAACAGTATTTCTACAATTTATATTTATCATCACTGGAGCTGCAGTTACTATTGCTTCGCTGAATCCGAAATTAAAGATTTGATACCTAAATAGATTTACCCACAGAGACTACGTTCTTCGAAACTAAACACTATTATGTCACTGACAACAAACAGAATTATTCTCTTCCTCGCTTGGGTTAATAGTGATATCTAGATGTTATTTGGTCAACACATGCCTCCAGCTTTGATTCTTAATATGATTATATGTAAAATCATTGATGATATTATCGGTATGTCCCATTTGAAATTTTTCGTTGTACTTTGATAAGAACCACTGGAAGAATAAGACTACAAGTATGTGGTAAGTTTTTTTCCTGCAAATACGTATATCTATTTTATCTACTTTGACAATTTCGGATTATTAGAAATAACTAAGTATCCTATTTTATTTTCAGGTTTGTCAGTTATATACTCGTACAACTAGATCTGACATTTTTGGCGCTTTTCAAAGACTCAAATTTGATTTCCTGTTTCTTTTCAATTTGCTTTCTGCAGACTCATCTGGACCGCCGCCATAAAACGTTTAAAGTAAACATGCTTTGCCCAGCTTGAGAAATTTCTGAATTGCAATGACAGCAGAAAATTTGTTATCACAGAATTATAAAAAGAGCATAATATTAAATGAGGCAAATTATAATAAAACTGTTTTGTGTTTCAGTTTTATCAGTGTTTTGTGTTTCAATTTTATCGGGGTTTTGTGTTTCAGTTTTATCAGTGTTTTGTGTTTCAATTTTATCGGGGTTTTGTGTTTCAGTTTTATCAGTGTTTTGTGTTTCAGTTTTATCAGTGTTTTGTGTTTCAGTTTTATCAGTGTTTTGTGTTTCAGTTTTATCAGTGTTTTGTGTTTCAGTTTTATCACTGTTTTGTGTTTCAGTTTTATCAGTGTTTTGTGTTTCAGTTTTATCCGGGTTTTGTGTTTCAGTTTTATCAGTGTTTTGTGTTTCAATTTTATCAGTGTTTTGTGTTTCAGTTTTATCAGTGTTTTGTGTTTCAGTTTTATCAGTGTTTTGTGTTTCAGTTTTATCAGTGTTTTGTGTTTCAGTTTTATCAGTGTTTTGTGTTTCAATTTTATCAGTGTTTTGTGTTTCAGTTTTATCACTGTTTTGTGTTTCAGTTTTATCAGTGGTTTGTGTTTCAGTTTTATCACTGTTTTGTGTTTCAATTTTATCCGGGTTTTGTGTTTCAGTTTTATCAGTGTTTTGTGTTTCAATTTTATCGGGGTTTTGTGAATCAGTTTTATCAGTGTTTTGTGTTTCAGTTTTATCAGTGTTTTGTGTTTCAATTTTATCGGGGTTTTGTGTTTCAGTTTTATCAGTGTTTTGTGTTTCAATTTTATCAGTGTTTTGTGTTTCAGTTTTATCAGTGTTTTGTGTTTCAGTTTTATCAGTGTTTTGTGTTTCAGTTTTATCAGTGTTTTGTGTTTCAGTTTTATCAGTGTTTTGTGTTTCAATTTTATCGGGGGTTTGTGTTTCAGTTTTATCAGTGTTTTGTGTTTCAATTTTATCGGGGTTTTGTGTTTCAGTTTTATCAGTGTTTTCTGTTTCAATTTTATCGGGGTTTTGTGTTTCAGTTTTATCAGTGTTTTGTGTTTCAATTCTATCAGTGTTTTGTGTTTCAATTTTATCGGGGTTTTGTGTTTCAGTTTTATCAGTGTTTTGTGTTTCAGTTTTATCAGTGTTTTGTGTTTCAATTTTATCGGGGTTTTGTGTTTCAGTTTTAACAGTGTTTTGTGTTTCAGTTTTATCAGTGTTTTGTGTTTCAGTTTTATCAGTGTTTTGTGTTTCAGTTTTATCAGTGTTTTGTGTTTCAATTTTATCGGGGTTTTGTGTTTCAGTTTTATCAGTGTTTTGTGTTTCAGTTTTATCAGTGTTTTGTGTTTCAATTTTATCGGGGGTTTGTGTTTCAGTTTTATCAGTGTTTTGTGTTTCAATTTTATCCGGGTTTTGTGTTTCAGTTTTATCAGTGTTTTGTGTTTCAGTTTTATCGGGGTTTTGTGTTTCAGTTTTATCAGGGTTTTGTGTTTCAATTTTATCGGGGTTTTGTGCTTCAGTTTTATCAGTGTTTTGTGTTTCAGTTTTATCAGTGTTTTGTGTTTCAGTTTTATCACTGTTTTTTGTTTCAGTTTTATCAGTGTTTTGTGTTTCAGTTTTATCAGTGTTTTGTGTTTCAGTTTTATCAGTGTTTTGTGTTTCAATTTTATCAGTGTTTTGTGTTTCAGTTTTATCACTGTTTTGTGTTTCAGTTTTATCAGTGTTTTGTTTTTCAGTTTTATCAGTGTTTTGTGTTTCAATTTTATCGGGGTTTTGTTTTTCAGTTTTATCAGTGTTTTGTGTTTCAATTTTATCGGGGTTTTGTGTTTCAGTTTTATCAGTGTTTTGTGTTTCAATTTTATCAGTGTTTTGTGTTTCAATTTTATCGGGGTTTTGTGTTTCAGTTTTATCAGTGTTTTGTGTTTCAATTTTATCAGTGTTTTGTGTTTCAATTTTATCGGGGTTTTGTGTTTCAGTTTTATCAGTGTTTTGTGTTTCAGTTTTATCAGTGTTTTGTGTTTCAATTTTATCGGGGTTTTGTGTTTCAGTTTTATCAGTGTTTTGTGTTTCAGTTTTATCAGGGTTTTGTGTTTCAATTTTATCGGGGTTTTGTGTTTCAGTTTTATCAGTGTTTTGTGTTTCAGTTTTATCAGTGTTTTGTGTTTCAGTTTTATCAGTGTTTTGTGTTTCAGTTTTATCAGTGTTTTGTGTTTCAATTTTATCGGGGTTTTGTGTTTCAGTTTTATCAGTGTTTTGTGTTTCAATTTTATCGGGGTTTTGTGTTTCAGTTTTATCAGTGTTTTGTGTTTCAATTTTATCCGGGTTTTGTGTTTCAGTTTTATCAGTGTTTTGTGTTTTAATTTGATCAGTGTTTTGTGTTTCAGTTTTATCAGTGTTTTGTTTTTCAGTTTTATCAGTGTTTTGTGTTTCAGTTTTATCAGTGTTTTGTGTTTCAGTTTTATCGCGGTTTTGTGTTTCAGTTTTATCAGTGTTTTGTGTTTCAATTTTATCGGGGTTTTGTGTTTCAGTTTTATCAGTGTTTTGTGTTTCAATTTTATCGGGGTTTTGTGTTTCAGTTTTATCAGTGTTTTGTGTTTCAATTTTATCAGGGTTTTGTGTTTCAGTTTTATCAGTGTTTTGTGTTTCAATTTTATCGGGGTTTTGTGTTTCAGTTTTATCGGGGTTTTGTGTTTCAGTTTTATCAGTGTTTTGTGTTTCAATTTTATCCGGGTTTTGTGTTTCAGTTTAATCAGTGTTTTGTGTTTCAATTTTATCGGGGTTTTGTGTTTCAGTTTTATCCGGGTTTTGTGTTTCAGTTTTATCAGTGTTTTGTGTTTCAATTTTATCGGGGTTTTGTGTTTCAGTTTTAACAGTGTTTTGTGTTTCAGTTTTATCAGTGTTTTGTGTTTCAATTTTATCCGGGTTTTGTGTTTCAGTTTTATCGGGGTTTTGTTTTTCAGTTTTATCCGGGTTTTGTGTTTCAGTTTTATCAGTGTTTTGTGTTTCAATTTTATCCGGTTTTTGTGTTTCAGTTTTAACAGTGTTCTGTGTTTCAGTTTTATCAGTGTTTTGTGTTTCAATTTTATCCGGGTTTTGTGTTTCAGTTTTATCAGTGTTTTGTTTTTCAGTTTTATCAGTGTTTTGTGTTTCAATTTTATCGGGGTTTTGTGTTTCAGTTTTAACAGTGTTTTGTGTTTCAGTTTTATCAGTGTTTTGTGTTTCAATTTTATCCGGGTTTTGTGTTTCAATTTTATCGGGTTTTTGTGTTTCATTTTTATCAGTGTTTTGTGTTTCATTTTTATCAGTGTTCTGTGTTTCAGTTTTATCAGTGTTTTGTTTTTCAGTTTTATCGGGGTTTCATTGTTCGCTACACTATTGATGGCCATTGACGTTCCAGTGAGCGAAGCGAAAGGTACGTGTATCATGTTTATTCTATCAATTAGGGAATTTTATATGTTATTAGGTAAAGGTGTATTATAGAATTTATTAACTTACTGACTAACACGAAAATATCATAATAATGTGTTTGTATGGTCCACAATTCTTTTAATTGCTCAAAAAACAAACATTCTAGAACGAACGCGCTGCTGCCTTTGACGCCATTTGCTTTAGATAGTTTACATAACCGGAGTCTTAGCACTGAGGTTGCGTGTTCGAGCTTCGCTGCAGTCAGAGTGTTGTCTACTCTAACCTTAATTGTTTCTTGTCGAAGATGGGGGGTTTCTCCTGATACTGCTGCCTTTTCCCACAATAACACCTGGACGCCAAAAGATGGCTGAACAGTTGATAACAATGAATTTAAACTGCATCAAAACAATTTAACAAACAATGGCTATTTTATATTTAGCATGTTCCTTTTATTTTTAGCTGAGATCTGTATATTTGCATGTCCAGACAACGTTTGTCCTTATGGATATATTCCTTATGGGTGTCCTCGATGTCAATGTGCCCCTAATCCATGTTTGGTAAGCATATAGATATTAGAGATTTCATTTTCAAGTGAATTATTTGTAAGATCATTGTTCCGTTCACTCATGTTTGTCAGCATTTGTGTTCATATTTTACGTTAAAATTTCCTTCGTTATCGTGTTCTTGCTTGATTGTAGTTCACTAAATGTCCCCCTGGGTTTTCGTGTACAACGCAGCCACAGAGATGTCCGAATTTCATTTGTCCACACAGAGCCCATTGCATTCCAGATTCAAGCAAAGGAGGTATGTTAAGCAATTCAATGTTTACGGAAAGTCAACAGAGACGGAGATTAAAAAAAACACACACGGGATAATAAAAAATAATATAAATATTAACTCAGAAAACTCTTAAAGTTCAGATACATAAACAGCTAGGTGCACTGCGAATAAGCAATAACACATAGAATTGCCTATATTTTGTTGCGAGTACAGCATATCAGAGGCGACGTATGTTCATTAAGTTTACTGAACCTGTTCTCAGCTTACAGTGTTGTCATCAATAGAACCTATTACTTCGGTCTTAAGAATAAGAACGCATACTGAGAAATTTAGTTTGTGATTTTAGAACAGCCTTGTGGATGTCGTGATGAATTTAAACCAATTTGTGCCTCAAACTTTGTTGAAACAGTAAACTTTGCCAATGAATGCAACATGAGATGCAGCAAGTAAGTTAACTTTACACTTGATAATGATTTGACACATTTTTATAGTAAATTAATATTCACGGTCAATTGTTCAACACTTGATTAGCTTATTTCAGCAATAGCATTAACAAATCATCAACTGTATTTATTCCAAAGGTTCAAACTGTACACGGTTTCACAAAATTAAAACTAAAGCCTATCCTATATTGAAGGAAAATTCTAATATTCTATTTAAGTTTGATAATTTGTAATAAACATCCTTAAATGTATTTACAGGAAACAAGGAGCCTTTGTGTCAAATGAAAATTTGGGGTCCTATGTGACGGGGGTTATGCAATTAGTTTTCTATTGAACACATGCCTGTCAACGCTGAGGGTCTGTGTTCGAGTCTTACTGCGGTAGGATCGGTTAGACTCCAATGCCCATTGAAAAAGAATGCTAGTTTTCCTACCTTAGCTCTGGGGATCTCCTGGTGCTCCAGCTTCGCCACCACCCCTTAAAAATGTGGACGCCATGGTATTGTTGTAAGTGGCGTAAAACACCATTAAACACGAGAATAATAATTCGTATAAGCAAATAAGTAATTTAAAATTAAGACAAGAAAACATTAAATGCTATTTTTTGGTTTTAAATAATAATATGTGTTTTGTTATATGCCTTATTCTAATATTCCAGGGGTCACTTTATAAAGCTACATGATGGGTTTTGCCACTGTCAATGTCCAGATTTTTACGATCCTGTTTGCGGTGTTGACAAGCAAGGGGAAGTTTCTTTTGTCAATAACTGCTGGAGATCCTGCAAGTAAGTCGTGTAGTTATAGTTGTTAAACGGCGGCCGATTTTATAACGCATTTGTCATGATCTTTTTTATTCGTTGATTTTTCCAGTTTTGTTTCTAAATTTTATGCCGTTTCTAATAGTATTATACATGCATGGAGTTTGTTATTTTAACACTCATTGCATTGCTTCTATATGCTATTGGACAAACGGCGTCTGTAATAGTGTTGATATATGCTAAAGAAAATTTTACCGACGTCAGTAAGCGACGATTCCCAAGAGAATTGTACAATATATAAGTATACTGGTATTTTTAAATATATTTTGGGGGTTTGAGCGCCAACGATAATTCTTGATAAGACGAATCGCGCGTTTGGCGTTGTAGACTGTATAACCTTGGTATCTTTAATGACGTGTTCAACATACTGGGTCGATGCTACTTCCGGTGGACAGGTGACAGGAATATCATTGGTTTTGTCATTGATCTAGTGATTGTCCAAATTTACTGCCCTGAAATTTCGAAATGATTTTAATGCTAAGGGTTTTCTATTCGCAAAGTGTAGATGACATAGCAGTGTTTTGATATACCGTTTGGGGGAATTTTGGCAATAAAATCTCCTCAACATCTTAAGTATTTGGATTTTAAATATTTTTTGGTTTCAGCACCACCAAGTCTTTATTAGACGAAACGCGCGTCTGACGTTTTAAATTGTATAACATTAATAAATTTGTTGACGTTTTTATTATTATAAAGCTCGAAATGCACTGGGTTACTGTTAACGAAACAACTGGTCCGCCTAAAAATTTATCGTTAGCAAAAAAAAAAAAATTAGATAATTTTATATATGACAGGCTATGGTGACAGTCAACCTTAAGGTTAATAAACTCGGCTCTACATAAATATTATAGTGCTTAAAATTGAACAATGACATGGCATGTCTGTAGTGAGTGAATGACTGCGGTATTACGTGTATTGCTGTGTACAGCTTTAGTGTGAAAAAACGTTATTTTTATATACGAATTTACGGTGTATAGTCATTGTCTAAATTAACTACCTTAAAATTTTGAAAATGATTATAAGTTCTGAGATGTTACTTTTTGCAAGGTGTAGATGGCCTTAGCCGGATTCGGTACAACGTTTTAGAACTTTGATGAAAAAAGTTCTACAACGGCTTAATGTTTTGAATTTACACATATTTGAGTTTGAGCGCAACTGATGAGTCGTGATTAGGCGAAACGTTCGTCTAGTGTGGTCTAGTGTAGTAAATTTTATCACCGATAATCCTGCTCATGTTTGTCTTGCACTTTCTTTAATACGACTCTACGACGTGTATGTTTAATGATAATTATATCACTCACACATTAATGTATTGTTGTTAACGGAAGTATTATTCAAAGAAAACGAAAACGAAAAGAGGCATTACAAGTCAACAGCCACACAACTTACAATGGCAGACTGCATGAACAAATGATAAGCGTGAACAATAAAAAAACTACATACAACCAGGCAAACAAACGATGGAAATCGAGATTTTAAAACAATGTGTGTTCGGAACATTATATGAAAACTTTCTATTTTTAGTTTGCACGGTCAGTTTGCAATGCCTTAAATATCATCGTTAAGTTACTAGATGTTTTTGTGTTTTTTTTTCTTCCATGTAAAATGTCATCAGTCTACTCATAACAGCATACGACTCGGAAAATATTGTGCTTTTTTTTCTTACACAAAGGACAAGAAATGTAAAATGTCATTAGTTCACTCATTACAGAATACGGCTCGGAAAAAATACGTACTTAATGAATGTTGTGTTTGTAACGATGACCGAAGGCTGGAAAGTAAGCTTCGTAAATGACTTTTCTCCTGGATTAAAAGTTTGAAACCACACACTGACGCATTATTAGGCAGGATGGTTTCTATTACATCACTTTGCGGTTGCCTATAAACTACGATTAAACGGGAGCTGTAACACAATGTTTTAGTTGTAACATTTTCTACGTTGTAGTTGTAAACATGCAAGCTGCCTCGGGACAAACAATGTCCATCAGATATCATATCTCCCTCAAACTATGTGATTAGGACGATAAAAATACTAGTATTGTCTACTCTGTAATAGTTCTAAATAATGAATAACTATTACAAAACTAAAAAACAAAAACAAAAAAACATAAAACAAAACAAAAAAAGAACAAAGAAATAAAATAAACATATACATAATGAAACCAATAGTGTAACAAATTTGATATTGCATGTCTATAGTTATATTATGTTTGGAACAAAAACTATAAAAAAGAGAGGGGAAACAAAACTATAGTGTCAATTGCTCGAGCTCATTGTGATGTAACTCCGTGTGGTAGGTAAAACCCGCTTTTGATGTTGCTATAGTAGTTGAAATGCAGATGAGGATTGATAAGTATATAAACTTCCAAACTATCAGGACACATTGTTCTTGATTTCTTTGATCTTTCTGTCCTATCATTGTTAATTATATTGATTGTTTTCATAGAAAAAGGCTTCACTAATTTAATGTCGTAATGTAATTTTTCCATGACCACCAATAGTACCTAGTAGCTGTAATTGGCAGAAACATGAAGGTTTGCATTTTTTCACTTTCTGTAAAGTCAAGGGTTTTGATTACACGTTCGCTGCATCATGATGATGATGCGAACGTGGAATCAGAACCACTGGCTCGAGGGGAAGATGGTTTCAGTTGTGACACAAAAAAATTGTCATGCAAAACATTTAAATGTCAAAATAAGCATTTAATTGTCAGTTTATGTTCAGAAATTTAAGTCCAGTTTTGTTTGATTTATAATACTTCATTATTTACGTTATTTTAAACAGCGGTGTTCCACTTCAACACGAGGGTATGTGTGATTGTAAGTGTCCGTTAACACAGAATCCCGTTTGTGGGAATGACGGCAAGACATACGTCAACGAATGTGTTATGGGATGTGTGTAAGTATAAAACTATAGAGTACTATTATAATACAAGGTTTTTAACTGTAACGAAACATAGTTATAAAAACAATTATCCACGATCAATTTATTTTCGAGATAAAGATTACTGACGGAAGTACCAGTACAGAAGTATTCTAAAGAATAGTTTTACCTAACCATGTTCACTAGATACATTAAACTTTTATCTCACTTTGAAGTTTTGTACTTTTGTTCTTTTTAATACACCTCGGTACCTTCTGATTAACATTCATGCAAGTATTGACAGACCATCAGTCTGGATTGAATGTTATTATGGCTGTACATTGAAGCAACCATCCACTGTTACACAATTTAAACTGTTACATATACTATAACATATAAGTCTGACTATTGGACGAACCGTTCTTCATTATACTTATAACATAGTTAAGAGTTTCGTTTCTTATCCTGTAATTTATTTAATACTAGTATGATAAATTTGTTTCAGGGGTGTATCGAAATACAAAAACTCTGCTTGCTGACACGTTGCTATATTGAGATTTGAGATACTTTGTCCAACTTGTTCTGTAAATACACTCATACATTAGTTTACAATTGACATTATTCTTTTATAATATTAATATAATAAATGAATATTATTTAAGAAAATAAGTGTACTTCGCCATCGAGTCAACAGCGTATTTGACGGTCTCAAATGATGTGTTACAGACTGCTGGTATTCCAAAGGATACATTTTGTGCTCCTCTCCTCGCAGACCTGTTTTTGTATCTTGTTAGGCCTGCTGAAGAAGAAAGAAAAAACACTTGCCCATACCTTTAATTTCACATTCCGCTATATTGACGATGTTTTCTCCATCACCAATGATAAATTTGGTGTTTATTTGCATTCAATTTACCCTAGCAAGCTTGAAATTATAGACACTACCAATACACTTAGGTCGGCCTCTTACAAAGATCCACTTCTAGAAATAGACTAGGGAAAACTACAAACAAGACTCTACGACAAACGTGATTAATTCAACTTTGCAATTGTTAACTTCCCGTTTATTGATAGCAACATTCCAGCAGCTCCAGCGTATGGTGTGTAAATTTCACAACTTATACGTCATTCCAGATCCTACGATCGATTTTCTAGAACGCTCACTGTTGTTGATAACAAAACTACCCAAGCAAGGGTTGGTTGTACCTAGGTTGGTGTTATCTCTCCAGAAGTTCTATGGTAGTCACCCTAATTGAACGTTTTGGGAAATCGATCTCTCAGATAAGATCGGACATTTTCGCTGAGTCATAGGTAGTCTTTCCTATTCCTGGATTTGACTTTTTCCTAGACATGACAATGAGTAAAGCGACTGGTGTCTAGTTAAAGGAAGGCAATGCTTACACCTCGGAATCACCTGAGTGATGGTTTTTGTTCGGTTCGGGTTACTCACTTTCTGTTGTGATGTTGGTTTTTGTTCGGTTCGGGCTACTCACTTTCTGTTGTGATGTTGGTTTTTGTTCAGTTCGGGCTACTCACTTTCTGTTGTGATGTTGGTTTTTGTTCGGTTCGGGCTACTCACTTTCTGTTGTGATGTTGGTTTTTGTTCGGTTCGGGCTACTCACTTTCTGTTGTGATGTTGGTTTTTGTTTTGGTTCGGGTTACTCACTTTCTGTTGTGATGTTGGTTTTTGTTTTGGTTTGTATGTTGATTTGTAGTTGTCCCTTGACTTTCGGCTCTTGTTTGGCCGATTTCTTTTGCTATTTTTCTTACTGCAACTTATATTAAAATAAAACAAACGAATGTTTTCGACCGTCAATTCCCAATTGACTACAGTAACACTTACAACACATTACTGTAACACTAAAATAATGCACGACTCCGAACGTCGACGGCGGAATTAACGCTTGAAGTCATTACATCTATACATAGAATGGTGGCGTATTGCATTTCAATAAATACTACTAGTTATTAGTTTAGCGTACCTATATTTCCTTCTATAACAATTTAACTTCTGACTAGCAGTTCATTAGTAGAAGATATACAAATATTTGGTGACCAAGTAAATAGCGAAGAAATTGATTACCATGAAAAATGGCATTTTAACAAACATAGAAAAAGTGCAAGAAAGAAATACAGAAAATAGAAAAACAAAATTTTGAATCATATATTTAAAGTACTATTCTGTAACAATCAACAAGTCTAATAACATAAATTTCTTTCTTTCCGTGGTTATTAATTTGCATTCAGCTGTGGACGAAATAGATCAAATCCTGAAAACATAAACACAAACAAATTATATAGATGTATACATGGTTAAAAATTTCCCAAAAAGCCATTATGTTTGCATAAAAACGTAATGGTATTCAATGAAATGTATCAAATCCTGAAAACAAAAACACAAACAAATAATATATTCTGTTTAACAAAAGGCCAATGTTTATGTTTACACAAAAAAGGTAAATAAATCTCGAGCCAGCATGGTTTAGGTATTCATACAAGTCATTATCAAGAATAACTACAAATTATGTCATGTATGTATGAACTTGAACAGCTTTGTGTAAAGTGTGACTTGTTTTGGAATAGATGTTTGAGCAAAAAATGTAAGTATTTACTGTTGCGCGTTGTAGCTGAATTAAATGTCTGTTTTATTTGTTCATTGTCCCTTGTTTCACTTTTATGGGCGGATCTTTTCGCAAAACTATTACAAAAAGGCGGAATTGCAAAATACTATGTCGGGAATAATATTTTTATTAAAAGGTTGATCTATTGGTATTGGTATGTAGCCTGAATTACTTTGAGCAGTGCTATATCAACACCAATTTAATGAAAATTGGCTGGTGTTATATATTTTCTGTAAACGGTTTTTAAGGTTTTTTTATATACAACTTGAATATTCCTAAACAATTATTGTAAATTATAGTTCATATATTTACAAAGACATATTTTAATCATAAATAGGTAAAAAGTTATTTAATTCATTACCAAATGTGTCATGGTGTACAGGGAGTCTCCGTTGATCATAAAATAAAAATAATGTAGCGTTTAACCTCTAACGTGTAAAATTTAACACCTATTCCGTGAAAGGTCAGATAATTCCAGAGCAACCGGGAAAAGATCTTCATTGCGCCCCTTCGAAATGCACAGATTTTTTATAAGAACATTTCTTGCCAGATTTATACGGGAAATGAATACAGAAATAATATTTCCTATGTTAAACTAAATCATGCGATGGCGTCCATTTTTAATTTTTGATTAGCATACATAACATAAACTTTGTAGTGAACTATCAAATAAATATTGTTTTGATTTTAACTGGTTACTGCTCTCGGATAAGAATACTTTGAAAACATTTTCCTTACAGGCTTTTACATTGAAGTAAGCCATGCAATGTCAACTACTCGAATTTCCGAACTAACAACATTTTGTAAAGGACCATGCAATGAATTCCCTGAATTATTAAAATCTAAAAGTTTACAGACGACGAAGAACGGAAAGCGATATCAAACTAATGAGTTTTGTGAGCTAAGAATGAACCTCAACCATGTCAAGGTCAAGAGGTTCTATTCCCTATGTTCGCCCAACCATGTAAAGGTCAAGAGGTTCTATTTCCTATGTTCGCCCAACCATGTAAAGGTCAAGAGGTTCTATTTCTTATGTTCGCCCAACCATGTAAAGGTCAAGAGGTTCCTATGAGATTTCCTATGTTAATTTGACTGCAAAATCAAATTTTAATGTGTCAAAAATATCTCCAAACTAATTTATTTCAAACTTCCACCCATATTACAAAAAAATAAATTCAATGTTTACGTGAAAAAGGACAACAAAATGGTCGTCTTGGTTAGTCAATAATTTTGTCATGTTTTATGTTAGTTTGAGTTTGCGGTATGATTATACAAACCAGTTGCTGATTTCTCAAAACAATCTTAGCTAGGTTTGAGTTTAAACTCGTTTTGCATATAATCAAAACGTTGAAAAATTAAATCAAAATGGCATTTGAAGAAGACTAAAACTTGAGTTTGAGATTTGACTCGAGCTTCGGTTTCAGCCATAGTATTTCTAAAATGGTTTTATTTACATTTTTATACACTGCATACATGTTTTAGTAGAATATGTATATACTTGAAAGTTTAGTCTCTGTTATCTTCCTAGATTTCAATGGTACCAACAAATTATGAACGTCGACACCAATTGAAGAAAACAACCAAAAAGCTTCAGAGCATATTCAGTCTCCATAACATATAACACAGGTTTGGTATTTGATGACTAGGTGATGCCTCTTTCAGTTAGATTATACAATTATAGACTTAAATAACGATATAGCGAACTTGTCTACATATAGTATACAATTTTTATCACTATTTTACTGTCAAATTTGCTTCATTTGATAGTTGAATTGGTCTTTTGTTTTGTTTTGTATTTGTTTTGAAATGTCTTTGAGATTTCTATTTTTTTTGCAAAAGACAAAATAAGGTGTGTGCTTATGAGATTCATAAAAGACTAAGCTCATTATAAACAAACGCAGTTTTATTAACTAAAACGAAACGACTAAACAATGAATAACTTATGTCCTGAAATATATGTAGGGGCAATATAATTAGCACAAACTACACCAAAACGCAAAATTTCTAAAAGAAAAGCATATGTAATATAAATCTATCACCTAGAAGTTATTTAACAGTTATTTCGTGGTACAAAAGTAAGGTTCTCCCATGAATGGCAGACGAAAAAGTGTGCTAGCAGAATATGTTTTAACTATACTTCAGATCTACATTATGTTTAAGGTAAACATTTTGGTTCATTAATACAGTGGCAAGAAATCAAAATACAAATTAAGCCAAGTACGACTCAAAACAATAACTGAAACATTCACTAAATTTGTATACAAGTAACAATTAAATTACTTCAGCACATGGCAAGATGAATAATACATTTTTGTTTACTTTGAAACAATCAAATTTTACCATAATGCATTTGTGTTCACTTAATTAAAACAATCAAATTTTACCATAATGCATTTGTGTTCATTTCAATTAAAACAATCAAATTTTACCATAATGCATTTGTGTTCATTTCAATTAAAACAATCAAATTTTACCATAATGCATTTGTGTTTACTTCAATTAAAACAATTAAATGTTGCGAGCTTTAATTGCAGGTTTGGAGAGGAAAAATAACAATACAAAAAGAAATTTCTCATGCCTTAAAATTGAAGTTTTTTTTATAAAACATTTTTATTAGCAAGCAGAATGTTAAATTTCGACATCAAGACAGTTTGACGACGTTGCAATGTTTTATTTTTAAATAAAAGTATCAAAAATAAATATAAGCAGGCTAAAATAAATTCAAAATGCAAACATAACAATCATAAATCTATAACAAAAATAAATAACAAGCAATATACAGCAATTAACGCCGATCAATTCTGAAACAACAAGTATGTTCTAACATTATATGATGACATTTGGCTTATTTCCGGAAAAGATAGTTTGTTGGACACAGAAATTTAAAAAAAACAAAACAAAAGACACAATTATTCTTCTTACAATTATTAATTCGTAATTTTAACACTGTATATTTTTCAATTTCTATATGAAAGCATTTTAAAAAGAATATAAAAGAATATATTTTAAACCTAAAAATTTCAAATAGTCCTAGCAACTCAAAACCTCAAATACAATGTTATTATTACAACTCATGCTTTAATCATCATTAATAGCCAAAACGTGACCGTGAGTATGCACGTGAATAGGATGTATATGGAGAAAATGACGTAGCGGGGGTACTAGACCAAATAGGGTTCCTTGCCTGTTCTTTGTAAACATCCGGTATTAGACCAATACTTGAGTTAACCATGCGCACAGTATTTCGTCCAAACAGTCTTCGTTCATAGTCTATAAGCTGTTTCCAGAAACCCATATTCGGACGAATCATAGATCTTCTTTTCTTCACATAATCATGAGCTTTCTGCAATGACATTTTGTGATATTTCATAAGATGTGCAATACACAATGTTGCAGATCTGCTGACTCCGGCCACACAATGAACTATTACTTTCCCGCCTCGTGAAGCTATACTTCCAATTTCGTCTGAAACTCTGTCAAAATGCATATCAAGGCGTGCCTGCGGATGGTCATCGATATGAATTTGTGTGCATTGGATCTCTGGGACTTTTAAATTTGGCACGTCTAAGGTACAATTTATTACATGGGTGATACCTAACATCGACAATCGTTGACGTGTAATAGCGGTAGCACTACTTAGATATAGGTAGTCAGTTATTTCTGCTATTTGAGTTAGAAATGCCATTATTGCGAATAAGGGTGTCCTTGTGACCTTTGTGAATGACCTATTTATCTGAAATAGAACAAAGTAACATAAGAATCGTTGTATATGAGCAATATATTTCAACCACGACTTCAACACTTTAATGTATCAACTAGACGGTTTCTTTATTAACCCAGATTTTTGTTTCGTGTTGTTACAACACTGATATTAGCTTGGTAATATGAATTTTATATCACTTAGAAATAAATTATGGGCAGGATAAATACTTGAGGCTTGCACACACGGTTATCAAATATATATTGTTGCAGCTATTTATATAACTAGTTAAGTGCGTTCTAAATGACAAACAGTAAACCAAAGGTATTTTAGTAATAATAAACTATTTCGGATTCCACTAATGTATACAGGCAAGTTTAAATAAATTTGACTTTGGACGCAACTAGACGTGCAGTCCTCTTGATTAATGTATTAGCCTGATTCATGATTAATAGTAAAATGGTTTAATTTTGTGAAGGTAATAACAAAATACCGAACCTGTCAAAAAAGACAATCCACTCCATAACAAACAAAACAAACAGAATAAATATAGTAACTACAGCAATTGTCCTGACTTAGAACAGGAATTTTAAAAGTAATTGTGGGTTAAACCAGGTTTTGTCATACCAAACCTCCCGCTTCCAAACGTAGCAAAGGACTAGAATATCGCGGGAAATTTCTTGCCGACGAGGCCCTACGTTTTAAGGGTTACAGTCAAAACATGCTTCAACAAGAACGTTTAGTAGGTATACTCAAATACTACTTCTTATTGAGCTATATAAAGACAAGTATTTTAAATATACTTTTTTATGTTGCATATAATGTCAATAGCTATAACATGCACATGAATTATATCATCTTAGAAGTGTAGGCCGAATTTAACTGCAGTTATAATCCGATGTTAGTTTTGTGATTTGTCGGATTTAACCAAAAACGCGAGGGTACGATTATTCGTTCTACTTAGAAGTGCAACAAAGCTAATCTAATTAAAATTCGACTCCTCACTAAATCAAGTTTTTTTTATTTTTGGTTTTATTCGTCAAAACGTGTCCGTTTCTCATTTGGTTTTTCATCATGTTTTGAAAAAAAAAACAAATAACAAAACGAGAGCGTTTTCTTAGATTCCATCAGTGTTCTAAATATACACATTAAATTACTTGTGCGTACAAAGTAGAAAACAGTCCGCTGCCTCTTATGTTTTTCTAGACTACTAGAATTCAACCTCCACTTATTTCAATCAAAAGTTCATAAAGTGTTTAGATTTTAAGTTTCTTTAGCTCTTAAGATATAAATTTTCAATGAAGGTTTACAAAGCCTCCAGGGTTAGTTACATTGAATCCACAGTTTATCATAACGCAAACACGATAATGTGTAATTGGTAACTGAAATATTTATTTTTGAGGACATTATAAAGTTATCAGTAGGTTAACTTGAATTTTCACAATATAGAAATGAATGAAACACCAAAACTATTTTCCCGAAAACTAGAAATAAAACTTCAAACTAAAAGAAAATAGTACAGAAAAATGTTCCAACCTATGACGTTTGTATTAATTAATAGTTATAAAAAGTAAGTAATATAGAGGAGCACATTATAAGCATATAGAGTTATCTTTGTTTCTTCTGTTTTGATGATGTACAGGTTAGTAATTTTCAGGTTTTTTTTTCTCACGAGGTAATTTTATGTAGATCATTTCCGTGTAAGCTTATGCAAAACTTTAAAAAGCTACATAAAGTTCTCAAGGATAATTAGTTCTGGAGTGAATATGTTCAATGCTGTATATATTTGCTTTATACAGAAAACAGCATACATAGAATAATATTAGTATTGTGACCAAGGTTAGATACTTTAAAATTGGTTTATTTAACTTTATAGGTTTCCGATATTCTTCGCAAATAATAACGTGCATGAAAGCAGATCACTTTACATCAACTTTTGAAACGAATGACATAATAGCTTTATATGTTTTCAAAGAATGAACACATTTTGCGCTATTTCAATTGAGCAGAAAAGCAACAGTCAAATAAAAGTGTATTTTCAACTTCTTTTTATGTAGCTTGATTAATGTTTTCTTAAACGGTACATTTACAATAGCATTGAAGTATCTCAATGTTATATCTCTGCAAGTGGCTATCAACTGGTAAACTATAGTCTATTCAAAATTTTAGCTATTTTATGTACACGTTTTCTTCAAACAAGAATATTTGAAGTTAATAGGTTCGTGCAAGAAATTGATTCCCGAAACATAGATTTGATGAAAGGCTTTATTTTCTAAAAAAAGCTAAATTAAAAGGGAAATTACATGTATTTGCGTCTGCTGTACAAAAAACTGATATATCGTAAATAATGCTAAAATACTAAAATAATATTGATAATAATTATTATTACTATTATTGCTTTTTACTATCTATTACATGGGATAAATAATTAGCATCTAAAATCTTTGATTTAAATTGATCGTCTATTAAATTCATTTCACATTGGGTAGAAAATACATGTTATGTGATATTAAAGTAGTCAAGAGTGTGCCAAACCATACCAGTAATGGGGCCGTGATGTTATGTTATGTGATATTAAAGTAGTCAAGAGTGTGCCAAACCATACCAGTAATGGGGCCGTGATGTTATGTTATGTGATATAAAAGTAGTCAAGAGTGTGCCAAACCATACCAGTAATGGGGCCGTGATGTAGTCATAGCCAGTAAAAAATAAAATAATTGTTTACATTATAGGAAACAATAAAGGTAGCTTTTATGTACAAAATACTTTTGTGAACAAACAAGCATTTATATAGTGAACTATTCAAATGTACAATTAAAATATTATCATTTCATAGTTAGCGACTTTGAATGTAATCCGCTGCGACAGTAACAGTCCAGATACACCTTTAAATTCGCAGTAAATTAGCTAGCAGTTGGCAATCAAAATATCTATGACGTACTTGATGAATTACTTTTGCAGCACGTCGACAACAGTTCATTGACATATCCTTTTGGCTTAAAATGTTATTATTTATATCAAAATACATTTACTTATAGACAGTGTTTTGTAGTACCAGATATATTCTGATAAAACGAAAGTGTAAACTAAGAAAGGAAAGATGGACGGGTTTAATTTCACTTCATTTATAAAGTCAAGTTAGGGAGTGTTACACCCCTTTTGTAATCGTAAAAAGCTGATTTGATACAAAGAATTCGTAGATGGGACATTTTGCTAACAATTTGGTGAAGCACGATAGTATATTTTGTATGCGATTTTGTTTTGAGTCATAAAAAATTCATTCATGTATAACTAATAAATATATTTTCTTAATTATATAAATACTTAGTGTCACTAGCGTTATAGAATCGCCCATTAAAATCAACCTTAAAATATTAAGACAATGTGTGTACCTTTATTTCACAGAATTAACATTCAAGCGGGTACTCTATCTTGGCTACGAACAATTTAAATATCATATTTAAAATTCTAAACGAATTTTTTAACTTGTTCTTTTAGTTTGCTTATGTGTAAGTGTAATTCACTTGAGTACATATTACTTTTGTAATTAATAACTTTCCCACCATCGACACTATAAACTGTTAAACAAAGATACCGCTTGATGTTCCTAACATCCGAACAATTAAAAATTGTAACTCACCTTGTCGAAAAAGCAAAAATAAAACATCCGATATGAAACATCTTCACAAATGCACACCTAAATAATTAATGTATACAAAGTATCGTGTACATTGGCATACAGCCATGCACCTATGTCATTGATCTATATTACCACACTTTCTCTACATTTAACGCCTTTATTAATAAATTGACATAACTACATTTTGTTTTCTACGTCTGCGCTTTAACCCCTGATTGTTGTACATTTTAAAAGTAACAGGTTCTTTGACGTACTTTTGAACGTAAGTATGTGAGGCTGAGGGCGTGTTACGTCACATTCTAAAGATGTTTAACAGATGAATTGTTTTTAAGAATGAAACAGTATGTTACCATCTTTAATCAAAGCATGCTATGTTTAGTTTGATTAGATTTTACTATTTTTTCAATATTATTCAACATTATGTAGGCACGTGCATGTAGGTCAATATGCATAAAAGGTTATATGTGGTACGTACAAAAATTTTTACACCTAACAGCATGCAGGAGGCAAAGATTATTAGGTCTGATGACAGATTTTCAACTCTTATATAGTTTATCGACTAACCATTTCTTATTCTGGATTAAAAAAAATTATAAAAAAAGGTTGGTGCATTAGCATCATAAAGTAGTTTAGTAAAAACAAACACGTGTTAATGATATTAGTGAAGTAATGTTTGCCCTGGTACAGCTATTATGTGTACACATTTCAGCCTTAACGGATGATTTATGAACTGATAACATTGATGAAACAACAAATTGCAATTAGTTTAATATGAAATGGAGTTTCTTAATAAAATTTTGGAAACGTCTTATTTCCTATGAGAACAAACAAAGACATAATTCTACAAATTTAAGATATCAAGCTAAACTCCTTGTTAAATATATATAATTATAATGTTGAAAACAAAAATAAATTTTAAACTTAATTATGCCATATTTATGTTGAACCTTATTGTTACGAAATGGTTAAGGCTAAAAAGCTGAAAATGAGTTGGTCTCTGACAGTTGTGTTTAGCTTTTTGGTGACTATCAGAGGTTATCGTTTGAGTATTGGTCACACAGTGGGTGACTCTTTAGTCACAAAGTTGATGAAGCGGAATATTTTAAGGTAACAAGAAACCTATAAATCAAACAGTTATACTAGTCCCAAAAGGTAACATACCTGTATTTTTTCCTCGAACTGTAGTGCTTTTCACAAAAAGTCGTAAGTGTAAAATACATCGTAAGTGCTGACGTTACAATCGGTTCTTCTTTGATCTTCCAACACTTACGATAGATTTTACACAAACGACTTTTTATGAAATATACTCCAGGAGTGATTTTATGAACCATGGCATAAATATAGACATAGCCATCTTTATTCATATTAACCAAATTACATAGTTACAGGATAATAAAATACATACATATAATTTAACATATTTTAAGTGTGTGAAGACTTCATACAATTTTAAGTTTAACCAGGAGGGAAGACTTTCACTGTTATATAATTTATAAATCTACATAACTTTTCTAGTAAAATAGTACTTTCTGTTGCAAATACATTGCATGGTGAGTGTAACTAGTGCAACAAGTTATGTTTACAATTCTATAACAACTGGTATCCCCTCTATGTTCATTATATATATATATATATATATATATATATATATATATATATATATATATATATATATATATATATATATATATATATATATATATATATATATATTCTCTAAAACCGAATAAGGTACAGAGAAATCAAAGCATTGAAGTGCAATAAGCAAAACAAGTAAATGATAAATTCAGGTTCAGTGTTACATATATATATATGGAGGTACATTGATTGAATTCATATAATAAACATACAATTCATATACAATAAACATAATACAATAATAGTAATAAGAATAAGAATGAAGAATTAAAATATAATAGGTTCACCCCGGAGGTTCTAACGTTTTGTTGATAATGCGAATAAATTTACAAATATTGTTTAAGTCTGATGGCTGATGACTGTTCATCAATTCCTTAAATCTAATGATATTAGGATGGTTATAAATGTTTGGTTTAACGTATACCTTTCTCTCATTTTTAAAATATGCACAAGTAAGTAAATAGTGATATTCGTCACCAATATCTTAAGATTGGCACAATGTACATTTTCTATTTTCCCTGGGAGTATTTTGCCATCTGCCAGATTCTATTGGTAATTTGTGATTCATAGTCCTGAATCTACAAAATGTTATATAATTTCTGTCATTCATAATTCTAAAATAGTCCTCAAACTTCACCTCGTCCTTATATATTTTGTAATTAAGAGCTTTAGGCGATTCCTGAACCTTGGAAAACCATTGCTGCTTAAAATGATCTATAAGTGTTTGTTTGACAGAGCAATACAACCATGAAATACTAGAAAAATATTGATTATTCCACACATTAGATTTACCACAATCATCCAGTATGGATTTAACATATTGGATCCAAGGGAGGCTATCATATTTTTTATGAGACATACGGTATAGAATATAAAGTAGTTTATTCTCTTTACCGCAAACAAGTTTACCCCAATATTTAACTACTCTTAGTTTTATGTTAATGTCGAGTGGGTATCTCCCCAGTTCACCATAGACCATGAAATCGGGGGTCGATTTTTTAGCATTAAGCAAAAGTTTACAAAATTTAAGGTGAAATCGCTCTATAACTGAATTGTTCCCAGTGCCCCATACTTCGCACCCGTATAATAAGATGGGTTGAATAATCTTGTCAAATAAATCCAGTTGACATTCTAATGATAAATTATGAAGTCTTCCTTTGCGCATTACATCATACATTGCGCAACTGGCCTTATCTACATTGTATTTCTTGGCTTTCAGAAAGCTACCTGATCTAGAAAATATAACTCCCAAATATGTAAAATCACTAACAATGTCTATTTCATGGCCATCATAGTAAAATTTCATATTGGTTATTCAATCTTCCCTTTGAAAAAACAACGATTTTACTTTTATCTACATTAACCTTTAGTTTCCAAAAATTACAACATTCATTAAGTGTATTAAGTTGTTGTAAATCTTGTTCCGATTCTGACAATAAAGCAGTGTCGTCAGCATATAATATAAGGAAGAGTTTGACAAATTTATCAAGTTCTATTTCTAATTCATTTGAGATGCATCGAAGACCAGAAATGTTATTATCTGACAGAAAGCTTTCCAGATCGTTAATAAACAAGGAAAACAATATGGGAGAGAGGTTTTCACCCTGCCTAACACCGATATTACATTGGAAAAACTCAGAGTATTCAATACCATTAAAAATTCGTGACTTTATATTATTATACATATTTACAATAATGTTATACATCCTTCCATTAATAGACGAGTTTAGCAATTTTGACCATAATCCTGGACGCCAGAGGGTGTCAAAAGCTTTTGCAAAGTCAATAAATGCACAATATAACTTTTTCAGCAATTCACATAACAAGTGGAGCGTGAAGATACTATCAATCGTGGAATATCCATGCCTGAAGCCAAACTGATTTTCATTTAATAACATTGAATCTTCTAGAAAATCATTTAGTCTTGAATTTAGTACTGATGTGAATAGTTTACCCATACAGCTAAGCATTGTGATGGGTCTATAATTTTTTGGATTGGTAATTTCTCCCTTATTTTTATAAAAAGGCAAAATATTTCCTACTAACCATATTTCTGGTATTATTCCAGAATCAAAAATTAAATTAAAAAGTTTTACATAAACTGGCATAAGTGTATGACACGTATTCTTGATATACTCATTTATAATGTGATCATTTCCACTTGCTTTTCCATTTTTTAAATTCTTTAAACATTTCATAATTTCATATTCAGATATCTCATCATTGATAATTTCGTTATAAACGTTATTTTCAGTGTCCGTGTTTAAAGTTTGTTCTTCGTTTTCACCTCCGCTGTTAATGTCTTTAAAAAAGTTATATAAAGTGTCAATTGAAATTTCAGGCATACTTTTATGACGTTTTGAATTTATTATGTTCCAATACTCTTTACTGTTACTATCTTTGAGAGATTTTAACTTCTTTCTCATCTTAAGTCTTTGCTCCGCGATTGCTTTATTCATTTCTTGCTTGTAATCCTTTTCTTTGACTTTTAAATTATTTTTGCTTTCAGCGGTTCTTTTTTTCTTATGACGTGTTTTTGCTACACGGAATGCTTTACGCTTTTGCCAGCACTCTGTGCTAAACAAAGGTTTATTGTCAGTCGGTTTGCTGTTAGAATAAGTACAATTATTGGAATAGTATGTGCCAAATACAAGTTCTGCAGGTTCTAGCAAAGTTGTATTAATATCGCTGACTAGAGCGTTTAATAACTCGTCCAATAAGTTTTCTTTATCGATATTTCTTATTTTCCGACGTATCTTATCGACCTTTTGTATCTCAACATTTTCGTTATATTCTTCCGTTTTCTCGTTGTCATATTTCCTTATCTTCTTTGTGCCATTATTGCCACTCAGACGTGATTTGATTGTGTCGTGAGTAGCAGGCCTGGCTTTTAGGGACAAGGTAATAGGACAGTGTACATCTGAATATAATGATGAGAAATTCCGAATTTGCAAGGATTCAATGAAGGGTAGTAAATCAACAGTACATATACAATAATCTACAACACTAGACTCTCTACAAGTAAGATTACCATTTGTGTCACCATTAACACGCCCATTTAAGATGAATAAATTGTTATTTCTACAAAATTCTAACAATTTATTTTCATAATTTGTTTTTACAGTATCCATGCTATTTCTGACAGATAACATATTATATTGGGATAAAACATTCGAATAATTTACTAGGTTATCAAAAGGGCTATGGTTTTCTCAAATAATTTCAATAAAATCTTTGTCTATGCCAGTCCTACTGTTAAAGTCTCCATTGAGGACAATTAAGTTATAGTTTTTAGAAAATTTCAAATATTCTTGTTCAAGTTCATTAAAAGCATCCTCAGATTTGTAAATTGAATTTTCAGGGGGTATGTAAACATTTCCAAAAATGAGATCCTCATTTGTATTAAAAAGGGATTTCGAAATCTTAAACCATGAAACTAGTTTACTTTCGGTTTCTAAAGCCTGGATAAATTTACTATATTCCGTTTTATATCCAAAAGCTATTCCTCCAGATTTCACTTTACTATGTGACTTTCTATTTTTAAGAATAAAATTATACCCAGGTATCAAAATTTCATCTAACTCATCAGTTTTGGATTCTACAATACAGATAAAATCATGACATTTTACTAAATCAATAAATTCTGGATATTTAGATTTTTTCAATAAACCACCACAATTTAAAGTTAACAATTTTGGTTTAAAAACATTGATAGTTACAGAGTTATCACAGTCCACAGTGGGTGTCCTATCGATTCCGTTGAGGTGTAGAGGATATTCGTCGGCGTTTGTTTCCGGGTCGGTTCACGGGCGTTGTTCTAGTTGCTTCACTGTAAGTTTTGCGATGGATATATACGCTAGAGTCTTCAACGACTTGATCGTTTTATATTTCCCCGTCCACATAGAGGATATCGCGAACCAGTTTGACTCGGCATCCTTGGTTTCTCTTTTCTTTCATGATCGGATAAAGGCTGCGTCTTTCCTGTTCGATGATCTCTGGAAATTGGCGATTTATTCCGAAAGGTGTACCTTTTAATCTGTAGGCATTGGACAAAACTGCTTCGAGATCTTTCATGTAAAGAAAACGTGCTATGATGGGTCTCGGTCTACTCCTATGTCCACGTTCTGAGGTGGAGCCACTCCCGAAGCGATGCACATTTCCTAGCTCTATATGATAGTTTATACGAAGCTCTCTTTTAACAAAAGTGCGTATGATAGATTCTGTGTCCTCGTTTGCATGTTCTGTGTGGCCTGTAAATATCAGATTGTATTTCATCGATCTGCATTGTAGGTCTATCACAGTGTTTCTCAGTTGTTCCGTTTGCTCTTGGGCATCGCACAAAGCCGCCTTTATTTCTTGTTTTATTTCATTAGCATGATCTCATAGGAGTCAGTGTAACCTTGGCTTGCATCTTTCTGTGTTTTCTATTAGCTTTGGGTGTTATTTTGTATTGGATTTTGTAGTTTGGAATAAACAGATAGCATCCAAGAATTTCTAATGTATTAAAATTATTACCACAATTTAGATTAAAGGTGCACAATGTAATATAAATATTTAGTTAGAAAATCTAAACCAATAAAATATTTTGGGGAGACGTGACAATCCTTGTCAGTTAAGGTTACAAAGACAAAAATGTGTAGACGTTTTGAAATTTGTGCGGGTAAATGACACTAATATTGATAATATCAAATTTTGTTCTGAAGTAGAAAATGAAAGGACGCACTATTTAAAAGAAGGCAGGTATTACCACAACCGCCAGGCATAAATAAGGAGCTTCAAAATATCTACGAGGAAAAAAAAGTTCAAGAAATCTCTGAGATTTGGAGATAATAAGAGTTGCCAGGAGAAAAACTCTTTAAAAAATAAAGAAACAATTTAGATAAATATTTTGTTTGTAGACGTGCTGGAGGTCCTAAATCAATTTACTTCTGGCCAACAGTAAAACAGGTAAAACAAGGTATACACAGTGGGCTATCATTAAACCTCTTTTAGCAATAGTAAACTTATCTTTAATTATGTCAGTTTTCCTAGGTCAACTTTGATATGACCAAGTTGTCCTTATTCATTAGAAATATTAGCGTTCTTGAGAATGGTCATTACTATGGTGGCCAATGAGGCCATTTCGAATTTTCGTCTTTGATATTTCATAAGCAAAAACGCAAAAACATTTAATCTTTTCGCGTTTTCGGTAATTAAATATCAAAGTAAAAAAAGCTAATTTACAGACCACTAATCGTCTTATTAGCTATTTTAAAATTATTTAAAATTTAACTTAAGCTCAGTTTGTCAAATATTTTGACAATATCTCCAATCCCGTTTGGTAGTATTTAGATCTGAATTTTTTTTCAGATTACTGTGTGCTGTGACAGTCACTAAATCCAAATACCCGTAGAAAACTCCCGACATTCTTTCTTTTTTTTGACTTGTATTAATAGAAAAAAAATGTTTTGCACTCTACTGCATGTCGTTAATTACCCATTTTTTTTATTTGGTGTAGCGTTCGTTATGGTATTTTTTTAATTTGGCATGGCGTTCGTTGTGGTATGAGTAAAAGTTCATTTGTAAAGGAATGATTTGTCAATGGACGCGAGTGTGACTTTATTTGACGATAATCTTTAAGTAAACTACAAATTTCCAGAATTAATAAAGCCAAATTCAAAGAAATTTAAAGTAGATGTTATTCATTAAATGCATTTTGGCAAAGGGAGATAATTTTAAAAAATTATTATTAAGAAATGCGCTAATAACAGTTCTTATTGTCAACAACACAAAATATCAACATTGTTTTAATAATGATGACATATAGAAACTAACGTTTATTGTAAAAACAATCAATAACGTTAAGAATATAACAGCGGGTAAAATATATAACAACAGCAGTTGATTCAGATTGTACGTTCCAACTTGTTACAAATTGCACAATAATATCAGAAAGGTAATTTTCAATAGTTCCCTAGAAATATTAACAGTTTCATACAAAATATGTATTTTATTAGCTACTCCAGTATAAAGCAATTATTTGAATCAATAGTATAATGAATGGAGTACAGAAAAATCTAAATAGCTCCTCCATCCAACCATGAACAATTCTGGTGTCCGTCTCGTATTCTACAACGTTTATTTCCCAGCCACAAACATAAGGACGAACTTCAACTGTATTATAACTAGTTATTTGTTCTTCAAATAAAATCAGACTTTGCCAGAATCCTTCGTTTGGATGGATGAATCGTCTTTCATTGAAGATATGATCATAAGCGGCTTTCAGAGTCATTTCTTCGTACTTAACGAGAAATGCCAAGCAGACGCTGACTGATCTACTCATACCCGCAACGCAATGAACCAACACTCTTCCGCCATTGGTTTTAACCATATGAATGTAATCAATGCATTGGTCTATATACTTCAGCAGATTTTCTGAAGACTTGTCCATCATTTCAACTCGTAGAACATCGGTAACTCCGGAAGGGTACTGCAAGTCTTTTAGTTCAATTGCTGTATTCAACACGTGAGTAATGCCATACTTTTTAAGTCTATGTTCGGTTATTGCAGCTACTCCACTCAGATATAAAAATTCTTTTAGTTTCGCAATAGCCTTGAATCCCTGCATTTTATCTGAAATAAATCAACATTGTAATTACCTCTTTATACAAAATATATTCGTATGTCTTAATTTATTTTACAACAGTTGTAATTATATAATTGAAAAACAGTATACCTGCTAGAAGTAAAAACAAAAACAGTATACCTGCTAGGAGTAAAAACAAAAACAGTTCACCTGCTAGGAGTAAAAACAAAAACAGTATACCTGTTAGGAGTAAAAACAAAAACAGTACACCTGCTAGGAGTAAAAACAAAAACAGTATACCTGCTAGGAATCATCAAGTGATGATGGAGCGAACGCGGACTCAGAACCTCTGACTTGGGAGGATGGCTAGGAGTTAAAACAAAAACAAGTATACCCGCTAGGAATAAAAACAAAAACAGCATACCTGCTAGGAGTAAAACCAAAACAGTACAACTGCTAAGAGTAAAAACAAAAACAGTATACCCTGCTAGGAGTAAAATAAAAAACAAGTATATTAAAATTCTATCTTTACTTGATCAAGTTTACACATTATAAGAGACATATATAAAACAAAATGACACGCCAGAGTGAGAAATCGAAATTTAAATAGATCGTTAAAACTAAATCGGACACATTTTATAGTAATAGTGCTCAGATTTGTATACTGAACAAATTACTTAATAAAACATTGCATGAACTTTGTTATACACGTGAAAGGTTGAACAGGTAATCAGTGTTTACACAGAGAACAGTGTGCGAGATATATACACACATGATAATCGGACTAAAGAAGGCGTGCATGTAAGTAGCATATCGTTGGAACTCATACACGCTATAAATGTTTACTACATCCTAGCTGAGTTTCCATTAAGTACTCCAATTTTATATATACATACCTTTTTCTAATTTAATGTGTTGTATAAATGAGTCTACCATAACTTATAGTTTTTTAAAGGTCTATATATTTATTTCCGGTGTGTGGAATGTATATAAACAACAATACTATGTAAATACTAACCTTTTAATCATAGTTATTTTTAATTTTCTTGTAATCGTCGACGTGTAGATCCTCTCAATGAGTCGTGTCCAAAATGACAGAATGGCGCGAATTTATAACGATCTGCGATACCCTTTGAAAGAATTTTTAAATTATATATAATTTTTAGTTTCAAAAACTTTTTTCTTTTTCGCTTTGAAATACGGTAATTACAGATACTTGGTATGAATAATTTAAAGATTATATTGATTTTTACTGAATCATATCCATTCAGGAACTTAAAATAACAATATCACCTTGACTCGTGTACGTCATAAGAAGTTACCAATGTGACCACCTGTTCTTTGATCAGTGTATACCTGATAAGAATGGTAATGTTGATGTGCACTATATTAACGAATGATTTTTCGACAACCAACATAAAGGTTATGCATTTCGTGTCTATGGCAACATTATTGACGTATAAACATTCTAGAAAGTTTTGCTAAAATTATTCTCACAAGAATACAAATTGTATTTTATATCCAGATAAAGTTACTAAGATTGAGCTGATTTTCTTGCATTCATACACGAGAATATTTATAATTTATATACATTATATCAAAAACGAGTATTGCGTGGTATAACACATATAGTTATTATTCTATTCACATATACTGTATGAAGCAATACAATTTTGTATACGCACAAATAATTCTGAATAAACAGAATTCGATTTACATAAACTTTGCATAAATTAATAATGACGAATTCGATTTCGCGACAACGCGGACCCTGTGCATGGAAATAATTGTCCTTGACAAATTGCCCAACGCCCATAATCTGATGTATTAACATTTGCGTCATGGTCGCCGAGTACGATTTTATTTGATGGGAATCATACAATCATCGAATACAATTTTCGATTTAAGATGGTCAATGTTATAATAAACGCACGTTTAAAGTCTACATTCTGTACTATACAACAAGTAGTTAAACCCAAACGTTTCACGTGGCTTCCATACACTCTTCAGAGAGAAACTTTGTTACTATGTTATATAGGTATATATTTCATAAGATGAATAAAAGTTTCTTACCTTTTTCCTACGAACGATTGCGTATAGAAACAGAATCAGCCATATTGATTTATATCTTTGTGCTTAGAAATGCGATATTTTCTCTACTGAAACACAAGTTAAACGTGTGGTAAGTACAGAGAACCTTTTAAATGTCTATAATATCGATCTCGTGAGTTTTATTATGAACAAATATTAGGTCAGTGGGCTCGAAAAGATTTTATTTATGTCACACTCCAATAAAGTATCCGTTTCAGTTGAATGTAAAGATATATTACAGAATGTTTGTGTATTGACGTTTGTACTATATATACTACAGTGTGGATAACGATCAGTTTATAATGATGTACTTTTTGTAATTGAACAGTTGTTATACTCGTCTCTATTACATAATTACATTACTAAAAATTTGTTGGAGTTTGCATATTGCACATAATTGTACAGTACAGCGAATCAATCAACAGATCATAAAATACAAGAGTTTTCGGTATCTTTATTCTTTTGACAGATCGTAAGATCTATAGGGTTGTCGGTAGCCTCGTTTGGTCAACAGATCATAGAAGACCATACAGTTGTCGGTAGCCTCGTTTGGTCAACAGATCATAGAAGACCTTACAGTTGTCGGTAGAGTTGTCGGTAGCCTCGTTTGGTCAACAGATCATAGAAGACCATACAGTTGTCGGTAGCCTCGTTTGGTCAACAGATCATAGAAGACCATACAGTTGTCGGTAGCCTCGTTTGGTCAACAGATCATTGAAGACCTTACAGTTGTCGGTAGAGTTGTCGGTAGCCTCGTTTGGTCAACAGATCATAGAAGACCATACAGTTGTCGGTAGCCTCGTTTGGTCAACAGATCATTGAAGACCTTACAGTTGTCGGTAGAGTTGTCGGTAGCCTCGTTTGGTCAACAGATCATAGAAGACCATACAGTTGTCGGTAGCCTCGTTTGGTCAACAGATCATAGAAGACGTTACAGTTGTCGGTAGCCTTGTTTGGTCAACAGATCATAGAAGACCATACAGTTGTCGGTAGCCTCGTTTGGTCAACAGATCATAGAAGACCATACAGTTGTCGGTAGCCTCGTTTGGTCAACAGATCATAGAAGACCATACAGTTGTCGGTAGCCTCGTTTGGTCAACAGATCATAGGAGACAATACAGTTGTCGGTAGCCTCGTTTGGTCAACAGATCATAGAAGACCTTACAGTTGTCGGTAGCCTCGTTTGGTCAACAGATCACAAAAGACCTTACAGTTGTCGGTAGCCTCGTTTGGTCAACAGATCATAGAAGACCATACAGTTGTCGGTGGCCTCGTTTGGTCAACAGATCATAGAAGACCATACAGTTGTCGGTGGCCTCGTTTGGTCAACAGATCATAGAAGACCATACAGTTGTCGGTGACCTCGTTTGGTCAACAGATCATATAGAAGACCTTACAGTTGTCGGTCAATAGAATTTCGGTCAACAAATCATAAGATAAACGTTCAAACAGATTGTAAGATCTTAGAGTTGAAGGTAGGCTCGATTAGTCAACAGATTATACGATCTAAGAGTTGAAGATAGACTCGATCAGTCAACAAATTATAAGATCGAAAAATAGGCGGTAGTCTCGATCGGTAAAGAAATCATAAGATCTTAGAGTTGAAGGTAGGCTCGATTAGTCAAAAGATTAGAAGATCTAAGAGTTGTCGGTAGCCACTTTGGATCAACTGTTTGTAATAATTGTCCAGTAGCGGTCTTCCCCTGTGCTGTAGCAAGAGGTCTTCCCTTGTCCTGTAGCGAGTGGTCTTCCCATGTGTTGTAGCAAGTGGACTTCTGTGTTGAAGCGAGTGGTCTCCCCTGTGCTGAAGCAAGTGGTCTTCCCTTGTACTGTAGCGAGTGGTCTTCCCATGTATTGTGGCGAGTGGTATTCCCCTGTGCTGTAGCGAGTGGTCTTCCCCTGTAGCATTGAAAGAGGTATTTCTTTGTCCTGTAGTGATGGGTTGTATTTTAGTTGATTTATTATTGTGCAGACCTTTTACTACGAGTGTTTCCTCTTTTTGTACAATTAATGACCATTAATGTTGAAGTCTAGAGATTTATGAGAAAGGGTCGGGATCCAAAAGAAAGAGTCAATCTAACCCTTTAATTCCTTTGTTAGGATCCAATAGAACCACTTAAACTTCTTAAGTAATCGTGTGTGTTCCAAGCCATTCTCACAAGTGTTGTTTCTTATGTCTTTGTCTTAGTTTTGTGTTTATGCAAGAAGTAGTCGATCGTCTTTTTTGCGATTGCAGTCACTGTTTTGTTACTAGTTCTTTCTTTATAAAATGTTCAACTGTGTTTTCAATTTCAATACATATCAGTTTATTTCACGTTTATCCCATGTCTCTGATTTGGACTACTGTTTGTGTTTTTGTGTTTATTGTTTAATGCCTCTTTCAGCAATTTTTCAGCTATATCATGGCGTCCTATTTTTATTGGGGAGGAAGCCGGAGTACCCGGAGAAAACCTCTGCCTGCAGTGAGACTAAAACCCACAATCTCAGTGTTGACAGACAATTTGATCAATAGTAGACCTTTACCACTCGACCACCGAGGCCCCGATTTGGACTACTATAAAACTGAAAATGCCAATACGTCAAATAGAATATCACAACACCTCTTCATTATAAGCTTCCGTCAGATAAAATTCACTTGGCATCCCTAGAAATTCAACCGAATTATTTGGGGTGGGGACGGGCGAAATTTGGCAAAAGAAACTACATTGTATGTCTAACGTTTTTAATTTGTTTTTGGAGATATTTTGTACATGAAATATATGGAATGATCGGTGCACGATCTTCACATAGCAGGATTGCGAGTTTTCGTGTCTAAAATCGGATTTTCTCACTGGATACTCCGCCTTCCTGGAAGCCGTGCTATAGATGAAATAAATGCTGAAATTAAGGGATAAAACACCATTTAAACAAACAAACACATATATCTAACTATTACTCCTTGATGTTTGTTCGTCGATGAATTTAGAATGAGCGAACAAATATCGGAAGTTGAATTGACCAAGGGTTTTCACATGTAAATATGTACTGGGAAGATGCTTGTGGCTCATCTCACAGAACTGCCTGACACTTTCCGATGTGGCCGATAGTTCAAGTCCGGTCGTGGGGTAATAATAATACGGAATGGCTCACGGTCTGCGTACCTTATGGGGTAACTTGTTTAACGAGTGATACCTTCCTTGGCCGATATAGAAAAAAAAACAAAATTCTATGTCCCGACACAACACTTCATACCTAATTGTAACAACCCGTTTTGCAATAACAACCCGTTTTGCAATAAAATTTTCAAACATGTATAAATTGTTTGTTATGATGTTGTGGGTTTTCTATACACAAGTATAAATATAACGATATACTATTATAATTATAAATCCTCTTTTTTATCATATTTTTCTTCATCAGAAGTTTATTGCAAAACGGGTTGGAGTAGTCAACCCGTTTTGCAATAACCCGTTTTGCAATAAAATTGTCAAACCTGTAAAAATCGTACTTTATACTTATAATAGTATATCGTTATATTTGTAGTTGTGGATAGATAATCCACAAAGTATCCACAACATCATAAAGAACGATTTGTACATGTTTGAAAATTTTATTGCAAAACGGTTTATTGCAAAATGCGTTCTTATTGCAAAACGGGTTGACTACTCCAACCCGTTTGGCAATAAACTTCTGATGTTGAAAAATATGATGAAACAGACAATATATACTTATAATAGTATTTCGTTATATTTTGTACTTGTGGATAGATAATCCACAAAGTATCTACAACATCATAAAGAACGATTTGTACATGTTTGACAATTTTATTGCAAAACGGGTTATTGCAAAATGCGTTCTTATTGCAAAACGGGTTGACTACTCCAACCCGTTTTGCAATTAACTTCTGATGAAGAAAAATATGATGAAAAAGAGGATATATACTTATGATAGTATATCGTTATATTTGTAGTTGTGGATAGATAATCCACAAAGTATCCACACCATCATAAAGAACGATTTGTACATGTTTGAAAATTTTATTGCAAAACGGGTTATTGCAAAATGCGTTCTTATTGCAAAACGGGTTGACTTGACTACTCCAACCCGTTTGGCAATAAACTTCTTATGTTGAAAAAAATATGATGAAACATAATATATTCTTATAATAGTATATCGTGTTATTTGTACTTGTAGATAGATAATCCCCAACATAATAAAGTACGATTTGTACATGTTTGACAATTTTATTGCAAAACGGGTTATTGCAAAATGCGTTCTTATTGCAAAACGGGTTGACTACTCCAACCCGTTTTGCAATAAACTTCTGATGAAGAAAAATATGATAAAAAAGAGGATATATACTTATAATAGTATATCGTTATATTTATACTTGTGTATAGAAAACCCACAACATCATAACAAACAATTTGTACATGTTTGAAAATTTTATTGCAAAACGGGTTGTTATTGCAAAACGGGTTGTTACAATGCTTTCAATGTATAAATAGCAATGGCATCTATTTAGCAAGTCAAGTTGCATACATATGGGAATGAGTCTATTTGATTTTTCAGATGTTAACAATACCAGCACGTCTTTGAACTGAAAGGTTATGTCCTTCCTGACGCAGGTATCGCAAATAACGGAATATCTGTATCTTAGTAGTATTTATGCCATTACACGGGAGCGTTTGCTGGAGTTAAAAATTACAGATATATTAAATTGTACCCTACAGGGACCAGACGATTGTCAGAACGAATTAAACCTCAGGATAACATTTCTCCAAATTGCTGATAACCCCGAAGCTCGTTTGGACCAAATTTTTGACAAAGCAGCTGATATCATAAATGACGTGGCAGCACGTGGTGACAGAATTCTAGTTCACTGTGTTGCTGGTGTGAGCAGGTCAGCCGCTATATGCTTGGCCTATCTTATGAAATATAAACAAATGACATTAAAAGATGCACATGTCTTTTTGAAAGCAAAACGATCTTTAATCTACCCGAACATTGGATTCTGGGAGCAACTAATAAACTATGAAAGGAAGTTGCATGGAAGCAACACAGTAATGCTTATACCTTCTACCAATGGATTAATACCAGATATTTATGTTCAGCCTGCAAAAACGAGGCTATAGGTAATTAATACCTGAAATAAATATAGATATTTAAAGTAAATTTTAAAAGAATTAAAGATATGCGTGCACGTGCATCGAAAATGGAAAAGTGCTTATTACACTTGTCAAATAAAAAGGAAAAGGCACATAAAAGGTTTAATTTTGTTAGATTGAGAAAAGTACACACAACACTTGTTAGTTTAAAGAAGGAAAACAATGATTTTTGCATGTTCTCATTTTATACAATTAAAAATGTGTCTCTTTGTATACGGCCTTTTAAAAGGTTTTAATTAGTAAGACATCTAAATACTAAAAGAGACTCAGTAGAAAATTAACGGTCAAATAAACAAATATTATCACTTATATAGATTCATTTTTAGCTCACCCGAACCTAAGGGTCATGTGAGCTATTGCCATCACTTGGCGTCCGTCGTCGTCGTCGTCGTTAACTTTTCTTCAAAAATCTTCTCCTCCAAAACCACTGAAGGGATTGCTTTGAAACTTTGCACACATCATCAGTAAAATGTCCTCTACCAAGTTTGCCCAAATCATGGCCTCAGACCAACCAACATGGCCGCCATGGCTAAAAATAGAACAGGGGGTCAAAATACAGTTTTTTGCTTATAGTTCAAAAAGTATAACAGATACAGGAAAACCGAAGGACCTTTCTTCTTCAGCATCTAAAGCTCTACAAAACACTCCATTGGGTTAAAGTTGTATGATGACTCCTTGTAGGAGTTATTGCCCTTCAATTGTCAAAATTGATGATTTTTGCCATTTTCGCCTCAAAATCTTGAAAATTATTAGAACTAGAGAAAAAAATAGCATTGCTTAATTGTTCTGCTCTATAAAGGCTACAAAAATTACTTAAGGGTCAAGATTGTCTGATTAACCGTTTAAGAGTTATTCCCCTTGAACTGTTTTTTTTTAATCGGTTTTAATTGATTTTGTAAAATCTTCTCTGAAACAACTGAAAGTACTGCTTTGAAACTTTGTACACATCATCCGTCAAATGTCCTCAACCAAGTTTGTACCAACCATGGCTGCAGATTAACCAACATGGCCACCATGGCTAAAAATAGGACGGAAAGGGGGGGGGTTAAATACCGTTTGGGGCTTATATATTTAAAAAAGTGTAACAGATACAGGAAAAGCGAAGAGACATGCCTTCATCTGCATCAAAAGCTCTACGAAACACTTCATTGGATTGAAGTTGTATGATGACTCCTTATAGGAGTTATTGCCCTTTAATTGTCCAAATTGATTATTTTTGGCATTTTTGCCTCAAAATCTTAAAAATTATTAGAACCAGAGAAAAAGTTAGCATTGCTTAATTGTTCTGCTCTATGAGGGCTACAAAAATGACTTTTGGGTCAAGATTGTCTGATGAACCGTTTAGGAATTATTCTCCTTGAACATTTTTTTAATCAGTTTTACTTGATTTTCAAAAATCTTCTCCTCTTTAACCAATGAAAGGACTGCTTTGAAACATTGCACACATCATCTTTAGGACGTCATCTACCAAAATTTTGCAAATCATGACACCTGACTACCTACATAGCTACGTTGGCTTAAAATAGAAAAAATGAAAAAAAGGGGGGGGGGGGTGGGAGTCGAGAGAGTTTTCGACTGATAGTTAAAAAAATATAACAGGTACAGCAAATTTGAAGTGAACCTCCCTTCCCCCTTTAAGCATCAAAAGCAAAAGCTCCTGCTTATAGGAGTTATTTCCCTTAAAAGGTCTAAATCAATGATTTTTGCAGAAGTGTTGGGCAATTCCTTAAAGCAACGAAAAGCTGGATAAAAAGGGGTTGTTTGGTTTCAGGTTCAGGTGAGCGATACAGGCTCCTGGGAGCCTCTAGTTCTTATTTAAAAGCAGTAAGCTATAACTGTTAACAAAGTGCTATAATCTGATACAATTACAATTACAATTACAATTCTTTTATTGTCCAATTGTCCAATTTGGTCCCACTGGGGGCATACAACATATAACAATCATGATTATTAAGACAAAGACAGACCAGAACTTTATACAGTTACAATAGAATAACAAGATACTACAATTAGGTAAAGTTAGGAATACACAGATTGATGTAGTGTTTGTAATAATGTTTACAACTACAGCTATAATAAGGTAAATAAATAACATATTTGTGTTTACTTATTACATGCCAAAACCACAGCTCAGAAGAGTTTTAAAAGAGAAAAAACAAAAACAAAAACAAAAAAAAAACCGTATGATTTAATGTTATTATTAAAGACGAAGGAAATTAATATTTTTTTTTTTTTTTACTAATTACAGGTACTGAGGAACTTCTAAAATTGACTTTTGTCTGTTTGCAAAGGGCACCAAGGGACGATGCTCTAGGATATGCGTGATGTTTTGATACATCACTGTATTCCTCCTTGTGCCCAAAGCAAACACACAAAATAGCAATAGATAACAGTAAATTAAGAATTTGTCCATCTACAAATGGCACCAAGGGACGGTGCTCTAGGGCATGCGATTCAATGTCTTGAATCTGCATACCCTCCTCGTGCCAAATGTAGATTAACAAGTTTTGTCAAGTATGATTGGAAATAAATTTTCCTAATAGTTTTAATATCTCAGGGTTTTCACATGATAGTATCCATATTAATTTTTTTTCTGGATCAAGATTTTGAAAAAACATACAATTTTCAACAATACTTTTCATTAGAATTTCTCTTTCATCCTTGTACTTTTGACATCTAAACAAAAAATGTATTTCATCTTCTACTTCTCCAGAGCTGCAGTTCTGACAAATTCTATGATTAAGGAGAAGACCCTGGTACCTGCCCTTCTCTATCTGCAATTGATGGGCAGAAATTCTGAATTTACACAAATTTTTCCTCAGCTCAAAATTGTTTATTATATTGATATAATTTTCAAATCCAAATTTATCTTTTACTTTTGCATAAGTTCTGAGCTTTCCTTCACTGTTTTCTCTATGGTTCAAATGCCATGTTTTTATATACCGATTTTTCAGGATTTTAAAAATTTTGATTTTATTAATTTTTTTATTCTTATCAAGGTTTATGGTAATTTCTGGAATTTGTGTAATAATTGTTTGAATTGAACCATACCATGATGGTTTTTTTTCTTCAAATAATTTTTTTGAATGAATATAAGCATCTTGTAAGAGTTCAAATTTTTCCAGATTTTCTAGTCTTTGCCAGTAATTTAGCATAGACTTCACAATATCAAAATGTAAAGGGAATCTACCAAGTTCTGAAAGAATTGCAAAATTGGAGGCATTTTTATGCACACCAATAATTCGTTTAAGAAATTTTAAGTGTAATTTTTCACAGCCTAAATTTGTAAAAATATTTTCTATTTGAATATTATTAGATTTTAGCATTTTTGAAGAGAAACAGTTGAAGGTGCCCCAAATTTCACATCCATATAATAATATAGGTTTGACTGTATGGTCGAAAACATGCAAAGAGGTATGAATCTTTGGATTAAGTGAAAAGAAGTCTTTTTGTAATTTAAAAAGGGCTTTTAAGGCTTTGTTGTACAATTCATTTTGAGCAAAAGAAAAGGTACCAGATGCACAAAAAATCATGCCCAAATATTTATATTGTTGTACACACTCTAATTCATGATTTTGATAAATAAATTTGGAGCAGATGTGCCTGCCTGCCTTGTTGAAAACCAAGATTTTTGACTTAACGGGATTAAGAGAGAGACACCAATCATCACAAAATTTTTCTAAAATATTAAGTTTGTTCTGTAATCCTATTTCTGAAGAGGACAATAAAACAATATCGTCTGCATACATTAGGCAGTGTATAGGTTTATGGTTTAACATTACTGGATCTTGCGCTTTTTCAAGTAAAAAAGTAAAAAAGGAAGATCATTGATAAAAACTTTAAATAAGTTTGGGCTTAAATTATCGCCTTGCTTTACACCTAATTTTGTAGTAATAAATTTTGTTATGCCTTCATCCACACGGATACAGATTCTGCTTACTGAATACATATTTTTAACTATGTTGTAGAACAATGTTCCGACCCCAATGTCTAATAGTTTAATCTTTAAGCCTGTGTGAATAACGGTGTCAAACGCTTTTTGGAAATCAACAAAGCAGGCATACAGTCTTCCCTCTTTTGATTTACAGTATTCATCAATTATGCATTTTAATATAAACATATGATCTGATGTTCTAGCATTTCTTGTAAATCCTATTTGACACTCATGGATGATTTTATGGTTCTCTAGAAAAAGATTTAGTCTTTCATCTAAAATACAGTTAAACAATTTTCCTACAGCACTTGTTATTGTGATGCCTCTATAGTTATTTGGATCATGTTTGCCATTAGATTTATGAATAGGGACTATATATCCCTCTGCCCATTGCGTCGGGTAATTTCCACTTGTTAAGCAAGCATTAAAAAGTTTTTGCAAAGAAGGAATTAAAGTTACATGACCACTTTTAATCATATTGTTAGAAATATTGTCTAAACCAGGAGCCTTGTTAATCTTTAATTTTGAAATAGCCTTTGAGATTTCTTTTGTGCTAATTTTTATGTCTAACTCATTAAAAATTATCTGTTTTTCCATGGTGTCAAGCAGGATCTCAAGAGAGTTTAATCTCTGTTTAAACTTATCTTTGACTGTATTTAAATTTGTAAAATGTGATATCCAGGCAGATGGCTCTACAGCTGAATTACTTTGATCTTTATATTTGGATTCTTTAATTTCATTTATAAGATTCCAGTATAATTTTGGGTCATTATCATGTAAAGATTCTAATTGACCTAGGATAGATTCTTTATATTCTCTATATTTATGTTTCCTCAATTTTTTATACTCCCTATATAATTTATAAAAATGATTTTTTACAGAGTTATCTTTTGGAAATCTGGAGTATATCTGACCATAACTAATCAAGTTGCTTTTTGATGTTTTTAAATCCTTATCGAACCATTTCATGTTGGCTGGTTTTTTGTTTTTTTTAATGACCCTTCTTTTTAAAGATTTGCTGGCAGCATTTAATAGAATTTGATTTAATTCAGCTGCAGAGTCATCCACCGAAACAATATCATTATTATTAAAATTTGACAATTTTATTTTTACATCCTCTGTATCTAGTGCAAGTTGGAAAAGTTCTGCCGAGTCTTTTGTCCATATAAAATTTTGGGAAATCGGGTAGATTTCTGCATTTTCCTGACTTTTTTTTGAGACATTAAAGTGAGCAGACATTGTCCATTCCAACTTACAGTGAGTATCAGACAATGTTGGAATGAATTCAGAAATTTTAAAATGCAAGACCTGATCTAAAATATTTTCAGAAACTATGACATAGTCAACAACACTAGCTCCGTTAGGAGTATAGCAAGTAAAATGACCGAACATATCCCCAAGGGTACGACCATTAAGGATTCTCAGTTGATTACCTACACACATAGCTATTAATTCTTTACCTCTATGATCTATATTTACATCTGGACTTTTTCTTTTAAGTAAAATTTTATCTATCTGGTAGTCATTCGGTATTGGTAGATAGTTGTTATCATCTTGAGTTATAAAATCTTTCACTTCCCCAACCCTTGCATTAAAGTCACCACAAAGAAGAATGTTCCCCTTTTCTTTGAATTTACAGATATCAATTTCAACTGAATCAAGAATGTCTTTTTGTAACCCTTGAGTATATGTTGAACCACTAGGAGGATTGTATACAAGACATATGAATAAATCCCTGTCAAAATTAAAATACTCTTTTTTAAATTTGACCCATTGATAATCAGGGTTGCTATTGTTCAAAATTTTAATATGATTTTTAATATTTGGTTTGCAGAGTATGGCAAGTCCACCAAAGAATCTATTGTTTCTTTTTGAAACATTCCTACATATAAAATGGCAGTTAAATGGACCTATATTTTGTATATTGTTACCATCTCCAATGTGAGTTTCATCTAGAAAAACTATGTCATATTTATTAATTTCTTTTAAAAAATAATCTGATATACCATCTTGCAGCTATTTTTAAAGAGTATAACTTAAAAAATTAAATACAGGGATCATTTAAATAAAAAAACTGAGGGACTTGGATACACCCGTTAAAATCAACCGGAACTTTTTCCAATACCTATATTTGTCTTAGCACCGTAGATTAGGAAACGTAAACATCACAATAAATATCGTAGAGGAAAAGGATAATTTTAACATTTTCAGTTCAATAAGGATATTATATCCTATTAAACACTATCGTATGTGAAAATTTGATTGAATTTTTTTTACTGTTTAAACTACAGTTATATGCTTATATTTTTTTAAACGTGGTAGTGCTATAGAGACCACTATATCCCATCCCCCCTTCCGTCTCTAATAGGCTTCCTGCACTACTTCACATAAAAGGACTTCATCAATGTCAACAGGTACGTGAATATTATTAACAGCATAAACAATATTGATGCACACAATCTTTTAAATTGTTGTTCAAGTCGCGAGAAACGCTTTTTTGTGGGTAAAGAAAGAGAACTCTAATGTTTGTTGTGCGATATAGTAAAGCTCGTATTGTTTATAAACATTTTCATGTCACTAAGGGCCATAAGATGATATGCAAGGGGGCACATCTTTAGATATGTACCGAGGCTTTGGTGAGCTGAGAGTGCTCTAGTTCGGTCCATATACTATCTATAGATGAGGTTCCTGTCTATATATACTAAGGCCATTTGGTTTTATATGGACCTGAAGCTCATTTCTATATAATATATGGTTTATCTTCATTCCTAACCATACCATATGTTCATAACACCACACGACCCTCAGTACCGTGATTTTTTTTTACATATACTTTCACCCACACCAGTCTGTCTATAGACTGTGTATCTAAAAATACACATAACCATGTATGTTAAGGGATTTCTTGAAAAAGAGTTTTAAAATCTTTTCATGCACATGCATGAGGAATATTTGAGTTTTTGTATGTTATAAAAGAAGTGTTTGTAATGGCTAATGCTTTAATACTAACAAAAAAAAGATTAATTAACATTAAAATTGTAACTGCCACATAGAAAATATGAAGTAATGGGTAGGGTGGCGAATTTATCCTCTGTGGATGATACAGTCAACCTTGTCTTTAAAGTCTATAGAAATCTAAAAAATGGGTCTTTATCGTGCAAAGAGCGTGACACTCTACCCACACCGTCAGTGGTGAGACTTTCAATATCATTACCAGACACCATCTAACGATAGGGCTTCCTCTATCCGCCACCTGAAACGCACAGAGCTGTGCGTCGAGCACTGGGAACCCTCCATGTTTGGTCTCGTGATGTACAAATACATAACCATCGTCCAACAGAATCCGAGGTCCCATGGTAATAGAGAGTCAGGCAGACCGCCTGACTCTCTATTACCATGGGACCTCGGACCGCCTGACTCTCTATTACCATGGAACCCTGCATTCTGTTGGACGGTGGTTATGTATTTGTACATCACGAGACCAAACAGGGAGGGTTCCCAGTGCTCGACGCACAGCTCTGTGCGTTTCAGGTGGCGGATAGAGGAAGCCCTATCGTTAGATGGTTTATCCTTAAAGATCTTGTGCAGCAATATGTCCAGTTTCTTAGCTTAAATTTTTAAATATCTATCTTGTCAAAATGAATTAAACAATTTCTTCTTTATAATTGCAGAAGTTGTATTTTGAGGTGGAAGATATGTGTAAACAAAGGAAATCTAATATCCATAATAGCTAAAATGTCCTTTCTGTCCGAAATAGCAAAGATAACAGATATTTTGTTCCTAAGTAGTGCCACCGCAGTTACACGTGACAAACTTGTTAAAATAGGCATAACAGACGTAATCAATTGTACGTTAGATGTCCCTGAATTACAGGAGCCCGGAATTGTAACTACCAGGATAATGATTGACGATACTCCACAAGCACAGCTTGAGAAACATTTTGACAAAGTGGCAGACGAGATAAATAGTAAGGAGTCTGCTGGTGGCAAAGTTCTTGTCCATTGTTTAGCAGGAATAAGTAGATCAGCGACACTGTGTATAGCTTATCTTATGAAATATAAGGAGATGACATTGATTGATGCCCACGATTTGGTTAAAAGGAAGAGACCGATAATTCGACCGAATACCGGCTTTTGGAAACAGTTAATTGAGTATGAGAAAAGACTCTTTGGTTGCAATACAGTTAAAATGGTCCCCTCAGCCATTGGCTTTATACCTGACATTTACAAAGAAGAAACTAAGAACATGATTTAGCTGCAACACTATAAGCGATTCTATTACGTAATTCGTATGTGATTATTCACCTTGTGTGAACTGCCTTGTACCGCAGTTCTGTGACTGATACTTTTTGTCAGAAGAAACAAGAAGAGACTTACATCTAATGACGCTGTGTTATGGTATATCAGGTTTTCTTGTTATATGCATTGAAATACCAGATAGGTTGACAAAATCGATCTTTAAAAAACGTGTGTTTTTGTTTTTTTCTGTTTTGTTTTTAAATGTGTGAGAACTTTTGCTCTCAATTATTTATAACTGAGTAGCATTGACATCATACTAGTCTTGAGCACCATTTGAAGTTCTCAATAATAGGAGGCTAAAAACTTACGACAAGGATCTATTGGTTAAATTCCAAGACATTAAGTTATTATTAACATGAATCGACACCACTCAACTTTTTTATTGTTTCTTTTTCTGTGTACTGTTGTCTTATAACAGTAAAGGTGGTGGGTTGTAGTATCAACACAGACAGAGTCAACGTCTTGACCAGGGAGTAAACGTCATCATTGTTCATGTTAGATGATTGTAAGGTTACCTTAAGGGCGCATAGTTAAACTTTACCAGCTTCATCCAGTTTTGATTACCCACGTATTTCATGCTAGCCTAGTGATATTTTTTTCGAGCAACTATCCTTTCAAGTATTCTTTGCATATGATCATTCACGACAATTTATGCTTTGTGGACAGTTTGAGATAAACGAATGTACCAGTTAACAACTAACCGAGGGAAGAATTCAATTTTTTATAACTGACTTTCTTACATGTTGTCCACGACCAAAACAAACATATTGTTTATTTATTTTTTTTTGAAATACATATATTGCTAAAGTTATGGGCATATTTTTCATCAATGACGTCAATAGAAATATATATATTTTGGAAAAGAATATAGGTACACGTTATTGTAGTAAATACCTAAATATAAACTGTCAGAAATTGTCAGGACATAACTTACTTTCTACATACTAAATACAAGAATAAAAAGACCGAAGATACTCTGTCAAATCATGTCTGGAGGAAGTGTCTTTTAAAAGACTATCGTAATACCAATAAGTAATAATTTTATTCTTCTCCGCGCCGACTTGTTTTTATACCCCGCCACACAAATTGTGTGTGTGTGGGGGGGGGGGGGTAATTATGTTATACCCTCCATATGGATACGAGTGTCCGTCTGTCCATGCCTCGTTGGTCTCCAGATAACTTAAAAACGCGTAAACAGATTTTGTTTAAACTTTGCACGGCTGTTAACCACTATACAATGCAAATCAAGTTTAATTTTCAACATAATCCAATTTTTAGTTTTCGACTAAGGCCAATTCAAATGGTTTTTTTTGGTCATCAGTTGCTGGTTTCCAGATGAAAACACGTCAACAAATTTTGTTTAAACTTTGCGCAGCTGTTAAGTACTATAAAATGAAAATCACGTTTAATTTTAAGAACAATTAAATTTATAGTTTTTTTTTTACTTCGGTCAATTCACTTTTTTAACAGTTGGCGGTTTCCAGATGATAACTTGAAAACGCGTCAACAGATATTATTTAAAATTTGCACATTTGTTTAGTACTATACAAATAAAGATCAAGTTCAAATTTCAGCATAATCCAATTTGTTGTTTTCTACTTGGGCCAATTTTTTGGTCAACGTTGACGGTTTCTAAATTGACTTTTGTCAAAAGATTACTTGAAAAATAGATTTTGTTTAAACTTTTTACAGCTGTTAAGTTCTTAAATGAAAATCAAGTTGAAATTTTCAGTACAATCCCATTTGTAGTTTTTGAGTTGTGCCAATTTGAAATTATTTTTATAGGTCCAAGGTCAAGGTAAAAATTGTCTGCTGAGATGAACTGTGTTCCTATAGGCCGATTTGTAATTCAGTAAAATGTTTCATGAACAATAAAAACAATGCAACGTGGCGGGGTATCATTTAATGTCCCGTTAATTGCCCGATTGGTGTACCCTTATGAAGCTGAGTTTCATATTCGTACCAAAAATAACAGAAAAGAAAATCATTGGCCTAGACATTTCATTATACATTGCGCTATATACACGATGTGTTGTCACTAAGCACTGCTAGGATTGGTGACTATTTACTTTTAATCTGTCCTAAAGAACTTGAAATTAAAGACATCGCCTTCATAATTAGTCGGCTTCTTACCTGGACCTACTCATAGAACTGAATTGTATTTTGTTGGTCTAAATCCAGATTTGTAATAGCCTTTTGACTTTGGACCCTACAATAGTTATATATTGTTTCGTTCATCACTTTCTCAATAGTTAACACCAGGGGAATATAAAGTTTCAAAAACTGTGTCTTGTTGCTAGTAATCTATATGCTTAGCTTCAATCAGCTCTGAACCCACAGAGCAGCCCAGTGCATCCCCGGGTGGCGGATAGAGGAGACTCTCTCCTTGGGGGTTGTCTGGTCATAATACAGAATACCTGGCCGCGGACCGTAGTTGATAGCGTGTTTGGAGGGTGTTAAGCTTCTTGCACGATAAAGAACCCTTTGTAGATTTCGAAAAAGAGTAGGCTCATTTCATGTAGTATCTACAAAAGCCTAAATTCTCCTCCCTTACCCAAAACTCTATACTTTTCAAGTGGAAGTCTAAATTATGTTCCTTTTCAATTGATTAATTGTTTGTTAACTTGTTCTCGTCCTGAATATAGCTGAATTACTGCTCGCTTGACGTAAAGAACATCAAATCAAATAAACAGACAATCTATCAGCTCCCATCTAGGAGAAAAGAATGTTAGTCTAAAATTGTCAGTAGCCTCTAATTAACCTTCACACTATTAATCTAGGCATGCTTTCTTATAGTCGCCTTGGTCACATCAGCCGCTTTAATTGACCAATGAAATATACTGCTTCTCTAAGAAATTTTCAGCGGTTTCTGTGAACAAGTTGACTTGTGGATCCATATACTCTTTAGTAAATAACTGCTGAAATCGCATCCAATTGTAACTTATTAAACTTATTATACAACAGTTAACTAGATTTCTATATTGAAAACGGTTTTTTAAATGTCGAGTGTCTCGATTAAGAGGTATTTTGTATCAAAGATGGCTAACCTTTCTCCTGGAAAGTATCCTAGTAACGATTCCGGTGGATTTGTAATGGTTCATAATACACCAATCTTTTTTGTTGCTAATGGAGAAATATTGCGAGTTATGGTTGTAATTGTTATTCAGTAGTTTTCAACATTTAATCTCCCTGATTTTTAGAGTTCTGATCAGTTCTACTAACATACAAGTTTTGATTAACCCATAAGGGTTATCAACTAGACTATTAAGGGTAGTTACTAAGGCTTCGGTATTTAAATCACAATTGTAATACACAATAAATCAATTGGAACGTGTAATAAGTAGACATGTAGGTAATTCAAACATGTGTATTATGACGTATGTTTAAAACGGTTAGATTGTCCATGTGGAGTGTGGAATTTTAAAGCAATAATGGACTTAAAGTACCATACTGTTTGCTATAACATGATGTGATCTGGAGTTTAAACAACTTATTGTACAAGGTTAGTATATTATTATCGTCCTTTATAAAGATTTTGTGTAAATACTTAACAGAGCTGTTTCCCTTAACAGGTGTTATAGTATTTTGTGTGTGCTAATGTTTGTTGCCTGTAGAAAGTGGAAAAGGAAAAATGGCTGTCAGAAGGGTTAGTATTGAATACATACATTTTGCTTTACTCTTTTAGTCTATGTAAAAAATGCGTTAAGCACATTGTTGTTGCATCAACGAGGTTTTGACACAGAAAATTGACAAGCTAGACTACTTCCAGAGGGGGGATCCCGGATAACATGTTAGGAAGCGCAATTATTTAGTGATAGGTCGGATGATGAGGGGGACCAATGGGGTTCTACCTTATGGAAGCTACTGAAAAATCTTAAGCTATTACAAGATATTCATGTTTTCTTATGTTAATAGTGACGAAAACCGCAACCTTTAGAAATTATGTACCGTTACCCATGCTTTCGTACATTTGGTGTTGAATTCTCCACTGACTTTAATTTCCTATGAATTTCCGTTTCTCTGCAGTATTTATATTCCTGCAAAAGCTACATATAAAGTCTGTGTACATCTATGTATCACGCATATTGCCTACGATTCCTATCGCGATTTCCTTGACAAAGGACTGTTTAGTTTAAACATATTTAATTTGATCAAATATGCACATATTATAAGACACAAGTTATCAACTTATGAAATCTTCACCATTAATTATAAAGTATGTTACAAAAATATTGATGGAGCAGCATACATTATAAAACATACAAATTATATTATGTTTGTTAGATATGAACCATAAGAGATAAACAAAAACTTTTTATGACAAATATTAAAGGAAAAAAAGAAAGAAATAGCGAGAAAAAGAAATGTTATGATTAGTGTGATTTCAAATCCTTGTAGCTAATGATTCAAACGATGGGGAACCCTACTGTCCCTTTGATATACTCAAACACATGCTTCAAACATTTTCGTTCTGCTTATCAGACAATACGAATTAACATATGTAAGATGTTCTAGATTTACTGGACGGTAAATTGGTAGCCACTGAAGGTTTTCAAATAGTACTGTTGCTCGTCCTTACGTTTTATGGCATTATTGATAGGTCGATCGTGCGTTCGCACCGATTTTGACAATAAGTAACACGACAGATGTCGCTAGTAGAGCAGAATTTTCTGCTGATTTTTGATATAATCCCAGATTTTTTTGTTTTACATCTTTGTTGCTTGTTGTGTTTCTACCAGCTAGGGCTTGTTAATTCGTCGTTGCATTCGATTCTTTTTTATTGTATTTTACACAAACAATCGATGATAAGTAAATTGAAAATGAAAAGCCTGTTTCTTATTAAATAATTATTCATGCTGATAGATTAATAGGTAAATCCTATTATTTGTATAAAGTAGAATCTATGTTCAATAAATATTAAATCCTATATCGTACATATAACAATAGAACGCGTAAGGATCATGGTCAAACCAGGATTTGCTTAAATTGGTTCTTAAAAATTGTGTTAAAAGACCAGAATTGATTTTTAAATAGTGAATTGTTCCTAGTACAAATATCGTTATTGTAGTTGATCTGGCCCACCGAGGAATCAATACTCCTATAAAAACATGGAATATAAACTATATCACACTGATATACTTAAGTTATTTTAAATAAATAAATGAATAGAATAAACTTTGGCCAGAAACACTTAAAAGATTAACGTCTTTATTAATCCTCCGGGGAAAATGTATTTGTAAATTAAATATATTCGAACAAACTGTTGTCTTATTTTACATACTAGTATAGTGTTTGATACAATGTTGATGAATCAATTAAAAAAGATCACCCAATTTGTGCACTATTTCTCTAAAAGGGGAGGGGGGGGCAAGATCTTTCCCGTCATCGTGTTTTGGACATTTTTTACATCCTGTTAACTGTTTTTTTTTTAAATACAGCAACTGTTTTCAACCCTTATCTGTTATCTGTTTTCTTAATAATTGACACTGTTGTTACATGTAACTGTTATAATGAAAATAAAAACCATGTTTAATGTTAATAGTCAGAACACTGTTAACTGTTTTACAGATTTTTGTCTGTGTTATATTTTAATTCGTTTTATTCGTCAATTTTTTTAATGTAATTGAGTCTTCCTTTAAAGAGGGGAATCGATGAGATCCTGCTGTTATCTGTTTTTTTTTCATTTTTTGAACTCGCTATTTTCTGTTTTCTCATGTAAATTACTGTTATCTGTTATCATTAAGTTTACTGTTATCCGTTTTTGTTAACCTGTTATTGAAACCCTTCTAGCCCCTCCCCCTTCTAAACTATTCGTAATAAAAACTGTCGCAATAGTTTTATGCACTATATGTTCCTGGGACAATTTTAATGGACGCGTATTACGTTTGGCGCATTAGAGAATTCAAAATTATTACATTTGCGCGCAATCTTATGTTACGACTGTGTTCATTGTAATTTTGAAATATTATACAGGTAATTTTAGGTAAAATAATTGATTATTTCCCTTTTTTTAGTCAGTTTCTAAATGCAAAACTATTATTTTGAAATTTGGTTATATTTTAATTACGCATGAATACGATATTGTAGAAATCAAAAGCAAACAGAGCATTTGTAGAAACTGAAATCTTAGTAATCTATCCAATTTTATTTTAATGAAATATAGGGACGAGTTGTTTAATGAACTGTGATCACATTACATGAAATTAGCCTGAGGAATTGTGGACAATGTATAATTAGTGTTCATCAGTGCAAATTGTTTTAGTATCAAATTTGTTGTTTCTTGAGAGTTAACGTGGTTTTTACGATATTAGAAACTACCAGAGAAAAAGAATCTCTTTTATACGATGGATTTTCGTTAAGAAATGATAGAACATTGAAAGGATGTGACATTATTGGCGATAAAACGTTTAATCATGCAAAGTCAGAATAAGACCAAACGGAAAGTGTAAAATCTGCGCGCAATAGTAATGGTAATGCGAGCAAACGTAATACACCGATGTAAATAGAGCTTTTGTGTTCAGTTTGTAAGAATAGTGCAAATATATAACTGTAGTTAAAATTGTCAACACCAACAAAAACTAAGTGATGTTTTAATATACTGATATGAAAAATGTGACTCACAACAATGCCTTCTCGTTTTGTTGTGTAAGATTTGTTTACTGTTATGTGTTTCCTTAGTATCTTAGTGCATCTATTCGTTTTAATGCTTTGCTTATTTGAAGTTTCTAACACAGTACGTGCTGTGTTGACTTATTCATAAATACATTTACGTTCTACCAATTGCTGCAAACTGAGAAAATACTTTTATTAATCCTATCGAAAGTCTATTTAAGCAACAACAAAAAATCCACATTAACAAAAATGTTGATGGTTACCTATATCATGACCCGAACCCGCACTGGGTAATATCTTGGGAGAGTGCCACTATCCTTGTCCGAACCCACAGTGGGTAACATGTTGGGAGAGTGCCACTATCCTTGTCCGAACCCACACTGGGTAACATTTTGGGAGAGTGCCACTATCCTTGTCCGAACCCACACTGGATAACATGTTGGGAGAGTGCCACAATTCTTTTCCGAACCCACACTGGGTAACATGTTAGAAGTGTGCCACTATCCTTGTCCGAACCCACACTGGATAACATGTTGGGAGAGTGCTACAATTCTTTTCCGAACCCTCACTGGGTAACATTTTGGGAGAGTGCCACTATCCTTGTCCGAACCCACACTGGGTAACATTTTGGGAGAGTGCTTCAATTCTTTTCCGAACCCTCACTGGGTAACATTTTGGGAGAGTACCACTATCCTTGTCCGAACCCACACTGGATAACATGTTGGGAGAGTGCCACTATCCTTGTCCGAACCCACACTGGGTAACATTTTGGGAGAGTGCCACTATCCTTGTCCGAACCCACACTGGATAACATGTTGGGAGAGTGCCACAATTCTTTTCCGAACCCACACTGGGTAACATGTTAGAAGTGTGCCACTATCCTTGTCCGAACCCACACTGGATAACATGTTGGGAGAGTGCTACAATTCTTTTCCGAACCCTCACTGGGTAACATTTTGGGAGAGTGCCACTATCCTTGTCCGAACCCACACTGGGTAACATTTTGGGAGAGTGCTTCAATTCTTTTCCGAACCCTCACTGGGTAACATTTTGGGAGAGTGCCACTATCCTTGTCCGAACCCACACTGGATAACATGTTGGGAGAGTGCTTCAATTCTTTTCCGAACCCTCACTGGGTAACATTTTGGGAGAGTGCCACTATCCTTGTCCGAACCCACACTGGGTAACATTTTGGGAGAGTGCTTCAATTCTTTTCCGAACCCTCACTGGGTAACATTTTGGGAGAGTGCCACTATCCTTGTCCGAACCCACACTGGATAACATGTTGGGAGAGTGCTTCAATTCTTTTCCGAACCCTCACTGGGTAACATTTTGGGAGAGTGCCACTATCCTTGTCCGAACCCACACTGGATAACATGTTGGGAGAGTGCTTCAATTCTTTTCCGAACCCTCACTGGGTAACATTTTGGGAGAGTGCCACTATCCTTGTCCGAACCCACACTGGATAACATGTTGGGAGAGTGCAACTATCCTTGCGCGATATAGATCCTTTTCAAGATTTCGAAAAAGAAGTAAGTGCATTATAGTCTATACAAAAAGTAAAATTTCTGTCCCTGCCCAAAGGCCCATACTTTTCCGGTGACAGTCTAATTTTCTTTCCGTTTGTCTGTCCTTTTTTCCGAACTGATTTATTGTTTGTTAATTTTGATTGGTCCTAAATATATTTATAATATAGATGGGAGTCAAAATTGTATGCCCATTGGTGTTCGTTTATTTATTGAACATAGCTGAAATACTGCTCACTGGACGTACAGCAGCTATTCAATAAATCAATAGAAACAAAAACTTTTGACAAATAGGGTAAACATATTAGCAAAAAACCAATGAATTAACAATTAAACGGTAAATTGAGATTTTTCGTCGGGAATAATAACTACAGATATAATTCTTACACAATATATACGGAATGTAAAAAAAATGGAATGACAAGTTGTTACAGTTGTTGTCCATTTACTGTTATTTTCTAAACTAAGTAAGAAATAGACTTGTTGTTAACTATAATTTGATTTCACTGTAATGGTCTATTCTCTAACAAGTTTGTAAAGACAGTTGTGTAACGTTGCCAAACGTTTTAGCACAACAAACTTGTTTCAAAGTGTACATACATGATATATCTGCATACCTATAACACTCTTGGAAACATCGACATAAATGTATAGTTTTCTTTAAGGCGAATAAAATATGCATAAATTTCTTATTGTCGCATATAAAAGGAACTATTTAAGGTGTTAAAACCTATTTATTTTTACGGAATGTGCGGTAGAGTAGATAAATTACCGATCGCTTATATTACTGGAGTATAAAAACTTTTAAGAAACAGTTTTTCTTTTCACTCTCTTTTAAATTGCTTCGAGTACAACTGCTTTCCTTACGCCGGGCGGATTTTAAAGGATTGAACAAAAAGATGTGATTATATATGGAGTGTATTTTCCATTTCAGAATAAAAACTAATTCAACATTTCAATATAGGAAACAATGTCATATCTCTCATCTATAGCACAGATAACAGACTACATGTATTTATGTGGCGAGAGGGCAATTACACGTCAGCGTCTACAAAAACTTGGAATAACTGACGTCATAAATTGTACATTGGAGGTACCCAATCGAAACGATCCAGGAATCAAATGTATTCAGATTCAAATTCCGGATCATCCATTTTCTCGTTTAGATGTACATTTTGACAAAATTGCAGACAACATAAATAACATTCGTTCTAGAGGAGGGAAAGTCCTTGTACATTGTGTGGCAGGTGTAAGTCGGTCAGCAACTTTGTGTATTGCATATCTTATGAAGCACGAGAAAATGTCGTTATTTGATGCTCATGACTTTGTGTGGAATCGGCGGAAAATAATTCGTCCGAATCCAGGGTTTTGGAAACAGTTAATTGCATATGAGAAGAAGTTGCATGGACACAACACAGTTCGAATGGTTAATTCTATTATTGGTTTAATTCCCCATATTTATACCATGTAACAAGTATAGAAGTCATATTAACAAATAAATTATTAAATTGTCGTAATTGTATTTGATTTGTAAATATACACAATGAAAGTGCTAAATATTTTAACTGTACCGTCTTTAAAAGCCTGCTATTAACAGGAAGTTCTACTTAAAAAATAATCAGCTGTGGTATTTTGAATGCAAGTTATTCAGAGGACACCAGTGCCTCAACGCGTCATGATTAGTATATCTTGTACATGGAATAGTTTATCGCAGAACTGTGTTAATGTACTTATATTTGCAGACAATGAACATTGCCCAGAACAACATATATTTTATGTATATTGATATTTACCACTTGAACTTCAAACAAATCTAATTAATGAAATGGCGATCTTTTATTAAGCTTAATACTACTGGATTGTTTAATGCCATCTTGATCTACATTATATGACAACATATTTAGAGGTAACCATGACAAATCGCGTATGAACAAAGTATTTGACCAGCTTTATAAAGACGTTCTTTGAGTTTTTCCCAAATAACATATACAGAAGTGAAGAATAGTCTGAATATTGTATGGTACAACATAACAACAAAAAGAAGATTCGCGACCTATCATCAGGTATCACATTCAGTTTTATCTTAACTCTTAAAATGTCTTACGAATTATTTGATAAATATTGAAGAAAATATCGAAATCTTGGCCGCCATTCAAAGACTAACATTCTAATATCATGTTCATTCAAGGAACGAAATAAACAATTCCCCACTGGCTTTTTTCCCATGATAATGGGACAAAATTTAGTCGCGTGTTGAAAACATTTTATACTAAACATTTTTTCTTTGTTTCAGGTACACTGAACAGTGGAGGAATAGGATAGTTTGAAATATGGCATCGCGTTCCTCGATTGCTAAGCTCACGGATCATCTGTACCTCTGTGGAGCCACGGCAATATCACAACAACGACTGGTCCGCATTGGCATAACGCATATAATAAACTGTACCAATGATGTACCTATGTATACACTTCCAGGAATCCAAACTACCCGAATTCATATCGAGGATGTTCCACATGCGCGACTAGATGCCCACTTCGACCGAGTAGCAGACGAAATAAACTATGCATGTTCTCAGGGAGGGAAAGTTCTTGTTCATTGTGTCGTTGGCGTTAGTAGATCTGCCACGGTGTGTATAGCATATCTAATGAAGTATCACAAACTTACATTAATAGCAGCTCACGATTATGTGCTCAAACGTAGACCAATCATTCGCCCAAATCCAGGATTTTGGATACAGCTTATTGACTATGAGAAGAAATTATATGGAAAAAATACAGTACGAATGATAAATTCCGTCGCCGGTGTGATACCAGATGTATACAGAGATCAAGCACGATTTATGATTTAAATTTAAATTATTTTTTTTTATCAGGTTTAGTGTTGTTAATTTATGTACCTATGTTATTTTGAGGTTTTGTACTTATGAATGAGAAATTAAAAAAATGAAATTCCATTTTCTCCGTAAAACAGGCCCTTTTTCATATCATGTTAGTTGCATTGTTTGATTTGTTCTCTGTGTTGCGTACCTTTTATGACGTAGTATATGTGTCAAGAAGTGTTTTTTGTCCCTTCATAAATTTATTTTTTAATTACTTCAACGTACAAAAACGTTAATCCGCTATCTATTGTGTTTTCGAGAGACCTTATTACTAGCAATTTACCAGTCCGAAGTGAATCACTTTGCAGGAGAATTAACGTCATTTTTAGTTGTGTACTTTACGAAAACGCCGGTAGTGTTGTAATAGATTATTCTTGTTACTTTTATTTTGGTAGTGGATAATTAAGTTTGGTATATATTTCTCATTTTTAAACCAAGTAGAGCAGCTTATATGGTTGCTTTATCGGATGAAACTATGCACCAGTAAGAATAAAGATCCCGACAGAGTCATGCATTATAGCGATTGCTTCGGTAGCCGAGTGGTTCCGACAGAGTCATGCATTATAGCGATTGCTTCGGTAGCCGAGTGGTTCCGACAGAGTCATGCATTATAGCGATTGCTTCGGTAGCCGAGTGGTTCCGACAGAGTCATGCATTATAGCGATTGCTTCGGTAGCCGAGTGGTTCCGACAGAGTCATGCATTATAGCGATTGCTTCGGTAGCCGAGTGGTTCCGACAGAGTCATGCATTATAGCGATTGCTTCGGTAGCCGAGTGGTTAAGGTATTAGTCGTCTACTACTTGTATTTATTACCGGGGTGTCAACACCGAGGTTACGAGATCAAGCCCGACTTCTAACTGGGCGTGTTCGACTTTACTTTAATTAACAAGGAGTGGATGTTTTAATGCCGACGGTAGGGCTTTTCATCCTATATTCTAGCATCATCGTACTAAAACAGTGGACGCCATGATATTGCTAAAACATTGCTGCATCAATATTTGCATAAGTACTCTCGGGGCAAATAACATTTAAACTCGTCACAGTGAAAGGTACGTCACTTCCGCCAACGGTCAGTTCAACGTCATTTATTACAGTGATGGACAATTGAGAAGATATCTGCATTATGAAGTATATTGATCAGCATTTCTAGAACGTACATCAGAATTGTTATCATTGAACTAAGGACAAATGTAATACCGGTAAAGCTTTTAAGTAAACATATTTTGTGGATTCAAATCAAATGTTCTCAGTTCTCAAAATGATAGATAACCAGTACAATAATCGGACTTGTAAGACCCCGCCACTCAGTGGTTCACGTACTATAGCTATCAGTCTAACGCATATTTGGTATGTGGGAAGATGTGTCGCACACCATGCTTGATGAACTTTGCCATCAAAGTCAGCTGGACACCATCTCACTGATTTCTAGTTATCATACCTCGCTTGATTTTTGCTGGCCAACGCCCTCTCGATGAAATCAGGTTCTCGGGATGATAACTGGTTATAGAAAAAGATGCGTTAATCCATAAAAGTATACGGTATATATGCGTATTAATTTTAACATTGGTTTAGAAATATCTGTATTCAAGCAGTCAGGAGTTAGTATATTTAAGCTATTTCTTTGTTTTATCGAAATGTTATTGTTCGCGTATGTTTGTGATTTACACACGTTTTCACGCTCCTTTTTATAATTTTCTACCTTTGCTGGAGTCTCCTGTCAAACTTTTTTTTTACAACAAACATGTATAATCATAGGAACCAAACATGCAGTCGCAAATGTATTATATGCATTATTTACTACATATGCTTTTAATACTGATTATAGTTCTATAGTTAAAGATTAATTTGTCATTTCAGACTGTAATTACTATCGATATCTTAGACGATGGCATCGGGTTTACCCGTGGCAAAAATAACAGATCGTCTGTACCTCTGTGGTGCCACAGCCATAAAAAAGCAGCCACTGATAGACACTGGCATCACGTTAATAATCAACTGTACAAAAGAAGTACCAACTTATAGAATACCGAGCATAAGAAATTTACGTCTTCTTGTAGACGATAATCCAAACTTTCGCTTAGACATTCATTTTGAAAGAGGCGCAGAGGAAATACATAATGCCTGTTCCCGACTTGGTAAAGTTCTTGTTCACTGTTCTGATGGGATCAGTAGATCGGCATCGTTGTGTATATTTTATATTATGAAATATGAGCGAATGAAACTCTCAGAAGCGTATGAACTGGTTCGAAGTAAAAGGCCAATTATTCGTCCAAATCCTGGATTTTGGAAGCAGCTTATAAGGTTTGAGCGCAAACTGCACGGAAAGAGCTCCGTGAAGTTAGTTAGTGGCACGCCAGATGTTTATTTGACAACGAAATGATTATTCTCTGGGTGTTAATTTATAAATATGGTGTTGATATGCTTCACACGCTTCTCTTTCTGCACAATACATGGATTGTCCATGTTCGCTTCTGCAAGATGTACATTTAAACGCATGATCAGTAGTTCGGGTAATCCCAATGATTAATATTAAATAAGTTTACAAGGGATTTATATGATTCAATCGAGCAATATCTTGCAATGAAATTCTGATCAAAAATAGAAATGTATCCACTGACCTTATAAGCGTCGAGCTATGTTGCGAGTAATTAACAGAGTTCATGTCACCAGTTTTAGTTTTGTTTTCTCAATGTATGCAATATCCACGTGCAGTGTTTTAAAAAACATAACATTGGAACACGTTCCAAACTCTGGAGTGAAGATTGTATTTAGAAATGTTATTTTACGGCGAAAGTTTCACAAGTAAAATGTTTACAAGTGTTTGTACAGCTACATTGTAATTATTACTTGAATTCGTATTAAAACTACTCCTGAGGAGCTAGTGTACCAAAACAGGTATTTGTCTCTCTTATTGCGTTACAGACATCTACAGAAAGGTTTATGTGTCATCGTTGATATACGCCTTGTCGCCAAATGCTTTTGAAGTATTATAACTTATATATAATCTTAGTCCACTGTCTAATCAAATCAAACACAACACAACTAACATTCCGCCGAGCGAACAGAATGTTGAGGACAGAGCGAGGATTTGCTCGATTTTGTGTTAGAGTGAGTCAACAATAACAATATTGCAAACATCCAAAAGCGTCTGAAATCATATTAAACATGTTATGTCTTTGATACAGCTGATAAATGTATGTTACGTTTTATGACACTTAATATGGTAAATCCGGAGTTACACGGTGAAAAGCTACCACGAACCATTCGCCTGGCGTGAAACAAGATAAACATGTTAAAGGATCAAAAGATTGTTTGTTTGCTGTTGTACGCCATTTTCAGCAATTTTTCAGCGACATGCGTCCAGTTTTTTTGGCGAGAGGAAGCTAGAGTTGGCGGAGAAAACTCCCGACCATCGCTAGGAAAACTAGCAATCCTTGTCAGCAAGCAAGATAATCATGGTTCAGACGACAGGGTCAGCATCTACATCAAAGGCATTAGAGCTCGTTAAGTCGACCGAGTCTGCATTTTCTATATGGAAGGAATGAGGAAAGGAGTCGATTTCATAAAAAGTCGTAAGTGTTGCAAGATCAAAGAAAAATCCATTGTGACGTCAGTACTTACGATAGATTTTACACTTACGACTTTTTGTGACATCGACTCAAGGGTGCCGTTTCATAAAGCGATCGTTAACTTAACGTGCACGTTATCCCATTTAAATTGCACGTGATAACGAGCACGTTAATTAGCGATCGCTTTATGAAACGACACCCTGAGGTCGATATAACAAAAGGTCGTAAGTATAAAATCTATCGCAAGTGTTGAAAGATCAAAGGGAAATCCATTGTGACGTCAGAACTTTCGACCGATTTTACACTTAAGACTTTTTGTGAAAAGCACTGCTGGTCTACTTAATGATTTGGTAATGGTTCTTTTGATCCTCTACACATTTAATAATTTCTTACGTAAATTTTACTTATAAAAATGTTAATAAAGCTGCTACCCTATTAACTCGATAACAATTATGTCTAGTGCTAAGTGTTTCGGGCTGAATGCTAACAGCTACAAATCCCATTCATTTAAGACGTGGACCATTAAAGAAGAGCGATAAAAAAATATGGATAGGTGGAATTTCCAGTCGTATAAAAAGTACTTTTTAAAGGAGTCTCATTTTTATATTTACCTACTGAAGATAAGGGATCATTGGTTTGTCTTTTGTTCATTGGACCAAATTAAGGACATGAAAGGTTTTAGATAGGCAAGGAGGGGTGGAAGAAAGGGGTTTAAATTTTGCATTTAAAACGAGTTTTATACAGAACTGGACACAAAAGCTGCAACTTCAGTTCGTTCATATAATTTATGTCAAGAAAAGACCTCCATATAATGCAATGTTTTTTTAAATATTTTAATTGGTAAGACTTATTTGCTAAGGTTACTAGAATGTTGTCGAGAGGTGAAAACAATATGTGTAAAAATGGGGAAGGTTTATAAAGATTAAAGTAGATCATACATTTTCTACACAGAATCTTTGTAGGAGAAAACATAAAGGAGTAAAGAAATGCCATATCGTTTTTGCATAAATTGCAAGACGCATTGGAATGATTATTTCTTCATATGTATGGTTCTTTTATAAGTTATGGCTGCAGACTGCATATCAAATGTTGGCCTGTTTTTAAATTTGTTAATACACACTTAAGAAGTTAGATTCTGGAACGCTTAAGTTATTAACAGGTTTTTACACCTTGCCTGACGGCTTCACCGAAATGGGAATTTCCCAATTTTGCTCATTAAGGTATACCGTATTAAAGAATTTTATTTGCTTTTCTCCTAAAGGAGGCTTACATAGCCTTTTAGTTGTTATGCTATTTGGCCTCCAAGGTAGGCCTGCAAAATGCTTATACTTGTCCTCTGGGGGAGGTTTGCAAAATACTTTGCTTTAGCCTTTAATGTAGGCGTTCTTAGCCTCTAGAGTAGGCAATCTAATTCAAATTAAATCTTTCACCTGCTCCCCCCGTTTCGCTATGGCCTCTACGTTGTTCACGCAGTGACCATAGCAAAAAGTGGGGAGCAAGTGACAGATTTAAATTTAATTAGATTGTAAAATATAGGCTTCATGCACAAAAATGTTGCTATTACACTCGGTCTTGGCTTTTATCACTTGAAGGTTGTAGCCTTATTTATTAAGGCATTGCTACTGGTTTCCCAAGAATGCTTCTATATATTTAAAAATGCTCTAGAGTCCAGTCTAATTATTTACTGTGGCCATTCCTCCACAAAATGCCCCGTGCGGGATCCGGGTGGCCAAAAGAATAGACCGCAGTCGCGCTAGCCTGTCGTAAAAGGCGACTAAATAGCGCCCAGTACCCTGACCGGCGTGTCAGGTCGGTTTGCCTAAAGACCGACTGGGATGTGTGCTCCAGGTGGTTGAATGGGGTACCCCTGGCAAGCTGGGGTTGTCAGGCCATAATACGGAAAACCTGACCGCAAACCATATTAGTGCACCGTGTTGGGAAAAATGCCACGTTCCTCGCACGTTAAAGAACGCTGCTGTAGTATTCGCTATGAGTAGGGATTTCGATCCCGCTACAGGAGGCTGAATTGCCCGACCCTATCCATCCTCCCATTTGCCAGTGGCAATCTAAAATCCGTTACCCCTATTTTTCCTTGTGTCCCATCCCATTTTCATTCATCATCATTTCATGTTCATTTTATCATCCATTTCATGTTCATCGCCTGAATATAGCTGAAATAATGCTGCTCGGGCGTTAAAAACCATTAATCAATCAATCAATCAATCCTCCACAAAATAAATAATTTCTGATGTAAATATTAAAATATTAATCAATATTACATCTTCCTTGTAATTTAACAATGAAATCAAAAACTTAGTTTAATTGCAACTTGTTGAATGGAGTTACACACGATCTAGTTTTTCCTCACAAAAGTGGCTAAGGCTGTTAAGTGGGAGTCATTGTTCTGTCTTATTAATCAATTATTTTCAATTAAATTCTTAAATTAAAGATATAAACTTTTTTTGCTGAAATTGACTGATATACATGTATATATCTGTCAATATTAAGAAATCGGACCTTTAAATATCGGAAGTTGAAAAGTAACACGAAAGTAAATGAAACCGATGACATTACCACAAATTCGAACACAAACGGACCATAGTATGGACATGGAAAACGGATATGGACCTAGCCGAAGGGGCCCTGTCCATATCAATATTCCTGGTCCTTACCACGGCCATTGGGCAGTCCATATTTCGTGATATTGCCGTCAGTTAATTCACTATTGTGATACAATGATATGATAAGATATATTTAACGTTGAATAAAAATAGATATGGACTGCAATGTAAATGTCCACCGGAAGGAAACAATATACTTAGTTTGCCCTTTGTACATGTAATATTTTGTCTTCTACTTCGTTTCTTTCTGAATACAATTACAAAAATTAAAAAAGTGTTGACTTGATATCAAATCAATTTTACTTTTTAGTTTTTCATTTAAAATTTTGTTTCTAAAAGAAAGATCTTCTTGTGGCAAAAATAATTTCTCTAAGGATGCATGTTGGATGAGAAATCAACAGATATTAATTTATTAACTTCGTAAATACTGCGATGGCTGAGTTGTGAAAGACACAACACGTATACTATACATACAGTTATTGACCCTACTGCAAACTAAATGTCAATAATCTATAAATACATATGATTTGTTGACATTAACAACGAACGGCTCTCCGGTAAAGTAGTATGTGTTAGTGAGGATTTTAAAGCTACATAGATGGAAGATGGATTTATGGTGACACATGAAGTATTGATAAACGGTAGGTTGTCTTTTTCAAAATAAATACTAGTTCTAAATAGGTCAATATCGGTGACAATATATATTGGCCCAATAAATATTATTGTTTAAATACCACGTAGAAAAACGTGTAGGAAAACGTGATACAAAGACGTGAAAAGGGCTGAGAACATAGAAAATGAAAAGGCAATCTTAAAATGTCCACCACAGTGTTGCCAATCATGGCACTCGTTTTTAACATTGTATTGCGTTTTACCGATTTTGAAACAGTTAGCCCATCAGTTCTCTTATCTTTTTTTATATGGAGATAACCCGCATGTTGTTTTCTTTTAATAAATATATGTTTCATCTTGAGTTCATTAGTGGAAACTTGTATGCTGCTTATTTAACTAACAAAAACGTTTAAAAATATACAATAAATCATACAGCAAAAACTACAAGTTAGTATTTACTGATGAAACATTCATGGTTTAAAAAATTTCTTTCCGGCTTTGTTAAAGATTACAATATTAAATTTCTTAAAAATGCATTTTTTTAACGTGTGCAACTATTTAGTCGTTTGTTTGTTTGTTTGAATGGTGTTTTAACGCCAATTTCAGCAATTTTTCAGCTATATATCATGGCGTCCAGTGTTTATTGGGGTAAGAAGCCGGAGTAACCAGGAGAAATCCCCCCACCTTCGGTCGGAAAACTGGCTATTTAGTCGTACATAAATTGCAGTTTTCGGCAATACTGTGGCAGCATTATTTAGCATTGTGTTAATAAATTAATATATGTTCATTTCTCAACCAACATACACCCATTGAGAATTTCTTTTTGTCACATTATTTAATACTGTGTTCTGGTAAATTTCTTTTACCAGCCTTCAAAATTTTCGCCACATTCCAACAGCTCTAGAGTGTGGTGTGTACATTTCACAACAAACGTAGATCCTGCGATCTGTTGTCAGATTTTCTAGACCACTCACTGCTGTTGTCTACACTGCCATCTGTTGTCAGATTTTATAGACCACTCACTGCTGTTGTCTACACTGCCATCTGTTGTCAGATTTTTTAGACCACTCACTGCTGTTGTCTACACTGCCATCTGTTGTCAGATTTTCTAGACCACTCACTGCTGTTGTCTACACTGCCATCTGTTGTCAGATTTTCTAGACCACTCACTGCTGTTGTCTACACTGCCATCTGTTGTCAGATTTTCTAGACCACTCACTGCTGTTGACTACACTGCCATCTGTTGTCAGATTTTCTAGACCACTCACTGCTGTTGTCTACACTGCCATCTGTTGTCAGATTTTCTAGACCACTCACTGCTGTTGTCTACACTGCCATCTGTTGTCAGATTTTCTAGACCACTTACTGCTGTTGTCTACACTGCCATCTGTTGTCAGATTTTCTAGACCACTCACTGCTGTTGTCTACACTGCCATCTGTTGTCAGATTTTCTAGACCACTCACTGCTGTTGTGTACACTGCCATCTGTTGTCAGATTTTCTAGACCACTCACTGCTGTTGTCTACACTGCCATCTGTTGTCAGATTTTCTAGACCACTCACTGCTGTTGACTACACTGCCATCTGTTGTCAGATTTTCTAGACCACTCACTGCTGTTGTCTACACTGCCATCTGTTGTCAGATTTTCTAGACCACTCACTGCTGTTGTCTACACTGCCATCTGTTGTCAGATTTTCTAGACCACTCACTGCTGTTGACTACACTGCCATCTGTTGTCAGATTTTCTAGACCACTCACTGCTGTTGTCTACACTGCCATCTGTTGTCAGATTTTCTAGACCACTCACTGCTGTTGACTACAGAGTTACTCAAACAGTTAAAGGTTTGTTGTATCCTTCAGAAGTTATATAATCGTCACCATTACTTAATTGATCGTTGCTCAAATACGATCGGACATTTTGGCCTAGTCATAAGTAGTCTTGGTGTAAAGTATAACATTTTCTGATAAGTTTAATCAAACGAGATTTTTTTGTCTTGGTAAATTGCAGTTGTGGGTCATATTGTAGCAACCGTGTAGAATGTGGCATTGAATGAGTCTATTAAATTCTGGTTTAATATTTAATGCAGTTGACATTTTGAAGGATTAAAATATTTTGTAGATCAAGTTCGTAATTTCTCAAAAATGTGTTGTAAAAAGTGTCCTATTTTGCTCAGATGTCATCTAATTATATTTGCCCCTGGAATCCCTAACTTTGCACTGGTAATGAAGTAATTTTTATCTGTTTTTCAGACGGAAAGGCTTGATATAACTGTGAGATTTTCAATCACGTGATCTCTCCGACATTGTTGATATAAATCTGCGGTTAAAATGTACGTAATAAATATAATATTCCCTTATAGTTTATTTTCAAGGGGCATAACTCCCATGATTTATTGTGTTGATTTTGAACTTGATATAAGCATTTGATTTCAATACAAAAATGTAACGAATGGACACATGGCGTTGCCTTTAGGGGGAGCACAAAAATTAGAATGAACCCTACTGCAAACGATGATGCAATCCTATCGATACGTAGACCTAATGACATCCACAGAATGGTCCTATCGATACGTAGACCTAATGACATCCATGGTCCAGTATATTTATTCGGGGACAAACAACAGTAGAGCAACGATTGACATTACAAATATTAAACTTGCGTCATACATATAAAAGGATAAGAAAATAAATGATGTTTGGAAGTCACACTTTTATGCACTAGATGTATGGCAAGAACAGGTTAAAATATGCTCCATCCTATATTATTCTCCAATTAATTCCTTTGCTCTAATTACCAAAAATTCTCCCCACCCCCGAACTATCAGATCCGACCTATATATCTTTTCCTACTCCCTAAATCCCACTATCACCATATAACCGTCCCCCGTGGATACTGTTGGACAATTAAAATAATCACCTTGGTTTAACATTTCAGATTGAACTGAGGAGTTTGGCAAGTTTTATCTACCATTAATGTCGAAGATAACAGACCATCTTTATTTGTGCGGGATTGGTGCAATAACAGATGACCGTTTGAAAAAGACTGGGATTAATCATATTATAAACTGCACCAACAAAGCACCAATATTCAGAATTCCTGGAATAAAAACTACCCGTATATGCGTTAAAGACGATTTAAACGAACAGCTGTGTGACCATTTTGACAAAGTAACCGATAATATAAATGAAACAATTTCAAATGGTGGAAAAGTTTTGGTACATTGTGCTCTTGGTGTTAGCAGATCGTCAACTGTGTGTATAGCTTACTTAATGAAACATCATAACTTAAATTTATTAGAAGCTCACAACCTGGTTCGAACACACAGGTCAATAATTCGTCCAAATCCTGGTTTTTGGAAGCAGCTTATAGAATATGAATTTAAGTTGTATGGAAAAAACACAGTTAAGATGATAAATTTCCGTAGTGGCACTACGCCTGACATTTACCTGCAAAAAACCTTATAGTTTTTTAAGACAGTCGACATTTTACGTACAAAAGACCGCAAAGTTATTTAGCTACAACTTGTCAAAACAAAGTATTATTATTAAATTTTGATTTGTTATTGAATATCAGTAATAAATTTGTACAATATTAGTGTACAACCAATCAGCTGACATAAAAAAAATTGGCTAAAGATATAAGTCAATATAAACTAGAGGCTCCTTGGACCCTGTATCGATCACTTGAACCTAAAAGCAAGCAACCTTTTTTTCTATCCAGCTTTTCTTTCCTATAAGGAATTGCCAAACACTTCTGCAAAAATCATTAATTTTGACCTCTTAAGGGAAATAACTCCTATAAGGAGGAGCCTTTGATGCTTAGGAGGGAGGTTCTCTTCAAACTTGCTGTACCTGTTATACTTTTTAACTATCAGACAAAAGCTATCTTGACCCCCATCCCTTTTCAATTTTAATCCAAAGTAGCCGTGTAGGTTAGTCAGCTGTCATGATTTGCAAAATTTTCGTAGACATCCTAAAGATCATGTGTGCAATGTTTCAACGCTGTCCTTTCATTGGTAAAAGAGGAGAAGATTTTGTTTAAAATAAATTTTAAATTCATTAAAAAATGATAAAGGAGAATAATTCCTTAACGGTTCATTAGACAATCTTGACCTTGAAAATACTTTTGTAGCTCTCATGGAGCAGAACAATTAAGCAATGCTATTTTTTTTCTCTAGTTCTAATAATTTTCAAGATTTTGAGGCAAAAATGGCAAAAATCATCAATTTCGACAATTAAAGGGCAATAACTCTTACAATAAGTCATCATACAACTTCGACACAATGAAGAGTTTTGTAGAGCTTTCGATGCTGATGAAGGATTGTGTCTTCAGATTTCCTGTTTCTGTTATACTTTTTTAACTATAAGCCAAACACTGTATTTTGACACCCCCCCCCACCGAACTATTTTTAGCCATGGCGGACATGTTGGTTAATCTACAACCATGGTTTGTGCAAACTTGGTAGAGGACATTTGACGGATGTACAAAGTTTCAAAGCAGTACTTTCAGTGGTTTAAGATGAGAAGATTTTAAAAAATCAATTAAAACCGATTAAAAACCGTTCAAGGGAAATAACTCTTAAACAGTTAATCAGACAATCTTGACCCTAAGCCATTTTTGTAGCTCTCATAGAGTAGAACAATTAAGCAATGTTAACTTTTTCTCTAGTTCTAAAAATTTTCAAGATTTTGAGGCAAAAATGGCAAAAATCATCAATTTCGACAATTAAAGGGCAATAACTCCTACAAGGAGTCGTCATACAACTTTGAGTGTTTTGTAGAGCTTTTGATGCTGAAGAAGGAGAGTCTCTTCGGTTTTTTCCTGTATCTGTTATACTTTTTGAACTATAAGCCAAAAACTGTATTTTTGAACCCTTGTTCTATTTTTAGCCATGGCGGCCATGTTGGAAGGTCTGGGGCCATGATTTGTGCAAACTTCGTAGAGGACAATTTACTAATGATGTGTGCAAAGTTTCAAAGCAATCCCTTCATTAGTTTTGCAGGAGAAGATTTTAAAGAAAAGTTAACGACGACGTCAAATGATAGCAATAGCTCACATGACCCTTCGGGGGCACTACCACAAAATTCGAACACCTCGCGACATAACAACTGATATGGAGTATCAGTATTCCTGTCCATACCACTTCTTTTGGTCATTATATCGTGTACTGTCACTTTTGGTCATTATATCGTGTACTGTCACCTTTGGTCATTATATTGTGTAACGTCACTTTTGATATCGACATCATAGAAAGCTAGTAAAAACGAATATTTGAAATCAGTATCATCTAAGGTTTCATGGCCCATAACAAATTTACATATTGGTTATCTCAATTCTAATTGTTCTTGTTTTAAAAAACTGGAACGTCGTCTGCATAGATTAAAACGTTCCGACACTACATAAATGATGTCTCATGAGGATGTTATATCACGGCTGGTAAAAAATAACTTATCGCTACAATTAAAAAATATCAGAATTCAATAAAAAATATGTGTTACTGATCACAGTTTGCAACGTTTTGGGGTCATTTGGCTGGGCTAAAAAATTACATTAACTATAATGATGCCTAACGGTCTCAATAGGCTTTCGTACCTAATGATGTGGCCGTGAGAAATGTGATTTGTATAGAAGGTATTTTTGAACTGGAGTCGATTTCACAAAAAGTCGTAAGTGTAAAATCTATCGTAAGTGTTGGAAGATCAAAGGGAAAGTCATTGTGACTTCAGCACTTACGGTTTATTTTACACTTACGACTTTTTGATAAAAGCGCTGCTGCATGGATTATCCTAGCGTCTGTAACAAACTTTAAGTAACTTATAAATATCCCACGCGTTGTCTGATTAAATAAGAATTTTACTGCGTAAAAACCGCGTTATTAACTGGAATAGAGTCGTTTGCCGATAAGGGCTTACACATTAAACTATAATATATTATAAATATACCCATTAAACTATAATATATTATAAATACCCATTAAACTATAATATATTATATTGTTAAGCTCCTGAAGTTGGTGAGCTCACATACCGATGAATTCTGTAATTTTCTTTTTCAAGCCTTTTATTTTATTTAAATGAATGCACCATTTCGCAACATATCTTCATACACCAGATCAGATCACAATGATCAAAAAATTAACGACAACGGACGGCCAATCAAAAATGACGCCATGTAATTTATATTGGAATTAGACAATTGAAAGTTTCCTCACTCTGCAGATGTAAGACCTCGACGATAGGCCAGAGTGCGGAAACGCTCCTACCCATGTGGGGAACTGGAGTAGGTCAATGTTACATCGGAGCAGCCCGGCCGCTAGTAGTACATATGTTGCCGAGTTCTTCGACCAGGTGTCCCGAAAGCCGGGCTTCGACAAAACCACCATGGTGGAGTCCATGGACTACTAACAACCCGTCCGACCGAGGGTATTAATTTATCAGTGTAGGACGTTTAAAAATCACCAATAAGAAGATACAAGTTTCCTGAATTTTTAAGCCTAATATAAATACAGCAAAAAATCTTATTGATTATACGTGTTGGTATAAGTAACAGTCTCTGAGGCATTCAATGAATTTGTGCTCCTTTGATTGATCGTTAGTTGGTGTGCTCCATGTTTGCCAATTGATTTTCTCATAGTTAAAGTCTCCCATTAGTAAAATATGACTATAGTTTCTTGCTGTGACATTAGTGAGTAGCAGTGGCGGATCCGGGGGGGGGGGGGCGTAGGGGCGTACGCCCCCTTTAAAAGTACAGACGCTCGAGAGGGGATATGATTGAAACCTACAAACTGACAACTGGAATATATGACAAATCACTGCCTAACATACTAGCATACAACACGGATACCAAAACCAGAGGCCACAACAAGAAACTAGTCATCAACCGAAGCAACAAAAACATCAGATCTAACTTCTTCACACAACGGATTGCACCTATATGGAACAGCCTCCCAAGCAGTGTTGTAAACGCACCCACAGTTCAGTCATTTGAAAACCGATTAGACAAACACTGGCCCAATGCGGAATTCAAAAATGATTATAGAGCAAAAGCTGACACTGGAACCTGATCAGAAAGTCGTCAGCAAGACATAGAAGATCTGAGCATAGTGGCGTAAGCCAGCGCTACAGACACTGTAAGACACTGTAAGAAGAATCGGGCAAAATGCATACATGTGATGGCACATCTGGGACTAGTATATTAACTAAGTTGATTTATTGGTTCCTGGGCACATGAAGGAAAAAAAAACGCAAACTTTTGATCATGGAATTTGATAAAACTATCCAATATAACAACATTCAAATTTATTTAAGTTCTGAATTATTTTGCCTTTTTAAGATATAATTATTTGAAATCTAGTTGAATTGTACAGTGAAAAATGCCGGGAAAATTTCCCGCCAAATTTTGCTCTATATAACCAGACAAAAATTATCTAGGCAATTGACGCTTTTTCAAATGTAAAATCTTGTTAGAATTTGTTTTTATATCAAAATGAATGCATCTAAGCCAAAAAAGCTAAAAACAAAATTGTTGATGTGCCGCCCATGCACTGCCTGACCCTTAGCTAGAATACTACTTAAAATACAAAGCAGTTCCATGGAATGATTACAAGTGAAAAGAAACAAACTCTATATAACAGTGTATATAGTATAGTCTCCAGTGGCGGATCCAGGGGGGGGGGGCGTAGGGGCGTACGCCCCCTTTAAAAAAGGAAAGGAAAAAAAAGAGAACAGTTAGGTTAACAACCAGCGCCAAAGGCAAAAATGTAATCCCCGCACGTCCTCGATATAAATTAGTGCATTAACGGTACTAATTCGTTTATTATAATATCTCTGTTGTATATACTGTACCAAATAAAGGTAACTGGACACTATAAAAACCTTGTTCGTGGCCTTCCTTTTCCGATATCCCCTTTTTACGCCCCCCCCCCCCCCATTCGAAAATCCTGTATCCGCCCCTGAGTAGTTTTCTTAATGATTCATCATTACTATCTTGTCCATTTGGGCTGCGATAAATACATGCAATGAGTAGTTTATCTCCGCTAAATAGTCTAATATCAACCCACACGGATTCTTCATAATCTGTTTCAAAGTCTATCTGAGTTGCTACTATGGATTCATGCTCAAACAGACTTATTCCTCTTCCAACATTATTTAAACATCTCGTAGTGATCAATAGCTAGTTCACAATTCTGATTTGTATATCTGTGATTTTTCGGTTTCACTTCAACTAATCCAATTATCTTGGGAACGTTGTTTTTTTCATGAATTCGTAACTCCTCCATCTTGTTGGTTATACAATCAGCATTTGTATAAAGACAATTTAAAATGTCAAGAAAATGTAACTAACTAACTGGTGCTCTCGAACTAACATTGTGTTTTGAACTGTTAAAAATATTTACACGTTTATGGTCACAGTCTATTCTGGACTTAGTTTTTTTTATGTACATTGCCCACGGTGGGCCTCTTACCCCGTACCTCCATTTTCCCTGGGAATTTTCTTCCTTTTCTTTGGCTTTTTTTTGTAGGTGTTTCAATTCATCTCTTTCCTTTGGGGGTCAGGTCGTGTGATATGGTGACACAAGTTTCGTCATCAGTTCTTAGTTAGACAAAGTTTGTAAACATACTACGCTTGTTGAGGGGGGGACAGGGGGGTACCTTTCTCCTTTCTCCCTCCCCACAGCTCCTTTCTCCCTCCCCTCAGCTCCTTTCTCCCTCCCCTCTACTCCTTTCTCCCTCCCCTCGGCTCCTTTCTCCCTCCCCTCGGCTCCTTTCTCCCTCCCCTCTTTACACCTCTCCCTCATAAAAACCCTCTAGCAATAGAAAAGATCACTAACTTTTGACTCAAAACTGATATAAATTTGGGACATGAAGCATATAAACGGCTTTTACAAACAAAGCATGACTCATGACACATTATCAAATGAATTTAATTGGTGTATCGTGTTCTTTGGTAAAAAAATATGAGGATCATAAATAGCAATCATACAGCCAGACCTGTTGTCCACATGGACCCATAGTCCACCCAAACTTGTAGTCCACACAGATCTCTAGTCCATACAACCCATAGTCCACACAGACCTATGGTCCGTACAGACTTACTTTCCACATAGATTTATAATCCACTTACATGTACATTTCTAGTACACCAACACCCGTAGTCCACACAGACCTAAATGTTCAGAAAATAATATAGTGTATTCATAACTACAGTTAATCGTTGTTTTTATGGTCTCTTGTTAACTGTCTCGGTGTAGTTTGAATAAGAAACACGTTAGAAATTCTTTAACAATAGGACAATCTTGTATTTTTAAACTTTTAGAAAACTGTGTTCACTATCATGTAAGATTAACATTATTCTACACTTAATTTGCAGGCAGCATTTAATAGTTTTACAGGGGCCTCGGTGGCCGAGTGGTCAAGGTAGTTCGTCTACTATTGATCACGTGGTCTGTAAACACTGAGATTGCGGGTTCGATTCTCACTGCAGGCAGGGTGTACTTGACTCCAATCTTAATTGACAAGGATTGCCAGTTTTCCTACCGCAGGTCGGGGGTTTTCTCCGGGTACTCCGGCTTCCTCCCCCAATAAAAACTGGACGCCATGATATAGCTGAAAAATTGCTGAAAGTGGCGTTAAACACCATCAAACAAACAAACAAACATCGACTCCAATCTTAATTGACAAGGATTGCCAGTTTTCCTACCGCAGGTCGGGGGTTTTCTCCGGGTACTCCGGCTTCCTCCCCCAATAAAAACTGGACGCCATGATATAGCTGAAAAATTGCTGAACATGGCGTTAAACACCATCAAACAAACAAACAATAGTTTTACATTTAGAGTAAAATTTTGATAAGTTAAAAATTAATTCATGATTAGGTCTAGGTTTCTCAAAACAAAACTCAAATCAATTCTCCGACTTTTGAGTTATTTCTTAACTACCACAGCAACATAAAAATTCTCAAGTTCTGATCGACTTAAAAGGGAATTTAAACTGAAAAAATGGTGCTTATAAATGTAATGAAAAGGGGATTATTTGCTGCTGTAACATAAATTGCCTAATTATTTGTGCTATTTACAGTTTTACTTTTGCTGCTATAGTTTTTTTATTTAAAAGGAGAAAACTTATATTTCATAAATTGTCATTCAAGGGAAATAACTCCAAAAAAGAAGTCATTTGACAATCTTGGACCAAACGAGTTATTTGTGGCCCTTGTCAAATCTAATTAAAATTAAATCTTTCACTTGCTCCCCCCTTTTTGTTATTGGTCACTGTGTTGTAACACGCAGCGACCATAGCAAAAAAGGGGGGAGCAAGTGAAAGATTTAATTTTAATTAGAGTGGCCCTTGCCTTATAGATCATTTTTGCAATTTAGAGTATCACTCTGATTTTGGGCTATAGTATGGTTTAGTAAGGCGGGCAGGGGAAATGGGGTATCTTTTTTTATCAACTCCTCATACAGTTTTCAACCCAGATCTCTGAAACTTCAAAGAACGATTGCACATGTATTGAATTTGTTGCACCTGCTATTATGGAAGTGTTCCAGCATGTTTCCTAATTTTCCAGACCTTGGAACCTGATCCCGTCCGACCAAGGGCATTAAGTTGTCGGTGTAGGACGTAAAAAACTCCCCAAGTCAAGTCAAGTGGAACCTGGTCATTTTTGAGCACATTTACAGTCTAGAACTCTAAATTTCACAGAAAGAGTGCAAATGTATTGAAGTTGTACACCTGTTATTATTGTTCGAGGATTTTTTCCTTATTTTCAGACTTGGGAACTTTGCGATTTTGTTAACTGTTGAATTGTTTAATTATGTATTCCTTTATAAAAACTTAATGGTAAGTATGGGGATAATTCATTGAGAAATTTATAGGTTTTAAGTTACAAAGCAAACACTGAAAATTTCAAGAAAAATTATGAGTAAATTACACATAATATTATAAGGAGTAACTGGACAAATTTTTGACAATTAAATTGTTTGTAGGCCATGTCCTTCTGTTTATTTTTGCAATTGACAGTTTTACTCTAGCTTTAAATTTATAAGGCAAATACTTATATTTTCATAACAAAATTGTTATTAAAGGGCAAAAACACCTGTAAGGATTCGTCTGACAATTTGGGACCAAATGCGTTATTTAAAGGCATTGTCTTGCTGATAATTTTTTGCAATTTACAGTTTCACTCTAGTCATTATTAAAGGGCAAAAACTCCTTTAAGAAGTTGTCAGACAATTTAGACCAACATATTGATTTGCATTGTCTTGCATATCATTGTTGCAATTTACTATATCAATCTGCTGTTTTATTTTTCAAGTTATACTGTCAAAACTGACAATTTTCTAAAAAAATCGTAACTTAATGTCCATAACTCCTACAGGCAGTTAAACAAAACTTCTGAAATTAAAAAAGATTGAATGTGCTGATCATTTTAATGTAACAGGTTTTTTTCTGTAGCTATATAACATTGTGAGATATTGGCCATACATGTGTGGACCCATGTTCTTCAACTTGCACTTGTGAAAAATAGTTCAGATTAGGGCAGCTCTCAGATACATAATACAGTGTACTGTATTACTTTTCTTTAAATCGTGAATCTTTGGTACTGATCCTAAAACCAAGATGGCCACAACACTGGAACATAGAACTCCAGAGGCACTAAAAAAATAGCTGGTTTCACTTATTTAAATCAAATTATGCAGAACTGATATCAGTGTAATTTTCTGTCATTGTAAAATGCATTGTGGCTATACTAGAGCCATTGATGTTCTGCAATTGGCGGAAATTAAAATGAATCTTGCTCTGAAAAATCTGAGTAGCAAATATAATTGTGATACTGTATAAATTTAAAGATTTTGGCGCAGATCCTAAATGCAAGATGGCCACAAATTTTGTGTAATGTTCATGTCGATTAAACTAAAGTTTTTGTAATGAGTAATGGGAGCATTACAGGCTTTCCATGTGTAGAAATATTTTTTTACAAGTGTAATTATGAATATAACATAACTTAGACTTACCGCAGGTTGTTGGGTCTTTTTAGTTTCCGATACTAGTAAATATGTTTTGGTTCGGAGACCTTTAATGGATGACGAAAGTGTCAAATACACTTGTATTTTTAGTTGTGGGTCAAAACGAACTATATCCGTCTTTGTGGTAACCAATATGCTTGAATAATTAGAAACTGAAAATATTTAACTAAGATTTCCCTCATAAATCGTGTTGTAAATTGTAAAAAGAAAAGCAAGACCAGGTCATTTGGACATTCAGAGCTTTTAGTCCCTTATTTTCCTGAAATTTGCCATGAGTGTTTGGTACCCAAAATCTAGTATGGTGACGTAATAATTACTCTGAGTTACTGTGAATAACGGGATATAAAAGATGCCGTATTTTAATGTTTTTTATTTGTATAAAACTGTTAAATTGAAAAATAAACACTTTTCCAAGAATGCGTTTTTCTTAATTTCAAATTTTGCCCCTTTTCAATTTGTTTTCATGTATTGTGAAAGCGCTATACATTCAACCATGTCTAGTAACGTTTGTTACGAACACATTTGTGTAATTTTTTACCGATTTATTACGACTTTCGACGTATTTGCCGCACTTTAAATTCACACAGTGAAAAATATAATATCATTTTAGATATGCGTGTTTTTTGTCAATAATTTTTTCATTAATTTTTAGAGTACAACATAACAGACACCTAGTCAATAAGAAATCACAATATAGAAAAGGGACAGATATACCTTACTGCATACTAGCTTAGTAAAAATTCTGATCATTTGGATGCAATTGATCTCTTTACTGGAGTTTTATGAAAATAATTTTAGTCTTTTTCAATTAAATCAATGAATTGGCACTTATTAAATAATTTTCAGGTATACGAATTAAAGAATATATTTGTACTTGTACTGCCTCCCTCTTTTTTTGATTTTTTCCTTTCTCCCCCCTTTTCTCCGTTCTCCCTCCCCTCAGCTCCTTTTTCCCTCCCCTCAGCTCCTTTCTCCCTCCCCTCTACTACTTTCTCCCGTCTCCCACTACCCTGTCCGCCCTCTCCTTGTTGAATGTGACTATATTAGAGGTCACATAGTATAGTATATAGTAACCATATTTTTTGCTTTGATTCTTATGTGGACTGATACTTAAATAATTTTGTTTATAACTCTACATTTTACCCGCTACAAATCATCCTTTAAATTTTCGGAAAAATTAAATAAATCATAATATGACTTTTAGAGACCAATTCGTGTGCTTTATGGTGCTCTGTTTTTACATTATTCGTTGGTGTTGAGATAAATTATTGCACTAAAGGGAGACAAATTTGTCTTTACTAATGTAAACAAAAGATTGAAGTCAGTGTGCAATGTAAAAACCAAGGTATTTTGGAAGGTATAAGTTTGAATGTTTTTTTTTATAAATATATATTTTAATCTCAGGAAGTCAAAATTAAAATGTGTCAAAAAATTTTGAAATTGTAAACATTAGATTTAGTAACTGTGCATTTATTGATTATTATATTGGTTCATACTCAAATGTTATCAGTAAATGTGGATAATAAATCTTACACTATTGTGGAATTTTTCTAACATTACGGAAGAAAATTACCTTGTTTGTTATGTAGCTAGCCCAAATATAATATTTATATTATTATAACTTGATATATTTAAGTTTTTGTTTCTTGTTAATATAGTTCAACAGCCCTTAATGATATAGTCTTTTTCACATAAGAATTGGAGGTCACAACATTTCTGTAAATAATTATATACCAGGGTTCACCACAGGCTGTTTTAGCGTGGAGGGCCACCACACTTGATTTTTTCCCGCCATGCTTCATTTCCAAGCGCCACTTTAAAATCCATGTACGCCATGGCTGAATTAACATACATCAGATACAATAATTCCAGGTTTCAAGTTTTACACTATGAGTGTATTACCATCTCTTAATTTTAAACTATAAAGGGTGACCATCAGCCGTGACACATTTATTGTTAAATAAACATCCTAATTAAGCATATTTTCCACCCGAGTGATTGTTACCTGTCAAGAATCGGATGAAGAAACACAGGTAACATATTGATCGCCATTTGTGAGAATATTTTATACATCGGAGACGGAACAAACTAGACAGAAATCCCTGCACATACAATAGCTTTAACCTACGCGAAGAAGGATGTGTTTGATGTTGAAATGGTGTGGCAAGAACTGAAAACATGCATACAATATGCATCTAGAAGCATTACATGGATCCCTGAGTCAACATCATAATAAAAACGGATATAAACAAGAACAAACTTAAAATATAACATGTGAACATTTTATTGAATTTGTGAGATTTTAATTGACATTTTTTATAAAACTGAGATCAATTCAGTCACAAAATAATAACAACAGCTTCTGTTATGTTAATTTCAGTAATCCAAGCACAGTTGCACCAGAGACATATAATTGGATGTATCTGGATGCACTTTTTTTTTATGGAAGTACTGAAATTTTCTTTTAAAAAGACAATTATTATGGACATAGAAATCAAATACTAGTACTTCTTTAGAAAATATTAAAAATGTCAAGGATAGAGGGTTTTCACCATGTAAAAGATAATAACCCATATCCAATCCCAAATTACACTGCAAGGAAACACAAAATTGTATTTTATCAACCAAAGGGAAGACTATGATAAGGCTTAGGGCAAGTTTTGTAAGCTCTTCAATTAATTAATCTATTCACAAATATGGAAAGAAATTAATTTATTGAATAATATATGTTGAACATTTACCATCTAGGGATGCTGGATAAAAAAAGATTAAAAACATATGGTGAATATTTATATATTTATTTTTTGCATTCAGTTGGTATTAGGGAATCGACAAGTCTGATGAGTACGGTTGCCTCCACCCTTGAACTTTTTTCTGTGGTGAACCCTGTATACTGTTGTATTGATTATTTGTATAGTCATGTCTGACGTGGGACCCCTAAAGTATAATAAGAAAAAGCATTTTAACAACCTTTAACATGTCTACATGTAGGTCTCCATAGTTTGTTTTACAAATAACGATGATAAGTGCATTGACTTTATTTTATTAACTGAAAGTGTCTGGTATTGCCACAACATGATCTTAAAATTGTCACTTACAACAGGTTACAACATGGCAGCTGGAGTGTTTCATGTTGAATTTGGAATAAATGAAACGGCTTTGACTAGAGCCTTAGAGAGTGGTAGTTATGCTACAGCAGAAAGATTAATAAGAGAAAACATTAATCCATCTTATCTTGATGAAGGTAACTTTTTGAGTAATTTATATAATTGTTACATTTATAGCACAGTCTTCTAAAGGGTAAGAATGTGTATTTGTCAAACTAGAAAGGCATTGATATAAATGACTAGTAACATGAATAATCCCCTAGGGAAATGCTTATTATTATTCTGTGACAGATATTTGGCCAATCAAATAAAACGATTATATTCATGGGATTGTTTCTCAGGGAAAACAAAATAAAATTTGACTCAAGATGGAACATACTCATCATCTCTTGTTTATTCTTAAAAAAGACAAAAGGAAATAATATTATAAAATTGTATCTTTGTTAAAAAAAACTTTCCAAATATGTAAATTTATGTTTCAGAGAAGTTTTTAATAAGGTTAGGTTATTAGTCCCTTACCGGCTTTGCCCAAGGGTTGGTTGGTTGTTTGGTGTTTACCGCCCAAAAGGACTATAGGTATGCACTCAGTCTGTCAGTCTGTCACATAAATGTTTTCCTATTTTTTTTTCCTAAATGCTTGCAGATATTGAGCTGATATTCGGTATGTGAATCAACCAAGATGAATTACAAATCAAGGTCCAATCATTTTTGAAATCCAAAAGAATCCATTCAATACATGTGATACACAATATACAGTGTATATGATACAAAATATGATTTACAAATTAGAAGTATTTCCACTGATGCAACACAGAATAAACAAATACAGTGTGTTATTTTCACGCTATAAAATATGGGCATAGTAAAAAATGATTTTCATGTTTCTTTTAGTTCTTTTAGTTGGGATTCCCCTTACTTGATGATTAAGGCTTTATGTCTTTGCCTTATATCTATCCAGCTACTTATACAATTTGTTTGACGGTGACTAATTGTTTGTGTTATAGGATGTTACCAGAGAACACCATTGTTTATTTGTTTATGTGGAACTAATGAAGAACAGACAAAAGGTTGTCCCAGAAATCTGTACCTGGCCAAACTTTTGATAGAAAGAGGTGTTAACGTCAACCTTAGGGTTCCAACAGTATGTAAAAGTTACTTTTGTTGAACCCTAAATAAGCAATCACATTGTTCAGTTTATCTATGATACTTATTCCCCAAAAGAAGAGTACTGACCCAGTACTGGTTATGTGGAATATCAAAGAAGTTTCAGCTTAATGTACATTTCCAAGCTTACTTTTAACAAATGAAATTCAATTTATTTGGGGCCCCTGTGGTGGGGTAGTCTCTTATTGATTTCTGTTCCAGTAATAGTGCAGTGATGAAAAAATCTCATAAGAAATTAGATTAACATCTGGTTCTTCAGTATGCTTGCAATAAGGTTACATGACTATTCATAGGAAATATCTCAATAAAACAAAAAGGAAAAAAAACCGAAGTTTCTCCAGTGATCTGATGTTTCTTTTAACTTCTTGCTATCAATTTAATTATTGTATTGACTGTTTACTGTTGTGTTCTTTTTTTTATAAGTGTAAGACTATTACTATTTTGTTCCCAATTTCAAGAAAAACAATAAATTTTCACAATTGAAATGGAGGGGGCTGTTTTTAAAAAGGGCAACAATATCAGTGACGTCAGTCAGGGGGTTTGACCTGGTACTTGACCTCTAACTAACCCAGAATAAAGAAACTGGGTTTATATAGCATAACATTAAATAAATTCAGTAACAAACAATACCAGTAATTTATTTACAATGTACACTGTGTTTGTATTTTTTCATGTTCCATGCTAAAATTGTTGTACAAATATTTGAGGAAGATGTAGTCTTAATTTAAAGTAAATACTAGTATATTTATCTAATTTTAGACATTTTTTGGAAGTGAGTATGAAGGACCAGGTAAGACTGCTTTAGAATTGCTAACAGATTTCTACAATGAACTGACAAAAACTCCTAATCTCCATAGCAACCAGATCTGGTATGTTTATTATTTTTTATAATAAATCAATTATTTGATAGGTCAGTATTGGGCAAAATTTTAGTAAGTCTATATTTTTTAGTGATGGGAGGTCATAGTTAGTCTATGTTTTCTAGTGTTAGGAGCACCAATCTGGGACATCAGAGTTAGTCTATGTTTTCTAGGGTTGGGGCACCAATCTGGGACATCAGAGTTAGTCTATGTTTTCTGGTGTTAGGAGCACCAATTTGGGACATCAGAGTTAGTCTATGTTTTCTAGTGTTAGGAGCACCAATCTGTGACATCAGAGTTAGTCTATGTTTTCTAGTGTTAGGAGCACCAATCTGGGACATCATAGTTAGTCTATGTTTTCTAGTGTTAGGAGGTCAGAGTTAGTCTATGTTTTCTGGTGTTAGGAGCACCAATCTGGGACATCAGAGTTAGTCTATGTTTTCTAGTGTTAGGAGCACCAATCTGGGACATCAGAGTTAGTCTATGTTTTCTAGTGTTAGGAGCACCAATCTGGGACATCATAGTTAGTCTATGTTTTCTAGTGTTAGGAGGTCAGAGTTAGTCTATGTTTTCTAGTGTTAGGAGGTCAGAGTTAGTCTATGTTTTCTAGTGTTAGGAGCACCAATATGGGACATCAGAGTTAGTCTATGTTTTCTAGTGTTGGGAGTACCAATCTGGGACATCAGAGTTAGTCTGCATGTGTTTTCTAGTGTTAGGAGCACCAATCTGGGACATCAGAGTTAGTCTTCTATGTTTTCTAGTGTTGTGAACACCAATCTGTTCCAGTTATAGGCTTGTGATTATGCATGATAAGGTTAAAAACATGCCTACTTTTTGTGTGTCAGTTTTCTTAAACAAATATGACAAGCTTCTTTAAACTTCTAAGTATTTATTTTTGGTCTGTAATGTTGTACCACATCTGGGATCTGTCTATCTAATTAAAATGCATTATCTTTCTGTGTCCACATAGCAACAACAGAAGTGAAAGAGTGAACTTTTATTAGATTTGTTCTTACATAAATAAAAGATTTCAAACACATGATACAAATTAGAAAAAGCCACTATTCCAGTCTTAAATTTAGAAACTGTGTAAAATATGTATATGGAAACAAATTATTTTGTGGTTTGCAGGTCAGCATACCATTGTACATGGGACCCTCATGTTGATGTTGTGATAGGGTTGAACAAACAGTATCTGACCACATCAGAGGATGTCATAGAACATGTAGAAGATCTTATCTTTGTTATACTGAGTAGGTTTCGATATTCATTGTAATCTTAGTGAATGTATTGCTTAAGAAGATATAAAAAAACAATAAGGGGCTGCTCCATTGCTAAGCATGGAAATTAGTGTCGAGAATCTATTAAATGTTTTCTCTTGTTGAATGATGGTAATAACAAAATATTGAACACCAAGGAAACTATCTAAAAAGACAACCCACAATTCAAGAAGCAGCAAACTTGAGAACTAACAACCAAAAATAGTAACTATATAGTACTACAATAGTATCTTACACCACTAGTCAGTAATAAGTATATCCAATAATCATCACATCACAATCACTGTTTACTGAATTTGGGAAAACTATCATTTTAATATTATCTGATAATATAATCTGTTTAACTCAACTTAGTTTAATTTTTTCCCTCTTAAACTACTTAATTTCTATAAGTTTTTTTTGTGTTTGAAAATGGTATTTTGTTGCATAAACAATGGTGCAGCTAGATCATGTTGTCCAATTGTTGTGTGAGTACCCATTGATAAGCACAACCTTTAACAAGAATACTTTAATATGACTCTTAAGAATTTATTTACTGCAATAATTTTTTACTGTAACTTTTGATGTACACGAAACATAATTTATGAAAACAGCACTTGAAAAATTCTTTGTCTCCAGCTATTACAGGTGACAAGTCATTGATTCTTTGTCCCCTTCTATTTCCAGCTTTGATATTTACTTCTCATAAATATGGGCAGTCATATGAGGTTTAAACACAGAATACCGGTTTACAAAAATGGCTTATAATATGTTTCACATCAATCTCCAAAAACAGAGGCTGCAAATCTTCATACATCAGAATTCACCTCTGCCACACAAGGAATTTAGCTCCTCCCATATTTATTGATTTGTTAGCCTCTATTAAATAGGATTGAACAAAACCAAACAACTGAAAATTTTTTAAAGTATTTCATTCTTATTGAATACACTGATATAGGTTAATTAAGATATAAACATAGATAATAGATTCCATGTTTATTTCGAGATTATCTTAGTTGTGTATCGCCTGCAATATCCGAAATAAACAAATCTTTCGACCTAATTTACATTTCAAATTCATATTTAAATTACACTTAACTTTGGTGAAAAATAGGTTTGCAACACTAAATTTTTTGGGTATTTTTATAATTTGGACTGATTAGTAGGTCGAGTTTAAAGGGGAAACTCAAGCTTGTTAGGCAGAGGGGATTTCCTTTGCATAGTGTTAAGGAGTATGGAATGGAGCAGATATGACCTTGGTTCTTGTACTGATATATATATGTAATTCTGGTCTGCTAATTCACCAACTTGACTATGACTAACAATAATATTTTATACAGGTAATGGTGGAGATCCTAATGTCTATGATGAATGCAAACTCACCCCCTTACATAAGACAGCTATTTATAGTCATGATGACAGACTTTTACGCTTGTTATGTGAAAACGGTGCCAGTGTCAATACTACAGACAAAAAAGGGAATTCTCCACTGTTGTCAATGTGTGACACTTCCTGTACAGATATGTATGAATACCTGGAAGATCTGTCACTTTGTAGTGATGACACATTAGAGGATAACAGTGAAAGCCTGTGTGTCAAGCAGGATTTCTTGAAATACATGTTATCATTAAAAGATATACAGGTAATAAATACTTTACATTTTTGTTGAGCAAAACTTTAGAGGTGTTGCATAGTCAAAATTTTCTTTCTGAAGCATTGGTAGAACAGTGTTAGAATAATTCAGTTAGATCAAAGATAATTTAATTGGTTTACATGGAGGTGATGGTGCTGTCAAATGCTTGGTTAAGGCCTCTACATATTTCCTTATCTGGTGAAGGTCAATGGCTAGGATTTAGAAAAAGTTCCAGTACGACTTTTTGTTCTTAAGCTCCAGTATTCTTGCATTTTCCTCATTGCACTCAATTAGTTTGTAAAAAACAATTTTCTGTCATTGTCCCTTCCCCAAATTCCCCCCCCCCCCAAAAAAAAAAGAAAAGAAAAAAGGGTTGCTCCCTATACACCTCTTATATATGTTTCAACAATATTATACATGTAGATGACTTTAATCATTAATCAAAAATCATATACAATTATAAACAACAAAACAGTACTATTGGGGTAAATTTGTATTAAACTGGAAAGATATTGTTTCTAGTTAAATCAAGTAAATTTTGTTTTTTAAGGTTAACATACAGAATAACAGAGGACAAACTGCCTTATTTCATTGTGTCATCAGAGGTGACATCACTTCCTGTTACAAACTGCTGAAAAAAGGTGCCAATTCATCACTGAGGGGTACCGTATGGGAAACCAGAAAACAGAAGAGGTTGATTGAATATCGCTCATTATAAAATGAATATAATTGTAATTGTTTGATTAAAAAACTATAATGGACTGGTTGCTTCTGCCAATTATTAACAGAAAAATGCCAAAATTCTAGAAATTATCAAACTAAAAAAAAAGCCTAATCATGTAATACAGTAATTAAAGACTTTTGATATGCAGTCACTATAAGAATTTCTCAATTCTCAAAGGGGCCTCGTCAGCCGAGTGGTAATGGTAGTTTTTCTACTATTAATCACATACCTGTCAACACTGAGGTTGCAGTGTGTACTTGCAGGGTGTACAATCTGAATTGACAAGGATTTCCAGTTTTCCAGTTTTCCTACCAAAGTTTGGGGGTTTCACCGGGTACTACGGCATCCTTCCCAATAAAAACTGGAAGATATGATATGGCTGGAAAATTGCTGAGAGTGGCATTTAACACCAGTGAAAAAAAATTAATCGTCAAAAATGTATTATCACCTTACTTAGCAGCTCTGAAAATAATTCATTTACTCTGGTTGATAAATCCTATTATTAAATGAATAGAATTTTGTGTGTTTCTGATTGGTCTAAAAACAACTTTCATGTCACGATAAATGGCAACAGTTCTAAAATTACATAAAAACAGGCTTAAACTGGTCAAAACCAGGTCAATATTGGATTCCGCTTGACTTCTGTGCTGCAGAATCCAATATTTACCTGGTTTTTACCAGTTTGTCTGTTTTTTTATAACTGTTTCAAAATAACTATAAATATTTCAATTTTAGTAGTCATTGAATCATCTGTAATTATAAAATACACTGTTAAAAATATGAATAAAATAATTTAACTTTTTGCAGTCTTTTCAATATTTGAAATATAATGAAACTGGAATTTCAGGATTATCAGCAAATCAGTGTTAACAGAAAATATTAAGGGTAACAAGCATTACAACAATTACAAAATGTAAGCATCCTCTGTTTTTCTGATAAAGGAAGGAAAGGAAGGTAGTGATTTTATTATTGTAATACATGTAAAACAATTACTGACTTTAATATATGGTTGCTATCAGAATTTCTCAGCCCTCAAAAATGTATATTCACCTCACCTAGCGGCTTGGTGAATATTTCATTTTTTCTGGCTTATAATCCTGATAGCAACCTATATCAAAGTCATTAATTAATAAACCCCCACCTTCGGCTATTTCACAAGATGACAAATAATTCTGACATGCAATAAAAAATCCTGCCCTGATATTTTATGGATATTGATTTACCAGTACATGTATTTCAAAGTTCTTATTAAATGTGTAAAAGTTTTCTTTACAGAAAAATTTCACCTATTTTTGCCAGTTTCTTATCTATTCCAATACAGAGAGCACTAAGCTGGAGAAACATGCACTCTGAGTTAGCTAGAGCACCTCAGCAGTTCAGCCATCTTGTAGACATGGGTAAATAATTTAATATATATAGGATCTTACATTGGTACGAGTGGATTATCGGATTTCTCCAATAGAGATAGTTAAATTTCCATAATTTAACTATCGAGATTGGAGAATCCGATAATCCAATCTCTAATTTTTTAAAAGTAGTAAATTTGCGAAACGAAATACAAATTCTCCCAACCCCAATTGTACGTTCATGACTTGAATACGCGGTAAATGGAAGGTGTTTTGTTTATGACGTCATGAGTTCTTATTGTGACGTTATTATTTTTAACCAATCAACTGCTGAGAACAACAAATTCACTAGTGATGAGAAATATTTTTTCCACACCAGTCAAGCGGTTGAAATATTATGTCAAAATTAGAGAAATAATATTTCCAAACTCCTGAAAATAGAAATAAAAAATCTGTATTTCTAGTTTTTGCATGAAAACACAAAAAACCTGATCTCATTCAAATTTTAGTTGTATTGGTACTCAGGAAAAATTGTAAACATTGAATGAATGATTATTTTTCTGGCTTATTTTATTAAGGAAAAGCATGTACTCTTTTTTATCAATTAACTACAAAAAAGCCAGATAATAATTTAACTTTATTGTTACTGCAGTCTTTATAATGAACAATACATTTATGTGTATGTTGTTGTCCTGCCAACTTTGAACAGAACTGTGACATACATTATGGATGTTAAGAATAGACGAGTTGTCAATACAGGTTTAATTAATGACCATCTGTATGTGTTTGGGAGCACCATTTGTCATTGCAGCTGTGGAAATTTGTTCCTAATGATAAGCTAATTCTAAAATTTATATTTTTAACTTATCCCTGCAATCATAGATTGTATTATACTCTTCTAATTTTTTAGGGCCCGCCACAAAGTGGCGGACACCCTATTATAATCAGTCTGTCCGTCTGTCACATTATTGCTTTCTGCATGACAAATTCATGTCCGTGCTGTAACTTTTTTATCTTTCAAGGTAGGCTTTTGATATTTGGAATGTAGGTAGATAATATCAAGGGGATGTGTCACATGCCATGGTTGCTGACCTTTGACCTTAGGTCACATTACCGCTTTCTGCCTGACAAATTCATGTCCGGGCTGTAACTTTTTAATCTTTCGAGATAGGCTTTTGATATTTGGAATATGGGTAGATAATATCAAGGTGATGTATCACATACCGTGGTTGTTGAACTTTGACCTTAGGTAACATAATTGCTTTCTGAATGACAAATTCATGTTCGGGATGTAATTTTTTTATCTTTCGAGGTAGGCTTTTGATATTTGGAATGTGGGTAGATAATATGTGTTGCATAGCATGGTTGATGACCTTTGACCTTGACCTTAAGGTCCACGGGGCCAACAGAGATGGGTACCATGTCACTGATATCTAGTTTTGTCTGTTTTTGTTTTTAGCTCACCTGATCCAAAGGGTCATGTGAGCTATTGTTATCACTTTGCGTCCGTCGGCGTCTGTCAACTTTTTACATTTTAATCTTCTTCTCTGAAACCACTTGGCCAATTGAAACCAAACTTTGCCATAATGTTCATTGGATGGACCTTTACAAAGTTTGTGTTTTTTATTTTGATTGGTAAACCAATATGGCCGCCACCTCAAGACTTAGTTTAACATATAGGACCCTATGGGAAAAAAGTTAAAAAGGGCTTCTTCTCTGAAACCGTTTAACCAATCAAAACAAAACTTACTAGCAATATTGTTTGGATGGTCCTCTATAAAGTTTGTGTTTTTGATGGGAATTGGAAATTCAAAATGGCCGCCACCGCAGGACTTAGTTTAACATAGAACCCTATGGGAAAAAGTTTTAAAAGGCTTCATCTCTGAAACTGGTTAATCAATGGAAACAAAAACTTACTAGCAATATTGTTTGGATGGTCCTCTATTAAGTTTGTGTTTTTATGGCAATTGGAAATTCAAAATGGCTGCCACCGCAGGACTTGGTTTAACATTCGACCCTATGAGAAAAAAGTTTAAAAGGGCTTCTTCTCTGAAACCGTTTAACCAATCAAAACAAAACTTACTAGCAATATTGTTTGGATGGTCCTCTATAAAGTTTGTGTTTTTGATGGGAATTGGAAATTCAAAATGGCCGCCACCGCAGGACTTAGTTTAACATAGGATCCTATGGGAAAAAGTTTTTAAAGGCTTCTTCTCTGAAACCAGTTAATCAATGGAAACAAAAACTTACTAGCAATATTGTTTGGATGGTCCTTTATAAAGTTTATGTTTTTTATGGCAATTGGAAATTCAAAATGGCCACGACCGCCGCAGGACTTAGTTTAACATAGGACCCTATGGGCAAATAAAAAAAATCTTCTCTATACAACCGGTTAACCAATGAAACAAAGCTTTCTAGTAATATTGTTTGGATGGTCCTATTTAAAGTTTATTGAAAATTACAGGACTTACTTTAACATCAGGGAAATGCCATCTTCATTGCCTATAAAATCAGGTGAGCGATACAGGCTCTTAAGAGCCTCTGGTTTGTATTATATTTATGAAGGTAAAAATTAAAAATTTTTGTTCATTTGAAATTTTGGCATTTTTAGTTGAAACAGTTGACATATTTTGTAAAATATTTGTCTTACTGTTCACCTAATAAAGCCTGTATTGATTTGAAGTAACCATGTATTAAATGTTTTAAAAGTGTTATTTTCTTATTCAGTACATTCTATTATTCAGGATATTTCAACAGAAAAGAGATAGTGGAAGAAATGTCAGAATATTTGGAAAATGATTTTCCAGAGTTTTCCCATTTAAGATCTATTTGTGACAAACTTGTTAATTACATGTTTGGTAGAACTTCTTCCACATTAAAACAAACAGCTGCAAGAACAATCTTCAAACAATGCTTTTTAGACAAAACATGCTCACTGAGTCAAATCATGCCAGCAGACACACTGAAACAAAGGTTTTCTGATGCAGATCTCGGTAACATTGATGTTTATGATGAATATATCAATTTTGTATTGAATAAAACAGTTTTAAGAGCATTGGTTGATAAACTTAACCTTCCCCATGACTCCATTTTAAACTTTGAGATAGAGTTGCTACTTCATCAGATGGCAAGTCGTTTTTCTACATATAAAGTCTTACCTCCGGAGAACATGTTCAATGGTGAAAGTGACAGTAGTTTCAATAGTACTGATAGTGATAACTCGTCATTTAGTGGGGATGAAGGAGACTCAGATTTGGAATACTGGTGACATGATGTGCCACAGAAAGCACAGTTCTTTGGAAATTTTACAATGCTAGAGTGGAAAAACTATTCATATCATACATGTAGTGCTAAATAACAAAATTCTGAACATGTGATTGGACCTTTTTTCCTATTTATAACCAGAGGTGTAGCTGTAGAATAATAGAAATTCATATGTATACATGTATGTACTAAAATGGTGTTTTTATGATGTTTTCCAAATATGATACATGTAATTATGGATCATACATATTTTTCATGTTCATTTATTACTTCAGTCAGAGGTCAAAATATTGCTGTAAATAATTGTCTGTAATAAGTTTATCGACTATGTTGTCTCTTTGTAAAGAAGTTTCAATGTTGCTAATAGCCACAGTTCTTAAAATCAAATGTCAGTTTTTTTTTTAAAAAGGGGGATGCATTCACTTGTCTTTGTTCTGTAAAAAAATCTGTAATTTTCTGTTTCAACAAATAAGTGTAAAATGTTATTATTTTGTCATTTTTAGATTAAACTAAAAAACCCTAAAAATCTTTGTGACAATTTAAGAAACCAAAGCTACATTTAAAGCTTAGTGATATGTGTCAGCACTGTGTTTTATTCCAAACATTACCATTCCATTTAAAGCATCTTACTGATGCAAACTTATATCATTTGATTTGTTCACAAATACAAACAAAATAACATATCATTAGACTATAGTATTCAGTTGTCATGTACGTTAATATTGCCAATAAATATGTTTTGCACACAGTAATGTCATATGTAAATTACCTGTATTTGGTGCTAAATATGCAGATTGTGTTGTTTTTACTTTCATATAAAAGTGCTATTGTTTGAGCAGGTACTTCTTATAGCCCTCATTTGTCAGGATTCATTTATCTATTGTTTGAGCAGGTACTTCTTATAGCCTTCATTTGTCAGGATTCATTTATCTATTGTTTGAGCAGGTACTTCTTATAGCCCTCATTTGTCAGGATTCATTTATCTATTATTTGAGCAGGTACTTCTTATAGCCCTCATTTGTCAGGATTCATTTATCTATTGTTTGAGCAGATACTTCTTATAGCCTTCATTTGTCAGGATTCATTTATCATATTTTTAGTTCACTCTTATAGATTGTTATTACATTTTTTTTACTCTGGACACATGTCTTTCAGTATTGATATATGATTTTGTTATTATGTCTTGGATGTTTGTTTTTTTATTTAATACTGTTTTACAGCTGTGATTTATAACTATAAGTCTTGTTCAATTTATGCCTATACCTTGTATACTGTTTACATGAGGTATTGCTACTTTTTATCTCGCCTTACCAGAAGAATCATGTGAGCTGTTGTCAACACTTTGAATCTGTCATTTTCATTGTTGTCTGTTGAACTTTAACATTTCTCTTAAATCAGTGGGCTACTTAAACCAGAACTTAGTCAGAATGTTCATTCAACTGTTCAATCTTAACTCAGGACTTAGTTTAAAATAGAACCCTATGAGATAATATTCAAATGCTTTTTGTTAGAAAAAGCAAAACAGATTAAAGTCATACTCTATATGATCCTTTATGTTGTTCATTCTTGTAAATCTAAGAAGGGTGCTACAGCAGGACTGATCTTAGTTTAAAATATTTTTAAATGATTTCTCTAAATCTGTTCAAGTTATTTAAACCAAACTTAGTAACATTGATTCCAATTGTCAACCATGACTTTCATGGGATATAGAACAGTACTGTAAACTAATCAGTTGCCTTCTTCATTGTATATGTTCAGTACAGCTCTTGAGAGCTTCTGATCAGCTTGATTCAAATGTTGAATTGTTTAATCTTAATATATATATTTTTTGAATGCTCAGTCTTAGATGAAGCTTTATGTATATTTTGTTCTGTGCTGAAATTTTTTGTTGATTTACAAAATATAAATAACGAAGATGAAACCAGTTATACAAAATTTAATGACAGTCATTAGAAGAGGTTAAAAAAAGGAATAACAGAAAGTGATTAGTGAATACAGAAGGCAAATAAGCACCTCACAAGATGGGCAGAATATAACAATGAAAAGGCAAGAATTAAAAGTCTTTGGGTTTGATCAGGAAGATACTAATATTCTCTTTTCTGATTATACTGTATAAATCTGTTGACATTTGACTGTGTAGTGTAACTGACTGTTTACATCTGATTGTACTGTATACATTGACTGTTGACCCAACAGTATTGTGTGCTTAACTGTTAACATCAGACTCTGCAGTATTCAAAACTAAACAGTATTCAAAACTAAACATTGCAATAGGCAGTGTAACTTACTGTTTACATCTGATGGTACAGTATACATGATGTCATACATTGACTGTTGACCCAACAGTATTGTGTGCTTAACTGTTAACATCAGACTCTGCAGTATTCAAAACTAAACAGTATTCAAAACTAAACATTGCAATAGGCAGTATAACTTACTGTTTACATCTGATGGTACAGTATACATGATGTCATACATTGACTGTTGACCCAACAGTATTGTGTGCTTAACTGTTAACATCAGACTCTGCAGTATTCAAAACTAAACAGTATTCAAAACTAAACATTGCAATAGGCAGTGTAACTTAACTGTTTACATCTGATGGTACAGTATACATGATGTCATACATTGACTGTTGACCCAACAATATTGTGTGCTTGACTGTGAACATCAGACTCTGCAGTATTCAAAACTAAACATTGCAATAGGCAGTGTAACTGACTGTTTACATCTGATGGTACAGTATACATGATGTCATACATTGACTGTTGATTCAACAGTATTGTGTGCTTGACTGTGAACATCAGACTCTGCAGTATTTAAAACTAAACATTGGAATAGCAAGTGTACATTTGACTGTTGCCATCTGACTGTACAGTGTACATTTTAAACTAGAAAAACAAGGGTTATGAAAGTACAGTGTACATGACTCCATTTACATTATAGTATAAGCTGAATTTATGGATTATACTGTTAGATATGAGCTTTGAATACACTTAACTACTGTATTTGTTTCAAGGTCCAGGCTACCTCTCTCTAAAAGACAATCATGGTTATATATACAATCAGTACATGTATAGTTCTTTATAATTATGTATCATGTCATAAATTATATCCAACAGGGGGCCTCAGAGGTCAAGGGGATAAGGTAGTATGCAACAGGGGGCATTGGAGGTCGAGGGGATAATGTAGTAGGCAACAGGGGGCCTCTGAGGTCAAGGGGATAAGGTAGTACGTCTACTTCTGATCATTTGATCTGTCAATACTGAAATTCCTGGTTCAAGTCTCACTGCCGCAGCCTAATTGACTAGGATTGACAGTTTTCCTACCGAAGGTCAGGTTTTCTCATGGTATGGCGGCTTCCTTTCCCAATAAATAAATGGATGCCATGATATAGCTGAAAAATTGCTGAAAATGGCATTTAACACTATTTAAACAAACATAAGTAACAGACAAAAAAATGTATACAATGAATCTATGAAAAAGAACAATGTTCACCTACTTTAGAATTAAGTTTCGTGCATGCAAAAAGCAATAAGGTAATTTCCTGTGTATCATGTTATTGACCACGTGTAATTATTGAGTTGGTTAAATGCACTCTATATCATGGTGCCAAAAATGGTGCTTTTTGTCAGTTTTCCATCTTGTCAAGTTTGGCCTCTGTTTCCTATATACAGTTTTTATAAGTGCATTTCATTTTCATATGTAAAACATTAGTTTTCACACCATAAAGTGCCTACTCCTTTGCCAATATTAAATTTTAAAAAAATCTAAGACTGTTATCTTGAAGCAATTTGATTGAAACTCTCTAATTGAACTTCTCACAATGTTAAGTCTGAATCACCCAACATTTGAATACATTTTACCTTGTATGCAATGAAGTTTAGCTTCTGTAACATTCCAATAGAATCTGCAAGTTGTTATCATTTTATGCCTGTATTGACATCAATGGAGGTGATGTGCCAGGTCTTCTCAGTGTTTTATTGTATTAAGCTTTTAACAATATTTATACATCGTTGTGTTGTTCAATCAAACCTTTGTATTTGTTGCTATATGTTGCATTCTATTTCTACTATTAAATGATTTTAAATCAGTTTATTTTTATTTACAAATGCATATACTTTACCATAACAGCTTTGATGTAGCACAACCATATAGAAAGCCTATCAGGATGGTCTGTGGCACAACCATATAGAAAGCCTATCATAATGGTCTGTGGCACACCATTATAGAAAGCCTATCAGAATGGTCTGTGGCACAACCATATAGAAAGCCTATCAGAATGGTCTGTGGCACACCATTATAGAAAGCCTATCAGAATGGTCTGTGGCACAACCATATAGAAAGCCTATCATAATGGTCTGTGGCACAACTATATAGAAAGCCTATCAGAATGGTCTGTGGCACACCATTATAGAAAGCCTATCAGAATGGTCTGTGGCACAACCATATAGAAAGCCTATCATAATGGTCTGTGGCACAACTATATAGAAAGCCTATCAGAATGGTCTGTGGCACACCATTATAGAAAGCCTAGCAGAATGGTCTGTGGCACAACCATATAGAAAGCCTATCATAATGGTCTGTGGCACAACTATATAGAAAGCCTATCAGAATGGTCTGTGGCACACCATTATAGAAAGCCTATCAGAATGGTCTGTGGCACAACCATATAGAAAGCCTATCATAATGGTCTGTGGCACAACTATATAGAAAGCCTATCAGAATGGTCTGTGGCACACCATTATAGAAAGCCTATCAGAATGGTCTGTGGCACAACCATATAGAAAGCCTATCAGAATGGTCTGTGGCACACCATTATAGAAAGCCTATCAGGATGGTCTGTGGCACACCATTATAGAAAGCCTATCAGAATGGTCTGTGGCACAACCATATAGAAAGCCTATCAGAATGGTCTTTGGCACAACCAATATAGAAAGCCTATCAGAATGGTCTGTGGCACAACCAATATAGAAAGCGTTTCAGAATGGTCTGTGGCACAACCATATAGAAAGCCTATCAGAATGGTCTGTGGCACAACCAATATAGAAAGCGTATCAGAATGGTCTTTGGCACAACCAATATAGAAAGACTATCAGAATGGTCTGTGGCACAACCATATAGAAAGCCTATCAGGATGGTCTGTGGCACAACCAATATAGAAAGCCTATCAGAATGGTCTGTGGCACAACCATATAGAAAGCCTATCAGAATGGTCTTGTGTTTCTTTTTTTCACCCAGTAAGGTGTTAATTATATTGTAATAATTGTACTCTTGATCATGTGCCAGCATCACTGAGGTGGTGGGCTTCGGGCCTTAATGCCAGCAGGGTATGCTGGACTCCATTCTTAATTGACAAGGATTGCCAGTTTTCCTGCCAAAGGTTAGGGGGTTTTAACCAGATACTCCGGCTTCCTCCAATCAATAAAAACTGGATGCCCTGATATAGCTGAAAAATTGCTGAATGTGACATTAAACCCAATTCAAACAAACAATTACATATATACTGTACACTCTGTTTACATATATACTGTACACTCTATTTACATATATACTGTACACTCTGTTTACATATATACTGTACACTCTATTTACATATATACTGTACACTCTATTTACATATATACTGTACACTCTATTTACATATATACTGTACACTCTGTTTACATATATACTGTACACTCTATTTACATATATACTCTACACTCTGTTTACATATATACTGTACACTCTATTTACATATATACTGTACACTCTGTTTACATATATACTGTACACTCTGTTTACATATATACTGTACACTCTGTTTACATATATACTGTACACTCTATTTACATATATACTGTACACTCTATTTACATATATACTGTACACTCTATTTACATATATACTGTACACTCTGTTTACATATATACTGTACACTCTGTTTACATATATACTGTACACTCTGTTTACATATATACTGTTCACTCTGTTTACATATATACTGTACACTCTGTTTACATAAATACTGTACACTCTATTTACATATATACTGTACACTCTGTTTACATATAAACTGTACACTCTGTTTACATATATACTGTACACTCTGTTTACATATATACTGTACACTCTGTTTACATATATACTGTACACTCTGTTTACATAAATACTGTACACTCTGTTTACATATATACTGTACACTCTGTTTACATATATACTGTACACTCTGTTTACATATATACTGTACACTCTGTTTACATATATACTGTACACTCTGTTTACATATATACTGTACACTCTGTTTACATATATACTGTACACTCTATTTACATATATACTGTACACTCTGTTTACATAAATACTGTACACTCTGTTTACATATATACTGTACACTCTATTTACATATACACTGTACACTCTATTTACATATATACTGTACACTCTATTTACATATATACTGTACACTCTGTTTACATATATACTGTACACTCTGTTTACATATATACTGTACACTCTATTTACATATATACTGTACACTCTGTTTACATATATACTGTACACTCTATTTACATATATACTGTACACTCTGTTTACATATATACTGTACACTCTGTTTACATATATACTGTACACTCTATTTACATATATACTGTACACTCTGTTTACATATATACTGTACACTCTGTTTACATATATACTGTACACTCTATTTACATATATACTGTACACTCTGTTTACATATATACTGTACACTCTGTTTACATACATATATACTGTACACTCTATTTACATATATACTGTACACTCTATTTACATATATACTGTACATTCTATTTACATATATACTGTACACTCTGTTTACATATATACTGTACACTCTATTTACATATATACTGTACACTCTGTTTACATATAAACTGTACACTCTGTTTACATATATACTGTACACTCTGTTTACATATATACTGTACACTCTGTTTACATATATACTGTACACTCTGTTTACATATATACTGTACACTCTATTTACATATATACTGTACACTGTTTACATATATACTGTTCACTCTGTTTACATATATACTGTACACTCTGTTTACATAAATACTGTACACTCTATTTACATATATACTGTACACTCTGTTTACATATAAACTGTACACTCTGTTTACATATATACTGTACACTATGTTTACATATATACTGTACACTCTGTTTACATATATACTGTACACTCTGTTTACACAAATACTGTACACTCTGTTTACATATATACTGTACACTCTGTTTACATATATACTGTACACTATGTTTACATATATACTGTACACTCTGTTTACATATATACTGTACACTCTGTTTACATATATACTGTACACTCTATTTACATATATACTGAACACTCTGTTTACATATATACTGTACACTCTGTTTACATATATACTGTACACTCTATTTACATATATACTGTACACTCTGTTTACATATATACTGTACACTCTGTTTACATATATACTGTACACTCTATTTACATATATACTGTACACTCTGTTTACATAAATACTGTACACTCTGTTTACATATATACTGTACACTCTATTTACATATATACTGTACACTCTATTTACATATATACTGTACACTCTATTTACATATATACTGTACACTCTATTTACATATATACTGTACACTCTGTTTACATATATACTGTACACTCTATTTACATATATACTGTACACTCTGTTTACATATATACTGTACAATCTATTTACATATATACTGTACACTCTGTTTACATATATACTGTACACTCTGTTTACATATATACTGTACACTCTATTTACATATATACTGTACACTCTGTTTACATATATACTGTACACTCTATTTACATATATACTGTACACTCTATTTACATATATACTGTACACTCTATTTACATATATACTGTACACTCTATTTACATATATACTGTACACTCTATTTTGGTTGCCACTATAAACAAACCTTCATTACTTCATGCAGCTTGTTGTTGTTTGTCTCTTTTAAACCACCTGAATAAAATGCAGGACTTGGTTTGAGGTTGGGGTTAACAGATATGTTTGGTTTGGAATGTTCCAAGAATCAGCAAAGTTTGATTTACAGCAGTCAATTGGTTACATTTACGAGTATTTTTGTATTATCCTTGGAATGCCCTTCACCACAATTGAATATCCTAAATGCCCCCTCCCCCCCAACCCATTTTCCATCCAGTTAATAAATATGTGTATAGAAATTGTTATTTTGCCATATTAAGTCTAGGAAAGAGATTATAGGCTTCAGTAAACTTCAAAGACACTTGTCACATATTGTCCAATCAAGATTAATATTGGTGTAGATTGGGTAAGAATCATTATTCAAGCCAACATCTATGTTTAATCATAATTTCCAATTTTGCCAACATTTAGTCATAACATTCTTGCAAAATCCATTTAAACCAAGTGTGCAAGTACATTTTATTTTTCATGACTGGTTCTTCTTCAATGTCCAGATATATTACCTAGCTGTCATTCAATTATGGTATGATATTTAAAGTCGTACCATCATTTTACCACCTAAGGGGTCATCCATAATTGTCAACATTTTTCACAAGTTTGCAAAGAGCACTCTTTTTGAAAACCCCCTCCTTCCCTCCAAAAGAGTACGTCAACATTTTTTGCAAGTCTGCACATCCATATTACCAGAAGTTTAAAGAACGTACCGAAAAAATGTTGAAATGGAAACCCCCTCCCCCCCGTTATAGTGTTCTTTGCAAACTCGTGAAAAATGTTGACAATTATGGATGACCCCTAAATTGGTATCAGATGTTTCATTGGTGACAATATACATATTATTTGGTGCCATTGTCAACACCCTATCAACTCTGAGGTATTTTCCAACCTGTTGGTCAATTGATTTCAAATACAGAGAGCAGCTCTTTTAAAAACATACTGGTAATATGTTTCTTTAAAGCTCTACATCAGTAGTTGATGGACAAATTCAATTTGTTTTAGCTCACCTGGACCAAAGTTCCATGGACGAATTTGTCATCACTTCGCATACCTTGTTAATTAAAAAAATTTCCCCCCTAAAGCCACTTGGAGAAATTTTTTTAGAGTACCTAGTTTTAAATTACCTCGAGTATTGATCCATGGAAAAGATGGGTCAACACAAGTTTTTTTTTGAATACCTCAAAAATTATAATAGGTTATGAAAAAACCATTACCTAAAATTTATCTACAAATTTCTAAATTTGTAGGTGTTACTGTCCGCAGGTTAATTACGATGTTTGACTAAAATTTTCAGTTTTTTAAATGGTCAGCAAGTCAAGGTCTACAAAATCACTCACTTCGTCAAAATTTTTTTTAGATTCCTCTTTATACGAGTTACCTCCCTTTAATGGTGATTTAAGGAATTATGTTTTTATGAAGACAATCAAAATATATAACTGTAAATGACCAACATTACATGAAGGACCAGTCGTACAATTCATTCAATTTTTAGAAAATTGTCTGACAACTCCTTATAGGAATTATTGCCATTTAATTTCTGGTTTTTTCCCTGCAACTTAAACTATAACATATAGAGTGAAACAATAACTGTAAATAGAAAAAATGTTAAGATATCTCAAAGTCATGTCTTTTAGGTGAACAATTACAGGCTACATATAGGAAGATATGTTGACAATACATGTAACTAGAGGCTACCAGGAGCCTATAGTCCCTCACCTGGAACCCAAATGACTTCTTTGAAATAAACAGTTTCAGTCTAGTTGTCATAGCTTTTAAGTTACTGTGCAAAAATTTTAGTTAAGTACAATAACTCCTATAAGGTGCCATCAGACAATTTCTGACAATTAAATGTTTTAAGCCTTGTCCTTAAGGGCAATTTAGAAATTAACAGTTTTACTCTAGGTGTGTTATACACTAATTTATAATACAAAAACTGATCATTAGTCCAAATTCATAATGAAAGGGCAATAACTCCTATAAAGAGTCATCTTGGACTAAGCAATCATTTGTAGGCCATGCTTTGCTGATCATTTGTGCAATTTACAGTTTCAATCTAGCTGCTATAGTTTTCAAGTTACAGGACAAAAATGGAAAATTTCATTAAACAAGTGTGGACACAGAAAAACGTCTCGCCTGCATTCCGCATCAGTAACGAAAATAAATTTCGTCATAAGCATTACGTAAATAGCATTAAATATCAGCAGCGGCCTGTATACAAAATATTGTCACCATACCCTGCATAGTTACAGGGGAACAGCCGTAACCCAAAAACTTTAACGTAGTCACTGGACCGTGAAATTGAGGTCAAGGTCAGGTGGAACCTACCAGACAGTCATGTACTATTAATCAGCAACCTATACACCTAATATTGTCATCCTACCATGCGTAGTTACAGAGGAACTGTCGTAACCCCAAAACTTTAACGTAGTCGCTGGACCGTGAAATTGAGGTCAAGGTCAGGTGACACCTACCAGACGGTCATGTACTAGTCATCAGCAACCTATACACCTAATATTGTCATCCTACCATGCATAGTTACAGAGGAACTGTCGTAACCCCAAAACTTTAACGTAGTCGCTGGACCGTGAAATTGAGGTCAAGGTCAGGTGACACCGACCAGACAGTCATGTACTAGTCATCAGCAACCTATACACCAAATATTGTCATCCTACCATGCGTAGTTACAGAGGAACTGTCGTAACCCCAAAACTTTAACGTAGTCGCTGGACCGTGAAATTGAGGTCAAGGTCAGGTGACACCTACCAGACAGTCATGTACTAGTCATCAGCAACCAATACACCAAATATTGTCATCCTACCATGCGTAGTTACAGAGGAACTGTCGTAACCCAAAAACTTTAACGTAGTCGCTGGACCGTGAAATTGAGGTCAAGGTCAGGTGACACCTACCAGACAGTCATGTACTAGTCATCAGCAACCTATACACCAAATATTGTCATCCTACCATGTGTAGTTACAGAGGAACTGTCGTAACCCAAAAACTTTAACGTAGTCGCTGGACCGTGAAATTGAGGTCAAGGTCAGGTGACACCTACCAGACAGTCATGTACTAGTCATCAGCAACCTATACACCAAATATTGTCATCCTACCATGCATAGTTACAGAGGAACTGTCGTAACCCAAAAACTTTAACGTAGTCACTGGACCGTGAAATTGAGGTCAAGGTCAGGTGACAGGTGACTGACTGGCAAGTACTCATCATAAGCTACCTCTGGACCAAATTTGATGGACCTAGGGCTTGGGCTTACAAAGATATGAAGCAAGATGTCAAGTGTTTACGCCGCCGCCGCCGCCGCCGCCGCCGCCGCCGCCGCCGCCGGATTCCCATACATATGTCTCGCCTCCAGCGACTTTCGTCGCAGGCGAGACAAAAATTGTCATTTAAGGGCAATAACTCATATAAGGAGTCATCTGACAATTTCAGACCTATTAAGTGAATTGTAGGGTTTTTATTGCTGATTATTTCTGCTATTTATAATTTCACTTTAGCTGTTATGGTTTTTAAGTAACAGGACAAAAATGAAAAATTTCAAAAAAAACTGCCATTTAAGGGCAATAACTCCCTATAAGAAGTCATCTGACAATTTCAGACTTATAGGGTGAATTGTAGGGCTTGTATTTCGGATCATTTTTGCTATAAACAGTTTCACTCTAGCTGTTACAGTTTTTAAGTTACAGGACAAAAACAGAAAATTTCATAAAAAATTGTCATTTAAGGGCAGTAACTCATAAAAGGAGTTGTCTTACAATTTCAGACAAATAAAGTGAATTGTAGGGCTTTTATTGCTGATCATTTTTGCTATTTACAGTTTCACTCTAGCTCTTATAGTTTTCAAGTTATATTGTAAATACCAAAAAGTTTGTCAAAAATCGTCATTAAAGGGCAATAACTCCTACAAGAGCCAATACACAACTTCACACTAATAGCAACTATTGTAGACCTTAATGTGCTGATCAATTTGAAGTAACGGTTTTCTCTAAAGCTATTATAATTTTTGAGATAATGATCAAAAACATGTGTTGCAACCCATGTTCTATTTTTAGTAAGAGCGGCCATCTTTGTTGATCAACACCCTGGGTACAAATTTGAAACTAGGAGCCCTAAGGATGATTGTGGCCAAGTTTGAAAAAAATTGGCCCAGTGGTTTCAGGTGAGCTTATAAAAAATGATATAGAATCAAAATCTCATACTGGCAATCGATGAATCAATCTATCTTGTTTGTTTGTATAGAGTCTAATGCCACTTTCCACAATTTGGCAGCCATATCATGGTGTCTGATTGTTACTGGGGGAACAAGCTCAAGTTCCAAGTGAAAACCCTTGACCTTTGGCAGGAAAACTTACAATTCTTGTCATAAGGTTGGAGTCAAGCACACCCTGCTCATAGTAAGGGTTGAACCTGCAACCTCGGTGTTGAGAAGCATGTGAATAACAGAATGACTTCTGTCGTTAACCACTGGGCCATTTGGCCTCCAATACAAATTCTGTAAATATAATTTGCTAACAAAAAAACCTATTTTGTTTTTAAAAAAAAAGGACAAAACATATCAAACAATTAGATTCTTTATTACAAAATAATACTTCAATTTTTCAAAAAATGTATAACATGCAAATTAAGAATGTTGGAAAGTTGACTACGGGTACTACCAATATGGCTTTGTAAATAACAATGGTTACAACTTTAGAGACATACAAACAACCATCTATTATTACAATAACTTAATACTTGAAGTTTTTTTGGTCTTTTTTTTAAATTTAAGATAAACATGAGTAAGTCTGACCAGAGGCTCCAATGAGTCCGTTGTCACCCATCTGGAAATGTAAAATAAATAATGCTTTTCTATGTAAACAATGCTTTTCTATGTAAACAATGCTTTTCTATGTAAGCAATGCTTTTCTATGTAAACAATGCTTTTCTATGTAAACAATGCTTTTCTATGTAAACAATGCTTTTCTATGTAAACAATGCTTTTCTATGTAAACAATGCTTTTCTAAGTTTACATCTTAGTTGGATTTAGGCAAGGTTATAATTTTGGTGGGCACTTTACATACAATAGTTTTTTAATTATAGCATTATAGCAAGATTTTCAATTTATTTTTGCCAAATGGGTTCACATACAATAAAGAATCCTTGCATAAAGATGAAAGTGATGGCAGTAGCTCATCTTGAAATCAGTTTAGTGAAATAAATTTTTTTTAAATTTTATGTTGCCACAATTTTACATAAAAACAGTAAACAGTAATTAATATATTGAAACCACTGGAAGAGAAATAGTTGTAATGGGTACAGGTTTACTTATACAAAAAATCTCCATCCTTAAATGAGAAGCTGTTTACTGAGGAAGGAAACCTCCATCCTTGTATGATTGAATTTGCTTATGCCCATCAAGCAATATTTCAGATATATTCAGGAAGAGAACAAATTAACAAACAATAAACAAGTGTTGACTGTGAGCATTCTCACAAAGGGATCCCCCCCATTTTTCCACATTATAACCTGACAACACCAAACAAAAAGGCCTCCATCTGGGGACATGCTGGGTGTGTCAAGCACTGGAAACCTGCTCAATATGTTCACAAAATCTCTGGATAAGAAACAGTTTTACTAACAGGGGATTATTAAGCCTTTACTAACAGGGGATTATTAAGCCTTTACTAACAGGGGATTATTAAGCCTTTACTAACAGGGGATTATTAAGCCTGAATGAGAACTAGTATACTACCATAATGGATCTCCAACTTGGATAAGGGCCAGTTTTACTGACAAACATTATACACCAAGCCAAAGGAGAACCAGTTAACTGACAAAGGGAATGTTTAAATCTGTATGTGAACCAGTTTGACTGAAAAATGGGATCTCCAAGCTTTTAATGAGAAACAGTACTCATGTATTACAGACATAGGGTAGCAAGCTAAGACACATGGATAAGTAAAGAGAATCTATTTATTGACATAGCTATCTCCACCCTGGAAAAGGAAATCCAGAAATATTCCCGAGTTGACAAAACAGGACCTAACTCACAGGTTACTGAGACTGAACAACTCGCTGATAGAAAAGATCAACCTTAAGATAAATGCTTATATTTTTTACCATGTTTATGCATATTATCATTTTGAAAATCACAGTTCTAAACTCATTACTTATTAATTTACTTTCATATTTACTGAAGTTACTCAAGGTTAATGTTCATGTAAACTATTTTCCACAAAAAATATGATAAGTTGTTCAGAAAAAAATGTATTATTCTCTTAAATACATTCAGTAAACTGGAACTAAACAATGATGGTCATTTTGGTAGGTTTCTTGATTCTTTACCTACTTAAAATGTTGTCATGTGATTGAAAACTAAATAAATAGTACATGTGTCAATTTTAACGAGTCGTTATCTAAGTGCAGGTAGGTTTAATGTGAAAACTGTTTCTCCATCACTGCCACATATTAGTGTATGTCCCTCAATGTCCAAAGAATTCACTGGTAATGATTTCTGATGTAATAAGGATGTTATCTCCATTTTGTTTTTGGCAATGTCAGTAGCTAGCCATGGATTCACAACAGTCTGTGACTGTAAAGATCCTCCTCCTAAACCTGCTCCTGAAATTATTGGAAACAAAATAAGACAATGCATAACCAAGACATCAGGGTTCCCACAAAGATTTTCATTTTAATTTCAAGGAATTCACAAGTCCTAATAGATGTTTCCTGATTCTAAACTTAGTTGCAAATTATCTTCCACTTAAAAGTAACAATGAGACAGCAAAACTTTGTAATATAAATGAGGAAGTGAAACGTGCAATAAGGATCCCCTTTTCACTGTAAAAAATTTCCTACTTTTTTTTCTTGTGTATGAAATTTGCTGACTTTTCCTGAACAGGAAAAGGAAAAAGCAAATTCACAGTCTTTTCCTAGTTGGGAACCTGCTAAGAGCTTTTAAAAACTTTCATGGATCTTCACAGCCTATTTGGTTCATGTTCTGGTGTTTTACAAGAAAAGAATCGTATAAATTTTGTGTCAAATAAATGTAATTTGCATTCAGAAAATATATAGGTACAGTGGAGGAACCGGTTATCGCGTGTCTGGTGATTCCCCGCATGTTATGTATCTTTCGATTTCGGTATTATTTAACTAGAGGCTCCCAGGAGCCTGTATCGCTCCCCTGAACCTGAAACCAAACAACCCTTTTTTATCCAGCTTTTCTTTGCTATAAGGAATTGCCCAACACTTCTGGAAAAATCATTAATTTTGACCTTTTAAGGGAAATAACTCCTATAAGGAGGAGCTTTTGATGCTTAGAGAGAGAAGGGAGGTTCACTTCAAAATTGCTGTACCTGTTATACTTTTTTAACTATCAGTTGAAAACTATCTCCACTCCCCCCCCCCCCCCCCCCCACCCCCCTTTTTTCATTTTTTCTATTTTAAGCCAACGTAGCTAAGTAGGTAGTCAGGTGTCATGATTTGCACAATTTTGGTAGAGGACGTCATAAAGATGATGTGTGCAATGTTTCAAAGCAGTCCTTTCATTGGTTAAAGAGGAGAAGATTTTTTAAAATCAGGTAAAATTGATTAAAAAAATGTTCAAGGAGAATAATTCCTAAACGGTTCATCAGACAATCTTGACCCTAAAGTCATTTTTGTAGCCCTCATAGAGCAGAACAATTAAGCAATGCTACTAACTTTTTCTCTAGTTGTAATAATTTTCAAGATTTTGAGGCAAAAATGTCAAAAATAATCAATTTCGACAATTAAAGGGCAATAACTCTTTTGATGCAGATGAAGTCATGTCTCTTCGGTTTTCCTGTATCTGTTACACTTTTTTAAATATAAGCCAAAAACTGTATTTTACCTGCCCCCCCCCCCTTTCCGTCCTATTTTTAGCCATGTTGGCAATGTTGGTTAATCTGCAGCCATGGTTGATGCAAACTTGGTTGAGGACATTTGACGGATGATGTGTACAAAGTTTCAAAGCAGTACTTTCAGTTGTTTCAGAGGAGAAGATTTTAAAAAATCTATTAAAACCGATTAAAAAAAACAGTTTAAGGGGAATAACTCTTAAACGGTTAATCATCCATCTTGACCCTTGAGTCATTTTTATAACCCTCATAGAGCAGAACAATTAAGCAATGCTAACTTTTTCTCTAGTTCTAATAATTTTCAAGATTTTGAGGCAAAAATGGCAAAAATCATCAATTTTGACAATTAAAGGGCAATAACTCCTACAAGGAGTCATCATACAACTTTGACCCACTGGAGTGTTTTGTAGAGCTTTAGATGCTGAAGAAGGAAGGTCTCTTCAGTTTTCCTGTATCTGTTATACTTTTTGAACTATAAGCAAAAAACTGTATTTTGACCCCCCTGTTCTATTTATAGCCATGGTGGCCATGTTGGTTGGTCTGAGGCCATGATTTGGGCAAACTTGGTAGAGGGCATTTTACTGATGATGTATGCAAAGTTTCAAAGCAATCCCTTCAGTGGTTTTGGAGGAGAAGATTTTTGAAGAAAAGTTAACGACGACGACGGACGCCAAGTGATGGCAATAGCTCACCTGACCCTTCGGGTCAGCTAATAATATATTCAAAGATGAAAACGTTCAATTTTAAAAATAAATTATTTTTTTTCTGAAACTGACAAAAATTGCACAAATTTCTTAGGTGCGCGATAACACCACACTACTCTGTTAACTATCCAGCTAACCTAAAACAAATAGTAAACTATCACAGTTTGCTGGCCAAATTTGTATAAAAAATTTAACCTATAAAAACTTTCTGTCTGTAATAAAATATGACAAGGAAATAAAAGGATACACTCTAAGTATCACCTATACCAGGTCAGTTTTAAATTCACCCAATTACTTTTTTCTAGGTAAGAATGTTGCCAAAAATCCCGGAGTTCAAATTTGAGTTTAATTAACTAAGAAATGAAGCAGCTTCAAAATTTTCAAGATTTGTCATCTTGAAACTAGTTTAGGATAAAGGATAAAATTCAGAAAGAGAACATTTGAAGGATCATCCATACTTAGCCTGGTTCTAATCAGAAACAATTTACTGATGCAAGTGACATTAAAAGCTTGCTGGGTGAGATATAAATGGCCAATTCAAAAGAAAAAACAGATCACAAAACAGATGAATTCTTTGATAACATAAAAGTTATCATTAAATCAATGGCTTCTAGCTCATTCCATCTTACATGTAGTTCATCATTAAATCAATGGCTTCTAGCTCATTCCATCTTACATGTAGTTCATCATTAAATCAATGGCTTCTAGCTCATTCCATCTTACATGGTAGTTCATCATTAAATCAATGGCTTCTAGCTCATTCCATCTTACATGTAGTTCATCATTAAATCAATGGCTTCTAGCTCATTCCATCTTACATGTAGTTCATCATTAAATCAATGGCTTCTAGCTCATTCCATCTTACATGTAATTCATCATTAAATCAATGGCTTCTAGCTCATTCCATCTTACATGTAGTTCATCATTAAATCAATGGCTTCTAGCTCATTCCATCTTACATGTAGTTCATCATTAAATCAATGGCTTCTAGCTCATTCCATCTTACATGTAGTTCATCATTAAATCAATGGCTTCTAGCTCATTCCATCTTACATGTAGTTCATCATTAAATCAATGGCTTCTAGCTCATTCCATCTTACATGTAGTTCATCATTAAATCAATGGCTTCTAGCTCATTCCATCTTACATGTAGTTCATCATTAAATCAATGGCTTCTAGCTCATTCCATCTTACATGTAGTTCATCATTAAATCAATGGCTTCTAGCTCATTCCATCTTACATGTAGTTCATCATTAAATCAATGGCTTCTAGCTCATTCCATCTTACATGTAGTTCATCATTAAATCAATGGCTTCTAGCTCATTCCATCTTACATGGTAGTTCATCATTAAATCAATGGCTTCTAGCTCATTCCATCTTACATGGTAGTTCATCATTAAATCAATGGCTTCTAGCTCATTCCATCTTACATGTAGATCATCATTAAATCAATGGCTTCTAGCTCATTCCATCTTACATGTAGTTCATCATTAAATCAATGGCTTCTAGCTCATTCCATCTTACATGTAGTTCATCATTAAATCAATGGCTTCTAGCTCATTCCATCTTACATGTAGTTCATCATTAAATCAATGGCTTCTAGCTCATTCCATCTTACATGTAGTTCATCATTAAATCAATGGCTTCTAGCTCATTCCATCTTACATGTAGTTCATCATTAAATCAATGGCTTCTAGTTCATTCCATTTTACATGTAGTTCATCATTAAATCAATGGCTTCTAGCTCATTCCATCTTACATGTAGTTCATCATTAAATCAATGGCTTCTAGCTCATTCCATCTTACATGTAGTTCATCATTAAATCAATGGCTTCTAGCTCATTCCATCTTACATGGTAGTTCATCATTAAATCAATGGCTTCTAGCTCATTCCATCTTACATGGTAGTTCATCATTAAATCAATGGCTTCTAGCTCATTCCATCTTACATGTAGATCATCATTAAATCAATGGCTTCTAGCTCATTCCATCTTACATGTAGTTCATCATTAAATCAATGGCTTCTAGCTCATTCCATCTTACATGTAGTTCATCATTAAATCAATGGCTTCTAGCTCATTCCATCTTACATGTAGTTCATCATTAAATCAATGGCTTCTAGCTCATTCCATCTTACATGTAGTTCATCATTAAATCAATGGCTTCTAGTTCATTCCATTTTACATGTAGTTCATCATTAAATCAATGGCTTCTAGCTCATTCCATCTTACATGTAGTTCATCATTAAATCAATGGCTTCTAGCTCATTCCATCTTACATGTAGTTCATCATTAAATCAATGGCTTCTAGCTCATTCCATCTTACATGCAGTTCATCATTAAATCAATGGCTTCTAGCTCATTCCATCTTACATGCAGTTCATCATTAAATCAATGGCTTCTAGCTCATTCCATCTTACATGCAGTTCATCATTAAATCAATGGCTTCTAGCTCATTCCATCTTACATGTAGTTCATCATTAAATCAATGGCTTCTAGCTCATTCCATCTTACATGGTAGTTCATCATTAAATCAATGGCTTCTAGCTCATTCCATCTTACATGTAGTTCATCATTAAATCAATGGCTTCTAGCTCATTCCATCTTACATGTAGTTCATCATTAAATCAATGGCTTCTAGCTCATTCCATCTTACATGTAGTTCATCATTAAATCAATGGCTTCTAGCTCATTCCATCTTACATGTAGTTCATCATTAAATCAATGGCTTCTAGCTCATTCCATCTTACATGTAGTTCATCATTAAATCAATGGCTTCTAGCTCATTCCATCTTACATGTAGTTCATCATTAAATCAATGGCTTCTAGCTCATTCCATCTTACATGTAGTTCATCATTAAATCAATGGCTTCTAGCTCATTCCATCTTACATGTAGTTCATCATTAAATCAATGGCTTCTAGCTCATTCCATCTTACATGTAGTTCATCATTAAATCAATGGCTTCTAGCTCATTCCATCTTACATGGTAGTTCATCATTAAATCAATGGCTTCTAGCTCATTCCATCTTACATGTAGTTCATCATTAAATCAATGGCTTCTAGCTCATTCCATCTTACATGGTAGTTCATCATTAAATCAATGGCTTCTAGCTCATTCCATCTTACAATGTAGTTCATCATTAAATCAATGGCTTCTAGCTCATTCCATCTTACATGTAGTTCATCATTAAATCAATGGCTTCTAGCTCATTCCATCTTACATGTAGTTCATCATTAAATCAATGGCTTCTAGCTCATTCCATCTTACATGTAGTTCATCATTAAATCAATGGCTTCTAGCTCATTCCATCTTACATGTAGTTCATCATTAAATCAATGGCTTCTAGCTCATTCCATCTTACATGCAGTTCATCATTAAATCAATGGCTTCTAGCTCATTCCATCTTACATGTAGTTCATCATTAAATCAATGGCTTCTAGCTCATTCCATCTTACATGCAGTTCATCATTAAATCAATGGCTTCTAGCTCATTCCATCTTACATGTAGTTCATCATTAAATCAATGACTTCTAGCTCATTCCATCTTACATGTAGTTCATCATTAAATCAATGACTTCTAGCTCATTCCATCTTACATGTAGTTCATCATTAAATCAATGGCTTCTAGCTCATTCCATCTTACATGTAGTTCATCATTAAATCAATGGCTTCTAGCTCATTCCATCTTACATGTAGTTCATCATTAAATCAATGGCTTCTAGCTCATTCCATCTTACATGTAGTTCATCATTAAATCAATGGCTTCTAGCTCATTCCATCTTACATGTAGTTCATCATTAAATCAATGGCTTCTAGCTCATTCCATCTTACATGTAGTTCATCATTAAATCAATGGCTTCTAGCTCATTCCATCTTACATGTAGTTCATCATTAAATCAATGGCTTCTAGCTCATTCCATCTTACATGTAGTTCATCATTAAATCAATGGCTTCTAGCTCATTCCATCTTACATGTAGTTCATCATTAAATCAATGGCTTCTAGCTCATTCCATCTTACATGGTAGTTCATCATTAAATCAATGGCTTCTAGCTCATTCCATCTTACATGGTAGTTCATCATTAAATCAATGGCTTCTAGCTCATTCCATCTTACATGTAGATCATCATTAAATCAATGGCTTCTAGCTCATTCCATCTTACATGTAGTTCATCATTAAATCAATGGCTTCTAGCTCATTCCATCTTACATGTAGTTCATCATTAAATCAATGGCTTCTAGCTCATTCCATCTTACATGTAGTTCATCATTAAATCAATGGCTTCTAGCTCATTCCATCTTACATGTAGTTCATCATTAAATCAATGGCTTCTAGTTCATTCCATTTTACATGTAGTTCATCATTAAATCAATGGCTTCTAGCTCATTCCATCTTACATGTTCATCATTAAATCAATGGCTTCTAGCTCATTCCATCTTACATGTAGTTCATCATTAAATCAATGGCTTCTAGCTCATTCCATCTTACATGCAGTTCATCATTAAATCAATGGCTTCTAGCTCATTCCATCTTACATGCAGTTCATCATTAAATCAATGGCTTCTAGCTCATTCCATCTTACATGCAGTTCATCATTAAATCAATGGCTTCTAGCTCATTCCATCTTACATGTAGTTCATCATTAAATCAATGGCTTCTAGCTCATTCCATCTTACATGTAGTTCATCATTAAATCAATGGCTTCTAGCTCAATGGCTTCTAGCTCATTCCATCTTACATGTAGTTCATCATTAAATCAATGGCTTCTAGCTCATTCCATCTTACATGTAGTTCATCATTAAATCAATGGCTTCTAGTTCATTCCATTTTACATGTAGTTCATCATTAAATCAATGGCTTCTAGCTCATTCCATCTTACATGTAGTTCATCATTAAATCAATGGCTTCTAGCTCATTCCATCTTACATGTAGTTCATCATTAAATCAATGGCTTCTAGCTCATTCCATCTTACATGCAGTTCATCATTAAATCAATGGCTTCTAGCTCATTCCATCTTACATGCAGTTCATCATTAAATCAATGGCTTCTAGCTCATTCCATCTTACATGCAGTTCATCATTAAATCAATGGCTTCTAGCTCATTCCATCTTACATGTAGTTCATCATTAAATCAATGGCTTCTAGCTCATTCCATCTTACATGTAGTTCATCATTAAATCAATGGCTTCTAGCTCATTCCATCTTACATGTAGTTCATCATTAAATCAATGGCTTCTAGCTCATTCCATCTTACATGTAGTTCATCATTAAATCAATGGCTTCTAGCTCATTCCATCTTACATGTAGTTCATCATTAAATCAATGGCTTCTAGCTCATTCCATCTTACATGTAGTTCATCATTAAATCAATGGCTTCTAGCTCATTCCATCTTACATGTAGTTCATCATTAAATCAATGGCTTCTAGCTCATTCCATCTTACATGTAGTTCATCATTAAATCAATGGCTTCTAGCTCATTCCATCTTACATGTAGTTCATCATTAAATCAATGGCTTCTAGCTCATTCCATCTTACATGTAGTTCATCATTAAATCAATGGCTTCTAGCTCATTCCATCTTACATGGTTCAACTGAAGGGTCCTGAATCAGCACCATTGTTAAGGCAGGGTTTTAGCTAGGATTTTTTAAGCATTAGTCACTTTTGCGTGCGACTATTTTTAAGATCTAATATGTGTGTATATTTATTTATATGTCTAAATGCATGCAAGATCATTAATTAATAAATGCAATAAACATCAATCAATATTTAATATTTTCTGGCACCATTTTATAACATATATGTATTCAATGTAAAATTGCCTTAGAACATATATTTAAACAGATTTAAATAAAAAACTTTAACAGTGTTTATGTTTAAAATTTTGCAATACATGTAGTCGTTTTAATTCTAATTTTAATAGTTGCATCGGATTTTGCAATCTCCGGCACCGAATTCATATCCGCTCCGATAAACTGGCAGTATTATCTTTTTCTTTGGTTTCTGAACTGGTTTCCAGTAGTATTTTAACCTACGCTTTATGTGCAAAGTAAAATCACGCAGGAATCAGCGTTAACAAATGGCGCGTAACATGATAAACATGAGGCTATGACAAAAATGACGATTTCTGACGAGAATGGCAATAAAATTAAAAGGAGACACAAGAAATTTTTTTTTAAATGACAGAGCGACTCCAGCTTCCCTTTTAAAGGTGAACAACGCGATGTGGGGCCACAATAAGATCGCCCGAGTTGCCATCCAACTGGTTATGCTTGATCGCGTGTGACGGTGTGTACACAGTAATTAAGTGATTAATTATCAAATAATATTTGGTGGCATATCTCTTACATAATTACTTTGATTGCTTTGGGTCATAAACATGTACCTTAGGTAAGATGTTTGGATTTACCTGTGCCGATTTTGGCGATGAAAATTTAGAAATTTCAAAATGGAAGTGGCGAATTACGTTCAAAATATTTTTGTCATTTCTAAAAAGGATTCGCCATTTGCGAAAGTGGCGAGCGCTAGCTAAATCACTGGTTAAGGGATCATAATGGTTTGGGTACAAAATATCTCCTAAACTACACTGAAACTCAATCCATGCTTAAAAGCAAAACACTTCTATAAAAACCACTAAAGTCTGAAAAAAGGTGGGTTGCAAAGCAAGTGCTTTAATACATGGGAAATAGATTACAATTTGTTGGAAGAGGGTTTGGGGTATGTATCAAAATGTAGGAGTTGATTACACAAAAACAGAATCATCATGTGTAAAATAACTATTACACAAAAACAGAACCATCATGTGTAAAATAACTATTACACAAAAACAGAACCATCATGTGTAAAATAACTATTACACAAAAACAGAACCATCATGTGTAAAATAACTATTACACAAAAACAGAACCATCATGTGTAAAATAACTAAGTTCCCATGTTTACAAAAATGGAAAATATTTCTTGAACAATTTCATGAGATCAGGTGTACAACTTCAATACATTTAAAACCTTTCTATAAAGTTGCAAGGATCTGGTTAAAATCTGCAGGATGAGTTGAATACACAAAATAGCTACCTACTTCAGTAAAATTTGCTGAAAGACAAAGTTCCCAAGTCTGGAAAATTAGGAAAAAAACCTTGACCAATTCCATAAATTCAATACATGTGCAACCTTTACATGAACGTTCAGAGATCTAGGCTTAAAACTGTAGGAGGCTATTGTACAAAATATTTACCCTATTTCCCCCACATGCCCACCCATCTGACTTGTCACACTGTAAACCGACCAAAAATTATTATACTCTGGCAATTATGTTAGTGGCTAATATCGCAGACTGCCAGAAGAACGAAAAATTCTGATCAACAGTCAACTTTTATCCCACCCATCCTCCTGACTTCACCGTACTATAACTTGGGTATTAACTTCGTGCAAAATAGCTAAAAATGTATCAGAAATAGCCAGTATGTCATAAATTCTGACAATATTTTGTATTATTATATTTCAGGTTAGTTGGCTTAATCACACTCCCAATATTTTATTTATTAGCCAACTTCTATAATATTCATATGATTTATCATATAACAACATACATACCTGTTCCCACGGAGATGGAATTGACTTGAGATGCATCCCAGTGCCATACACTACCATCATCAGAACATGTAAATAAATGGTCTGGACTTGTTGGGTGGAACTTCAACTCCCACACTGAAAAAAAAAATATTTATACTCTTTTTCAATTAATAAAATCAAAGAAAGTATATGTATTACTAAAGATTATAACTTAAAACCCACATTAAAAAAAAAGAAAATGGCTCATTTTTGCTGCAAATCCCAACACCCCACTATGTTACTACTAGTTACCAAGTGGGCCTGCTTTAGATGGGGATTGCCTTGCAGTAAATATCTGAACCCAACAAAGTTACTTATAAGTTTCAGAGTAGAAGGCATCCTCAAAAGGGACAAGAATTTTGGCCTGCTGTTTATCACAGAACTACCGGTAAGTAACTTACTACAGTCAAATCCACTTTATCGCAAACTGGTTAATAGCAAAATTCGGTTTATGGCAAACTTTTTCAAAACACCAAACCATTTGCCATTGAACCGATGTAAAATTGACCTTTTAATTGCAAAGCATTTAATAGAAAAATTCGCCTAATTGCAAAGCAAACCTTTTTCAAAATGTTAAAAGGTGCTGTTTATTTGCAAAAATTGCAATTAAATTTGAAAGTTTCACATGTTGTTGCGATTGATCATCTCCGAAGAACGATGTCAATACGAAGACAGTTACATCAATTACATCGTTGGAACTGGATGCTTTAACCTTTGTATTGTTTTAAAAAATAAAAATATTATATAAAATTAGTGTTTATTCTTTATCTTTCATCAATATATTTGCACAAAATGTTGAATTACATGCAATGTGTACCTTTATTCACGTAATGTTCTTTATTTAAAAAATGTAAACATCAGACGCCATATTGTTTTACATAAATCATCACATGTGATCTACACATACATGTTCTATTTTTAGACAAACATTGAACACTCAAGCATTAAGTAAATTAATGATTACAATCAGATGATTAGATCAAAAGAATTTAATAAATATTTTTTTCTTTAATCCATAGATAATTATAAGTTACCATCCATTAGAAAATTGTTAATTTTTTTTTGTTCAATTCATGAATGTTAATTAGCACATCAAAGGAAAATTGAGAAATAAAATTAAAATGTTTGTTAATTCGGTTTTGAGCAGTGGTTACAGTAAGAGCTTGGATAACAAACATTTAATATTATCTTTGATATAAAATGAATCAACTGTAAGGGTTAATCATTCAGCTAACCAAAATGTCTAAGAGAAAGCGTAACGATTTGAGTTTAAGTGATCGATATGAAGTTGTTAAACTTCTTGACCAGAAGTTAACCCAGACCGAAATATCCAAAAGACTGGGTTGTTCCATATCACAGATTTGCCGTATTAATGCTAAGCGTGATGAGATAAGGAATCAGTATGAATCTAACTCTAACCCAGAACGCAAACGGCAGAGAACAGGAAAATCTGCTGACGTCGAAGCAACACTTGCAACATGGTTTACCGATGCTAGGTCTCGGGACATTCCCATCTCAAAATTGTGATTTAATGTAATGTTAATTTATTATGCTTTATACTTTAGTGCTCTAAATGAAAAACATCTGTTATTTAATAATAAATTGTTTAGAATACATTTTTATCCAGTTGCGTCATTTTTGCAGCCATGCGCAATTGAGTTTCTACATTCCCACAAAACACAAACTGCTACGTATTATACTAGTCGTTTCTATATGCCCTTTTACACACACACAATGTAAAAAATAGGTAGTTTGTGTAATTAAATATTGACAAGGTAAACAATAAAAATATAAACACATATACAATTATTTTGACATCTTTTATTTCTCAATCATTCAATATTAAAGATACAAATGACAAATAACACATTTTCTTGAAAAATGAACGCTAAAATCAGTGGGCAACAGGTGTCTGTTCGAAATACGCAACAAATTAAGTCCGCTGATTCTTACTCCGGTTTTTACCGAGAGTTCAACGTTTTCGGCTTATCACAAAAGCCGGTTTATTGCAAAATTTTCTCTGACAAATAGGCTTTGCAATCAAGCGGATTCAACTGTACTTGCAAGTGGGCATCCATGAGAGCGACAGGGATTTTGCCCTGCTGTTAATCTCTAAATCCAACTTAGTTACTTACTAGTTGATAAGTGGGCCTCCAAGCAAGAGACAGGAATTTTGCCCTGCTGTTCATCCCAGAACTAAGTAAATGACTACTTGCAAGTGGGCCTTAATGAGAGAGACACGGATTTAGCCCTGCTGTTAATCCCAGAACCCAACTAAATTACTAACTAGTTGATGAGTGGGCCTGCATGAGAGGGACAGCGATTTTGCCCTGCTGTTTATCCCAAAAACCAACTAAATTACTTACTACATGTACATGTAGTTTATGAGTGGGGCTCCAAGAGAGACAGAGATTTTGCCCTGCTGTTAATCCCAGAATTAACTAAATTACTTACTAGTTTACAAGTGGGCCTCCATGAGAGAGACTGGGATTTTGCCCTGCTGTTCACGACAGAACCCAACCTAGTTACTTACTAGTTGATTAGTGGGCATCCATGTGAGAGACAGGGATTTTGCCCTGCTGTTAATCCTATAACCCAAATAAGTTACTTACTTGTTGACGAGTGGGCCTCCATGAGAGAGACAGGGATTTTTCCCTGCCGTAAATCCCAGATTCCCAATGTACCATCATCACTACCAGTAGCTACAATATGGGGCTGGCTTGGATGTTTATCAACACACTGTAATGGAGTTAAATCCCCTGTCCTAAAAAGAATAAGAAAGACAAATTTTAGATAAAAAATTTATAACTTCAAGATGTTTGTTTTTTATTTTGATAACAAGGTCTCCACATGCAAAAGCTTCCTGTATAATTGAAATAATACTATAATATTATTACGTGATGATTTCTGTATTGGCCTAGTTATTGGTCCAAGGCTTGCTGTATTGGCCTGAGGCGCAGCTGAAGGACAATACAGCTTGCCATGGACCAATAACAAGGCCAATACTGAAATCATCACGTAATGATATCTTTAGTAATTAACTAATCCAAATCAATCAGGTTGGAATCAGGCCAATACCGATATTGCACAAGCTAATTCCATATTGGACTGGCTCAGCAAAATATATAATATCGGCAGTTTAAATGCTATCTAAGTAAATATTATAGTAGTTGATTAATAAAGCATAGTATTTTGTTAAGCAGTTACATTTTATATGATACATGTAACACTAACCTTTTTAGAATATAAACAATGTAAAATATAAGGTACCCGACATATTTGTTATGAATAATTTGGTTCATCTTCTTTTATGACTTGCTGCAACAAATATTATATGTTGATGCCAATAGACATATTATGTATATTACGGTACATTAATACAAGTTGAACAGACAAGGCTTCACCACATTTTAAACTTTAATGTTTACCAAAGACCTTTAACAAGTACATAATTGTTGTATTGTTATAACTAGAGGCTCCCAGGAGCCTGTATCGCTCACCTGAACCTGAAACCAAACAACCCTTTTCTATCCACCTTTTCTTTGCTATAAGGAATTGCCCAACACTTCTGCAAAAGTCATTAATGTTGACCTTTTAAGGGAAATAATTCCTATAAGGAGGAGCTTTTGATGCTTAGAGGGAGAAGGGAGGTTCACTTCAAATTTGCTGTACCTGTTATACTTTTTTAACTATCAGTCGAAAACTCTCGTGACTCCCCCCCCCCCCCCCATTTAAGCTAACGTAGCTATATAGGTAGTCAGGTGTCCTGATTTGCACAATTTTGGTAGAGGACGTCCTAAAGATGATGTGTGCAATGTTTCAAAGCAGTCCTTTAATGGGTTAAAGAGGAGAAGATTTTTTAAAATCAATTAAAATTGATTAAAAAAATGTTCAAGGAGAATAATTCCTAAACAGTTCATCAGACAATCTTGACCCTAAGTCATTTTTGTAGCCCTCATAGAGCAGAACAATTAAGCAATACTAACTTTTTCTCTAGTTCAAATAATTTTCAAGATTTTAAGGCAAAAATGTCAAAAATAATCAATTTTGACAATTAAAGGGCAATAACTCCTATAAAGAGTCCTCATACAACTTCAACCCATGGAGTGTTTCGTAGAGCTTTTGATGCCGATGAAGGCATGTCTCTTCGGTTTTCCTGTATCTGTTATACTTTTTGAACTATAAGCCAAAAACTGTATTTTACCCCCCCCCCCCTCCATTCTATTTTTAGCCATGGCGGCCATGTTGGTTAATCTGCAGCCATGATTGGTGCAAACTTGGTTAAGGACATTTGACGGATGATGTGTACAAAGTTTCAAAGCAGTACTTTCAGTGGTTTCAGAGGAGAAGATTTTAAAAAATCAATTAAAACTGATTAAAATAAACAGTTCAAGGGGAATAACTCTTAAACGGTTAATCAGACAATCTTGACCCTAAAGGCAATTTTGTAGCCCTCGTAGAGCAGAACAATTAAGCAATGCTAATTTTTTCTCTAGTTTTAATAATTTTCAAGATTTTGAGGCAAAAATGGCTAAAATCAACAATTTCGACAATTAAAGGGCAATAACTCCTATAAGGAGTCATCATAAAACTTCAACCCAATGGAGTGTTTCGTAGAGCTTTTGATGCAGATGAAGGCATGTCTCTTCGGTTTTCCTGTATCTGTTACACTTTTTTAAATATAAGCCAAAAACTATTTTACCGCCCCCCCCCCCCCCCCAATCCAATTTTTAGCCATGGTGGCCAGGTTGGTTAATCTGCAGCCATGATTGGTGCAAACTTGGTTGAGGACATTTGACAGATGATGTGTACAAAGTTTCAAAGCAGTACTTTAAGTTGTTTCAGAGGAGAAGATTTTAAAAAATCAATTAAAACCGATAAAAAAAATTGAAGAATGTGTCCATGGGACACGGATGCCCCCGCTAAAGGAAGTCCCAAACAAGAGGTAGTTGTCCAACAGGTCTGAAAGTCGCTTAGGACGTACAACTTGTGATACTTAACCACCCTGCCAAATTTCAAATTGTTCTAATGTACGGTTTCTGAGTAAAGCTTGACGAAAATTTTCATACTCGTGATAACACATTTTCAAATCGACCCAGTCGAAAACAGGAAGTAGTTGTCCGACAGGTCTGAAAGTCGCTTAGGACCTACAACTTGTGATACTGAACCACCCTGCCAAATTTCAAATTGTTCTTTTCTACGGTTTCTGAGAAAAGCTTGACGGAAATTTTCATACTCATGTTAACACATTTTCATATCGGCCCAGTCGCAAACAGGAAGTAGTTGTCCGACAGGTCTGAAAGTCGCTTAGGATGTACAACTTGTGATACTGAACCACCCTGCCAAATTTCAAATTGTTCTTGTGTACGGTTTCTGAGAAAAGCTTGACGGAAATTTTCATACTCATGTTAACACATTTTCATATCGGCCCAGTCGCAAACAGGAAGTAGTTGTCCGACAGGTCTGAAAGTTGCTTAGGACGTACAACTTGTGATATTGAACCACCCTGCCAAATTTCAAATTGTTCTCATGTGCGGTTTCTGAGAAAAGCTTGACGGAAATTTTCATACTCATGTTAACACATTTTTATATTGGCCCAGTCACAAACAGGAAGTAGTTGTCAGACAGGTCTGAAAGTTGCTTAGGACGTACAACTTGTGATACTGAACCACCCTGCCAAATTTCAAATTGTTCTCACGTGCGGTTTCTGAGAAAAGCTTGACGGAAATTTTCATACTCATGTTAACACATTTTTATATCGGCCCAGTCACAAACAGGAAGTAGTTGTCCGACAGGTCTGAAAGTCGCTTAGGACGTACAACTTGTGATACTGAACTACCCTGCCAAATTTCAAATTGTTCTGATGTACGGTTTCTGAGAAATGCTTGACGGAAATTTTCATTCTCATATTAACACATTTTCATATCGGCCCAGTCCCAAACAGGAAGTAGTTGTCCGACAGGTCTGAAAGTCGCTTAGGACGTACAACTTGTGATACTGAACCACCCTGTCAAATTTCAAATTGTTCTGATGTACGGTTTCTGAGAAAAGCTTGACGGAAATTTGTACGGACGTACAGACGGACGGACGGACATGAGTAAAACTTAATGCCCCCCGACATGTCGTCGCGGGGGCATAAAAAACAGTTCAAGGGGAATAACTCTTAAACGGTTAATCAGACAATCTTGACCCTAAAGTCATTTTTGTAGCCCTCATAGAGCAGAACAATTAAGCAATGCAAACTTTTTCTCTAGTTCTAATAATTTTCAAGATTTTTAGGCAAAAACGGCAAAAATCATCAATTTTGACAATTAAAGGGCAATAACTCCTACAAGGAGTCATCATACAACTTTGACCCAATGGAGTGTTTTGTAGAGCTTTAGATGCTGAAGAAGGAAGGTCTCTTCGGTTTTCCTGTATCTGTTATACTTTTTGAACTATAAGCAAAAAACTGTATTTTGACCCCTCTGTTCTATTTTTAGCCATGGCGGCCATGTTGGTTGGTCTGAGGCCATGATTTGGGCAAACTTGGTAGAGGGCATTTTACTGATGATGTATGCAAAGTTTCAAAGCAATCCCTTCAGTGGTTTTTGAGGAGAAGATTTTTGAAGAAAAGTTAACAACGACGACGACGACGGACGCCAAGTGATGGCAATAGCTCACATGACCCTTCGGGTCAGGTGAGCTAAAAAGACAACAAACAGACTACACTAGTGTATATGTCAACATGTTTCAGCTGAAGACATTGTAAGAGAATAATGCTATTGTGGTGTTTTTGTTTTTGTCAACAGTAACAATCTTTGTCTTAAGCAGCCCTACTGTCCAGTCAAATCTCAGACAAGGTTGAGTTTTGATGCAAATATCAGGATTTCAACTAAAACTCAGCTAATAATTTTTGAGGAATTGAGGCATGGTAATATAGGGTTATTGCATAATATTGGAGAATATTATCTAGAGTAGATTTGTATACTGCATAAGCTTGCGAGTACAATATATATTCTGAAAGGGTTTATATTCCCTCAATATCCATGCAATAACCCTTTAACTGTATTGCATAACATTGATTTGGGTGAAAGTGAAACTTTGGCATTGATGATAGCATGCATTTTTGAATTCTATTTGCACTAGTGCAATATGGGAATTTATTGCTTCCTTACTTTAGTTGTTATAGGAAATATTATGTTGCTATCGATGGTAATCTATTGTACAAACTGTACATCCACTATATACAACCGATTGAATCATGGTAATTATAACAGATTACTTACACAGAGAACATTTGTACATAGTCAGTCATATTGCTCCTTAAGTCATATTTTTTAAGCTGCCCTGTGTTATTTACGGTCATAAACTCAAACTGTTTGAGGAAAATAATACAGTTTATGGTACAACTGTCTGCTTTTTCTGAAAAATAAAAAACATGCTAACTGCACTAAAAATATATTATTCTTATTGCCAAGAAAAACAATAGACCTTTTAAAAATGGATGTTTTTTTTCTTTTAGAAATTTACATTTGGGAAGGCATACAACTCCAGAAACCTCATTATTTTCATGGCTTTGTCTTTACATTAACAATACAGAAACAGGATACTATGACATAATTAAAAACTGCACATTATTATGGAAGACCAGGCAAAAATTGTTTCATAACAAACACAGGAGACATTGCTTATTACTTGCTATTTTATGTAATTAATAAATTTAAATTTCCAATTTATAAATTCACTTATAATTACATAATTAAAATGTTATATGCACAAACAATACATGTTGTATATATTACTCAATTTATATTATAATATATTATGTTTACATTATATTATACTACTGTCTCTACCTTGTATTAACCTTGGTGCCCACTGTTCTTTATAGGAGAACACCTATATAGGCTGTGCCTGCTGTATAATCCCTTTGATTATTGTATCTATTGATGCATTGTCAATAAAATAATTTGATTTGAAAAAAATATTTTAAACTAGACAAAGTCGATCTAGCGATCGCTGATACCCCCGCTTTTGTGAAAATTTCTAACGTTTTTCGTGGATTGTGACCTTGAAATTGGATGGATTTCCACCAAAATCAATAGGCTTCTTACCAACAAAATATATAAGAATATTTTACAGTTTCATTAAAATCGGACGAAAAATTTTTGAGTTATTTTCCGGAAACAACTTTTTGTAAAAATTTCTAACATTTTTCGTGGACTGTGACCTTGAAATTTGACAGATTTCCCCCAAAATCGATAGGCTTCTTACCAACCTGATATATAACAATATCCCAAAGTTTCATTCAAATCACATGCAAACTTTTTGAGTTATCATCCGGAAACAACTTTTTTGTAAAAATTTCTAACGTTTTTCGTGGACTGCGACCTTGAAATTTGACGGATTTCCCCCAAAATCAAAAGGCTTTTTACCAACCTGATATTTAACAATATCCCAAAGTTTCATTCAAATCGGATGCAAACTTTTTGAGTTATTGTCCGGAAACAACTTTTATGTTAAAATTTCTAACGTTTTTCGTGGACTGTGACCTTGAAATTTGACGGATTTCCCCCAAAATCGATAGGCTTCTTACCAACCTGATATATGACAATATACCAAAGTTTCATTCAAATCGGATGTAAACTTTTTGAGTTATTGTCCGGAAACAACTTTTTTGTTAAAATTTCTAACGTTTTTCGTGGACTGTGACCTTGAAATTTGACGGATTTCCCCCAAAATCGATAGGCTTCTTACCAACCTGATATATAACAATATCCCAAAGTTTCATTCAAATCGGATGTAAACTTTTTGAATTATCATCCGGAAACCAAATGTGGACGGACGAACGGACGGATGGACGGACGGACATGAGGACCACTATATACCCCCGACTCTGTCGAGCGGGGGTATAAAAAAGATGTAGCACCTTACCTATTTGTTTGAAGGGATCTTTACGTGTGGTATCAAGGATATTAATTCTACCATCCTCTCCTGCTGAAACAATTACATCGTCTCTAACTGCTATACAAGTACAGGGACTAGATTTACTACCATGACGGTGAAGCTTCTCCCACTGCTGTGTAGATCGCATGGCCTGATAACACAAATAAACTTTTACATCTAGATTGCTAAATACATCTATCAACATAAACCATCTGCTACAACTAGATATCAGTGAGATGGTACCCATCACTGTGGGCCCCACGGACCTTAAGGTCAAGGTCAAAGGTCATCAACCATGGTATGCAAAACATCGTCTTGATATTATCTACCCACATTCCAAATATCAAAAGCCTACCTCTAAAGATAAAATAGATACAGCCTGGTCATGAATTTGTCAATCAGAAAGCAAAAATGTGACCTCAGGTCAAAGTTCAAGGTCAAAGGTCAGCAACCATGGTATGGGACACATCGCCTTGATATTATCTACCCACATTCCAAATATCAAAAGCCTACCTCGAAAGATAAAAAAGATACAGCCTGGTCATGAATTTGTCATTCAGAAAGCAAAAGTGTGACCTAAGGTCAAAGTTCAAGGTCAAAGGTCAGCAACCATGGTATGCGACACATCGCCTTGATATTATCTACCCACATTCCAAATATCAAAAGCCTACCTCGGAAGATAAAAAAGTTACAGCCCGGACACGATTAGTTTTGGACTGACGCACAGACGGACAGACAGACTGATAACTATAGGGTGTCCGCCACAAAGTGCCGGGGCCCTAATAAAACCTATATATGTTAAACACTTATATTTTATCAGGCCATTCTATTTATAACAGTCAAGCTGGTTGGTGGGTTTATAGATCAAACTTTAAAAGTGAAAAAAATAAGGATGATTTAGGTCAACTTTAGTTCCTAATTGCCCAGTGGGTTCCACAGCACAGGACTCATGCTAGGTCAAAATTATAGGGAGAATTTACTTCTCTTTTTGGGGCTGACAGGGAGAAGTGAGGATAGAACAGGGAGAAGTAGGTGGACAACAGAGAGAAATTAAATATTTGTCGCGAAAGCGTCCTGTTTTGTTTGCTTTTTAATAAGTGTGGCTTTTGCATTGTTATTGTTTTATTTTTTAGCAGTTTAATTATGGAGGATAATGTATAAAAGACAGTAAAGAGTTTGATTACCTATTTGATATACTTATATATACTTATATCAAACATATCATAAATATCGTATAAATACATGTATAAACATACTAGTAATAAAAAAAGAATCAACTGCCACAAAACTATTCATTAAAATAAATGTTTCATTGTCATTAGTACACACATTGATTGAATCATATATTAAGTACTATTAAAACTAGAAGTAGAAAATTACATCATTGTGACACATAATATATTATGTAGTTACTGTAAAATTCACCATCAAAAGTATTTAAACATACTTAACTTAAATTTGTTTAAAGTAACTGCCAAAATACTATTTTTTATTATGTTTCTATCATTGCAATACTCATTTCAACACTATCAGCATCGCATTTGCAAACTCCGGCACCTACATGTAATTCATATCCGCTCAGGAAATTTTCATATATTTTTTTGCTCTGAACTGGTTTCCAGAAGTATAAAAAATACAAAGATTTCTTACCAAAATAGAAAAAAAATTGGAAAGGCGACATAAGTCTATTATACAAAATGAAAGGGCTTTGCTTTTGAAGATGATCGAGAGCAAAGTGGGACCACGATAAGGCGACTTCTTCACCCGAGTTGACTTCAACGCAAGCACTGACAGCAGAGAATTTTATTTAATTTGCAAACAGTAAACATACAAAAAATCATCCAGATTTTTATGTTCTGTTAGTTAAAAAAATAAAGATTCGTCTGATCACTAAAACCACACCAATGACCCCAGGAAACACATATACAATCACTTTTTAATAGCAAAATATATATTTACTATACTTTACAGAAATTCCTTACCTGTGAGTTTGAGAAGTATTTATATAACGTAACTGTTCCTGACGAGGATGAAGAAACAATTCTGTCATCAGATAAATACTAAAAAAATACATCAATAAAATATTCCTTAATTATACAAGTACATGTAGTTTATTATAAATCCTAAATATTTCTTGCATTGGATTCATTCAGTTTTATGTAAATCTGTTTTTGTCACAAATTTTAAACTGGATATATTGGACTTACTGAATTTTGACATAGGTCCAGCAACCAGACATGATTAGCAGGAAACACTGAATTTTTGCTGCACCTATATTTTAAATGTAAAATTAATTCAAAAGTAATTTCCTTAGTGTTTATAAGTGGTAGAAAACTAACAATTTAAAATGGGTTTAAAGTTGAGTGTGAGCTTTACCAGCTGGGCTCCTTTAAAATGGTTAAAAAAACAACCACATTTTTTGTTACATGTACCAGAACTGGAAATTAATATCAACATTCAAATAGTGTGTTTCAGGACTTGTTTCAGTATCTTTAATATAACTGGAGTTTCTGACCTTTAATTTTTGCTTCCTATAGTTGACAGGTCCAATGAATTTCAAAAACTCTGACACCTAACTAAGAATTGCGACTTGATTTAAAAAAACTTTAAATACACAACTTTTCAATGTTAAAAAATATCAGACTCAAAGTACAAATTGTAGTCATTTGTGATTTATACGATTTAATTTGTACATTTTTATACTTTCTGTTTCACTTTTAATTGTTAACTTTTTTGTAACATTGTTTTGTATTTGCTTAATGCATGAGGGCCTCAACGGTGATCAGTTGCAATACTGCTATTAAAGTCATTATTATTTTAAAAGGCTCCGTCATATATCAAGCATGTTTTCTTATTTCATTACACATTTCCAGATTTCATACAATTTATATAAAAATATTATTTAATATTCTACAAAAGCCAAGGATATTACATTGTTTCTTTAATCTGAGGAACATTTAAAATTTAAAACGTGTACATGTGCATTTGTGTATGTGCAGTTACCTCTAAACCTGTAACATCTCCTGTATGTTGGGCCTCACAAATAAAAACAGGATCATTTTCAACATCTCCTTCTGTTCCTCTGCCATCTGCCCCATTTTCATATTTTTTCTCTCTATTTACTTTCCACACACAAATCTTGTTTATCTGTATATGCAAAAGTTTAAAGATTCAATAAGTTTTTCACTTCTAAGATTTGCATAAATTTGTGTAAACTGTGTTATCATCAAACATGTTTTTCATTCATTAGGAATCAGTCCACTGGGTAACAGTTTGCTGACAAGAATTAAATGCTGACCCGAGACCAGCATATAGGGTTCACCACAGGTTGTTTTTGTGTAGCCACCCTTACATTTTTCCCACCTTTTTTATTATTTGCTAGCCCCACTTTAAAACCCATTTCCACCACACCTCAGTAAACACACATCTATTTTAATAAGTGTCAAAATTAAACATCTTTGAACTTACAAAAAAATGCATTATATCGGTTTCTATCATAATTATTTTACTTTACAATAAATAAATTTTTTGAGAATACTGACTTTTGGTTTGCTGGAAAATATTTTCTATAGAGGATGGAAACAAATTTGATCGTCATGGAGACGCGCGCCATTTGACGTCATATATTACTCCACGGGAAACTATCAGTTTTTGTATTGATCTCTTTTTTCAAAAATTTCCAGTTACAAAAATAAAATAGTTTATTTATAAGTATTAACAACAAACAATATTTTCTCAATCGAAAGATAACAAAATTTCCGCTGTGCACATTTAATTGTGCAAAACAGAAATTTTGTTATCCCTCGATGGAGAAAATATTTTTTTAGTTAATCCTTAAATGAATTAATTACTTACAAGTAATTTTATCACTTGTAATAATATTGGAAGTAAAATTGGGACAGCTGTTGTGCGATCACAGTCACCAAATGCACTGTCAAAATGTTCATCTATGCCATTTTATTGATTTTATAATGTTCTAAATGCTTACAACAAATGACATGTAATTCAATGTGAAATAAATTGATGATAGAAATGATACAACACCAATATAATGCAGGCAAGACATTTTTCTGTCTCCACACTAGTTATGATATTGTCAGACCTTGCAATGTGTCTATATGGTAACCAGTCATTTCGTACCATAACCAAATCGTACCATAATTAAAACCATTTCGTACCATAGCCACATCGTACCATATGGGGGAAGTGTATTAAGACAATTTCGTACCATATGAGACAATGTAATGATACTTTTGTACCCTATTTGGGAAGTGTATTAGTGAAAACCTGTATGCAATGTCAGCATAATATTGCTCTTTTGACCAAAATGGTAAATAAAAACAGGGACTATTTATACTAACTAGAGGCTCCCAGGAGCCTGTATCGCTCACCTGAACCTGAAACCAAACAACCCTTTTTTATATAGAATTTCGTTCCTATAAGGAACACTTCTGAAAAAGTCATTAATTTTGACCTTTTAAGGGAAATTACTCCTATAAGGAGGAGCTTTTGATGCTTAGGAGGGAGGTTCACTTGAAATTTGCTGTACCTGTTATACTTTTTGAACTATCAGCCAAAAACTCCCTTGACCCCCCCCCCCCTTTATATTTTAAGCCAACGTAGCTATGTAGGTAGTCAGCTGTAATGATTTGCACAATTTTGGTAGAGGACATCCTAAAGATGATGTGTGCAATGTTTCAAAGCAGTCCTTTCATTGGTCAGAGGAAAAGATTTTTTAAAATCAATTTAAATTCTTTAAAATTTAAAGTCATTTTTGTAGCCCTCATAGAGCAGAACAATTAAACAATGCTAACTTTTTCTCCAGTTCTAAAAAGTTTCAAGATTTTGTGGCAAAAATAGCAAAAATAATCAATTTCGGCAATTAAAGGGCAATAACTCCTTCAAGATTTTGTGGCAAAAATAATCAATTTCTGCAATTAAAGGGCAATAACTCCTACAAGGAGTCATCATATAACTTCGACACAATGGAGTGTTTTGTAGAGCTTTCGATGCTGATGAAGGAAAGTCTCTTCAGTTTTCCTGTATCTGTCATACTTTTCGAACTATAAGCCAAAAACTGTATTTTGACCCCCCCCCCCCCCCCCCCCCCGCTTCTATTTTTAGCCATGGCAGCCATGTTGGTTAATCTGTGGCCATGGTTTGTGCAAACTTGGTTGAAGACATTTGACGGATAATGTGTACAAAGTTTCAAAGCAGTACTTTCAGTGGTTTCAGAGGAGAAGATTTTTAAAAATCAATTAAAACCGATTAAAAAAAACAGTTCAAGTGGAATAACTCTTAAACATTTTATCAGACAATCTTGACCCTAAGACATTTTTGTAGCTCTCATAAAGCAGAACAATTAAACAATGCTAACTTTTTGTCTAGTTCTAATAATTTTCAAGATTTTGAGGCAAAAATGGCAAAAATCATCAATTTCGACAATTAAAGGGCAATAACTCCTACAAGGAGTCGTCATACGACTTTGACCCAATGGAGTGTTTTGTAGAGCTTTTGATGCTGAAGAAGGAAAGTCTCTTCGGTTTTCCTGTATCTGTAATACTTTTTGAACTATAAGCCAAAAACTGTATTTTGACCCCCCCCCCCCCCCGTTCTATTTTTAGCCATGTCAGTCATGTTGGTTAATCTGCGGCCATGGTTTGTGCAAACTTGGTTGAAGACATTTGACGGATAATGTGTACAAAGTTTCAAAGCAGTACTTTCAGTGGTTTCTTCAGAGAAGATTTTTAAAAATCAATTAAAACCGATTAAAAAAAACAGTTCAAGTAATAATAATAATAATAATAAAGTCTTTATTTAAAGAGGGTTACACAGTTAGTGTTATAACTAATCTTCCCTGAGGCCCTCATGCATAAAACAAGTACAAAGCAATCTTATTTAAAAGTTTACAATTCAAAATGAAAAAGTGTATGTATACAGTACAATAAAAATCAAATAAATCACACATCACTATAAATTCTACTTTGAGTCAGATATTTTTTGACACCATACTTAAAAAGTTGTGTATTTTCAGTGCTTTTTAAATCATGTGGCAATTCATTCCATAACGTTGGTCCTGAAAACACAAATGACTGTTTGTAAAATTCAGCTTTAGCCTTTGGAATAAAAAGATTACCAGCTAAAACGTTTCTCGATGCATATGGGTTATGTTTAGAGAGGTAGCTGAATTTTTGTGTTAAGTATTCTGGAGCCTCCCCTTTTAAAGCCTTATGAAGGAGTAAATATTTGTGATACTTGATTCTTAGGTGGACTAGCATTATACCCAGCTCTTTAAAAAGAGGATTAGATGGGGACAGTGGGTCAGCATTTAGTATTAACCTTGCTGCTCTTTTTTGTAATTTTATTATTCTATTTAAACCATCTTTATTACAACCTCCCCACACAACACAGCAGTAATCAATAAGTGGCAAAATATATCCATTGTAAAAAGTTTTTCTTGCTTCAATATTAAGGAAAGATTTGATCTTTGATAACAAAAAGATTCTAGATGAGATGCTATTACAAATCACATCAATCTGCTCTTTCCAGTTAAGATTTTCATCTATCTTAATTCCTAATACTTTTTCACAGGAGGAGTTCATAAGGTGTTCTGAAAACAATTCCAATTTAGGCTGAATAACTTGAGCAGTTAGTTTCTGTTTTGTTCCAATAACCATACATTTAGATTTGTTGGGATTAATAAACATATTATTTTCTTTACACCAATTTTCAACAAAATTTAATTCTTTTTGCATTTCATTTTGCAAAAGCTGGGTACATTTTCCAGATAAATGTAATGTGGTATCATCTGCATATAGATCAGTCATACATTTATCAAGATACAAGGGTAAATCATTTATAAATAAAACAAACAGTAAGGGGCCTAGTATTGATCCTTGGGGAACTCCAGATTTCACTTCTTGTTTTCCTGAGAAAACATTACACAGTTTAACTTGTTGAGTCCTTTCTGATAAGTAGGATTTGAGAAAATTCACAGAGTTATCAGAAAATCTATACATACCAAGTTTTTTACAAAGAATATCATGATCTACAACATCAAAAGCTTTCTTAAAATCAACTAACACAGCAAGGTTTACATTACCCTCATTCATTTCATGTAGCCATCTATCTATAATGTTAATAAGGGCTGTCTGGCATGAATGATTTGGTCTAAATCCTGATTGTGCTGGATGTAACAGTTTAAACTTTGATAAAAATAAGGCTATGTGGTTAGCAACATGTCTCTCTAATATTTTTGAGAGTGTTGGAAGTACTGATATGGGTCTATAATTATTAGCAGATAGGCGGTCTCCAGCTTTAAATACTGGAGTAACTTTTGCATTTTTGAATAATTTGGGATAATAACTGGTATCAATTATTCTATTTAAAATATAGGTCAGTGTGGAAGCAAGAAATGGGGCACATAGTCGTAATATTTTTGGACCAATATTATCACTTCCTGTTGATTTAGTTACATTCAATTTCATTAATGCATCAAATATTTCATTTATTTTCACTGGAGGGATTGAAAATTTTTCTTCAGATTTTTGCATTTGTTTTTCTACAAAATTAGATAGCTTTTCCAGATTCAATGGCGTCTGTGTAAGACCATCTCTTAATTTGTCAACACAAGAGGTAAAATGTTCATTGAAAGCATCAGCTAGCTCTTTTTTGTCATTAACTATGGCATCATTTACCTTAATTTCATGTGGAGTACTAAAAGTTTGTGGGTTAAGACTGTTAATACATTTCCATAGATTTTTTGAATTTTTAGGATCCTTTGTCATTTCAGTAAAATATTGTTTTTTTGAATTTTCAATAATATATTTAGTTTTATTTCTCCAATATCTATATTCATCCCACATACCATATGCTTTATATTTATCTCTTAAAATTCTGGCCTGATTTATTTCCTCACTGTACCATTCAGGCTGCTTATCTCTTTTAATTCTTTTGGTAATTAGTGGGGCATGTTTATCTAGTAAGGAATTTAAAATATTATAAAATAACTCTAGACAGATTGATGGATCACTTTCATACTCTATTTCATTAAAAGGTGCCTTTTCAATATCTGACAAAAAGAGGTTGACAAAAAGAGGTTCTCTTTAAAGTTTTTAAAGTTTCTATATTCAATAGTATTATGAGCTTTCTTTTTATGAATTCCTCTTTCCTTTCTTGTTAAACAGACAGGATAGTGGTCACTGATGGCAATTTTACTTACATGTGATTCATGAACCATTTCCATATTGTTAACATAAATATGGTCTATTAAAGTCTTTGTTTCATTAATGACCCTCGTTGGTTCTTTTATTATCTGATGAAAATGATAAGTATTTATAAGGTCAACCCATCTTTGTGGTAGTTTATCAGGCATCATGTAATTTAAATTTAGATCACCCATCACTATAATGTCATCATTCATATTGATGGCCATTTCTAGTTCCCTTTCAAAATTTGCAAACCAACATATCTGTGATTGTGGTGGTCTATAAACAAAACATATTAAGAATGGTCTTTTATATATTGGTTTCACTTCAAGCCATAAAGTTTCAATATTACCTATTTCTAATATTTGTAGTCTGGAGAAGTGGATTAGTTCATTTATAAAGAGAATTAGACCCCCACCATGGGAAATTCTGTCTTTTCTTTCAATGATGTATCCAGGTATATGTAGAAGATTATTATTTATATTGTCAGACAAAAAAGTTTCACAAAAGCCTAATATATCTGGTTTAAACTTTGATAATAAAATGCTTTGCCTTACTTCATCTATTTTGTTCTCTATTCTGTTAATATTATGAGAGCATATAGTGATACCCTTATTATCTTCAAAACCATAAGGATTTAATTTATGTGACTCAAACATCACACCATTAAAGTTATCATAGCCATATGGTTTTTTACAAGTTCTACGAATACAATACAAACAGGATATGAACATAATTGTAAAAGCTAAAAATGCACAAGAAATCATATCAATTGACAAATTGGCCTCAGGGTGCACAAACAATAAATTATCATCAACAGAATTTTTCTCAGGAGATATACATAATACATTAATCTCATCACACATTTTACCCTCATTCAATAAGTCACTACTGATTAATTCATTATCTTTGGTAGGTCTCAAATAGCATGTTTGGATTGTAGGAACTGTACAGTCACTCAAATGTGTGTGCAAGTTTGTCTCGGATCTGTACATATCCCTTGGTGACACCTTTACTGTATTATAGACTGTGGAGTTTTCTAATAATTGGTTACATGTACATATCAAATATTGGCATTCTGAACAAATATCTTTGAGAATTTCATATCTATTACAGCAATTAATTTGATTAAATGACATCTTGGATTTTTGACATATTTTGGCTATCTCTTCTTGGCCATTTACCTACTTTGAATAATTTTCACAGAACTTTCCCTTGTGTCCATAATTACCACAAGTGTAACATTGTACTTTTTGACCATGTTTGCAAGTTCTCATGTTGTGGTCAGGTTCCCCACAATACATACAAGATGGACCACCACTTTTCCTGTGTTTTAAGATATTTACAAACTGGTCAATGTTGTGTAAAAAGACAGATGTACCCTTTCTAGAGAGATGTATACCGTCACTGAGGTAAAGATAACAAGTGGAATAACTTTTAACAAGTGGAATAACTCTTAAACGGTTTATCAGACAATCTTGACCCTAAAGACATTTTTGTAGCTCTCATAGAGCAGAACAATTAAACAATGCTAACTTTTTCTCTAGTTCTAATAATTTTCAAGATTTTGAGGCAAGATCATCAATTTCGACAATTAAAGGGCAATAACTCCTACAAGGAGTCGTCATACGACTTTGACCCAATGGAGTGTTTTGTAGAGCTTTTGATGCTGAAGAAGGAAGGTCTCTTCGGTTTTCCTGTATCTGTAATACTTTTTGAACTATAAGCCAAAAACTGTATTTTGACCCCCCTGTTCTATTTTTAGCCAGGGCGACCATGTTTTTTTACGAATCAAAAATCCAAACGATAGTTTGGTAAAGGACATGCTAAGCAACAACCATACCAAGTTTGGTTGCATTCTGTCAAGTGGTTTCAGAGAAGAAGATTTTTGAAAAGTTCAACGGACAGATGACAGACGACGGACGCCAAGTGACGGCAATAGCTCACCTGACCCTTCGGGTCAGGTCAGCTAAAAAGTTTATTATAGACTGTCCCTGAAAAAAATAAAAACTATTTTTATTTTTACTTTATTAACATCATCATTTCGCCATAACATAATATATCAACGTAATGAAACGGATAAAAATATACGTGAAGGTTAGAAACTATTTTAACATTAGATACTATTTTCAATATTATTATTATAAAATCACAATCGATTGACTTGAGGATTATGAATCCGGTACAAACACTTGTCTGGCACAAAGACGCAACAGTCTACTTATGGATATTTCGTCATTTGCATACTTGGTCCAGTTGTCAAATAACACTTTCTGTGGTTTTGCAGCGTTTTCAGTTTACCTTCTGACACAAAGTCAAGAATTCAGCGGCAAAAGGGATGCTTCCCCTTGAACCAGTGGCGCTAGCATGTATTGACCTTTGTTGCCTGAATCTGCTTTTTCTAAATTCTATTGATTAATTAGGTGCATTGTTTCGTTAAAAAAAACACACTCAAAATGGTTTCATTACATACAAATGTAGTTTGGGTTCCCCTTTTACCTAAGCAGATGGTGAGTAAAAGGGTGAAAGTCATTATTAATGAATAATGAAGACCTTTTTATTTACACAACAATTATTTCATTTCTATTCAATATACTTAAAATTTGCCATAATGGTTACTTTAAACGAACTTTTTTACATGTAAAGAATAATATCTTGTCAATTTTTTTAAAAATATATATATTTTACATAAATAACCTTTTTTAATTAGTAATATTGAATATATCTTCTTTAGATTAATTTAAAGATTTTTAACGAATTTTTACTCATTGTAGTTGTAAAACGTATTCATTTAGATTTATACATTAAAGTATTTCAATTTTATGCTTGGTACAAAATTGTTTACATATGGTACGAATAAAATTACATATGGTATGAAATGGCAATAAGTTATGGTACGATATGGCATTTCGATGGTACGAAATGGTAATTTTGGGTACTACTATACTCCGAGAATCCTCTGCCCTCCAACCCTTTTTTTTTTTTTTTTTTTTGCGTGGGACGTCAGAGAGCTCTACATAAGCAAAACAGCGGATTTTGCGACACCGATCTGGGTCGGCACATTTCATCGTGTCAGATTTAATAAAACATTTTCATCCAGTTAATCTATACATAATTCGCTTCTTTAGATATTTTTCTCTAGGAATATAATCATCTTACCTTCAATCAAGCTGATTTAAGTCCATTTCTAAGCTCATTTCCATCGATACCCTTACATTCCTACATTTCACTTTCATTTTGAACAGTCACGTGACAACAATGTGACTTAAATCAGTGCTTAAATTAGCTTGATTGAATGTATGGTGATTATATTCATAGAGAAAAATATGTAAAGAAGCGATTTATATATATTTTACCTGGACGAAAATATTTGTTAACATCTGGACACGATGAAATGTGCCGACTCAGACCCGTGTTGCAAAATCCGCTGTTTTGCTTATGGAGAGCTCTCTGACGTCCCACGAAAAAAAAAAAAAGCGTTGGACGGCAGAGGATTCTCGGACTAATTATACTACTACTACTAGTATTGATGTTTATGAATGGACGTTTTCAGTTCCGCACGGACACACTATTTTAACATCACACGACCCAGTAGTTATGGTCACTTACATACTTGTCACGAAAATTTTGTCAAAAGACCACCCCTGTCAAGCCTTGACTGTAAATTATAAAAGAGAAGATGCCCCAATATTATTATTATGTAAAAGAAAAACAAAAAATATAGCTGTGCTGTTTCTTGCAATGTATTGTGACCTCGTCATCCCAACTGCCTGTAGCAAAACTATCTGAACCCTCCAATGCGTGCGTTGCAGAGTGTTTCCATCTGATTTTGGAGATTTTGTGGGAAACAAAAGTTGCTCGTATGTCAGCCATTTTTTAATTTTGCACATGGCGGGAATATCCGCATGATCTTCCCCGATCTTCATTCTAAATTTAGAAAATTGTTTACATGTGACAGAAATGCTTGAAAAAGTGAAAGTGAAAAATGCAAGTGACTTTACCATTCATCATTTTACTTTTTAATTGGTACGGGCTTTAAGAAAGCACCTTCAAATCTTCTCAACAATGCCCTCATAGAATATAAGAGGATTAAAGACCACTGTACGGTATCGTAACGACTCGCCCAACTCTCGATTCGCCCCATCACTCAATAAAGATTCGCCCCACATCATGGCACATATGTAAAATATATAAATTTATAAACTTGCATATATTATTGATTAAAGAATATCCGAAGTAGTTAAGATAATTATTTGTCTTAAAATTTAATGTTTGCCTGTTTACAATCTTGATTAACTTGAGAGAAGTAACAGTTTGAAATAATTTAAAATTAATTATTTGTCTTTACAACAAAACAGTAATAAAATATTATATATTAAAATAAAATATTATCCCCTCAAAGTTAATCATGATTGTAAAGAAGCAAACATTCAATTAAAGAAATATTTAATTCACTACATCTGTTAACTTTTATATCATTGTAAGCAATAATTAATTAAAGAAATAAACACGACTTCACTTTAATCTCAAGTGATTTACCGCCGCCAATTAAAACACCTAGCAATAAAATATATGAATTTTAATTGATTTTTTAAAATCTTCTCCTCTGAAACCACTGAAAGTACTGCTTTGAAACTGTGTCCACATAATCTGTCAAATGTCCTCAACCCATACATGTGATATTTCTCTCAGCCCAATGTGTGAGACTGGACTAAATTTTGTGTGAGATTTGATGATTTTGTGTGAGATTTTTAGTCGACCCTGATTTTGCGTTATTATTAGCGTTTTCATTCTTTGATTTTGTTTGTTGTTATATAAAAATTATAGCCAGCATTATGTACATGAATGTTCCCATTTAGGTGACCTTACAAATCTATCATGAGTTAATAGTAGAAATTGTTGTACAAAATAAACTTTAAAAATATTATTTTCTTTGAACTAATTCTTAATTAATAAATGAACAAATATTATTTTTGTCTTTAAACTAATTCTTAATTAATTAACTTGTATTTACCCCTAAAAACATTGTCACTTTATTTCCAATTAATTTTGGGGACCTTCAGAATTGCGCGAGTGTTTGTCTCACGCTGTGAGATATCACATGTATGCCTCAACCAAGTGTTTGCACCAACCATGGCCGCAGATTAACAAACATGGCCGCCATGGCTAAAAATATAACGGGGGGGGGGGGGGGGGGGGGGGGGGAGGGTCAAAATACAGTTTTTGGCTTATAGTTCAAAAAGTATAACAGAGACAGGAAAACCAAAGAGACATGATTGTCTGATGAACTGTTTAGGAATTATTCTCCTTGAACATTTTTTTAATTTAATTGATTTTTAAAAATCTTCTCCTCTTTAACCAATAAAAGGACTGCTTTGAAACATTGCACACATAATCTTTAGGATGTCCTCTTCCAAAATTGTGCAAATCATGAAAGCTGACTACCTACATAGCTACTTTGGCTTAAAATAGAAAAAAGGGGGGGGGGGTCAAGAGAGTTTTCGGCTGATAGTTAAAAAAGTATAACAGGTTCAGCAAATTTTAAGTGAACCTCCCTTCTCCATCTAAGTATCAAAAGCTCCTCCTTATAGTAGTTAATTCCCTTAAAAGGTCAAAATTAATGACTTTGCAGAAGTGTTGGGTAATTCCTTATAGGAAAGAAAAGCTGGATAAAAAAGGGTTGTTTGGTTTCAGGTTCAGGTGAGCGATACATGCTTCTGGGAGCCTCTAGTTAATTACTTCTCTTCATTTCTCTTCAACTTCTCTGTACTTCTCTTGGTTTAGTATCACCGCTATCAAGTACAATTAATATATGAAAGAGATACCAGACCCACGCAAAAAAAAGCATTGGACGGCAGATGATTCTCGGACTAATACACAATCAGAGACGTGTACTAGTATAATATGTAGTGTTTATGTCTCTGCAACTACTCAGACTTCACTAATCAGTATACATTTTTGCCTTTACAGATTACATGCAGGCTTTAGCATATGGAAGAGTTTAAAATATGGCATTCGTCTGCTGAGATTTGTAAGTTTAAAGTTTATTTGACAAAAACTGTATATAACTATTGTGACACAACATGCCTATACATGTACATGTAGGTATCTACCAATACATACTACTACACATATATAAAACATGTATTACATGATTTCACAATTTTTTGAAATTAAAGAGTTGAAGATCACAGAAAAACTTAATCACCTTGAACAAGATTTTAGGAAGGTCAGATCGACTGCTTGTTCTGGTTAAATCTGTTTATACCAGTTTTCAAATGTTGTGTAATTGATTGTTTATTTTAATGTGGGTTTTATGCCACTTCTAGCCATTTGTATACACCCATCGAAGATGGGTCGTAATATGGGAACCCCGGCGGCCTCCACAGCAATGTCTGTTCTATAACTCTGAAGTTGTCGGATCTTCATGAAACTTGGGGAAAATGCTTATGTGTATATATCTCTGCCAAGTTCGATAATCAGCCACTTTAGAGTTATGGTTCTTTATTTATACCTAAAAATGACAAATTCACCATGTCCATTCTCTAACTCAAACAGTTGTTGTCCGATATTCATGAAACTTGTGGAAAATGTTTATGGGCATATTATCTTGACCAATATTGGTAACCAGCCAAATTACTTCAGTCACTTAAGAGTTAATGGCCCTTTATTTACACAAACAATGGCAAATTTTCGACAGGCGTATTTTGTGCCACTTTGGCACTTGTTCAGTTTTTTCTGAGTAGTAAGCTTGAGTACCACTACCAGGTGAGACCTTGGGAGAAATCTGGCGATTCTTGTCATATAAGGTTGAAGTCTAGTACACCTTGCTTGGGGTCAAACTCTCCTCTCCAGTGTTCACATGTTGTGTTGTAGCAACCTTTTTTTTTACACAAGTACACTGCAATTAACTGTTTCAGATACCATTTTAAACCTAAATATATGTAGGTATTTTACTTGTGTCTTGTAACTTTCCCATAAATTGTATATGTATAATTTATAGGGACTGACAAGGAAGACTCATGACAATACAGCTGACATAGTTGGCATGAGTTATTGCCATGGAAGCTTTGACAACAAATATTAGACATGTTGGATTGGAATGAGTACATTTAACACTTTTATGTATATCCTGATTACAACTTGTCCATGGTTGAACACACAGTAACACAGTACTGTAGCCTGCAAGAACATCAGACTATTCATTACTTTAGACACTGATACAAAGTTCACATAAACATATGTCCAATAGCTAGAATAACAACACAATTTGGTGAATAAACAATGATAAGAGTTTCATGCTGTTTTTAAAACAGATTTTTCTTGTTCACAGATAAAACTTTAATGGAAGACGACATAAGGATGATACAATCTGACGAACATGAACCTCTTATAGAAAGTCAAGGTAGGTACATAAAGTACTGGAGTGGATTTACAAAAAAGTCGTAAGTGTTGGATGAAGAAAGAGAAATGCATTGTGACATTATCACTTACGATGTATTTTACATTTACTTTTTGTGAAACCCACTACTGGTTGACAAGAAGAAGAGAAGCCGATGGAAGTTGAGGTTAAAAAGATACCTTTCCTACTCTATCTTTGCTTGCTGTTGATTTTGACAGATTTTTTCAGTAAATAAAACAAAATATTAGTACATTGTAGTAAAAAGTGCCATTTTTTTACTTTAAACTATTTATACTAGTATATCACTCAATTTTTAAATAATTTGAATTGTTCATCAAAAGGTTTTAGTTAGTTATGTCAACATATTTCCTTCCTATTCATTTTACCTGATGGGGCCGCACCATTGTAATATCTACCTGAATAAGCCATTTTTTGATATTCACACTTGTTTTGAGTTGCAGTGCTATAACATTTATATATTGAAGGCATAGTAAAAGGAATATATCAGAAGCCTTAATTAAACTATGGCCAGTGTCATTTCCAAACCTGTTGCCACTACTCACTACAATGAACATCTCATACTGTGAAAGAATTAAAAGGGAGATAATTATACCCCGCTGCGAAGAAGAGGAGTATATAGTTTTACCCTTGTCCGTTTGTTGGTCTGTCTGTTCTCCATAACAATAATTTCCTTTGCAGTTTTCTAAGCAACTGTAGCATGTAGAAGCCTGAAATTTTGCATATTGCTTTATCCTATAGTACTAGTGAGCATTAGCTCACAGATACACTTGTTCTTTCTGAATCAACCATGAAAAAGCATGGGAATTTATTAACCATTTGTATAGAACCTGCAGGAAATCTGGTTTAGTTCCTGTCGTTAAGTATAGTCTCCCATTGCTAAGATCAAGCCAATACTGCTCAAAAATTTTCTATGCAAATTATCCATTGAAAAACGTTGATTTAGATGTGTTATGTACTAGAAATCTATTTATGCTGGTGATTAAGAAATTAATATTACAATTTATTATTTTTGTCTCGCCTGCGACGGAAGTCGCTGGAGGCGAGACATATGTATGGGAATCCGGCGGCGGCGGCGTAAACACTTGACATCTTGCTTCATATATTTGTAAGCCCAAGCCCTAGGTCCATCAAATTTGGTCCATAGGAAGCTTATGATGAGTACTTGCCAGTCAGTCACCTGTCACCTGACCTTGACCTCAATTTCACGGTCCAGCGACTACGTTAAAGTTTTTGGGTTACGACAGTTCCTCTGTAACTACGCATGGTAGGATGACAATATTTGGTGTATAGGTTGCTGATGACTAGTAAATGACTGTCTGGTAGGTGTCACCTGACCTTGACCTCAATTTCACGGTCCAGCGACTATGTTAAAGTTTTTGGGTTACGACAGTTCCTCTGTAACTACGCATGGTAGGATGACAATATTTGGTGTATAGGTTGCTGATGACTAGTACATGACTGTCTGGTAGGTGTCACCTGACCTTGACCTCAATTTCACAGTCCAGCGACTACGTTAAAGTTTTTGGGTTACGACAGTTCCTCTGTAACCACGCATGGTAGGATGACAATATTTGGTATATAGGTTGCTGATGACTAGTACATGACTGTCTGGTAGGCGTCACCTGACCTTGACCTCAATTTCACGGTCCAGTGACTACGATAAAGTTTTTGGGTTACGGCAGTTACTCTGTTACCACGCATGGTAGGATGACAATATTTGGTATATAGGTTGCTGATGACTAGTACATGACTGTCTGGTAGGTTCCACCTGACCTTGACCTCAATTTCGCGGTCCAGCGACTACATTAAAGTTTTCGGGTTACGACAGTTCCTCTATAACCACACATGGTAGGATGACAATATTTGGTATATAGGTTGCTGATGACTAGTACATGACTGTCTGGTAGGTGTCACCTGACCTTGACCTTAATTTCACGGTCCAGCAACTACATTAAAGTTTTTGGGTTACGGCAGTTTCGCTGTAACTATGTATGGTAGGATGACAATATTTGGTATATAGGTTGCTGATGAATAGTACATGACTGTCTGCTAGGTTCCACCTGACCTTGACCTCAATTTCACGGTCCAGCGACTACGTTAAAGTTTTTGGGTTACGGCTGTTCCCCTTTAACTATGCATGGTATGGTGACAATATTTCGTATACAGGCCGCTGCAGATATTTAATGCTATTTACGTAATGCTTATGACGAAATTTATTTTCGTTACTGATGCGGAATGCAGGCGAGACGTTTTTCTGTGTCCACACTTGTTTTGTTATAATCTACTTATGTATATTTAAGGTAGGAACTCTGACGTAAACCCTGATGCTGTTCCATATGAGGAGGCATTGAAGGAAACAGGTATTTTTATTACATGTATTAAAATCACTTTCTAAACCTATTGTCTGCATTGTATGTAGATGTGATTTAATTGTTTGTATGAATCATGCAATAGGTGATTTATGGTTAGAAAAATATGTTTAACATTGCTTTGTATTTTAATATTGTTTCAGTGGCTTAAAATCACAAGCCTAAATCTAACGTGGGTCTTGAGAGAAATAAATTTAATATAATTAATGCACTCCACTTCTTTCCAAAGCCTGTTGAAGGTCGTGTTTTTTCTCAGACTTCTCCAGCTTCCACCCCCAAATAAAACCTGGATGCCTCGGTATAGCTGAAAAAATTGCTGAAAGTGATGCTAAACATCATACAAACAAACAAACTTTCAAAAAGGAGGTTACTGAAAAAGTACTAGTACTTGTAGTTAGCATAGCCACAAATAGCCACAAAACTGATGGCCACTTAATAGAAGTAGTATTTAACGATCAATCAATCAATTACTCAGTCTATTAGCATTCCATTGTAGGATATGGTAGATTCCATATTAAAGTCTTAGCTCTGTGTGGCTGGGCAGTGTCTAGTGATGCTATTGAAGTCCTATCAGTCTCCTTCCTTTTACCAGCGGCATCATGTGACCTTAATCTTAGTTCTGCAGATAAAGGATGGCTGAATGCTATTGTATTTATTGGTAGGGATTACTATTTCTGTTAAGTGTATGAATTAATGTAAAAATTTATTGCAACAAATAAAGGAAACTTGTATATTTATTTATGAAATCAGGTAATAATATAATATAAAACCAAAAATAACTTACCTGACTGCTAAATTTGATCAAATTTACCATTACATTGAGAATATGCTGAATACACAATGGACAAAGACTTCACATAAAGAAAATTAAGATTGCATTAGAATTGCAATTGGGACCAGTCTTTTCTACTAATTGATCACTGGCTTGTCAAAACTAAATTGTGAGTTTGAGCACCAACACCTTGGCTTACAATATGGAATAGTTTCTATTTTGACAAGGAATGCCAGTTTTCCTACCGCAGGTGGGTTGTTTTCTCCGGGTACTCCGGCTTCCTCCACCAATAAAAACTGGACGCCATGATATAGCTGAAAAATGGCTGAAAGTGGCGTTAAAACAACATTCAAACAAACAATTTATTAATTGATTTGTGTCTGGTTTATCTCCCTTTATGTATGTGTTGATACATGAATTTTTACCACAACCAGGTATGTTGCTAGGAGGATACTTTTGGGGATCTCTGGCAGACCACCATGGGAGGCGGTCTATATTGATGTGGTCTCTTACGTTGAATGGACTAGGAGTATTAGTCTCCAGTGTTGTACAGTCCTTCTGGGCCTTTATGGTTTGTCGATTTGTCAGTGGTATTGGGTGAGTATAAATCAAAACACAAAATTATTTAGCACTGTTCCCAAGTAAGTGTCTATGTAACAAAGTTTTCATATTGTATGTAAGAAAGTTAACAGTTTCTTGACAGAAACAAAAGCAAAAAAATAATAGTAGGTTGATGTGCTTATAATTGGGATAAGTGATTGATTTTGCAGGGAACCAGTCTCAATATTTTTCTAAAAATTGTGTATGGACAAGTTTTGTCTCGGAAACCCTATTAATTATTAGGATTTATTTATAATATCTCCAACTTTACCGAGTTTGTCTGAATTTGACTCTTGGAGGCAAAATATTAGAACTTTCTCCTACTTAACCAAGTTTGTTTTGTTTGTATTTTACAGTGTTGGGGGCAGTATACCAGTAATATTCTCCTACTTCACTGTTTGTTTGTATTTGACAGTGTTGGGGGCAGTATACCAGTAATATTCTTCTACTTCACTGAGTTTGTTTGTATTTGACAGTGTTGGGGGCAGTATACCAGTAATATTCTTCTACTTCACTGTTTGTTTGTATTTGACAGTGTTGGGGGCAGTATACTAGTAATATTCTCCTACTTCACTGTTTGTTTGTATTTGACAGTGTTGGGGGCAGTATACCAGTAATATTCTTCTACTTCACTGTTTGTTTGTATTTGACAGTGTTGGGGGCAGTATACCAGTAATATTCTCCTACTTCACTGTTTGTTTGTATTTGACAGTGTTGGGGCAGTATACCAGTAATATTCTCCTACTTCACTGAGATTGTTTGTATTTGACAGTGTTGGGGGCAGTATACCAGTAATATTCTTCTACTTCACTGTTTGTTTGTATTTGACAGTGTTGGGGGCAGTATACCAGTAATATTCTCCTACTTCACTGTTTGTTTGTATTTGACAGTGTTGGGGGCAGTATACCAGTAATATTCTCCTACTTCACTGTTTGTTTGTATTTGACAGTGTTGGGGGTAGTATACCAGTAATATTCTCCTACTTCACTGTTTGTTTGTATTTGACAGTGTTGGGGGCAGTATACCAGTAATATTCTCCTACTTCACTGTTTGTTTGTATTTGACAGTGTTGGGGGCAGTATACCAGTAATATTCTCCTACTTCACTGTGTTTGTTTGTATTTGACACTGTTGGGGGCAGTATACCAGTAATATTCTCCTACTTCACTGAGTTTGTTTGTATTTGACAGTGTTGGGGGCAGTATACCAGTAATATTCTCCTACTTCACTGAGTTTGTTTGTATTTGACAGTGTTGGGGGCAGTATACCAGTAATATTCTCCTACTTCACTGTTTGTTTGTATTTGACAGTGTTGGGGGCAGTATACCAGTAATATTCTCCTACTTCACTGAGTTTGTTTGTATTTGACAGTGTTGGGGGCAGTATACCAGTAATATTCTCCTACTTCACTGTGTTTTGTATTCATGTAGCCATCTATCTATAATGTTAATAAGGGCTTCTCCTACTTCACTGTTTGTTTGTATTTGACAGTGTTGGGGGCAGTATACCAGTAATATTCTCCTACTTCACTGTTTGTTTGTATTTGACAGTGTTGGGGGCAGTATACCAGTAATATTCTCCTACTTCACTGAGTTTGTTTGTATTTGACAGTGTTGGGGGCAGTATACCAGTAATATTCTCCTACTTCACTGTGTTTGTTTGTATTTGACAGTGTTGGGGGCAGTATACCAGTAATATTCTCCTACTTCACTGTTTGTTTGTATTTGACAGTGTTGGGGGCAGTATACCAGTAATATTCTCCTACTTCACTGTTTGTTTGTATTTGACAGTGTTGGGGGCAGTATACCAGTAATATTCTCCTACTTCACTGTTTGTTTGTATTTGACAGTGTTGGGGGCAGTATACCAGTAATATTCTCCTACTTCACTGTTTGTTTGTATTTGACAGTGTTGGGGGCAGTATACCAGTAATATTCTCCTACTTCACTGTTTGTTTGTATTTGACACTGTTGGGGGAAGTATACCAGTAATATTCTCTTACTTCACTGAGTTTGTTTGTATTTGACAGTGTTGGGGGCAGTATACCAGTAATATTCTCCTACTTCACTGTGTTTGTTTGTATTTGACACTGTTGGGGGCAGTATACCAGTAATATTCTCCTACTTCACTGTTTGTTTGTATTTGACAGTGTTGGGGGCAGTATACCAGTAATATTCTCCTACTTCACTGTTTGTTTGTATTTGACAGTGTTGGGGGCAGTATACCAGTAATATTCTCCTACTTCACTGTTTGTTTGTATTTGACAGTGTTGGGGGCAGTATACCAGTAATATTCTCCTACTTCACTGTTTGTTTGTATTTGACAGTGTTGGGGGCAGTATACCAGTAATATTCTCCTACTTCACTGAGTTTGTTTGTATTTGACAGTGTTGGGGGCAGTATACCAGTAATATTCTCCTACTTCACTGTTTGTTTGTATTTGACAGTGTTGGGGGCAGTATACCAGTAATATTCTCCTACTTCACTGTTTGTTTGTATTTGACAGTGTTGGGGGCAGTATACCAGTAATATTCTTCTACTTCACTGTTTGTTTGTATTTGACAGTGTTGGGGGCAGTATACCAGTAATATTCTCCTACTTCACTGTGTTTGTTTGTATTTGACAGTGTTGGGGGCAGTATACCAGTAATATTCTCCTACTTCACTGTTTGTTTGTATTTGACAGTGTTGGGGGCAGTATACCAGTAATATTCTCCTACTTCACTGTTTGTTTGTATTTGACAGTGTTGGGGGCAGTATACCAGTAATATTCTCCTACTTCACTGTTTGTTTGTATTTGACAGTGTTGGGGGCAGTATACCAGTAATATTCTCCTACTTCACTGAGTTTGTTTGTATTTGACAGTGTTGGGGGCAGTATACCAGTAATATTCTCCTACTTCACTGTTTGTTTGTATTTGACACTGTTGGGGGCAGTATACCAGTAATATTCTCCTACTTCACTGTTTGTTTGTATTTGACAGTGTTGGGGGCAGTATACCAGTAATATTCTCCTACTTCACTGAGTTTGTTTTTATTTGACAGTGTTGGGGGCAGTATACCAGTAATATTCTCCTACTTCACTGTTTGTTTGTATTTGACACTGTTGGGGACAGTATACCAGTAATATTCTCCTACTTCACTGTTTGTTTGTATTTGACAGTGTTGAGGGCAGTATACCAGTAATATTCTCCTACTTCACTGAGTTTGTTTGTATTTGACACTGTTGGGGGCAGTATACCAGTAATATTCTCCTACTTCACTGTTTGTTTGTATTTGACACTGTTGGGGGCAATATACCAGTAATATTCTCCTACTTCACTGTTTGTTTGTATTTGACAGTGTTGGGGGCAGTATACCAGTAATATTCTTCTACTTCACTGTTTGTTTGTATTTGACAGTGTTGGGGGCAGTATACCAGTAATATTCTCCTACTTCACTGTGTTTGTTTGTATTTGACAGTGTTGGGGGCAGTATACCAGTAATATTCTCCTACTTCACTGTTTGTTTGTATTTGACAGTGTTGGGGGCAGTATACCAGTAATATTCTCCTACTTCACTGTTTGTTTGTATTTGACAGTGTTGGGGGCAGTATACCAGTAATATTCTCCTACTTCACTGAGATTGTTTGTATTTGACAGTGTTGGGGGCAGTATACCAGTAATATTCTCCTACTTCACTGTTTGTATTTGACAGTGTTGGGGGCAGTATACCAGTAATATTCTCCTACTTCACTGTTTGTTTGTATTTGACAGTGTTGGGGGCAGTATACCAGTAATATTCTCCTACTTCACTGAGATTGTTTGTATTTGACAGTGTTGGGGGCAGTATACCAGTAATATTCTCCTACTTCACTGTTTGTTTGTATTTGACAGTGTTGGGGGCAGTATACCAGTAATATTCTCCTACTTCACTGTTTGTTTGTATTTGACAGTGTTGGGGGCAGTATACCAGTAATATTCTCCTACTTCACTGTTTGTTTGTATTTGACACTGTTGGGGGCAGTATACCAGTAATATTTTCCTACTTCACTGTTTGTTTGTATTTGACAGTGTTGGGGGCAGTATACCAGTAATATTCTCCTACTTCACTGTTTGTTTGTATTTGACACTGTTGGGGGCAGTATACCAGTAATATTCTCTTACTTCACTGTTTGTTTGTATTTGACAGTGTTGGGGGCAGTATACCAGTAATATTCTCCTACTTCACTGTTTGTTTGTATTTGACAGTGTTGGGGGCAGTATACCAGTAATATTCTCCTACTTCACTGTTTGTTTGTATTTGACAGTGTTGGGGGCAGTATACCAGTAATATTCTCCTACTTCACTGTTTGTTTGTATTTGACAGTGTTGGGGGCAGTATACCAGTAATATTCTCCTACTTCACTGTTTGTTTGTATTTGACAGTGTTGGGGGCAGTATACCAGTAATATTCTTCTACTTCACTGTTTGTTTGTATTTGACAGTGTTGGGGGCAGTATACCAGTAATATTCTCCTACTTCAGTGAGTTTGTTTGTATTTGACAGTGTTGGGGGCAGTATACCAGTAATATTCTCTTACTTCACTGAGTTTCAACCTAAAGATAAGAGAGGAATGATGATCAGTGCCTTAGCTACATTTTGGATGTGTGGAAATATAATTGCAGCAGGTATAAAGTAAAAAAGATTGTAATTATAATGTAAAATGACTGACAAATTTAATCAGTGGAAGTTGTCTTATTTACTCTAGACTATGTCTATTTTGCTTATAACATATTTTTGAGGACTAATGTCCTAGTTAGCTTGTTGTCCATAAGTTTATAATGGAAAATTTAGAATAAAAACCTAAAATTTCTGAGTTTTTTCTAGGATTAGCATGGATCATTATTCCACGTGATATAGGCTACACATCCTCTAGTTTTAAATACAACAGTTGGAGGATATTTGTATCGTGCTGTGCTGTGCCTAGCTTGACCTCTGCTTTCTTCTTTACACTGATGCCAGAGAGCCCCAAGTTTTTACTTATAGTAAGTATGTAGGGTAAGCTGATTGAAAATTCATAAGTGTGTAGACACATTTTTCTGTACACAGAATTTTATTGTGTACTGCTTTTCATGGGTGACATTTCTTACACTATTGGTTTTAAGATACATCTGATTATTCATTAATATGTATTCATAAACAGTATTATTTGTACAGATGTGAAATGAGTCATGTAATTGTTTCAAAGTCAGGTTGTAGGTACATTGTATAGGAGATTGTCTTGTTTTTACTGTAATTAAATTTACAGTATTATACCATCTTTTTGATTTAAAAAAAGGCTTGTGTTACATCTTAACTGCTTGTGTGTTTGTTTGTTTAGGTGTTGTTTTTACATTGTTACTAATTACAAGGCTGTAGCTAATACAGAACACAAACACAGGATGCAACATGCATGTAAAACATTCTACATGTACATTCAAACAAATAACACCCGGCTTAGTTACAGGGTTATAGGTCAGATTGTATAAATAACACCATCCCTGTGTTACAGGGTTATAGGTCTGGCTTAGTTACAGGGTTATAGGTCAGATTATATAAAAAAACACCATCCCTGTGTTACAGGGTTATAGGTCTGGCTTAGTTACAGGGTTATAGGTCAGATTGTATAAATAACACCATCCCTGTGTTACAGGGTTATAGGTCAGATTGTATCAATATCAGTTAAAAATTCGTGATAAGAAACAGAACAAGTTGTTAAGGGTAGATTAATTCTGTTACTTTTAAGAATCTGTTTTCTTTACTGTAATTATTTAGGCTGGAAAAGATGCAGATGCCATCAGAGTATTGAAAAAAATTCATGACGAAAACTTCTCCCATAGAAACACAAAAGAATACAAGGTATCTGTATAAGGTATACAGGAGGTATGCTTTACAATTGGAAAAACACTAACAAAAAAATTAGTTTAAATTATGTTGCTAGAACCTTGTATTATCATTAATGTTCTGAGTGCCTAGGTATTTTTGTCTTTGAAAAATTACAGGGGTTGCCATAATTTACATCACTCAAGAGCCAAGGTAAGTTTAATAGAGATTTCACATGTAACTTATCAAAACGAATCTTGGTGAATATTAAAAATGATGTCAACTTATGTTATGTATAAAGTTAGATGCACAGTTGTTTTAGAATACAACACCTGTTGATGCCTTAAATAAACAATTCTGTATTCTACATTTGTAGATAAAGTCTTTGATATTAGCCACAGATGTCAGTCAGTTTGACCAGCAAGTGTCACATGAGGGCCAAAACATAGGCTGTATAGCCAGACTGGGTATAGGTTGTGCTACGGTAAGTTGATGAGGTGGGAAATGTAGGCTGTATAGCCAGACTGGGTATAGGTTATGCCACGGTAAGTTGATGAGGGCCAAAACATAGGCTGTATAGCCAGACTGGGTATAGGTTGTGCCACAGTAAGTTGATGAGGGCCAAAACATAGGCTGTATAGCCAGACTGTGTATAGGTTGTGCCACGGTAAGTTGATGAAGGCCAAAACATAGGATGTATAGCCAGACTGGGTATAGGTTGTGCCACGGTAAGTTGATGAGGGCCAAAACATAGGCTGTATAGCCGCAGGGATGAAACTTAACAGTCGCCAATGCCAGTAGAATTTTTGTTGGGCGACCAAATGCCTGTGTCTAGATCGCCCAGTTGGCGAACGTTACAAGTGTAAACTAAGTGTTGACGTATTGTGTAGAGGGTTTTTTGCGTGAAAAATGAAAACTGCTTACCGCGTATGGTTCAGCTTAAGCTCCTTTTGTAGATCAAGAAGGGAACTTTTTGAAATCAATAATTATTTCCCCGAGATATTCAGCATTTTGAAATATGGCAGTTTTTAACACAATTTTGAACGGGTGATTTTCCATACTAAAATTTGACCTTAATTAGAATGGAAGTGTACTTTAGGAACAATCGATTGTTGTCTACTCGAAATCCTTCGGGTGATGTCATCTGCAGTTTAGGCGGGAAAAGTCTCGTGGTTTGTCCGAATACCATTGAACGTCAAGAAAGCAGACGAACATTTGTAAACATCGTAAGGTCCCTTTAGAAACAAAAATGGCTGACTTATGTGAAATTTCCGTAGCAAAAGTCAAGGACGATTTTCTACACCTTAACAACAGAGGCATACTATAAAACATGGACAGGTTATCGTATCTACATTTTTTCTACTGAATTTTCGTAATTACAAGGTAAAATATAGAATAATGAAAAAATGGTAGCAAACAATTTTTTCCAAGGGGGGGGTTGGCATTTATAGTAGTACAATGCAACGACCAACGAAATCTTAGACGCATTTTGCATTTATATTTCAAGTTTTGTCCCTTGAAAATGTTATTGGCAATATTTCGCACGTGTAGGATATTTGGTGAAGTGGCATAATTATAATCCAGATCGGGAATAGATAGAATAATTTAATTGACATTTGCGTCAGGAATCGTCTTGAAATATTTTACGTGACATTTTTTGTCAAAGGGGAATAATCAAAACCGCCTATAGTAAACTTTACCGTGTCTTCCCAAAGGGTGTTTGCCTGACAAAATGGAAAACTGCTACCGCGTTTGGTCGAGTTTATGATCCTTTTGTAAATCTCTGATTACACTTTTTGAAATCAACAATTATTTTCCACAGTTAATCGACGTTCTGAAATGCGGCTGAATTTTCTTTTTGATACATCGATTTTCCATACTAAATTTTGACCTTGTTTTGAACGGAAGTGTACATTAGGAAAATTCCATTGTTGTTTATTTGAAATCCTTCGGGTAATGTCGTCTGCAGTTGAGGCGGGAAAAGTCTCGTGGTTTGTCCGAATACCATTGTACGTTACGAAAGCAGACGAACGTTTTTAAACAACATTAGACCCCTTTAGAAACAAAAATGGCTGACTTCCAATAGAAATTTGATCTACCAAAATGAAAATTCAGCCGCATTACACAACGCCGTTTAGCTGTGGAAAATAATTGTTGATTTCAAAAAGTGTAATATAAGATTTACAAAAGGACCATAAACTCGACCAAACGCGGTAGCAGTTTTTAATTTTGACAGGCAAAATCCCGTCGGACAGACATGGTAAAGTTTACTATAAGCTGGTTCCCGCCTGACTTATCTTTGTCAATACCACCATGGAGTTAATACTGGTGGAAACCAGTACAAAGCCATCGTCGGAAACCCACGTCCGGTCGCGTTCTCGCTTTGCTACCACTTACCGACCGTGGGCACACTTGTAGATATTTTCTCGTTTTCATGAATATTCATTAAATTTAATTATCCAATGGGAACGACGTTTATTGGATAAAACAATAATTATCCGAAACTACGTATGTTATGTCTTTTTTGATTAGTTGTCACGCTTTACCGGAAGTAAAAGTAACCAATCAAAATAGGACATTTAATATCCTTGAAAACGAGAAAATATCTATAAGTGTGCCCACGGTCGGTAAGTGGTAGCAAAGCGAGAACGCGACCGGACGTGGGTTTCCGACGATGGTACAAAGCAAATAAATGACAAAAATCACCGGGAGTAAATATGATTTCGATTCCGGAGGTTTTAAATACGATGTTTCCTATTAACTGTCAAGATTAAAACACAATAATAATAATTAGTATTTTGGAAGTAACTTTTAGCATATTAATTAAATTACAATAACATATCACTTACAATTTTTTAAAGAATTTATAATAGTGCATTTTCCATTGAATATACATATTTTTGCAATGATGTCATTTTCTACTTCTTGTTCAACACAAAGAAGGACTACATTTATTGTACATTTTAAATATAGAAAACATTCATTGTTTTGTTTAATGCAAAACAAGACAGACAACACATAAACTTAAATCCTACCCATTATCATAGCAAGTTTATAGTTTAAATATCAATTATTTATGAAAAAAATAAATAAAACAAATACAATAGCACTCTATAGATTGTAGCTATTTCAATCATACATTTGTCATGTTTGTGTGTGCATTGTTAGCATCTGTGGCAGTCTTTTCTGTCTTACAAATCTTAAATCTAGAATGAAAATGGGTGGACATTTTCCTGCATACTTAAATTGGAAATAAGTTAATTTGTTTTATAAATTCCTAATATTGAAGAATAAAGGTAGCTAAAATGCCAGAAATGTAGGATTTTGAGTCAAATAGCCGGTAGCTTTGGGGGGAGGTTCCTACATTCTGAGAGATAATCTTAATTTCTGGAAACAAAATACAAGCGTCCAACAGACTCAAATATCTATTTATGTATGTAGTGATCCAAGGTAGGTAGTAACACTATCAAAACAAGACAATAACTTCTGAATTCATGTACATAAGCAAATTTGTACACATGATCATATAATTTATAGTTAAAACACGCTTGCGCTGAAAAAAGTTGGGCCCCTAACTATATTGTTGAGCTCCTGGATTTTTTCAGGCTAGGGGCCCAGCTGGCTACTGCAGGAAAAAAGTTAAGCTCTATCCCTGTAGCCAGATTGGGTATAGGTTGTGCCACGGTAAGTTGATGAGGGCCAAAAATAAGCTGTATAGCCAGACTGGGTATAGGTTGTGCCACGGTAAGTTGATTAGGGCCAAAACATAGGCTGTATAGCCAGACTGGGTATAGGTTATGCCACGGTAAGTTGATGAGGGCCAAAACATAGGCTGTATAGCCAGACTGGGTATAGGTTATGCCACAGTAAGTTGATGAGGGCCAAACATAAGCTGTATAGCCAGACTGGGTATGGGTTGTGCCACTGTAAGTTGATTAGGTGGGAAATGTAGGCTGTTTAGCCAGACTGGGTATAGATTGTGCCACGGTAAGTTGATGAGGTGGGAAACATAGGCTGTATAGCCAGACTGGGTATAGGTTGTGCCGGGGTAAGTTGATGAGGTGGGAAATGTAGGCTGTTTAGCCAGACTGGGCATAGGTTATGCCACGGTAAGTTGATGAGGTGGGAAACATAGGCTGTATAGCCAGACTGGGTATAGGTTGTGCCGGGGTAAGTTGATGAGGTGGGAAATGTAGGCTGTTTAGCCAGACTGGGTATAGGCTGTGCCAGGGTAAGTTGATGAGGGCGAAAATGTAGGCTGTTTAGCCAGACTGGGTATAGGTTGTGCTGGGGTTAGTTGATGAGGTGGGAAATGTAGGCTGTTTAGCCAGACTGGGTATAGATTGTGCCACGGTAAGTTGATGAGGTGGGAAATGTAGGCTGTTTAGCCAGACTGGGTATAGGTTATGCCACGGTAAGTTGATGAGGTGGGAAACATAGGATGTATAGCCAGACTGGGTATAGGTTGTGCCGGGGTAAGTTGATGAGGTGGGAAATGTAGGCTGTTTAGCCAGACTGGGTATAGATTGTGCCACGGTAAGTTGATGAGGGCCAAACTTAAGCTGTATAGCCAGACTGGGTATAGGCTGTGCCACGGTAAGTTGATGAGGGCGAAAATGTAGGCTGTTTAGCCAGACTGGGTATAGGTTGTGCCGGGGTAAGTTGATGAGGTGGGAAATGTAGGCTGTTTAGCCAGACTGGGTAAAGGTTGTGCCACGGTAAGTTGATGAGGTGGGAAACATAGGCTGTATAGCCAGACTGGGTAAAGGTTGTGCCATGGTAAGTTGATGAGGGCCAAACATAAGCTGTATAGCCAGACTGGGTATAGGCTGTGCCACGGTAAGTTGATGAGGTCGAAAATGTAGGCTGTTTAGCCAGACTGGGTATAGGTTGTGCCAGGGTAAGTTGATGAGGTGGGAAACATAGGCTGCATAGCTAGACTGGGTATAGGTTGTGCCACGGTAAGTTGATGAGGACCAAACATAAGCTGTATAGCCAGACTGGGTATAGGTTGTGCCTCAGTAAGTTGATGAGGGCCAAACATAAGCTGTATAGCCAGACTGGGTATAGGCTGTGCCATGGTAAGTTGATGAGGTCGAAAATGTAGGATGTTTAGCCTGACTGGGTAAGTTGATTTATTGGCTACAAGTGGGCCAATTTTTTTCTTCTTTTTTACCTGTGTTGTAAATACTAATGTGTAACCAAAATACCCAAAACATTTGATGCTATTTGTTAAATTTGTGTGTTATTCAGAAATAAAGCTTTTCATACTGTGTAAACATCTCTGACCAGAAGTTAAACCTTATGTGCATAGAACTTAACGGTTATCAAAAGGACTCTGTGATATGGCAGAAAGCTTCAATCGAGGACCTATTTTTTTTATAAATGTGGTAATCACAATCAATTGAGAAATTTGGGATAATTATATAAAATGTAACATACATAATGATAGTACAACGAAAGTTGGGGGACATATAGATTTGGTCTGTTCCATTGTCTGTTTGTAACTTTGAATTTATTTATGAATTTGACTTCACTTCTTCATAAAACCTTTAGTTACAACATGATGAGATCTTCTCACTGGCAAAATTCTGTGGTCTTTGTAAAATATTTAATGCTTGAGTGGAGTTAGAAAAAGGGGGTGTTTACAAGTATGTGCCAAGCAGGACATCAGTGTTGCCAAGACACATTTGTTTTGTTAATTATTAATAGCAAAGCTGCCCGCGAAGAGCTCTATGGCAATTACGTATCATGTGATCAAAATGAATCATGTGATCAAAATCTGTTTAAGGCTGATATTGATTTTTCGTCAAAAACTGTAACAAAGTGAATGAAGAAGAGCACTAAAATTAATTTGAAAGAAAGACTTGAAGATAAAGTTGACATCAATAAAAAATAAATGTTATATTGAAAAATAACAACAAAAATTACATATTATTTTTTTGCAATCTCTAAATCAATCTTTAAAAACTGACAATCATATTACATTTCATGTGACGTCACCAATTACAAAAGAAAGACCGCACGTGAGCACTAGAATTTAGAGGCACTTTTAGGGTGTTCGGAAGTAACGTATATTAGAAAATGCACATTATATATAAATAATAAAGTACTATATTGTCTGTGCTCGCATTTTGGCAATGCCTATTCCATATTATAATGTTATTTAATAAGAAAATATCCTCTTTTCTGTATCTAGCTAAGTTGGGACAAAGTTTTCAGTCTCTGTGTTATTTAATCATTAAAACGTGTTTATATAAAAAATGCATTGTTACTTGATTTCTTTTTCAGTTGAAGGAATCCACACTTCAGTTATTTCAGCGCCCCCTACTGAAAAGAACAGTGATCATGTTAATAGTCAATTTTGTGTTAAGCTTTGGGTATGTCTAGATGGATTTTTACATTAGGAAAGCTTTAATTGATTAATATTCCCATTTGCATGAAAATGGGACAAATAAAAAAAATTGTTTCTATTAACAAAAATAAAGGAACTTATTTTGAGCTTTTCCTCAAAAGTTGTTTTTGAAATTTGCTGCTCTTGGCAGGTTGTTTCAAATTTTCTGTCAAATACTAAGACATGACCATCTATGTGAGGTTATCCTTTTATTGTTTCTTCCTGGTTTATGTTTTATTGGAACAGCAGTTGTCACAGTAACCAGGGAGGCCTCTTAATCCTTGTATAGTTTGTATACCAGGATGTTTTAATATTAACATGCTACTCTATTGTATGATAAGACTGTAAAATAACTGCAATGACAATTTAGTTTTTGAAATAATATTGTTTCTTTAAGTATTGTTTTCAATTTGCTGGTAAGATTATTGGATATAGACGACTTTGGTTCAGTTTATGCTAAGAAATGCCAATGCCATTTAGTAGCTGTTTATATATATAAAGCATAAACCAATCCAAATTCATCTATATCAAATATTATAAATCTACTGATCAATTATATTTTAATTTATATAATTTATATTTTTAATTCAATATTGAAAAAGAAAATAGTGAGAACAATATTTAACAAGTAATCAAATAATATTTCAGTTCGTTGTTGTTTGTGTAAGAATACAAGTATATAGTCAACATCGTTAACATCATCAATCAGTCATGTGCTGGGGGCAGGGCTTAAATATCAATTACATGAAATAGACAAACTTACAAGACAAGACAAGACAAATACTTTATTAGAGTCTCACCTCAAAATGTATCACAATAAAACAAACATACAAAGTCTAAAACCTTAAAATATACAAATAGAGCCACTCTAAAAAGAGTTATGAGAGACTATTACACAAAAGTAAAATAATATACACATGGATTGATATTTTCATAAGAACTTCTACTTTAAAACATTTTAATACTATGAATATACAGTTATGCTAAGATTATATATTATTATTATTATTTTTTTGATATATATTATATAAATGTGTAACATTATAGTTAAGAATACAGGATACATTTTCTATGAAATAAAATATCATGGCAGATTCTGGCAGTGTAAAACAACATTTCGTTATTCGTAAACATAAAAACAATTTTATCATCATCTGACATATTAATAAAATTTTTATCAACACTAATAGCATAATTAAAATAAACATTACGGATATCTGCATATTTAGGACATTTTAGTAAAACATAATATTATCAGTGCAGTAAAAACAGACTCTATCTTCTAACCTCATATTTTCATATCTTCCTGTTTCAACTTTAATCGGTGCAACCCCGCATCTGAATTTTGACATTGCACTTTTATATTTCCAGACATATTCATACATAGATACTTTTCAACACCATATACACACTTAAACTTTCTATATGTACGCAGTTTACTACCATCATTTGACGATATCTTATTAAACCATTCTTGTTTGTAATTATCAAATGAGACATTCTCAATATATTTAATTACACCTTTACTTAAGATATAATTTGTATTACAAATATAGTTCATATCAATATCTTTAAACCTTGATTTAACTCTAAATTGCCAGTTTTTTATTTTTCCATTTCCAATGGTATTTCCCCATAAAAATACTTTTCTATTAACTCTATCGTTACTCATTTTAGTTAGTCTTGACCAATGTCTATAAACACTAGACCATTGCTTTATAGTGCATGGCATCCAGCCCATGTCACCATATAAATTTAAGTTAGGTGTGTATTTACCAACGCCCATGAAAAAGCGCATTGCTCTATTCTTTACACTATTAATGCATGAAAATTCTTTAGTGCCCCATATAGGTGCACCATATTCAACTACAGACCAAACAAGTGTATCAAACAATTTTGTAAAAGTTTCATATTGAAAACCGCCATTTATTTTACATTTAGATATCAGCAGACCCAAGGATCTGCTTGCGAATTTCGCTACCGCTTTAGCCATGTCATTATAATTCAAAAATTCAGTCAATAGTAAACCTAGATAGTTATATTGTGATACTATTTCTAAACAATTATCTCCAAACATAAATGGAAACTTAGTTCTTGGTACAGATTGATTTCTAAAATGTACAATTTTTTATTTATCTAAATTTACAATTATATTATTTTTTAAAAATCCAGATGTTAAGTGAATCTAATACCCTTTGCAGATCATTTTCATTTTCAGTAATAAAAACGACATCATCAGCATATAAGAATACACAAACTTTCTCGTTGCCTATGTCAATACCAACATTCAATTTTTTAATATCATCAACTAAATCATTAATAAAAATATTGAACAGTAATGGTGATAATATACATCCTTGTTTCAAACCACAATTTACTCCAAACCATTCTGTTAAATTTCCATTAAGTCTAACACATGACTCTACTTTAACATATAAAGAATATATTGCCTTTAACATTTTTGAACTTATGCCAATGTATTGCAATTTACAAAAAAGTAAATCCCTATTGATCCAGTCATACGCTTTTTTAAAATCAATAAATGCGGCATATGTGGACAATTTACGAATTTTTCTAGTTTCGATAATATTTGTGATGCTACTCAAATGGTCTATAGTATTACAGCTATTGAGTATTTAAAAGAAATTAAAGTATTGATCAATAACAGTTAGCTTTCGTTTTGTAATAAATATATTAATTAAAATAATTTATGTAAATTATTTACTAATGTAGGAATGCCTGCACTTTAGTGTACCTTTATCTTGTAAATTATCTCCCTTGTTCCTTTTTGTTTATTTACAATTTTGTTTTTTTTCTGTGTTCTTATACTTGAACCTATGGATATGTTTCACTATATTGCATGGCTCTGTTATAATGTTATCTCCCTTTTTGTATTGTTTCTGTTTTACTTGCAGATACTATGGTCTGTGGATGTGGTTTCCAGAATTATTCAGTCGTATGAAAAATGGAGGGTCCCCTTGTGATCATTCCAGTTTTAGTAACAAAACAATGAATGAAACATGTCAGACAGATAATTGGGTCTATTTCTCTGGATTTTTAACAGCACTGTCAAATTTACCAGGAAATGTATTAACTATATTTTTAATGGATAGAATAGGAAGAAGACAATTATTAGGTAACTACATAGATAGTAGTATTCTCTTGTTTGATTGCCCTATATAGTGGTGGTCCACAAACGATAGCCCTATATAGTGATGGTCCAAAACTTATTGTATTTAGTTGCCCTCTATAATGGTGGTCTACTTATTGCCCTTAGTTGTCCTCTAAAATGGTGGTCCACAACTTATTGACCTACATTGCCCTCTATAGTGGTGTCCACAACTTATTGCCCTTTATTGCCCACTATAATGGTGGTCCAAAACTTATTGCCCTTAGTTGCCCTCTATAATGGTGGTCCACTTATTGCCCTTAGTTGTCCTCTATAATGGTGGTCCACAACTTATTGCCCTCTAAAATGGTGTCCACAACTTCTTTCCCTTAGTTGCCCTCTATAATGGTGGTCCACAACTTATTGCCCTTGGTTGCCCTCTATAATTTTGGTCCACAACATATTAAAGTTTGGTGGCCTCTATTATGGTGGTCCACAACTTATTGCCTTTAGTTGCCCTCTATAATGGTGGTCCACAAGTTATAGCCCTGTATAAGGTCCACAACGTATTGCCCTTAGTTGCCCTCTATAATGGTGGTCCACAATATATTTCCCTTAGTTGCCCTCTATAATAGTGGTCCACAACTTACTGCCCTTAGTTACATAAGTCAACATTTCCAAAGTACATACCTTCAGTTTTTATATAACAACATATATAATACATCTCATCCTTATTGCCATTGTCCTAATATAGCTGAAATATTGCTTTCTGGACATTGAATCTCATTTAATCATCAATCAGCCCATTTTGCCATAATCAAGTCTGGTCTCAACAGTGGCAATGTAATAAGGCTACACTGTTCATAGTCTTTGTTGTAATCTGTTATTATTCTTTTATAAATATACCCCTGCTTCAAAGAAGAGGGGGTTATGCTGTTTTACCCTTGTCCTTACATCCGTTCGTTCATCCGTCTGTTCGTTCGTCAGTCAGTAACAAAAATTTCTGTCCCAGTTTTCTAAGCAACTAAATGAAGCAGAAGCCTGATATTTTGCATATTGCTCAATCCTTTAGTACCATATGGTATTTAGCGATTTTGTACTCCTTGGTCATCTTCTTCCTGTTTACCAAATACTTTTTGTGAAAGTGGGGGTATGACTAGTGAGCATTAACTCACAAATTTACCTTGTTTTACTTTGTTCATTCTAAATGAATATTTTCAAGTAATCTGTTTTCCAGAAATGGCTTGTAATAAATAAAAGGTTTCTAATCATTTAACTGTGAATGTTTCACTATTGAAGTATAATAATACTTATAGTATGAATATTACTCCTTGTTTTTCAGCCATTAGTATGGTATTGTCAGGTGTTAGTGTGTTCTTCATACCATAATATTTCTCCCTGTTTTTCAGCCATTAGTATAGTATTGTCAGGTGTTAGTGTGTTCTTCATACCACAATATTACTCCTTGTTTTTCAGCCATTGGTATGGTATTGTCACGTGTTAGTGTGGTCTTCATACCACAATATTACTCCTTGTTTTTCAGCCATTAGTATGGTATTGTCACGTGTTAGTGTGTTCTTCATACCACAATATTACTCCTTGTTTTTCAGCCATTAGTATGGTATTGTCACGTGTTAGTGTGTTCTTCATACCACAATATTACTCCTTGTTTTTCAGCCATTAGTATAGTATTGTCAGGTGTTAGTGTGTTCTTCATACCACAATATTACTCCTTATTTTTCAGCCATTAGTATAGTATTGTCAGGTGTTAGTGTGTTCTTCATACCACAATATTACTCCTTGTTTTTCAGCCATTAGTATGGTATTGTCAGGTGTTAGTGTGTTCTTCATACCACAATATTACTCCTTGTTTTTCAGCCATTAGTATGGTATTGTCAGGTGTTAGTGTGTTCTTTATACCACTTATACACAATAAGTATGAGAACTTAGGTATATCATGTGTGTTTGGAGCTGTATCAACGGTGGGATGGAATGCCTTGGATGTTCTGTCTACCGAGCTGTTTCCAACATCACTGAGGTATTTGCAAATTGTTAATTGTTATTTGGCAAAACTTATTAATATATTAAAAAGCAGTTTGCTAGCAAAATGTAAACTAACTGACAAGCTTTTTGCAATTAGAATCACAAGATTTCATTGCAGCCTACAGCAGCAATACTTTTTTACATGTCTATTCAAATAAAACATTAAATTACTTTCTAATGCAATATTAAATGCAAAATAAATGCATTTTTGATGATGTTATGGCTAGATTACAATATCAATATTGGGATCCAAACTAGGATCCTATTTCTTGATTTTAGAGTTTTTCTATCTGTGATAAACATAATGAGAGAGTTTAGTTGGATAATAGTTCAAAGATAGAGATAAACCAAGATAGATTTATATGGTTTTGTTTAATCAGAAGACTATTGATGACCTACCATCCATGTCCCTTCATACCTCGCTATATACTGTATTGAAATAGCTCTGAAATACCATTATTTATCTAAAATTATCTATAATTAAGTACATGTATTTTGTCAAAATCTGAAAAATTAGATTAGCGATTGATACAACCTGGGTGATACAAAACCTTGTATCATTTATATAGGTGATACATGATGTACTTTTGTCAGAACTACATCTTGACATTATAATATGGTATAACCAATGATTCTTTGAATGACTCTCATTCTATGAATGAAATATGACGTCATAATACGTTTGACGTTTAGGGACTATATTTTATGAAGAAGTGCTTCGTTGAATTTTAAATTTTAAACATTCAGTTTTTTTCTGCCTTTTTATACTTTACATACATGTACATTTAAGTGTAGGTACAACTACTCACCCTTCATAGCAATAAGTAAAACATGATAAGATCAGTATAACACGGTCAGAGTAAAACGTACCAGACTTGCGGTATTATGAATTTTATTAATAGTATTACACGGAGGAAAAGTTTCCAAGTTTTGCTGATCATTTCACTGTGTAATACTATTCATAAAATTTCTTCACCATGCATAAATATTGGTTGATATTTTCATTTTGGGTCAGTTATAGCCTTTGGCGTCTTATTCAAAAATCACCAATATGTTATAGATTCAGATACGGTAGTCTTTACAATTTATCTGAATGATAGGTTGTTTTCGTGTTTTTTGTATAAGAACACAAAATTTTCCTTGAAACAACATGTTTAACCTTTAAAATTAACATTTTTCAACTTTTCTAACAGTGTTTTCAATACATGAATTGTATGGTCAGAAATCCCAAAGCATCCTCAACAGAATGGTACTATTCATTTGTTAAAATCTTATCATCTATACTATACAGACATAATATTGTAAGACCTACCGCAAGCCTGGTGCATTTTACTCTGACCGTGTTATACTGATCTTACTGTGTTTTACTTATCGCTATGAAGGATGTGAACTCCCTGTATCAGGTCAAAACAGTTGCATACATTCTGCATCACAACTCAACGCTGCATGTCTTGTAGTGATACATATGTACACAACTGTCTCAACATGATACAGGTAGTTTTATCTACACATAATGTATTTTGTATTTATAAGCCTGATGTACAGCAGATTTAGTTGTATTCAATTCCGACCGTAAAAATATGTAGCATTTGACCTAGCAGTTCATCAATCATCTTTAAATAGAAATCCATATATGGTCACATTTAATGATAGCAGGTTCTTTATATTTTTTAAGTTACTATGTGTAAGGTCAATGTCATATTACCACTAGCTAAATCACAAGTAGTGCAGAAAATGTGTTTCCATATTATAACACTATAACCTCAGATTGGAACCAAATTAGTGAGTTGAAGATCCATATTCATTTCATATGATTAAAGTTATAGTTACTAAAAATAGACTGAAAATAAGCTGAAGATAACTTCAGAAGATTAAGTGGTATTGTTTAACAAAAAATGCTCATATTGTCACATACAATATGAGGAGAATCTATAGATTTTGAGTTATTTGTTTCCAAAATCAAGATCATATTTACTCAAAATAGACATAAATTAATGCAGAAAGCACCTTAGCTAGCCAAGGGTTATGATCTCTCAAGAAGAAAGAGGGACGTGAATGTAACCCATGGCTAGCAAAGATGTGCAAAAATTGGGGTTTTCCTGTTTCCAGATTTAAAACAAACTAATCATCCAATTTGGACTCTATGGTTAATACACCAAGAACCTAGTTGCTCTAATAAGTGCAGAAAAAGGTGTTTCACTATGATACCTCAAGTGCCTTACATGGTATTGGTATTAACTTATATAGTAATATACCGGTATGATGGAGAGCGGTGTGGACTATTGGGATCTTGCTAATGGTCATAATTTCTATTCACAGGTCAACAGCTTTTGGTATAATGTCTGGCATTGGCAGGATTGCAGCTATTTTAGGAAATTTGACATTTGGAGAATTAGTAGATGTTCATTGTGCGATACCTATGATTCTTGTAGCCGGTCTGTTAGTATTTGGTGGAATAGCATCAATAAAGCTTCCCAATACAACCATGGCAGATATCCATTAGACTTAACATTTTCTGTGATATACTATATGATATATTTTTGTCTTTAAAGAATTGCACAATAGAAGTAAAAATGTGTTTATACATGTATAAGAAGGGCAGTAAACATGTTAAAGCTGGAATTTTCATATATAGTTAATTGGCATAATATTTTTATACCCCCCGCAAACTTGTTTGGGGGTATATAGGAATCACCCTGTCTGTCTGTCCATCTGTCCACATCCCTTGTAAACGCAACTCCTCCTAAACGGCTTGATGAAATTTAATGAAACAGCATAAAGGAAGTACATTATATGTAGGTGTGCATGAAGAATTTTTGTCGCTGTTATTAAGGGGAGATAATTGAACTTGAAAGCGAAGCTGGGGGGGGGGGGGGGTAATCCCTTTGTGAGCCTGCTCACTTTCCACACTTGTTTAGCCTGAAACGATGTAGGTTCCAGGTTACTTAGGGTTAACATTGGAATTACATATAATTTTCTAATGTGCTTGCCCTTACTGGCCTGTTATTGTTCTGAACAAAGGATAAATGTATTACATATAAGTCTTGTTGGCTCAGTGGCATAAAAGTCTTTGAGTAAAAATGTTTTACTATGCTTGAGAATTTGGTCAATTACCATGACAACAGAGAAAATCAAGTTTTAATTGGATGAACACTGAGAATTTTCTTATGTTGCCGGGCCTAGATATCTTTAAAGTTTGTATAAAATAAAAAACAGGTAATTGCCAACATAATGTTGTAATGTGAGATCTGTCCTGACTGAAGACAATATAAAATAATATTCTTCAAGTTCTATTTATAGCAATATACTTCCCTGATGAGCTTATTTTTGTTTACAGAATGTGTTGTTTCATAATACATGTTATAATAAAGCATCTTGAGGCATCACTCCTAGGTCTTGTGATCATATTATCTAAATGGTCATTTTACTTTATATTTTTCATCTAGTCTATAAACATTTTTATTGGTTCTAGGCAATGTTAAAATAATTATTAACCCAACTGCTCAGTCGTCAGATATGTCCACACATTTAACATGGTACATTCTGTTTTCCTCTGTCAAGTTATTGTCATCCATTTTCACATAATGGTATTTCATGATATGAAAAATTAATTGCTTCCCTATAAATGATAAGGGCCAGCCTTTAATTTTTCTTTCATCCTAAAATGAATTGTACATTCACTGTTGTAAGGTATCTGTTAGGAAATATATAACAGACCCTATGAATTACTCCTTTACAGCTAAACATTTGTAGGATGTAAAAGTGTAGACCCAGTCACATACTCACCAAAATTTGTTATTTAATATTCTTTTTTTTAATACTATATTAATAATATCAATTAATGTTGACCCAGTTAACCTTAGAGAACCTATACAAGTTGACTTCTCACTTGTCCTTGAGCCTTCTTAAAGTATTATAAATACATGTATCTAAAATATTTAAACCAGTGCCAACTTGTATTTGTTCTTGTAAATGATAGATAATGCTGGGTGTGATGTATGTTTATACAAAATTAGAAATTGAATTTTAAATGACTTTATACTTAATATTGTTACTGTGGCAACATTATTTGTTTTGTTAATTTGAAATTGTTACTCAAACTAAATATTTATTTATTGAAAATAAAGAATTATATTTTCAAGAAAACTGATTTTATTTATTGTTTGGTTTGAGGTATTTGTCATATTTTCATTTGTTGGTCACTACTTTGTCATCATTTTTTAATATTCTCCAGATCAGATCAAATATCACATTAAATGTTCTATATTGGGTATGTTTAGTGTTTTCTAAAATTCTAAGTGACTATTGAAGTTACTTACGTGCTCAGGGAAAAAATTTAAAATAATTTAGAACCCCAAGAGTCATATTGTTATGACCTATATATAATCCAATACAAGACATTATTTAAAGTGTATGTAAAAATTTGTACTGGTTTATAACTTTAATCCAGTTGGCTTTCGGGCAGTACATCTTTCCTGAGAGCCTAACAAAAAAAGTTATTAACCAGTAAGCCTTTTAATATCAATTCAGTATAACCTCTAAAGGGTTAAATAAATGACAGTCATGCTGTTATGACCTCTGTATGGTCCAATAAAAGACATTCATATTGTTATAACATCTGTAAGGTCCAATACAAGACAGTCATATTGTTATGATCCCTATACGGTCCAATACAAGACATTCATATTGTTATGAAATCTGTAAGGTCCAATACAAGACAGTCATATTGTTATAACATCTGTATGGTCCTATACAAGACATTCATATTGTTATAACATCTGTAAGGTCTAATACAAGACAGTCATATTGTTATGATCCCTATACGGTCCAATACAAGACATTCATATTGTTATACAACTGTAAGGTCCAATACAAGACAGTCATATTGTTATGATCTCTATACAGTCCAATACAAGACATTTATATTGTTATAACATCTGTAAGGTCCAATACAAGACAGTCATATTGTTATGATCTCTATATGGTCCAATACAAGACATTCATATTGTTATAACATCTGTAAGGTCCAATACAAGACAGTCATATTGTTGTGATCCCTATACGGTCCAATACAAGACATTCATATTGTTATACAACTGTAAGGTCCAATACAAGACAGTCATATTGTTATGATCTCTATACGGTCCAATACAAGACATTCATATTGTTATAACATCTGTAAGGTCCAATACAAGACAGTCATATTGTTATGATCTCTATATGGTCCAATACAAGACAGTCATTGTTATAACCTTCGTGAGGTCCAATACAAGACAGTCATATTTTTATAAGTTCTACATGGTCCAATACAAGAGTCATATTGTTATGAGCTCTGGTCCAAAACAAGAGTCATATGGTTATGACCTCTGTTTGGTCCAAAACAAGACAGTCATATTGTTATGACCTCTATATGGTCCAATACACGACAGTCATATTGTTATAAAAATAATAAGCTTTTTTCTTCAACCAGGCATTGATTAGATGCATATTCATATTAGACTTTACCACACAGTTTGAATATAAACAGGTGTATATGTAATTCTATCTATTAAAATGGGTTATCTGACAATTTTGAAGCAGAATTATTTATCGTCCAATTTTTATTATGAGAGCTTTTATGTGAACCCCTACATTTTGGCAACTGGCAACTTTTGTCAAAAGGTTAAAGTCGAGCACACCTTTGTCTGAAGAAGAGCTAGAGAACTCATAAACCCAGTATCTGCACTCCAGTTGATTAAAGTTATAAACGTGTGAGTGGCGTGCATTTTTTGTATGTGTATCAACTCGCAGAATAAAGGTGAAATTAAAATGAACTGGGATACAGACGATGATCCACTGCACTTTTTAATCAAAAGATGCTTTACAACAATTATAGGCGCTCTTGCACGTCACCGTCGTGCAAGTTAATCACGTGATACGGTTACGTTTATGACGTTCTGTCGTTATTGAAGCACAAACAAGAGGATGGCGTCCCTAGAACGAACGCCGTCAGACAATTCTTTGTTTGATTTCTTTGATGGCAGGAAAGGTACGATTTTTTGTTTTCCTATATATTTTCATTATGCTAAACTTAGTTCTAACATTTTTTCTGCTATATCAAATTATTGTTACACTATACAATTGAATAAGCCATAGTACTAGAGATATGATGATCAAAATTGTAGTCCTTATTTTATGACCGTAATTCTAAAGCAGGTAATTTTTAGAATTACTACGTAATATTAAGAGGATCGTTTGCAAGGTGTATACGCTTGAGTTTTCACAGTTTTATTCTAATAAATACTCAACAAGGCGGAGTAAATATTGAATATGAGCACGAGTGGCGCCAAACGCATAGGCGAGTTTGATCTGATGCGTTTGGCACCAATTTGCATACATGTAGTTGAAATTTATACCAATAATCAACTGTTTTACAGGAAACCCACAGAACGAAAGCGAAGCAGAACATTCTAAAAAGCAAGATCCCACAGATGTAGCAAATTCTGGTGGTTTTGTCATAAAAGAAATATCTCTAATCCCATTGTCACAAGACACACCTGTCGATGTGGATGTCATGTGTATTTCCACCACACCAAGAAAATATGGTGAAATCGACCTAGACGCTACAGCAGATATTAAAAGTACAATATGCAGCAGATCAAACAGTACCAGCACATCAAGAGCAAGCTCGGTGTGTAACTATAGTGAAGACTTTAGCAGTTGCTCAAATACACCCCAGAATGATGAAATCTATAGTGACAAGTGGGAAGCGGAGGACAATACTGTAGAAGTAGAACATAGTAAATGCGATGTAATTATTCAGAATGATGAGCCAATAGAAACAAAGGTAAAATGTGAGGACAGAATATCTACTAATAGTCCATTACCAGTTGGAAGCGTCACCTCACTACCGACTTCATGCAAAAGTAATAGTCACGATGGTCTTAACATTGGGAATCCAAATACTAGTAAGGAACTTACTGAAGCGTATCAATGTAAAATTTCTAAAAATAGTACGACTTCATCAGTTATTGGCGATCAACCAAGAAGTATCAAAACCGCAAGTGAAGAATGTTTAACCGGTTTACTTTCAACCGAAAGGCAAAGTCGCCAGTCTACGAGAAATGAATGTCGACAAGAAATGAGTCTTCAAAAAGAAATGCAAGCAGAGATAGTAACAGAGCAAAGATATGAAGCAAATAAAATTGCGGACACAGAAGGAATACCCGCACGTGTCGAAAAAACTGATGTAGACACCACAGTGCAGTTGCTGGAAACTGAGACCAAAGATGTAAAACAAGAAACGACTACAACAACGAAATCATGCGTTACAAAGGATCTGGGGGATAAAATAAGTACCAAAACTGCTGAAGCGAAAAAACGACCAGTAAAAAACAGAAAACCTTTAGCGAGGATCGATACTGACACAAAACTGTGCTCAAGTAGAAATAAACATTCTATGGATATGAAGTCAATTGCAACTTTTGGTAAAACTTCAAATAACAATTCAAAGAAACGACGGAAGAGCAGATGTACAACCAATACGTCATTCGAAACCCCCGGAAACGATTCAATGCCTGAAAATGTCGTAAATGTCCTTCAAATTCCCAGCAATCCTTCAAACACAAGCGATGAGTTTGAAAGTTACTCTGATAAAATGTTGATGCAAAGTAGTACCTCAGGCCATTCCTTCAATTCACCCTATTCCAGCAGCATACATAACAGTCCATATAACAGCAGCTGCTTTTCTAGCCTTTCAAGACGCAGCATGAAGGCAAAGGGCTTGTCGCTTCCATCAATAGATAACACGCATCCACGGCAGCTAGTTAGGGGAGGAACAACCTCTGCTAACTCCGATGGTGACATTCCTTTAGCACTAGCTCCGGGAAGAAGACATATAGCCAGAAAACAGTCGAAGCCTAAAGTTCTTCAAGAATACGAAATCGTTGCTCAGAAGATTGGAGACTATGGAAAACCAAGAGTTCCTGTAAAATTGAAAGCCGAGGCTATACTCAGAGATGGCCAACTCGAGGTCTCTGTAACTGAAAAGGAAGACGTTCAGATCGGTACTAATAATTTAAATGTTAAAATAACCGTGGTGCACAAGTTCATTGATCCTAAACCGAGGCTACATGTCAATACTCAACAGAAGATCACCAAACGTCTGAACATGACGACAAACAAAGATGTAATCAAACAGAGAGCGATGTGGCCTTCGTTTAATACACACACAAATAAAGAAGCCAGTGAAAGATATTACAAATGTTTTGGTTAATAACTTTTTTATTTGAATTTTACATTTTTATAATTAAACGTTCAAACAGAAGTTGTCATACAAGTATTTGTAATAAATTAAATTGCAATATATATGTTTTACTTTATTTTTGCCTATATCAGTTATTAAAACTGCGCAACACAGATACAGATTTTTGCATCAGCGAAACTATTTGAAAACTATCTAGTTTGTATTGTCTGGTAAGACCTATAAAAACAAAATCATTATTCAGGTGCAAAATTATTCTAATACATGTACTTTAAAAGTATAGGGCGAAAATACAGAAACAATCATGCACTGCCATGAGCCTGTACCCCCGGAACAATGTGTGGCGAAATAAATACCAAAATCTACCCTTGTACACTACACACAAAAATAAATGTTTAACTACCACTGTTAAGACAACACTTTAAACATTTAATTGGTTTTGCTGGGAAATGAAGAAGGAATCATATAAATAAATGTCTTTGTTTTTAAGTAACGGTGGCAATCTAGGATATCTAGGTTAGAGAATTTCGGTATTCGAGTTTCTAAGTCTCCTCCATTCTTGATTGGTTCTAATCTGCATAGCAGTTTCTATTAAGTGTGACCATTTTAGTTACTTAGAGACCATTTAAAAAAAGGATTATCGTTATTAAGTTTTATTTCAAGCTGGTGCTTTAATTTAGAAATTTTATATTTGTCAAAGTAAGCCTGGTAGTACATTTGGTCAATCGGGAAAACTATGGTTTTAGTTCAGAAATTCGTTAAAATACTCTTCATGAGACTGCAATTCATATGTAAACTGGTTACGATAAAAAATAATGTCAAATCCTGACAATAACATGTATTTTCTATTGTTTCTAACGGTGGTCATTTCCTTGTGCTATACAACGAAAATAATGCTGTCAACACGCAGTCTTGATTGATTGGTTTGTTGGTTGGTTCTGTTTCAGCTTTGAAGACGAGAACATTTTTGCCATGACTAAATAAATTTGGGAAATTGGATCTTATACATTCATAACAAGTGGTCTTTAATTTATACAATCCGGTGCGATCAAGTGATTCGATGTGTTATCCCATCATAAAATAATTATAAAATGTGTAATCCGAATCGTATGTAAGTAATCCAAAGACAATAAAAAGTTAAATAGGTAGATATAGTTAAACTGAAAATCTATTTAAAATCCACATAAGAAACTAAGTAACTTAACAGGAAATTATATAGCAATTCATGTCATGATTGTTTACATGGTGTAATTTACACCCATAAAATACAAATACATTTAAATTGTAAAAAGCTTTTATAAAGCATCTTAACTTATCAAGTTGGATCGCGATCGCAGTGTTCAATAAAGATTTGACACATCTGTTAATCAGATATGCTAAGGTAAATGGAATTTAAACCTGCCTGTATGTAATGTAAATTGTTAACTTATTGGAAAACACAATGAATGATCCCCGTCCTTTATGTCTGGCCGCCCATCTGTTTAGATTTATTTGTTGGATATCTCTTTGTACCTTTATTGATATAAATAATCTGTTTAAAATTGAGAAATATTAGTTTGTACTGATGGGATGTAAATGGCTTTTCTCTGTCCTAGCCGACTAGGATATTCAACTAGAGCAAAACGAAGTAAAGGTAAGTGATTTATTTTTTCTGTGGCATAAATTTATTTCAAATTTGAACATTAAGGATGTAACAACTATCTTCTTGAATATCAACCTGAACAGGTAATTACAAGGTAATTAAACACAGGTGAATTAAACATTGTACAAAAATATACACCGTTTAAAATATTTATCAAATTATGGATCTTTAATCTAAGAAAGAAAATTAAAGTACACGGAGTATATATAATATACGCGCTTTGTATTTCCGCTTAATTTTGGCTACATACTACCACGTTTTCAGAAAGAGAGCCAACACATCCAGGACGAATCACAGGTAGTGACAGTGTAGACACAATTGAACAAATAGGATTAGATCGACGACACCACTCGACCGTCGGAACTAAAGTTGAAATCATACAAGACTACAATCCGAAAGTACCGGGAGAAGTTCAGGTTAGGAAAGGAGAACTGACCAGACTAATATGCACTGCCAAAGACTGGTTATACATTGAAAAGACCAATGGCAAGACCGGTTATGTTCCACAGTCTGTGTGCTGTACTGTGACGGATATAGAAACAGAACTGTCCCGTACTAACTCTATCTGCAGCCATTGGTCAGAATACAGTGCCGACCTGTCACACACCGATAACGAGTCGGTAATAAGCAGAACTATGTCACCATTGTTCAAGCCTAATAAGCAGAGAAACGCCACAGTATTTGACGTGACACACTTCCATAAAACATCACATGGACAATACATTGTGTTATTTGATTTTCTTGGATTAAATGAAAATGATGTTAGCGTGGAAAGAGCAGAGTTAGTCGAAGTACTGAATATTGAGGATCCGGAATGGTCTTGGGTAAGAAAGTACGACGGACTGGAGGGATTTGTACCTAAAACATACATCTGCCCAGTCGAGCCACTTCGAAAGATAGGTTTGTTGTTCTTTTATTTTACTTCAAAAGTTAAAGTAGGTAAATAGATTATGTTATGTCTCCGATCAACTTATTTGGAGCTTTATAAATTCACCAACAAACAATCACATGATACAGTTTATACACTGTAATTATCATGATACAGTTTATACACTGTAATTACATTTTTAGCATCAGCAGAAAAGGCCGTGAGAAGTGTGAATATTTGCCCAACTCTTTATTTGTCAGTCACTAGTTACGGAACACTATTTGACAGTGAAGTCATGAGTGCGATTTTGTTTTATAGGTTTTTAGCAAAAGCAATTTTGAAACATTTAGACTGAATTAACCTATAGCACAATAATAGCTCCAAAACTGCGGACAGGGTGTACTGGACACCAATCATAATTGACAAGGATTGCCAGTTTTCCTACCGAAGGTCGGGGGTTCTCTCCGGGTACTCCGGCTTTCTCCCCCAATAAAAACTGGACGCCATGATATAGCTGAAAAATTGTCAAACATCAGTCAAACAAACAAACAACTCCAGATAATTTATGGTCAATGAGTAGATAGACACAAAATAGACTCGGCAACTTTTTGGACGATTTTATGGCCGTATAACAAATAAAATGGTACATTTTAAGCCGTATTTTTACTGAGGAACATCACGTGAGGTACATCTCACACTTTAAGCTCAAGGACCTCCACCTCCACAGCCCTTGAATGTTACCTTCCGGTGTTCCTTTAACTTGATGCAACCACCGTCACTCCTATTTAAGACAAGAGGTGTTGGGAGTACACAAGTGAATAGCAACAATAGTAACAGCATAACCATACACAGCCTATCCCGACAGCCGATTTTAGTCTGTTTTGATCTACATATTTTATTGACATTTTATAACTAGCATGTTTGTTTCAGTGAAGTTTCGATTCACTCTCAGCATTTTTCAGCTGTATTATAGCGTCCAGTTATATTTTTGGACAGAGTACAAGTTGAGACCTCAATTTCCTTGAGAGGAAAACTACTAAACTATTGATCCATATGTATATGACATTTTCTAATGAATTCAATGTGTATTAAGCGATGTGGAGAATTGCATATACAAATTGTACTAATAAAATTTGAAGCATGTACAGTATTACCACTTTTCACATTGCTAACAATGCGATGTTTTTGTCTGTTTTAGTTCGTAATGGAGGCTTACAGAGAAAAAATGAAGTTACTTATCAGTCAGTCTTTAATAAAAGTATCAATTCAAATGAGGTTGTTGATCAAAGAGTATCAAGACACACGAAAACTCCGAGTCACGACTCGTCTATGATACCACAATCAGACACTGTTAAAGATTCGTTAAAATCTAACGAAAGAACAGCCGCAAAACAATCCACACAAAGCCAGCAACAGTCAGACGACTTGGAGCAACCGTTGCTTGTACAAGAAACATATTCGCTGGATACGCCAGACAAAGAAGATGAAGTACATTCCTGTAACGAAGAGAGTGTTCTAAAATCTAATTATACTTCACAGAGATGCGATCCTTTCCAAAACGTGACCGAAGAGCTCGCCACCATTCTTAAAAGACGTCAGGAGATAACAGAACAATCACTTTCTGATACTTCATCTACTAAGCCAGTCAAATCTCAGATGTCTGAATCAAGTGGATGGTCTCCAAAAATGTTTAAAAATGTGAAAGTTACTGACCTAAAGTTTAATACCGTATCTTTTAATAAACATAGGACCACCAGCAATATGGTTGAATATGTTATGAACTACGAGTATAAAGGAAACAATCATGGCCAGCAGAATGTGTATGTCCAGAAAGGGGAGGCAATTTATGCAGACTTGAATTCTCAGAACAGCACGGAATGGATTTGGGTCTTTATACCAAGGACCAACCAATATGGATACATACCAGCATCTTATGCTAAAAAACAGCCAACTGTGGTCTTGTAATGTCACTATTGACACGTATATTTAAACTGTATAAAACTTGTTGCAGCTGAAGTATCCGGTTCAAGTAATTGATGAGGAATGCCAAGAGAGCTTATTATATCTGCATGAAAATATTAGGGTCCAATCTTGTATTTGACACTACTCTTGCAAGACCACCCCCTTATGAAAATGTGGTCTATTGAAAAAAAACAAGCATCTATCGTATTTTTCTTGCTCCCATTAAAATTATCATTTGTATAGTGCCCCCCCCCACCCCCCACCTCTCCACCTTACTATAAACTAGTAAGACCGTTACCTTGCTAACTTGTGCCATAATTTATGTTTTGCCAAACTTGCCATTTTATGCTTATTTTTATTGTGCTTGTTCTGTTTTTGTTGACTTGTTTAAATAAATGTTTAAATAAAAATATTTAAAAAAAATATAAGTATTTTAAATAACTGAATGATTAATCATCATACCACACTTTAAACATATGCAAAGAACATAGATGAGGGTGGACATTATATAAAAACTACCCTAATATTTTAAAGACAATACAATAGTGGTTGTCCTGTTTGTATTTTATTTACTTTGAATACAGTTTTTGCAATTTGTAGCTATATCATGGACCTAGTTTTGATTGTGGAAATAGACAAGTAATCGATAAATAAAAATACCACAACAATAAGGAATCCTTGTCAATTAAGGCTTGCCTAAAGTCTGGCATGAACTTACAGCCCAAGTGTTGACACACCTGTGATCATTTATAGATGGCCAATTACCTAAGACTACTAGACTAATGGGGCCTCTGTTTTGTTTGCAGAAAACATGATTCAAGCAATAGAACAAAAATTTTAATTCATGTCTTGTAGGACAAGTCACACACATAACTGTGTTATGTAAAAATATGGTTGATTTTTTAAAATCCTTAAGAGTCCTCTTTATATGAATATATTGTCTCACAAAATTTGGTAAAGAAACACACTAAAATAAATAACTATGAAGTGGGGTGTGCTTTCTCTAAATATGGTGGTTGGAGGAGGGAAATACCTATGAAGTTGGGTGTACTTTCTCTAAATATGGTGGTTGGAGGAGGGAAATACCTATGAAGTGGTGTACCTTCTCTAAGTGTGGTGGTTGGAGGAGGGAAATATCTATGAAGTGGGGGTGTACCTTCTCTAAGTGTGGTGGTTGGAGGAGGGAAATACCTATGAGGTAGTGTGTACCTTCTCTAAATATGGTGGTTGGAGGAGAGAAATACCTATGAGGTGGGGTGTACCTTCTCTAAGTGTGGAGGTTGGAGGAAAGAAATACCTATGAGGTGGGGTGCACTTTCTCAATACTTATGAGGAGGGGTGTTTGTTATATGGTGGTTGGAGGAGGGAAGAAAGTTATAAGGAGTTTGTTGTATTCTTTAAGATATGGAAAATGCAGTTGCTGCTAAAAATAGGCTGCCTTTAAACCCCCCTAATTGTTTTCAACTTAAAAAGTCCTTGATGAAAGTTCCTTTAAGTTTTGTTTCAACCAGGCCAGTTATTTCAGGAGACTGCAATGCGATTCTAATATGGTGTCCTTCATAAACTCGAAAACACATTAGGGTTCTAATTATAAGCATAGAGCCCCTTATGAGGTCACAATAATGCTCATCTGAAAATTTTGAATTAGAACAATGCTGTTTTGTTTAGATTTCTCCATATTTTTGCTTAAAGGTATGTATATTAAATAAAATTACAATTTTATTTGCTTTAGCATACTGTTTTGGGATATATCTTATTAGTTTCAAAAACCAATATTACTACTGAAAGCGTCCACTTGTTGCCGCTTAAAACATTTGTTAGATATATTAAAATCCAAATAGATTATTGCAATTGGGCTCTATGTGAATTAGAACCAGGTCAGACCTTATATTTGTTTTCATTTTATACCTCACTATGCACGGTATAAAATATTGACAAATATAAGGTCTGACCATGTTCTAATTGGCATAGAGCCCACTCACAGTAATCTATTTCTTAAACAGAAACCATATAATAATATTGCCCAAGACTAAATAACAATATAAAAATGTTCAAGTACTGAATCTATTGTTTATAAACAAGGTAAAACCATGTGTTAGTGAACAAGTTCAGATTTTATTTTCTTTTTAATAATTATTTGTCCACTTTTAAAAACAGCACTTAAGGATGTGTATTTGTTAACTACAATTAACATTTTAATGTCAGAATGTAACATGTGTTTATTTTTCTAAAGTCACCATAGTAACCAATAAAAAACCATTATTCCAGGGTGTAGTATTTAAGAGGCATCTTCTTTTTCTCCCATACTTTCAAACTTGCAAAATATTTACGCTCAACTTTAGGTGGCTGCTCCCTAGCATACCTAATGTCTTCAACATTTTGTAAAATCTCTTGCTTATCTAAGTTGTATTCTTTTATATCTTTCTCTATCTCTTCAAGTAATTGCTTTTTAGATTTTAAATATTCTTCTTTCTGGCTTTCGATGTATTGACGTACTTCCTCTTCTTTTTTTAACCTCTGTTCCTCTACTATTGCCTGAGCAGCATCTAGTTTAATTTGTTGTTTTGTGATACGTCTTGTAGGTTTAGCTGGGATATACCGGATTTTCAATTCCTTTAATAGCCAAAGAAATCGCTCATAGTCTTCATTACGTAGTTGCTTTAAATATTTCTTTCTTCTGGCAATTTTAATAACAAGTTCAGATTTATTTTTTTTATCCTGAAATACAAAAACCAATTCAGGAATCTAATAAGTGCATTCTTCTTAACCAACAAATTTTTTAGTGCATTTGGATTCTTCATTAGATTGTAAGTACATGGAGTCATGATAATTTTTTATAAAATGCTAATAAATGAGTTTACAGTGTGTATTCACTTGTTTGGTAACCAGTCTATCATGAATCCCTTTGAAATATTGCACTGAGAAAAAATAATAAAATTCTCTTTATTGAGACATGTTCAACTGGTTACAAATTTACCAAATGAGTGAATAGTAAACTCATTAATTATCATTTCATTCCATAAACAAAATTATCCTGACCCCAAATACCTGTATTTTAAACCAATGGAAAATACGATTTTCTTCCCAAGAATTACACATATGCCAAATTTTACACAATAACGGTTTGAGTTATAAAAAGTCTACAACAGTTGATAGGATTGCTGTTCTATTTAAACATATACCCAGGGAAGGCGCTGTAAAATTGGTGCAAGCAGTCTGAGTACACCATAGACTGTTTTAAGTGGAGAGTCGTCACCCTTCAAACTTAAAAATTCATGTCAGCCATGCCTCAGTAAATACACATCAGATATTAATAAGAGCACAATATTCACATCTGGGGTGACAACATTCATTATTTGGTTCAATTAATTTGGTGTCATCTGTCAAAAATCAATGAGGTTGAAAATTTACTACCTGAAGTTTTTAATATTCACCTCATCTTAATTTGCAAGATTACAACAATAAATTATGAAATGTCCTTCCAACATGCTTAGCAGTAAAATCAAAGTTTCATCATTAAAATGTGTCATTCTTAGTCACATAAGTAAACATTTTTGAAATTGTAGTTATTTAAAGATTTATATTTATAATTTTTTCAAAAACAAACATTTGCATTTTGAACATCTCAATAAAAAAATATTAACAACTATAATACCTGTAAACATTAATGGTATTTAAACATCATGAATAACAATTTTAAAAACAGGCATTCATGTAATTACACTATGAAAATGATAAGCAATTTTTGACATGTGGATTTGATTGTTTGTTTGTTTGAATGTTGTTTAATGCAACTTTCAGCAATTTTCCAGCTATATAATGGCATCCGGTTCTATTTGGGGAGGAAGTCGGGGTACCCAGAGAAAACCCCAGACCTTCAGTAGGAAAACTGGGAAACCTTGTCAATTAAAATTGTAGTCGAGCCTGCAGTGAGGCTCGAACATTGGTGCTGACAGATCATGTCATCAATAGTAGACGACCTATCTTAGCCACTCACCCACCAAGACCCCCTTGTGAAATTGAGTAGTCCAATCTTGCTTGCATTTTATATTTGAAAGAAGTACTGTAATTTTTTATGAACCAAAAAAAAAAAAGACAAATTTAAACACAGAAATAAATTATTTTTCTGAGCAATTTAAAGTGATAAGGATAGAGGGTCTTTGACAAGGTGTAGGGCAGGTTTCATAAGCTCTTCTAAATCTTGTAATCTGCACAATCATGGAACACAGATTATGTTTTATTTAAAAGCATACATGTAATGATGTATGTCTATAGCTCTATGCATGTATATGTTAAGAATTTATAAAACATGTATGGCAAATATTTATATTTGACTTTTTTGCATTCAGTTAGTTTAAGGAAATGGCATGGCTGATCAGTATGATTCCTGCACCATTTAATTTTTGTCTGTGCTGAACCATGCATGCAACCATTGAGCGAATGTTTAGTTTTTGTATTTGGACAAACAATTAAAAACCTACATTACCCTACCCAATGAGGCAATTTCAAATTATTATCTAACAATCATTTTGTTTTGGAAATCAAACATAAATGTGAAAAAAGACTAACAGAGTGAAGATAAAAGCAAGTAAGAATACATGATTTTATGTAACCCCCTTGTAACTTGGACCACAACATGACTGTTACATTGTTTTATTGGCACTCAAAGCATGGATTAACTGCAGTAAATCAATGACCGTATAATAACCTCAAGGTTTTTGTTCTTGTTAAATGTGGAGGAAATTGTCACCTGATTGGAAGTACTGAGTGAAATGTATCAAATAAATAAATCTATATTTACCCTAGTGATATTAAGGCAGTGAGGTACCATGCTTCTGATGTGCATAGTGTAGTCAATTACTGAAACAAAGAACAAATTTACAGTGAGCAATAGCGAAAATAACCACTATAAGAGATTTGTAACATTTTGTTACATTACCCAAATAACAAAGTTGAACAGTATACCAACTAAAGTTCTTTTAATATATTTACTTTAAAAGACAATTGTCCTACTTATGAAATAATGAAAAAGAGATTAATTTAATAGATACAATGACTGTTATAAATGTATGGCTCTGCTGGTTCAGAATGTACTTTTTTTGAAGTGAATTATTACTTCCTTCAATACAAATTGAATAGCATTCCCATGTAACCTAATCAGTACATGTCAATTTCTTGTCCTATTTTCTTATTAGACTGCATATAAGATAAGATGTAAAAACTCTGTAATATAAACTGCCAATTAAATAAAAATTCAACAAAAAATATCATCAATGGAATTTTTAAGTCATCAATATGTTGGAATTGACATATTTGACGGTCTACAATTCTCACTTACAAAGGTACATGTCCCAACAAATATCTAGGAAGATATTAATTTACAGATACCTAAATGATTCCCAACCTTGTAAGCTGAGTGACAAGTAGTCAAATGATGCAAGCTTCCTTATGAATTTGATTGAAATTTGATGGAAAATGTCAGTGCAATTTTAAAACCAAGGATCAGAATGCTGGCAGGCTTACAGATGGTTGTACAAATCAAGACACCCATGGACTCCCAGGATTTCTTTATTAATGTTGTAGAAGAGGCAATAATGTTTATTGTTCAGGTTAACCTCTAATAAATAGATTTACATAGGTGACCATTATAACATTTTATATAATCATGAATTTACCTTAAGTTCACTATTAGTGACACTCTTATTTTCTCAAAATACCATGTCTTCTCTAGAACATATCTGACCGACACAACAATATTAAAGTCTAATAAGAATGTTTTGTAAAGTTTACAAAATGATGTAGCAAATAGAGCTAGTTTCAGTTGTCAGATGGATAGAAACAGGTGTCAGTCTGTTAAGTTTCGTACAAAATCTAATACTTGCTTGAAATTATTAAATTTGGATTCATTTCACTTCTAAAATATTTGTGCATCATATAAACTTAATTTTAAACAGGTTCAGTCAGAATTACAATTTTTATGCAAAGTGAAAGTAGAACTACTTTGGTTTTTTTAAGCACTACATTTGACTACGGCATCAACTGATTGGCTATTAAGTAGAGGTTAACCTACAGCAAATATTTATATTCCAAACAAGAAGAAAGAAATGTATCATGTATTAATCGAGACAAAATTTTGTTTACCTTTTTGCCACACAAAAAAGGAGGCAGAATTTAAATTAATGTTGATGTTTATCCTTGCAAAGAATGTTACCATTTAGTCTAATGATTACAAACTTTGTTAATATAATGAGAATAAAAACCAAATGATGACAATAGCTCACACAGACTTATTTCCAGGTCTGCTTAACCCTAATAAGCAAATATATTTATAAATCATCAGCATAACATATCTTACTTTTCTTCTCCAGTTCTGCTTTGGGTCCACAAAATTCATCAACCTTCTTAAAAACTTCATATTCTCTATGATGAAATCGTTGTCGCTTTAAATTAGAGAAATGCACCAGTTTATATTAACTCTTTATTGCTATAAATTACAGAAATGAATATTGAAAGAAGGTAACAAAAAATACTGAAACTCAAAAATCATAGTCCATTATAGTAAATTATTAAAATATAAGAAATTGTGCAAATGTAAATATTCTAGGTATTTTTAATGAAATTAAATAAAGTGAGCTCTACTTTACTCGTATAATATATACATATATATCTAAATCTAAACGTTTACTTCAAATCAATTTGATAAAAAAAACTACATTAACACATTAAAAGACATAACCTACATGTACTACCATTCAGAGATAAACATTAAAACCTTAGTTTTTTCTTTATGCCAAACACGACGATTATAATTTCAAAATTATAAATTTTTCCCATTTATGCAGCAATATTCCAGCACCTCCAACACACAGTGTCTATATTTATCATTTGATCCAGTCGCCTGTTTTGAGTATACTAATTTTTGCAAATGTCCCCAATTTCTTCATATTAAATGACTTATAAACCAAGGTAACCAGAAAAAAACTTGTCCACGCCTTTAATAAGGTTTAGTATAGGCAATATTTTCTTGTTGATAACTATTTTAACTCGTGTTAAAGTATGATTGCAGATATTTCTCCATTTTTGAATTCAGTACATAGTGATGGTCATTGGATACGCCTATGATTACTGACTACTGCTGTATGATACCCCATCATTTTCACCAACACACCATCTCACACACTACAGTAGTAGAAGCGTGAGGTTTGGCATACCATAAAACCTGGTTTAACCCACCAATTTTACCAGTCACGACCATTGCTATAGTTACTATATTTTTGGTTGTTGGTTCTCAAATGCAAGTTTCTTGGAATCTGAATTGTGGACTGTCTTTTTGACAGTTTCCTTGGTGTCCGATATTTTGTTATTTTGTTAAATGGGACTTAATTGCAGCTCTGTCCATTAAAAAAAAAAGAGCTACATTATTGTAGCTTATAAATGATATGATCAAAGAAGATCGAACATGCTTGAGATTTTACAGGTCACTGCACACAATAGCAATTGTCAATTAGTCACGAAACACATAAACAGCTTCATTGATGCTCGATTTCAACCATACCCTAATTAAAGTCTCTTTCTTTGTTTATTGAAAGACAGATACCATTCAACCTTCATTTTTAGATTTCAAATACTTGTAAGACATTCGAAATGTTTGGACTAGTACCATTATAGGCCGAATTTTACTGCCGTTATAATCCGAAGTTAGTTTTGTGATTTTTCTTTTTTCGTCTTGGAAGATGCACGTTGATCATTTTTCCGTATATGGATAATGTGACCTAATTTTGTTATAAACGTGCTAATTTGCATACTATAACAATCATTCCGTAGTAAGAATCCAGTAATTTACATATGTATTACCCAAGCTGCAACTGGCCATTCATTCATTCATTCATTTTCGGGTTTCTCAATGTTTTTCATTTAGTAAACGTACTTAAAAAGAGACACGAATGTCAATTAATACACAAAACACAGCGGGTTATTAAAAACGGCAATAACTATCATTACGTATCAATAATGATCGATTTTAAACACGAAAACGATGAAAAAAATGGTGACACTGTCGAAAGATATCAAGATCGACCACGTCTGATTGTATATATGCAACTTCTTTTGGACATCAAAGTGCCGGGAGTAATTCACTCCCCCTCTGCTACATTACGAGAAATGGGACTAAATTTGTACCCTCCCCAAAAAAAAAAGCGAGGGTACGATTATTCATTTTAGTACCATTATAACTTGTATCTACTAGTTCTTAAAGTGACACAGGCTAAGACAAATTAACAAGCAGTTCACGCAATTATAATCTGAGATATTGTGCAAAAAACATGTTGACACCTATGTTCTATTTTTAGTAACAATGTCAATGCCAATCTTTGTCTGTTGATCAGCACCCTGGGTACAGACTTTAAACTAGGACCCCTAAAGATAATTGTGGCAAAGTTTCAGAGAAGATTTTTGAACTAGAGGCTCCCAGGAGCCTGTAATTGCTCACATGGAACACAAATGACCAACTATATTTAAATTTTTGTAATTTACAGTTTCAGTCTACTTGTTATAGCTTTTGAGTTACTGTGAAAAAACTAAACATTTCTTCAAAAATTCACTGTTGGACGGACGGACTGATCACTAAAGGGCATCCGCAACAAAGTGGTGGGGCCATTAATAACACCTATAAAGAGTCATAGTGCAATTTTGGACTAAGCAATGATTTGTAGGCCTTGATTTGCGGATAATTTGTGCAATTTACATTTTCATTCTAGCTGTTATAATTTTCAAGTTACAGAACAAAAACGGAAAATTTCATTAAAAAAATGTCATTTAGGGGCAATAACTCCTATAAGGAGTCATCTGACAATTTCAGACCATTAAGTGAATTGTAGGGCTTTTATGGCTGGTCATATTTGCTATTTATAGTTTCACTCTATCTGTTATAATTTTTAAGTTACAGGACTAAAAACAGAAAATTTCTTTAAAAATTGCCATTTGAGGGCAATAACTCCTAGAAGAAGTCATCTGATAGTGACAATTTCAGACCAAGCAGTGAATTGTAGGGCTTTTATTGCTGATCATTTTTGCTATTTACAGTTTTACTCTAGCTGTTATAGTCTTTAAGTTACAGGACAAAAATGAAAAATTTAATAAAAAATTGTCATTTAAGGTCAATAACTCATATAAGGAGTCATCTAACATTTTCAGACCAAATAAAGTGAATTGTAAGACTGATAATTTTTGCCTTTCACAGTTTCTACCTAGCTCTTATAGTTTTCAAGTTATATTGTAAATACCAAAAATTTTTGTCAAAAATCTTCATTATTGGCAATAACTCCTACAGGAAGCCAATACACAACTCCACACTTACAGCAACTATTGTAGACCTTAATTTGCTGATCAATTTGAAGAAAGGTTTTCTCTATAGCTATTATAATTTGATTAAAAATGTGTTGACACCCATGTTCTATTTTTAGTAACAGTGACCATCTTTGTCCTTTGATCCATGCCGTGGGTACAAATTTAAAACTTAGAACCCTAAGGATGATTGTGGGCAAGTTTGAAAAAAATTGGCCCAGTGGTTTCAGAGGAGAAGATTTTTGAAAAAGTTTACGATGGACAACAGACGACAGACGTAAAGTGATGGCAAAATCTCATTCTCACATGGACCAGCAGTCCAGGTGAGCTAAAAAATTTATGATGCCAACTGATGGTAAAAGCTCACATTTACCTTCTGTCAAGTTGAGCTAAAAAATCACATCAGTTATAAACTTAACAATATTTACTTACAGAATCACAAAATTCTAAAGAACACAATTTTCTAATATTTTCTGGTTCCCTATGAGAAAAACAACAAACATTATTATTATATTATCTGCAAGGTATTCCAAGAATAAATTTAATATTACCAGCTTGGTAATGACAAGATAGATTTTAATATTAAACAAGTCAATTAAACTGTTTTAAGTAGTCATTTGCAATTAACAGAACATTTTGCATTCATGAAAGATGAGTACTGGAGTTTAGTATAGAATAATCACTGCTACTATTTAATTGATGATATTTTTTGTGTCTTTCTCAAAAACGAAAAAAAAAAAACCAAGTGTGGACTGTGAACTAATGCTCACTAATGATACCCTGCTTTCACAACTACTAGTATGTGTAAAAATCTAAGTATTTGGTAAACAGAAAGTAGATGACCAAGGAGCATAAAATCCCTATACACCATAAAGCAATATGCAAAATATCAGGCTTCTGCATCCTTTAATTACTTAGAAAACTGTGACATAAATTTTTGTTATGGACGAATAGAAGAACAGACGAACAGAACAGTATACCCCCTCTTCCTCTAGCTGGGCTATAATAACAAGTGAATTAGAAAGTAGTAATCAACGCCACAATAACAGATTGAAAATACCTACTGGCATTTAACCATTTTAGTAAATAAATTTTTATTTTTTTGTGACTCCTTTAAGTTTGGGGCAAACCTAATCAAGTCAACTGTACATGTAATGATAAACATAATTAAAATTAAATCTTAGATGCTGAAACAAAAGACAAGGGTGAAGTAAGTGAAAGATTTCATTTCAATTAGATCATCCAAATACTAGTAACCAGTAGTCCATTTAGGAATCAAGTATTATTCTTTACAGTGGCTTATTAAATGACACCACCCTTGTAAACAAAAACAAGATGACCTTTCAATAATTTTATAAAACTTACTTTTCTAAACTTCCCAATTCTTTGAATGGGAAATAGAGTTCATTTTCATCAGTTTTCTTCTGTCCTATTAAATCCCCTGATAAGAGAAGACAAAATATCCTGTAATTATTTAATATAAAGGATATTACAGAAAAATTACATTTAGGATAAACTGTCAAGAGTACAGTAATAATTATGTAATCACTTTACAAGTAATTAAACCAAAACATCAAGTATCAATTTGGCAGTTTTCTATGCAATTACTTATTAACACAAATTAACAAAAATAGTGAATACCACTGGCTCAAGATCTAGTTTCAACATAAACACTTTTCTGAAAATAATCTATAGTTTATTTATAAATTAACCAAGAAGGTTGCAGTAAATAGTTTTAAATACTTTTATTATAAAATTAAGGCATCTACCAAAAACGTATACTTGTATCTTTGTTAACAATGAATACATGTGTATCTTAAAAACATTGACATCAATGTATTTATGCTTACAACAGTTTTGTTTGATTAAAATTATACGTAAAACAAAGTGCTATCCACAATTAATTTTTTTACATTATTTTAAAGAAATTCAGTTATATAACATGTACAGAATGTTCATCAAGAAACCATTGTCAATTTAATCAACCTGATTCTCAGTCAATGTAACAATCATATAGTCATATTAGTTTAATTAAAGAAAATTCATGACCAGACTTTGCACCTTACATTAAATGTTAATTATACTTGTGTCCCTTCTTCCTAAATATTATAAGCTTTACCTGAAAAGTCAAAGTTCAAAGGAACTTTCTTTCTGGCATAAAATCGTATAAACACAGTGTTTATTTGTCCTGAAAGAAAAATCATTTTTACTGTCAAATCTTAAATATATTATGAATGTCAAATTTAATGTCCATCAATTGTTAAAAAAAAAATTTAAACAATTAGTTGGACCATTTGTCTGGTTTAGAAGTAAGCTTTCATATTTAAAATATGTTTACCAGATAAACCAGAAATTTGGTAATGTTATTATAGCAAGCCTCATATTTCTTAAATAAATTGACAATCAAAAATAATATTTTAAAGATAATCTCCCATGCCATTAGAGATTTTAATTATAACTATTTGAAAGACTTGACATGTTTGTAACAACTTTAGTTTTATTTAGAACTAGTTTTCTGTGTGTCAACTTGAACAATTCGCGTGCAATTTAATTAACACCTTTAAATGTAATTAACTAAAATTTACATGCCTCCATAAACTTAAATGTACTTAATAAAGTCTTATTTCAGGCCACTGCACAGCCCAGGGGAACAATTTTTCTTACCAGGAGAGTTTAAACTTGTTTCGCGTCTTTTTTGCAAAAGGCTTATCGTTGTCACTGGATGTTTGTAAACATTTGAAAACGTGGATAATGTTTGGGTTGAATTAATTGCTATTTTGCTGAAATTTCTACACAATTTACAGAAGGTCAGTGTGTTTTGCATGTTGTTTTATAAACGGAAGTAAAGTTATTGACAGGCGCAAACAAGAACGGAAACGGAAGTTCTTTCTGCTGCCCTGGAAACGGGAACGACAAAGCTATTCATCCGGGCTTGTGTGTGACAGTTGCCTGACTACGAGATTGTTTAAGCCTCCATTTTATTGTCACCTGTTTGTTTTCATTTGGAAAGTTTCATAGATTAGTTTAACTTCAACCAGGCTGCCGTAAGGCTAAAAAAAAGTAAAAAACAAAATGTCGAAAACACTATTCGAAACACGGCCTGACAACAAGAAAACCTGTGGCTATGGAAAGATGACAAAAGAAGATGATAAGGGCAATAATGCCTTCACAACTATGGCATACATGAAGAACGCAAAGGTAAATTTATCTGTCACATAATAAATTGTGCAGTGATAATAGATGCATAAATTTTAGTGATGTCTGATGAAACCAAAATGATAATATGCTTTTAAAAAGTAACAAAATTCAAAAATAAATTTTGTATTGTTTTGTTATGAATTGACACTTGGTGACTACACATGATACAGAGAAACAAACAATATTTGTCACATTACAACTCCTATGTACAGCATGGTGACAAAAGTAAGAAATTTCCCACCATATTGGATTTTTCTATTAAATGATAATATAATTGAAACTATAAACCTTTACTTACCACTTGCTGTTGTTAATATTATTATAACTTAATATTTTGTCATGTGTCCCTTTGATCTAATTACTACACTAAGGTGACATAAAGGTTTGTAATGTACAATAAAGGTTTATTGTTCCATATGTTGAAGCAAGTCTTGCAGGGTGTTGATGGTCCTGATGTACATTGTATTTTTTTAACGTTCTTCATTAGAAGCCATACATTCTATAAAACATTTAAACCAACACTTGAATACTATGGTCAGTCATCTTTTTCTGCTACCCACTTCAAGGTTTGTTTTCATCTGAAGCGGCTTTACGAAAGAAATGTCAACTTATGAAAATCCGTCCCCGCAAAGTTGCAATATAATATCTTTTGTTTCTGTTGATAACATGACATAATTACGCTTGCAGACTACAACTAATGTCTTCAACACTGAAGATTACCATAACCCAATAACCGTAGTTACTCAAATAAGGGTGATACATGACAGAAATAATTTTTTTACCTGTTTATTTCATTGATTTTTGTGACCAAACTACACAATGGCAATGCAAAAGTAACAATATGGTGGAAATTTACATGTACTTACCTTTGTCACCATAATATATATTTTCACTCTAGTCTATTTACAAAACTACTTGTCATTTCAGCACTATTTTAGGTATTAAAGTAGGGATCAAGCAGAAGTTTTACAGGACATTTCATCATTGTACATGACTTGTCTATAAACAAGTGATGGATTTTAAGATTTGAATATGTTTTCATACCCTCGTCAACAAAGACAATTTTAAAAAAATAAACATTTTATGTTTATTTAATAAAACTATGCATTTTGAAAGGTTCAGTTAAGAAATTAAGTTGTGACAAAATAATCAATCAGTTTTTTCTACAAAATGTAAATTCCCTATTTGTTTTTTAAAACCATAACAATACATTCATGTACCATTGTAAAAAATGCTTTGATATATTTGTTCATATATTTAATTAATTAAAAGTTTTAACTTATGGTTATGCTGTCAATAAAGAATACATTATATCTGGAATAGTATCTTCTGACCCGAAAATACTATTTAAAGATACACAAGCTCACTTGTGAATTAAACAATTATAACTCTGTTTTAGCCTTCACTAGAACAAGTTGGTAAACCTCAAGCCGCAGGGGCTTTCAAATCAAGACCAGCCAATCCTACTGCTTTCAGAAAATTTTATGAAAGAGGAGACTTTCCAATTGCTTTGGAACATGACACAAAAGGAAACAAAATAGCTTGGAAGGTATACAAATAATTTTTAATTTAAAAATTGTTTAAACAGAAGTTTTTACAGAAACTGTAGAGAATCTACATAAATGCTGACCATAACACTATTTGTCATTATGGTCTAATGTAAGATTTTACAGATTTAATCAAATATTCTGATATTTAAGATACTAGGTTCCTAGTACCTCATGAAATTTGGTATAACATAACTGGTTATATAGTAGTAAACTTAAAATTATATATATTTGTTTAATTAGGTTGAGATTGAAAAATTAGATTACCATCACTATCTGCCACTGTTTTTTGATGGTTTATGTGAAACAACACATCCCTATGAATTCTTTGCCAGACAAGGGGTACATGATATGCTAGAGCATGGAGGGTCAAAGATACTGCCTGTTATACCTCAGTTGATCATTCCAATCAAAAGTAAGTTTGTTATTTAAAAACCCACATTTGATGTGCCTTAGTAAAATCTAACTACAGGTAGACATACTAGTATATCTATAATTCTTGAAATTAATATTATACTGTAGTTCAGATCAATGAAGCTTAAATACTACCAATTTATTACATAAACAAATGTTAATAATTATTGGAAGAGGAGTTCATAATGGCTGTATTAGTACACAAAAAATCTTAAACAAAAACTTCAAACTGTTTGACTTAAATTTTGAACTTGTTTTTACAATAAACCTGTACCTACATTCTGACAGTGTACAAGGAAACTGAAGTATCGGTTATACTAATATTCTATTCTGTTGTTTGTGTTGAAAAAATACTTTTTACTTAAAGTGTAATACTTAATATATTGACTGTTTTTTCAGATGCCCTAAATATGAGAAACCCACAGGTGATGTGTACCACATTAAAAGTATTACAACATTTAGTTATATCAGCAGACATGGTTGGAGAAGCATTAGTGCCTTACTACAGACAAATCCTGCCTATCTTAAATATCTTTAAAAATAAAAATTGTAAGTTTTATTGCTTCTTTTCGCAACAAAATTGATATAGTAGTTTTAGTTGCATGTTCAAAGGTTGTTTTATTGTTCTATGTCCAGAATAAATTTTAAGTGTCACTATACACCTAAGGTTACCTTACATCCTACTGTATTGTCCCTAGAATGAATAATCGTACCCTCGCTTTTTTTTTTAATCCGACAAATCACAAAACTAACTTCGGATTATAACGGCAGTAAAATTCGGCCTATATTGTCCCATCTAAACTATTACAAATAAAAGATTATTTTATATGCATCCTACTTCTGATTGAATAATAAATGTAAATTATAAGATTTCATTTAGTTTGTTAAAGACAAATGTAATATAATAAAGTTGCACAATACAATCAGGTTTAGGATGGTAAAAATACATTACCAGTAAGGAAACTGATGCCAGTACTTATTTCTCAACAGCACACTTGTTTTTTCCCTGTAACTAAAGGCATCATGTTTTACCAAAAATATATCAAGCAGGTTTTAATAAACAAGATTATAATAGAAAATGTATGTTCTAGTCGGCAGAAATGCTATTAAATTTTGTAAAATCTTAAACCCAGCACTATTTGATATATTTTCAGTGAACTCTGGAGATGGTATTGACTACAGTCAACAAAAGAGAGAAAATATTGGTGATTTAATACAGGAAACATTAGAAGCTTTTGAGAGACATGGTGGAGAGGACGCATTTATCAATATCAAATATATGGTCCCCACATATGAAAGTTGTATGTTAAACTAGACAATCATGATGTAAAAACATTGGGGGGAATTTGAACGTTCAGGATTAACTTTTTGAAAACAAGGAAAATGACGTAGTTCGCTGAGGATCTTGAGAGAATATTTCTATGGACATCAGTAAGATGAATATTGCCAAGAAAAGAAATTAGTTTGTTCAGTTACTGAAACACTCATCCAATATCCTGTTTCTGTACAAATATTTTAGTTACACATCATCATTAAAGCTGTAAATATGGCATCAGCTGATTGTCATGTGACCTTGTCTTGTTATGTAGTGAATGTCACGTACCTACAAAGCTGATTGTGATATTACGTTTTTTTAAAAATTTTAATGTATATATAATGACGTCTTATAAATTAAATTTATTTATCTGTTTTAGTGTGTTGATGTTTTAACATAAAACTGTATAATATTTTCATTAAGTTGAAAGGATACTTTTTTCTTGAGACATTTGGATTAAATAAATTAAAATATTAAAACACTTTTCATTCATTGATGGGAGATAACTCTGTTTCTTTGTTTCCTAATGATGGGATAGAGAAATTAAATGGCCATCATTTATTTGTTATAAGTATTAACATGAAACTTTAATTGCTCTTTCTGCCAAATTGAACCATCATTACAAAAACTATAAATAAGATAATCATGGAATTAGTAAAAATTTAATAACAACAGCTAATTGCCAAAAAAATGGTACATATTCTAATTAGAAATTAAAATGACCTTTCCAATCTAGATATAAATAACATGAACCTCCCTTAGTCCATTAACTAAATTCAAAAAAGAAACAATGCACTTAATCTAGATGCCAACCATCTACTGTGGAAATTGTTACATACCTGTCCCAAAAAGTTACATGTAATATCAACTCCCTGACACATCAGATAGAAACCACAGCAATCCACTTATAATTCATACCAAGCAAGTTTAAAACACAGTTGTGATTAAATTGGTCAGGAAATCTTATCATGGAACTGTTCTAAACTGGAAAAAGCATTCTGATTATTCAGAAATATCCAGTTTTATGTAACAGTATGTTATGAAAAAAAATCACTAATTGATTTATTTCCAAAGCTATGGCTATCTGCAGTTCTCCGCCACAAGTGAGGAAACTGATGCCAGGGCCTACCTCCAAGACGTTATAAAAAATTTTAAAGTACAACAATTTTGGGCACTTCTTGGGCTTTCTAAATTGGGTTTTATGAGTGATATTTCACCAATCAATTACTACTGATTGACTACTTTTCAAAAACGTAACATTGATTAACAAAATTTTGTAAAAGGGTGGTGCAATTGCATCCAAAGCATCCAGCTCACCCTTCCAACAGCCATATAAACCTCAAAATACAACCACATGGAAAATGATGTTTTTTTAAGAAACTATGCACACCACTCCCCAGCCAAAAACAATATTTTCTTTGCACAGTAGTTTAGGTACTATTGATCACATGTGTGTCAATACTGAGGTTACATGTTCGAGATTTTACTTTTACTGCATACAGAGCATTCTCCACTCCACCTTAACTGACAAGGATTTAGTTTTACTGCTGAATGTATATAGGTTTTACCTGTACTTAGACTTCCTCACCAATAAAATTTGGAGGTCATAATACAACAGTTAAACCACTTTGAAACCAACAATTTTACCACTATTTGTTGGTCATTTAACACATTCCAAAATATTTTCTATTACTGGTTTGTACTATAAAATGACGGGAAGAATTTACAGCACTGTTGCAATTCTGTGTTCAAATTTGGAATATCCAACCTAATTTTTTTTTCCTACATGTGAGTGTCACTATCTGTTAATAGGTTTTGGTGTGTAGTGCTTATAAATAACGGGTCAATAAATGAGAAATGAAACAGCTTTTAGTGGCAGATACAGAGGAAAATAAGAGCTTTAATATAATACAACTTTTTAGTGGTAGATACAGCTGAAAGAGCCTTAATATAAAACAGCCCTTTAGTGACAGATAAAGAGGGAAGAGCCTTTATATAAAACAGCCTTTAGTGGCGGATACAGAGGAAATGAAGAGGCTTAATATAAAACATCTTTTAGTAATGGATACAAAGGAAAGAGCCTTGATATAAAACCTAATTTTTAATGGCGGATACAGAGGAAATTAAGAGCCTTAATATACAACAGAGCTTTTAGTGGCAAGTACAGGGAAAGCGACTTAATAGAAAACAACTTTTAGTGGTGGATACAAACTAAAGAGCCTTGATATAAAACCTAATTTTTAATGGCAGATACAAAGGAAATAAAGAGCTTTTATATCAAACAGTTTTTAGTTGTGGGTACAAAGGAAAGAGCCTTAATATAAAAACAGAACTTTTAATGGCGGATACTTAGGAAATTAAGATCCTTAATATAAAACAGCTTTGAGTGGCAGATACACATGAAGTTAAGAACCTTAATATCATATAGCTTTTAGTGGCCGATACAGAGGAATTAAGTTAATAGCCTTAATATTAAACAGCTTTTAGTGGAGGATAATGAGAAAAGAGTCTTAATGTTAAACAGAACATTTAGTGGCGGATACAGAGGAAGTTAAGAGCCTTAGAATAAAACAGGGCTGTTAGTGGCAGATACAGAGAAAAAAAGCTGTAATATAAAACAGAACTTTCAATGACAGATACAGAGAAACACATGAAATACAGTTACATGAAAATATAATAACACACTCAAACAAATCTGTACAATTTATAAAAAAATATTTTTAACAGAGGCGTAGCATCGCATGTTGATATTGGTACGGCGGAAGCCGTACGTACAAGCCGTACCGGCTGCTACGCCCATGTATTTGAGATGAGAGGAGAGTCAAAAGACACCAATAAAATTTGAAAAATATGAACATTTTTTTGTTTTATTTCTGGAAATTATTGGTACGACCTGCCGTTTCTGCAAAAGTTATTGGTACGGCGGAAGCCGTACCTGCCGTACCGGCTGCTACGCCTATGAACAGATAGAAAAGAGAGTTAGCCAGGAGTCTGGACACTTGAACGTATATCGTAGCATTTTCCAATCCATTGTCTGGTCGATTTTCTTCATCTTCTCAAATGAAGTTAATTTTGTAATCATGTCTTTAAGTGAGTTCCAATAAAAAAATTACTACTGCATCTTAAAAAACTATTTCAATGAAGTACCAATTATTTATTTAAACGTGTATTGCATTAATACTTTATTAAATACGGACATTTGGCAAATTTTTTCGATATATTTATTATCTATTTTTTATCTTCGACATTAGATTGTTCATGAGTAAAAAAACAAATTTGATAAATTGCAAAGTAACTAAACAACATGAGAACTACAACTATATTTTGAAAAACTTTCGCCGTGAATATTAAAAACCATTCGAATTTTAATAATAAGAGAAACTGGAATATGTTTTCATTGGTATACATTTTAAAAACCAACAGGAGTATCCCAAAACATTTGAACTTTGTTCAGAGTAACTGGATCTATATTTTCATTGGATACAATTTTATGGGTTTTTGAAAAATAAACATTTGAACTTTGACACATGTTTTGGAACTCTATTTGCATTTTTATAGAATTTAGGAAATGCGGCCAGGAAATTTTTCTGTTCAGTTCATGTATGGCCAATGGACTTCCATTTGAAGTATAAAGGTTGTTTCCAATACGAAGGTTAATTCTTTTTTAATCTTTACAGGTGATGTATTTAAATGCGTTTAAAATTTAATAGTGTATTCCGTGTGTTTAAATGACGCAATTTGTTTTTTGTCTGTGATAAATCCGTTTAGAATCCGTGGAATTAAAAAAGAGTCGAGAAGTTGGCTCTTAAATACAGTAATTTTGCACATGTGACGATTTTTATTCTCAGCTTCACAAATTACTAGTTGAAAAAACATCCGAGGTTTTCTACATGTTATCAGTTATTAAATTCTTTCCGTTGTTTGATAAATAATTACTCTTTTTATCCGCCTAGCTCTTAATTTATATACATACAACATCTAAGTTGTCAGTTTTAACACTTATTCTGAGGGGCCTCGGTGGCCGAGTGGTCAAGGTAGTTCGTCTACTATTGATCACGTGGTCTGTCAACACTGAGATTGCGGGTTCGATTCTCACTGCAGGCAGGGTGCACTCGACTCCAGTTTTAAATTGACAAAGATTGTCAGTTTTCCTACCGCAGGTCGGGGGTTTTCTCCGACAAACAAACAAACACTTATTCAGCCATTGCAGACCATTCCAAGAGAAAATAGAACGTGTAATTTATGCGAATCCCGAGAAATTGGCGATGAATTTCATTATTTACTCTCATGTACGTCACTTAGTGACGAGAGAAAATTATATATTAAACCTAAATTCTGTAACCACCCAAACATCCTTAAATCCTAATATTAGATGAAAAAGTATAAATCAACCAGATCTTAACAACTTGTGTAAATTTATTCGCATATATTTTCTTTGAAATAATTAGCATTTTATTTCAAATACTGTTTTGTTTTGTTTTTTTACAGAAGCTTATTCGTGACACTTTTTTTTTGCGATAAAACGCAATAATTCTTGCGAAGAAACCCAATACTTTGCGATTAAACGCAAAACGTATTGCGATTAAATGCAATACTTTGCGTTTAAAAGCAGATTGATTGATTGATTGATTGGATGTTTGCTTTACGTCCAGCGAGCAGTATTTCAGCTATATTCAGGACGGTTAAAAGCAGAAGTTACTGCGATTAATTACACTGCTTTGCGTTTAAACGCAAAACTTATTCCGATGAAACGCAATAATATTGCGATTAAACGCAAAAGTATACCGTAATGGGTGTGATTTTATAAAAGGAGGGGTGATAAAGGGTGCATGCGCGTCAAAGAAACGAAATTGTAGTCATATAAAACCAAAACAAATACATTGTATCATCATATATAAGTATTCAGAAAATTATACAGTTGTTGTTCTAACTCTGTACATACCCTAAATAACATCCATGTCTCAATGTCGCCTCTTGACTCCATATTGCATACATTTTATGAACACAGCATGTCGAAATCTAGAACTATATCACCCGTCGAGCCACTCATGGGGTGATATAGTGTTCTTTGGTTGATAAAGCTTGTGTATGGTTCTGTATGTCTGCATGGTTCTGTATGTCTGCATGGTTTTGTATGTCAGCATGGTTCTGTATGTCTGCATGGTTCTTACACCGTTATATTTCAAATTTCTGAACAGGTTATACTCTATACCATATGGTTTGGTTCTGTTTTACACCATTCATAAACCGTTTCGCGGTTTATTGGGCGTAAACAGACCCAAACCGTGTTATATCGTATAACCTGTTCAGAAATTTAAAGTATTCCTTGAATAGACAACGCTTCAGTTTGTATAATTTTTGAAACCCGTCCTATAATTGGTTAATTAGCATATGGCGCACATATTCCTTGTGTAAGTTGAAAGTAATGATGGTCATGTTTTCCAATAAATTGTTGGCATATTAGTGGGTACAAACTGTGCTCCCCTACCTTGAGGATTTGCTTCTGTAATCATGCGACGAATATTTTATTCCAGGTTGTTCTACAAGAGAGAGATAAAACAGGCGTACAATTATCGTTTCGTTGCGGTCTTACTATATATATGCGGACTTCGATAAACTGCTAAGAATTCTTGCCAGCTTTAAAAAAAGGCTTCAGATTTCTGGGCGATGTACGAAATAGAAAAAAACTTGAGAAAATGACACTAAATGGCACTAACCGATATCCTTTAGATACACGTTTCAATCGAAAAGCTAAATACATAATTTTTCACGTTAATGTTTTATTTAAACTGAAGTCCTATTAAATTAATACCTTACATTAAATCAACTCCAAAGAAATCACTCTTTCCGTTTTATGTCGAAGAATGTATTATTTCACAAATTCGTAATTGTCGCATCCATTTCTACTCAAAAATAACATGCTAAAATAAGACACTGAGGACTGTACTTAAAATTAATATTTAAAAATCATATTATAATCATAATATCACTTCTGATTTGTCAACTTTTAAGCACAATTGTTTTTCGTTAAAAATCAACTTAACATAAACTGTTTTGCATAAATGTGTCACACCCGTCAATTTGTGACGTTTTTTGTATGACCTTTGGGGCTTAAATGTCAAATATTCCGCAAAATTTTGATTCTTTTTAAAATTGGAGTTGATATTTAAAATGTGCATTTGCTACAATATTTGAAACAAGAAGCATAGTCTTGAATTTTTAAAGATTTGCAAGAAATTCGATGTCTATATATCAGTAATATGCAGATAGACTACCAAAGAAGTATATAATAATTATATATGTCTCTGACTCTACATATTAATTAAATACTTTTTACTTGTTTCTTATTATTATTAGACAAATAACACGGGCTCAAGTAGGAAATTACTTGTAGCATCGTCTCTTGGTGCCCCTTGTCTTTAGCCTATTGCTCCTTGTTTTATCCTGTCTGGCTGCACTTGCATGGCATATATATTAAATACAAAAATAATTATCCTTATATTTCAATACTAGTTGCATTACAAATTGTTATATTCAAACTCAATTATTGTCAATATTATTGTGTTACGAATATTGTCTTTTTATAAATCGTGATTGTTGACTTATTTTGCCCGCTCAGGGACCCAATTTGGTTTGATAGAGTTTTTTTATCTTGAAATGATCCAAGAGAGAAGACATGGTTTTGTATCATATAAAGAGTACTACAGTAGGCCAACGTTACATCGGAGCAGCCCGGTCGCTAGTAGGACATATGCTGTCGAGTTTTTCGACCAGGTATCCCAAAAAACCATGGTGGAGTCTATGGACTACTAACACTTACAACCGTCCGACTGAAGTTATTAATTTATCTGTGTAGGACGTTAAAAACCCCCGTCATCATCATCATCATCATCATCATCATCATCATCATCATCATCATCATCATCATCATCATCATCATCATCATCATCATCAATGATGCCACCTCTATAAGTCCGAAGATTAAGTACCATATACCACCAGAAACCTAATTTTAAGATGTCATACAAAAGAAAGTCCTGCATACTTTATAATTGTTTTATTAATTGTAAGAAACAGTTGGGGTCAGGATAGTTTTAATGGAATATAATGCTATAATAACCATTCTGACATGTCTCATTGTGAAATATTGCCCTCGGAAAGATAATAAATATCTCTTTATATACTGTAATAAATTGAAATTTATTATTTTTCTAAGGGCAATATTTCACAATGAGACATTTCTCTGTATTACACCATAATAAATAGAATTTTTTCTGAGGGCAATATTTCACAGAAAGACATGTCAGACTGGTTACCAATTCAATGAGTAAATACACACTGAAAACTAATTTATTAGTTTTATTAGCATTTTATTTTTAAAAAATTATCATTACCCAATTGCCTGTGGATTTTTCCAATGTCAAGCTTTTAACTTGTTGCTATTTATGCATAATTATGTGTATGTCTCCTGCATGCTTTTGTTTTTTGTATGTCCATACTGGGACTAGCTATAACGCATTGGAATTATACTGTTCTGGTGCGTGCCAATGAAATATTCGATACCTCGCTTATTTTTAAAGATTTCCTGGGGTTTTGATTTTTTGTAATAAGTTCTTTGTTACAAAATATTCTTTGTGCTCTTTAAGTTATGGTATCCCGTTCTAAGTCTAAATGCAATTTTCGGATCTAAAGTGCACAAAAGAGGTCCTTTGCAGTATTTCTACGTACCGGATAATTTGTTTTGTAAGAAAACAGATGACATTTAATGGTTGGAAAACAGTTGACAGTTGCTTTATTTAAAAAAAAATAGTTTACAGACGTTTACAAATGTCAAAGCACGTTAACAGAAAAGATCTTGCCCCCCCCCTCCCCCTTTTTTGTCTTAGTACTGCTTATGTTTTAATGTTTTTATCTTTTATGTATTGTGTTTATTAATAATTCTATAACTTTTATACGTTTTAATTCGGTATCTAATCCTTGATTTTTCTGTTAAATTTGTTGAGATTTTCGAAAATCTGGTTTTCAAAAAAATTACCGACAGTATTTACAGTTCTTTGCTCAGGAATAAAACGTATAACCCACGCGGATTTCGTCACATGACTAGAAATCATATGACTTCTACTCAAGTGTGAACGACTCACCGAAAACAAAGTAGTTTGACAAACAAGAAGAGAGAAGAAAGACGTAAGTTGATTTCAAGTTTTTTCTGCAATACAGTTTTGTTCAAATTTATTTAAGGTTCCTATTTTTTGTTTCTAAACACTTATTCTGCGGTTGTTTTCCTTTTTGAATTGTAACAATTTGGAATTGTTATGTTGTGACGCAATTCTGAATGTACTTTTACAATTACAAGCGCACACGTTATACATGTATAATACGATGTGACCATATTATCGGTTATAAACCATTTATAATTATCATTTTAAATTTTCAATGGACGCAGTGGACACAAAGCATTGTATATAAAAAAAGGGGGAGCAAGTTTAAGATTTTAAATTTTTATGTCGCCTTGCCGGATTTAATTGTTGTGTTATAGCTGGTTTCACAGGCACTTGGGGTCCGGATAATTTTTTTTATGGAATAAAAACCAATAAATGAGTTTACAGTGTGTATTCACTCGTTTTGTAACTAGTCTGACATGTCTCATTGTGAAATATTGACCTCAGAAAAATAATAAATTTTTCTTTATTATATAAGAACAAGGCATGAATCTTATCCAAGTTCTAAAAATAGGTTTTATTTATTGGATTCCCCACTTTTAATTTAAAAAACATACTGTTCCAAGTGTCCAGTCAGGAATGAGCTATGTCCGTTTAAATATTCTCTTGGTAACTACCACTTAACTTCACTATGTTACATCGTATTTCATTAAAATTTTGTGTTTTCTTCTATCCAAGCGAACAACAATTTTTATCGGGACGGAAGTCACTTCAAACATTAAGGGGCAGATAAATTTGCAGAGTAAATTTACATTCACTGTTAAAATTTGAGCATCTTACCATGCAATTATACTCTTGTTTCAATATGTGAAATCCTGTTTACATTCTGGCATCGATTATCCATACGTTATATTGGTTTTATAATAAAGACTTATTTCTCTTTTATTTTAAATTTCGCCCCAAATTTATCGCATACGGTACTCACTAAGACTTTACATGTAAAGCAGTCGTATCGGGAACCCTCTAAGTACGGGAAATTATCTCCCCTCAAATATTTGAAGTGACTTCCGTCCCGATAAAAATTGTTGAATAATATAAATGTCTATGGTTTGTTTATTAGTATTTTGTTTAAATAATAATATCCCAGGGATGTGCCAGGTGTGACTTCAAAAATATCATACAGTAGTGAACCATAGTCTTTAACAAGATAGGATATGGTTGTCACCATATCCAGTGATAACCCGATCAGGACTGTGAAGAATTTACTGATGTGTATGTTTGTTTCATAGACCTGCTTATTGAATAATATACATGTCTATGGTTTGTTTATTAGTATTTTGTTTAAATAATAGTCACCGTTAGGATTCCTTCATTTGTAGTAGTATGTTAACATATCTCAAAGTTTCATTAAGATTAGTTGGAAAGTTTTTGAGTCATTATTTGCAAACCATTTTTTAAAGAAATTTTCAAATGTTTGTTTTTTTTGTTGTGATCTTGATATTAGGCAGAATATCCCGGTGGTGGCCTTCTGGTCTCTATGCATGTATGAGTCACAAGTTCACCTCCCTCAAACATTCTCACATTATTTTAACACAACACAGCTTCTTTCAGAAAAATTTTCTTCACTTCATCAGCAAAAATATCTTTTTTCATGTAAAAAAAAATCAGAAACTTATTTTTTTAGTAACAAAACTGTAACAGGAGGGGTTTTGAATCATCTGGAGTGGGAGCTGCTAAGCCATAAATTTTGCACTATGCTTCTGCAATCTCTGCAGTATTTTTATCCAGTGGCTACTTTCTAAATTCTATGCATTAACAACTCACAACTCCAGGAATCACAACCCCTTGTTAACAAAAATAGTTTGGATTCGAACCACCACCAGGGTTTTAGCTAGGATTTTTGAACCATTAGTCACTTTTGCGTGCGACGATTTTTAAGACCTTATATGTGTGTATCTTTATTTATATGTATAAATGCATGCAAGATCCTTAATTAATGAATACAATAAACATCAATAAATATTTAATATTTTCTACCACCATTTTATAATATATTTTATGTATTCAATGTAATATTGCCATAGAACATATATTTGAGCAGATTTAAATGAACAACTTTAAAAAAGTGATTGCCAAAATATTAATTTTTGTTTATGTTTAAATTTTTCAAGTCATTTAAATTCTAGAAGCATCGTATTTTTCAATCTCCAGCACCAAATTCATATCTGCTCCGAAAACCCTCGGTATTATCTTCTGCTTTGAACTGGTTTCCGATATTTTAACCTACGCTATATATACACAGTAAAAGCATGCTGGAACCAGCATAAACAAATGGCGCGTATAAGATAAACATGACGCTATAACACAAATATGACGATTTCTGACGATAATAGCAATAAAATTAAAAGGAAATTTAAGACGACTTTCTCAAAATTACAGAGCAATGATGTACAAGGCGAAGTGGGACCACAAAAAGATTGCCCGAATTGCTATCCAACTGGCTATGCTTGATCGCGTGTGACGATGTGTACACAGTAATTAAGTGATTAGTGGCATGTCTATTACATAATTACTTTTATTGCTTTGGGTCATAAACTTGTACCTTGGGTAGGATATTTGGATTTATCTGTGCCGAGAATGGCGATTTTGACGATGAAAATTTTAAAATTTAAGTGGTGAATTACGTTCAAAATATTTTCGTCATTTCTGAAAAGGATTCGCCAATTGCGAAAGTGGCGAGCGCTAGCTAAATCACTGCACCACTTATTTACGTCTAACACAGAACAAAACAAATAATGAAATGTTTTTTATAGCGAGCAGATGCGAGCTATACTGTTACATGCGTGTATGTAAAAAAGGTCACATGATCCATATGAACAAATCCATTTCAGATGGTAGCTGAGCTATCGGAAGAAAATATTATAGACGAACGAAAAAATATTTAATATAAAAGTAGAGAAAAATAATTTTGACATCGATAAAATTAAAGTGTTTATTTTTCAAATTACTACAAAAATGGCAGACAATTTTTTTTTTCAATCTGAAACACTGTATTTGAAATTAAGTTTTGTGACGTCACTAACACATAAGATAAGACGTCACGTCATCAATGGAATGTAGAGGCACTTTTAGGGGGCTCTGAAGTAACGACATGAACAATGTGCGATGCTAGCATTTAGGCTATGCCTACATTCTTATTAGTCAAGTTGTTCACAGTACATAAAAACATTATACCGTAACCACATTTTGTACAGGTAAATTAAAAAATTTAACAATCAACAATGCAAAAGTAAATTTTAAAATGGCAATGAATGATCTGAAAATTCTTCGTGGACTACTTTTTCATAATGTACATAAATAGTTAATAATATTATTATACAAAGTTATAGTTGGAATAAATTGATAAATATATATATAAATAATTTACTAACATTAACTTTTTCTTTTCATAAATTAACTTTCCACAATAATTTCTGCTGGAATATATTTTTACGCACAATAATATTTACAAAAGGTGCAAACTGAACCCAAAGACAGTAATAACCCTCTATACGAAATTATTACGCGTAAATTTCGGGTTATGAAAAAAGGAAAATAAGGAGAGTGTTGTGTAATAGAAGGTATAAATGCAGCCTCTTAAGCTCATTCAGTTAGTGAACTGACTTCAGACCTTGAAGTCCTGCTGGTACAATTTTTACAATAATTTTAAATTTATATTGTTGTAAAGAATGTCAACATACAAAATGTATCCCAATTCAACAGTAACATGATATTGTTTTTTGGAGATTTTAATGTCTGTCCACGATGACTCTATCCCTCCATTACATAGACATTTTTAATGTTTGTCCATGATGACTCTATCCCTCCTGTGGCCTAAGATGTACATATATAATCTATAGTTATCCAGACAGAAGAATTGTTTATTAAATTTGCTTCTATGGTCATGTCTTTGGTTGTCATTTCATGTAGAAAATAGGAGTTAACATCCTGTTATGATTATTATAACTTAAATGCAATTCATCACATGTGCAGAAAATGTACTTAACATTTACCAAGAATCACTAGGTCCACATGATCAATTAATTATTCACACCTTACCTGTCACATGATACCTTATGTATGTGACTCAGTCCTATATAAGCCACATTGATTTTGACTTATAAAATTTATTATAAACTGAAACCTTTTCCTTGTTTTGTATGACAGCATCTCATGTTCTGCAATAGAACGGCCACAATATAGTGTTCAGGTACATATTGTATATTAGTACATTTATTTGTGAATGTAGGTTGACGGATTATACTGATACTTTATTCTAGTCAGACCTAATGTATCAAATAACTGGTACCCAACATGTATCAAATAACTGGTACCCAACATGTATCAAATAACTGCTAACAATTATGTTTAAGGTTTAAGTCTTGTTACCTTAAATTGTTACAGGCTTTTTTAAGAACATAAAATGATAAAGAAAATTGATGTTCTATTTTAATTTCTATGTAAATAATATACTATAAATTCTGATGACATTTTGATATCCATATAAATTCCTTGTACACTTTTCTGTTTAAATTCTTTGTATTTAATTTGTCACATTAAATATTTTATAAAGTTTACTAGTTATTTGTGTTACAAAATTTAAATCCGTTTTATTGTTATGCTGGTCTGGCATTATAAAAATACATGCAAATTAAATTATTATTGTGTTTGATACATGTATGTATTAAAAGTACAGTTTAATATACTAACAAACTTACAAATCTGTGTACATGTATTTTGTTGAATAATGCACATCTTTTTTTTCAGATAGTTAACTTATAGACCATTAACCATGCTTCAGCTGTTGGTATTATTGGTTGCCTTGGCAACTGTTTACACAGCCCCTCAGGACCAGATTTCCTTTGTAAAATTTTTTGATATTCGTCCAGCCTTAGTTAAACTAGAAGTTATACCTCCCAAAAAGCAGGTGGTAACATCATTTGAGCCTTATGATAAAGCTTGGGAAAAATTTAAAGATGTGCACAGTAAGTCTATATGCTTAACTTTTAGCAAAGATATCTTGTTTTCAGCAAGTCTAAATTGAGACACATTTATTTGCAGAATTATATTTTGAAGATTCCCAGTAAAAGGTTGTTACTATTAGTAGTATGTAAACAGTGCAATGATCTTGCTGCAAACAAAATCATGTTTGACTGTGACCCAGCTGCAGGTCTGTGGTCTAGTACATGTATGTTCAGAAACCCAGATGCTAAAGTCAGTAAAAATGATGCAGTTCAGTAATTTTCTTTTTTCTTGTCATTAATTCAAGAAGGATATAAAATACATGTAAAGAATTAATAACAGTAAATACATATACATGCACATGTATATGTGTACATGTATATATATTCATGATCATTTGGAACAGATGTACAGTACAGGTAGTTGGAAGTGTATTTATGTAATGATTATAAGATTTTAGTTTTTTATTTTTTCTTAATAAGGGACACAGCCGTAAAATGAAAAAAAAACGCTACCAGTGGAATGACAATTTTTTTTCTGCTACCAATTAATAAGACCGTATGCAAACAGGGTATTATTTGTTTTAGTACAGTAGAATGTATTGGGTTCATTTAAATCACATAAATGACTGACCTAGAAAGTTCCACCAATCACATGAACAAACCAGGAAGTTGGGACTTACCTTTTGGACTAGGTCGTCCTGAATGGGAATTCCACTTGAAATTGGATTTTACACCTTTTTCAAAAATTTATCATCAATAGGTTACAAAGATAAATTGTTCATGTGTGACCTGACATGGTACATAGTATAGTTATTTGTGTTATCAATATAAATAATGTTGTGTTTTGTTATAAACAATCTACTGACATGTAAATGTGGTTCAGAAGAATTTATTTCAATTTTCTGTATAGATATTCAAATTGCTTTTATTTGCAGACTTAACAAATAACTTTTCAAAATACATAATTTTACGACTTGAAACACTAAAATTAAAGACATCCTAGAAATAAAAGAAGTATGTTTTTATTTTCAAATTTGTAAATATCATCTGAAATATGGAATGTTCATAGTTGACAGAAATCGATCGCATTTTCACGCTTGTTACTTATTTGAAACAAGATGTTTTATATACTTGTTTTGGAAAAGATACTTTACATGTATTTTATATAATTATTTGCCATTTTGTGTTATCAATTCACTTTTTAAAAATTTATATTTTTATCATACTGAAACTTATTTATTTGAGGAGTTGAAATGAGTAACAACTCCCCGTTTGATAGGACTAAGGTGTATAGGGTTTGTAGTGACCTTTACCCCGACTACACAACTACCGGTATACACATTTATTTTAATCAAACATTTTATTCTGCTAAAGGTTTCTATTGTTCATATAATATAGGTTTGTTTTTGTCTTTTCACTATTATTTGTTTTCACCCCTTTTTAGTTTGAACAATTCCACTTGAGTTGTTACACGCTCCACATTTTACATTGTATTGTAAGTCTTGGGAGTTTCTTTCATAAATGGAGCTTCCTTTTACATTTGACATTCATTAAGAATGTTTTAAAACGTACTTGTTTCATGTTCTCATCTGCATTTTTTTAAACCAAACCCAAACAGGGTGTTCATTTATTTCATCTTTCACACAATTCATGTCAGGATTCAACCAGAGTTCTTACTTACGGAACTTCTCGTATCTCTATGTCCGATCAATGAATTGACGTAATTTGTTTTTTTATAGACATTCAATCAGAGACTAGTATAATAATATACTGTTTTTACATCCTGGTCAATTACGACCCCAAGTATGCAAATAAACACTTCCAAAGATATTAAGATTTTTTTTTTCTTTATGATTTTTTTTTAAAACAGTTCATAACAGGTGGCACCTCATGAGGCTTTAGATGGTGGATTTCTGCCACCTAACCAGCTTCTTCTTGAAAGCACTGGTTAGCCTAACACCCTGTCTTTTTAAGTTTAATATTCAGGAGACTTGCAAAATTGTTACTTGTATTCCAGATTTGTGTAATTATATACTGGTTGTCAATAGTCATTTGAAAGTCGCAATAAAGTACATGTGTACTAAATGTACTAATATATGGACATAAGTAGCCACAAAAAAGTAGTTCCTTTGAATTTATTGCGACAATAATGTAGCTAGGACAAAAGATATCACATTATTGCAATGACTTATGGGATTGTTTTAAAAATATTGTTATATGAAGTGATAGCAGTGTATTTTCTAATGACACATGCTTGACTGAGCATACTTTTGCGTTGTCATTGTTAAATGCTTCATGCAGTAGATTGTTGCTAATTATTAACACAAATACTTTAAAAATGTAATCTTTTTAGAAAAATTAATTGTGTCTTACTTGTGTTTATTAATTAAAATATTTCAGCGAGCTACATCACTAAGTATATTTTTTGTCTTTTTTTTTACAAAGAATACCTGTCATGTCTACCTAACACCAGGAATGTTGTGCCTTTCCTGGATTAAATTTAAAACTAAATCTGTATACAAAAAGATCTGTCAAATCAAACACATTCCTCAACATTCATTTAATCATTAACTAACTGAATGCCCAATCGGTAAAAATGGAAAACAAATAAAATGGCATAAACTGCTGGAAACAGTCAATAAAACATTATATGGTGGTGTTAAACCCAAACTATGCGTAAATTGAATGATCGGTAACAAAGCAATAGGAAGCCAAGCTTCCATAACGAAGAGATTTATAGGTCCCCTTTAGTCCAGGGTTGAACAATTTATCAAACAACCAAAAAGAACCATAATGCATCTCCATACTTTCCCTTTTAGTTTTACACATTAAACTCATTTGCTTCTGTTCCCTCCTACTTGCACTTTATGGTATTGACGATGTTGATGTACTGTATCTTTATTTTAGGCAAAATATACCACACAGTAGAAGAGGAAACATATCGTAGAAGTGTTTTCAAGAAGAATGCCTTGTTGATAGAAGAACATAATAAACTCTACAGTCTGGGTCAAAAGTCCTACTTTCTTGGAATAAACAAATTTGCTGATCTGGTAAGGGAAATAACTGTTTTGAAAAAAACATCTAATGGGAAATAACTGTTGTTTTGAAAAACTGATAGCTTATCGTGTTTTGACACTTCTATGTTATATATGGTTTGTTGCTTATTTAAATTGAGTTCTATGCCAGTTTCAGCAAATTCTCAGCTAAATCATGGAATTTGTTGAGAAAACCTCAGATCGGTTATATTACTTTTGTCTGTAAAACTTTGCTTTATTTTACCTGAATATAAGGATACATTGATTCTCCTTGTAAAGAAACTTTTTTAACAAGCATCACACTATGCAAGCTATACGGTAACATGCACATGTAAAAATAGGTACCAAGGTTAATATAATTTACTACGCCATACGAGCGTTTCTTCTAGTAAAGACTCATCAGTGGTTATCGAACCCATTTAAAAATCAAAAGAATGAGATGATGTAGAGCTTTTATCACCAAAATTCAAAAACGTTATACAAAATCCGACTAAGGCTATTTACACCATGATAATAGACAAACCTTAGAATTAAAATAATTGTAACTAATTAAACTTTGGCTTTAAAATGAATTCGACATTGATATTAATTAGTGTTTTCTCACAAATCATAAAATGTGTGATGCTTGCATTTAGGAATATTCATATTAAACAAATTTGTCTTCTCTAGAGTGAGTTTTTTTGTTACTGTATTAGCTTGTTTTTAAATTGTAAAGTGAATGTTAATATTACCAGGAACACTGGGAGTACCAACAACACCATGGATTTCTGTTCAAGAAAACACTCAACAGAACCAGATCAGGATCCAAATATCTAGCTCCATCGAATGTTGTCTTACCAGACTCTGTCGACTGGAGAGATAAGGGATATGTAACACCTGTTAAAAATCAGGTATTTAGTTATGTACCGACATGGTTTATTTGTTTATTACTTCAGAATAAACAAAGAATTAGAGATTCTTTTCCCAACTTGCTTCCTGATCCAGCTTCAACATTTCTTAACTTAAACATGAATTAAACAATTCATAGCAGTTTTTAATGACACATTTTTGTCTATTGTAAGATAATGAGCAAAGGATTATGGGAATATAATTTAGCATTTTGTTCATACACAATCTGGTACATGTAAATATAGGATCTTACATTGGTACGAGTGGATTATCGGATTTCTGCAATCGAGATAGTTAAATTATGGAATTTTAAGTCCGAGCCTTGGCGAGGACTTAAATTTCCATAATTTAACTATCGAGATTGGAGAATCCGATAATCCAAGAGTACTAATGTAAGATTCTGTTTCTCTAATTTTTTAGAAGTAGTAAATTTGCGAAACGAAGTACAAATTCTCCCAACCCCAATTTTACGTTCATGACTTGAATACGCGGTAAATGGAAGGTGTTTTGTTTATGACGTCATGAGTTCTTATTGTGACGTTATTATTTTTAACCAGTCAACTGCTGAGAACAACAAATTCACTGTGACGAGAAATATTTTTTCCACACCGGTCAAGCGGTTGAAATATTACGTCAAAATTAGAGAACATGTCTTTCTGTTCAATTTAATGTAATATCTGTTATCATTACTGTAATATTTAAAAACAATTTTCTGTGGATAATGTAAATGCTCAGGTTCCAGCCGATACAGTGTTAGGCTGATACAGTGTTAGGCTAATACAGTGATAGGCTGATACAGTGTTAGGCCGATACAGTTTTAGGCTGCTGTGTAAGGCTGATACAGTGTTAGGCCCATTCAGTGTTAGGCTGATACAGTGTTAGGCTGCTATGTTAGGCCGATACAGTTTTAGACTGCTGTGTTAGGCTGATACAGTGTTAGGCCGATACAGTGTAAGGCTGATACAGTGTTAGGTCAATAGTGTTAGGCTGATACAGTGTTAGGCCGATAGTGTTAGGCCGATACAGTGTTAGGCCGATACAGTGTTAGGCTAATACAGTGATAGGCTGATACAGTGTTATGCTGCTATAGTGTTAGGCCGATACAGTTTAAGGCTGCTGTGTTAAGCTGATACAGTGTTAGGCCGATACAGTGTAAGGCTGATACAGTGTTAGGCCAATAGTGTTAGGCTGATAGTGTTAGGCCGATACAGTGTTAGGCTGCTGTGTTAGGCTACAGTGTTAGGCCGATAGTGTTAGGCTGCTGTGTTAGGCTGATACAGTGTTAGGCCGATACAGTGTCATGCTGCTACAGTGTTAGGCTGCTACAGTGTTAGGCCGATACAGTGTTAGGCTGATACAGGGTTAGGCCGATACAGTGTTATGCTGCTAGTGTTAGGCCAATACAGTGTAAGGCCGATACAGTGTTAGGCTGCTGTGTTAGGCCGATACAGTGTTAGGCTGCTGTGTTAGGCTGATACAGTGTTAGGCTGATACAGTGTTAGGCTGATACAGTGTTTGGCTGCTGTGTTAGGCTGATACAGTGTTAGGCTGATACAGTGTTTGGCTGCTGTGTTAGGCTGATACAGTGTTTGGCTGCTGTGTTAGGCTGATACAGTGTTATGCTGCTACAGTGTTAGGCCGATAGTGTTAGGCCGATACAGTGTTAGGCTGATACAGTGTTAGGCTGATACAGTGTTAGGCCGATACAGTGTTAGGCTGATACAGTGTTTGGCTGCTGTGTTAGGCTGATACAGTGTTAGACCGATACAGTTTTAGGCTGATAGTGTAAGGCTAATACAGTGTTAGGCTGATACAGTGTTAGGCCGATACAGTGTTATGCTGCTACAGTGTTAGGCCGATACAATGTTAGGCTACAGTGTAAGGCCGATACAGTGTTATGCTGCTGTGTTAGGCCGATGCAGTGTTAGGCTGCTGTGTTAGGCTGATACAGTGTTAGGCCAATACATTGTTAGGCTGATACAGTGTTAGGCCAATACATTGTTAGGCTGATACAGTGTTAGGCCAATACATTGTTAGGCTGATACAGTGTTAGGCCGATAGTGTTATGCTGCTACAGTGTTAGGCCGATACAGTGTTAGGCCGATACAGTGTTAGGCTGATACATTGTTAGGCCAATACATTGTTAGGCTGATACAGTGTTATGCTGATACAGTGTTAGGCCGATACAGTGTTAGGCTTATACAGTGTTGGGCTACAGTGTTAGGCTGATACAGTGTTAGGCTGCTGTGTTAGGCTGATACAGTGTTAGACCGATACAGTTTTAGGCTGATAGTGTAAGGCCAATACAGTGTTAGGATGATACAGTGCAAGGCAGATACAATGTTAGGCTAATACAGTGTTAGGCTGATACAGTGTTAGGCCGATACAGTGTTATGCTGCTACAGTGTTAGGCCGATACAGTGTTAGGCTACAGTGTAAGGCCGATACAGTGTTAGGCTGCTGTGTTAGGCCGATGCAGTGTTAGGCTGATACAGTGTTAGGCCAATACATTGTTAGGCTGATACAGTGTTAGGCCAATACATTGTTAGGCTGATAGTGTTAGGCCGATAGTGTTATGCTGCTACAGTGTTAGGCTGATACAGTGTTAGGCCAATACATTGTTAGGCTGATACAGTGTTATGCTGATACAGTGTTAGGCCGATACAGTGTTAGGCTTATACAGTGTTGGGCTACAGTGTTAGGCTGATACAGTGTTAGGCTGCTGTGTTAGGCTGATACAGTGTTAGACCGATACAGTTTTAGGCTGATAGTGTAAGGCCAATACAGTGTTAGGATGATACAGTGCAAGGCAGATACAATGTTAGGCTAATACAGTGTTAGGCTGATACAGTGTTAGGCCGATACAGTGTTATGCTGCTACAGTGTTAGGCCGATACAGTGTTAGGCTACAGTGTAAGGCCGATACAGTGTTATGCTGCTGTGTTAGGCCGATGCAGTGTTAGGCTGCTGTGTTAGGCTGATACAGTGTTAGGCCAATACATTGTTAGGCTGATACAGTGTTAGGCCAATACATTGTTAGGCTGATACAGTGTTAGGCCGATAGTGTTATGCTGCTACAGTGTTAGGCCGATACAGTGTTAGGCCGATACAGTGTTAGGCTGATACAGTGTTAGGCCAATACATTGTTAGGCTGATACAGTGTTATGCTGATACAGTGTTAGGCCGATACAGTGTTAGGCTTATACAGTGTTGGGCTACAGTGTTAGGCTGATACAGTGTTAGGCTTATACAGTGTTAGACCGATACAGTTTTAGGCTGATAGTGTAAGGTCGATACAGTGTTAGGCTGATACAGTGTTAGGCCGATACAGTGTTAGGCTGATACAGTGTTAGGCCGATACAGTGTTAGGCTGCTCATTATCATACTAGGTAATCTCTATAGGTCAAGTCTTTAACTGTGAAAATCATTTCTGGTTATTAGCATATGGGGAAAAATGCTAATTAAATCATTAGACTTATTGTTGAGAAAATACTGCATTTTTCCAATTGGTACATATATTACTTTGTGTTTCTGTACGATGCCAACTTTTTTGATGTGTTAGCAACAGGAAGAAATATATGGATTTAAATTTCTGCACAAAAAATGAGTATTTACACTTTAGACACATAACAATACAGGACTGTTTAAAGGGCAAGATTTGTACTTGGGAATGTAACATGTGATCACGCTGATGTTTAGATTTTAATTGTATTATTTTTTATTTAATTTCAATAATAAATTTATCCATGCCAATTTCAGGGACAATGTGGATCCTGCTGGTCTTTTAGTACTGTAAGTATCAGATTATCTCCCCTTACAATTGCAAAAATATATATATATTTCTTTAATATAAAAATTTTAATAAAAAATTAACCGTATGTAGTAACAAAGAGATCGTGACCTGTGTGGTGTACAGTATGTGCATGAATTTAAAATTTACATTTCATTGTAGCATTGGTACATTTGTAAGTTTTCTATAAAAAAAACTTGTAAACAGTTTAAATATTTCATGTCCCATTTATAATGTTGTGACCTTGGAACTTTTTAGACTGGTGCCTTAGAAGGACAACATTTTAGGAAAACAGGTAAACTCTTGTCCTTGAGTGAACAACAATTGGTTGATTGCTCTGGCGACTTTGGAGATGAAGGATGTAATGGTGGATTAATGGATGATGCCTTCCAATATATTAAATCAGCTGGAGGATTAGAAACAGAATCTGAATACCCATATCTAGCCAAGGTTTGTATCTACATTTGACAATAAAACCAAGAGTTTATCAAACAGAAAATAAGTAGATGACTCGGTAAATTATCATAAGTTGAACATTTTTTGTTGTTTATGTCTTTTTTTTGGATCCAGGTATTGATTACACACAAACTTTAAATGGAAAAAACTTTTTTTCACATCTTTTTTGCTTTCTATATGTCTTAATCGGTTTCAAGAAAATAAAAAATTTCTTGGTTTTTACAACTAAAATTATTTACATTGTAGCTGACAAATCTTGTTCGGTCTGTGTTTACAACCTTGGGGATTCAGTAATTTGTCCATAAGATATTTGTAACAATGTAACATTGATGTTAATTTTTTGTGTGTGAAGATAGTCAAGTGATTCAAACAAAACTGTTACATTTTTGTATCTGTGTGGTATGTTCTAGCCATGACACTTTTCTGTTCTTATTCATTGAATGATAATTATAAAGAAATATTTTTTTAAAATAACAATCAATTACCAAAGACAGAAAAAAAAAGAAAAATTCATACACAAAAATTTTTTTGGAAAACAGACGAAATGCAACTAAAATGTGTAAAAGTGACTATTTGAAGTTAAGAAGACTAAGAGAGAATATTAAATATTTTGAAAAGGCTATTCACATATAATAGAAGATGAAAATATTTTTTTCTTTGAATGTTCTAAATATTAATCTTTATGTTCTAAATATTAATCTTTAAGAACACTTATTCTTAATAATATTATTTTATTTTTAAAAAAAACCAAATATTAAAAAACATGTCACATATTGATCAGTTAAAATACTTTTAATTTCTAAAAATCTTATGCATGTGGTTGCTCCATACATGTATATAAAAAAGACTTTAAAACTGATAACAGGGGACTACCATCATAAGAATGTATTATATTTACTTTTATGTTTGTTTTATATGCTATTAACCCTGTACAAATTTGCATTAAATAAATAAAGATAAGCAACTTTTTGGGGATACATAGTTAGAAATGTGAAGAACACAAGTAAATGTTTAAAAAATTATAGAAAAAGTGTGGAACCTCTGTGAAGTCTATTAACTCTTTGAACAAGAATCTGTTACTGTAGTGCAACTTTATTTGTAACATTTAGGACTAATGAGCTCAAGATATACCATTTTGTTTCACAATGATTTGTAAGAATTTTGTTGTTAATTGGCGATAGCTGTGTCTAAAAAATTATATAGAAAATATCAAAAATGAAACAATTATCCCAAAGCACATTTTTGTTCCATTCAAATTACAGAAGAGTTTCTATCTGTTTTTAGCAACAACAATGTAAATTCATTAAAAAAGATGCTGTAGCTACCTGTACAGGATACACAGATGTAACAAGTGGTAGTGAAGCAGATCTCCAATCAGCTGTTGGTACCGTAGGTCCAGTCTCAGTTGCTATTGACGCAAGTCATCAGTCATTCCAGATGTACAGCGGAGGTTAGTACTTGTAGAGGACACTGTGGGCAGGTTGCACTCGACTCTAATCTTAATTGACAACGATTGCCAGTTTTCCTACCGAAGCTTGGGGGTTTTCTCCGGGTAAACTGGCTCCCTCCCCAATAAAAGCTGGACTCCATGATATAGCTGAAAATTGCATTAGACAACATTAAAACAAGCAAACTTGTAGAGGAGGGGTGAGTCAATCAATTTGTAAAGCAGGCGTAAACTGATTAGAAGAGAAGCTGTGGGACTTTTTACTGAATAGTAGGTCAAGTTAGTAGCTATTGCAGTCATTTAATCATGTTTGTGGAGGAGTAGTTGGGCTTTTATCTATATGGTACATGTAGCTCTAACTTCTGGAGCAAGTCATCAGCAATTTAACACTTCTTTAGCCATTAAACCAAAACAGTGTAGTTGTGTTTGTGATGGTGTCTCTGTGTAGCTAGATAACATTTCTTACATATTCACTCAAGTAAATGTACTGAATATTATGGATTTGCAATATGACCAAAGTTCAGACTTGTGCCTAGCTTCAGACAATCTATTGTATTTTTGTTTACTATTGTTTGGTAGTCATCTGAGTTTTCATCCTGTTTCATTTGCCGTCTTCTTTTACATGATAATCTCTGATTACTACTGAACAATATAGAAACAAAAATGAACTAGTTATAACTGTGTTGGGATGTCTCACAACAAACCAGCATTGCCACTATAATCTTCAGCATTTTGAAAACCCCCCAAATACAAATTTTTACCAAGATCATGCAATGTCCTATATAATGACCCTTGTTTCCTTAAAAACGGCAGTCATTTTGAAAATTCCAAAAATAAGATTGCAAAACTTCAGGTCAACCTTAACTTATTCCCAAAGTTTCATATTGATTGGACATTGCATCTCAGAGATACTGTGATGGAAGGAAAAAAAGAATAAAGAAAAAGAAAGAAGAATAATAAGAAACCGGACAAAAACTATATGTCTCCCAAAACTTTGTTTGGGAGACATAAATAGATCTTCCAATGTTGGGACAAGCCCATAGGTCATTTTGCCCTAAATGCTGTACATGTTATCATTATAAATGCTTGTATAGACAATATTAATAGAAAGAAAACTTTTGAAGAATACAAGGTACCTTTATGTTTTTTATTTCGTATTTATTTCTGTTTTACAGGTGTATATGACGAACCACAATGTAGCAGTGATCAGTTAGACCATGGAGTTCTAGCTGTTGGTTATGGCACAGATGCAGACTCTGGTAAAGATTATTGGCTCGTTAAAAACAGGTAAAACACAGTTATAAATATTACTTATAGTTTAATTTTTATAACAACACTTTTCAATGGTAAAAATGTCATATAACACAAGTTATATCGTATAATCTGGGTTGCTCCATTTAACTTGGCAAATCAGATTTCAGCTTACATTGCAAATTAAATTATTAAATATAAATGTATAAGGATTTTAAAAAGTGCATGCAACCATCAACCTGACCAGATGTTAAGCAGATATTAAAGTAACATTTGATTGTGTACATGAAAATGTGGTATTTCATGAAATCTGACAATTTGGGTTTTTTCTAACACGCAGGCTTTTTAATTTTCCTGAAAGTATTGTAAATATTTTCATTAATTGTTCAAGAATGGTTTGTTGTATTGTATTTCCTAAGTGTGACAAATCCTTAACATTCTTTTTTTTTCAGTTGGGGAGAAGGCTGGGGAGATGGCGGCTATGTAAAGATGACCAGAAATAACCACAACCAATGTGGTATAGCAACAGCAGCCAGTTATCCTCTTGTTTAAATGGTAAGCAAAAAATTGTCAGGTCACCCATGTGGTTCGGCCAGTTGTCCTCTTGTTTAAATGGTAAGCAAAAAATTGTCAGGTAACCCATGTGGTTCGGCCAGTTATCCTCTTGTTTAAATGGTAAGAAAAAAATTATTGTAAGGTAACTCATGTAGTTCGGCCAGTAATCCTCTTGTTTAAATGGTAAGAAACAAATTATTGTCAGGTAACCCATGTGGTTCGGCCAGTTATCCTCTTGTTTAAATAGTAAGAAAAAAATTATTGTCAGGTTACCCATCTGGTTCGGCCAGTTATCCTCTTGTTTAAATGGTAAGCAAAAAAAACTTCAGATAACCCATGTGGTTCGACCAGTTATCTTATAAAACGGTAACCCTGCACCTGGTATGGTTTGTTTTCATCTTGTTTTAATAGTAAGCAATGAATTATCATAGTGTAATGTGCATGGTTTAAATATTAAGCAAAAAAGCTATTTTCAGGTAATTAATGTGGTTTGGCCTTTTATCCTTTTTGCTGAAATTATTTGAAAGCAAGAAATTATTTTCATGTAACCGGTGTGGTGTAGGAACAGGCGACAGTTATCTTCTTGTTAATGCTAAGCAAGGAACCAACAGTTGACTTAATAGAACCTATTGATATCAGTATATGCAACAGAAAGATGCCCAAGTGCATTAAAACACTGGAGTTGTGCTAGTCATAATGCAAAGTGTGCTTGTTTTTGGTTGACAAGAATCACCATTTTTACAAAATTGAACATTAAGACAAAAAAACCCTTTAACATCAAATTTGTTTGTATGGTGAACATATACAGTTACACAGTGAAAACAAACTCATTCCCAATTTCCAAATATTTTCATATGGATAAAAACTTAATCTTAATGGTTTTTTTTACAGATTTGGTGATATTTCCATGCAGCTGATGAGTTAAAACAATGAGTTTAGGGTCAGTATGAAGAAACAGTAAAGAACATTTTCATCGCATAGAGAATCATTTTGTCTTATTACCAGTTATATGTTACATAATGTAAACTAAATGAATAGTAATCATACAGTAGTGTTTGGAGCATCTTTTGTATTTCATACTGAACAGACGTATTGAATCACCATGGCAATTATATACTGAACTGATACATGAAATAGAAAGACCAGATCACAATCTCTCCTGTATAGTAGAACAATATGGAACATGCATACTGGGATAAAAAGCCACAACCCAGAGACATATGTTTATATTAACTAAACGTATGACATGTACAAATACCCACCACCTACTTCTAAATTTAGTTTATTGTTATAAGTATAGTATAGTTTAGGTCATCAAATTTGAATTTGTATTTGATTCAAACAGCTGTTGTAGTTTTTTTTATACTTGATAATGATCTGAAAACTCCATCAGCATATTTTGCTTGGATGGGTTTGTACACAGCCACCTTAAAGAAACATGTATTAAAGTCTTTATTTCTTCTTTTGTTCTCTTTTAATGTTGTTAATCAAGTTTGTGTATAAAGTGTAAAAAATTTCATGATATTTTCCGGTTTTCGTTAAAACCTTGTAAGTAATTATATTTTTCTGTGACCATTTATTTTACTGATACATTGTTTTGGATCTGAAATTCACAACACCTTAAACTTTATTTCTGTTAGTGTTGCTTTGTCATATTTATAATGGGATGCATTTTTATATTCTTTACATTGGTAAGAAAATGTCGTATTTTATTTAATTGTGGACATTGATTGTTTCTGCCTTGACTTGGGAAGTTTTAGGGATGATTCAAGTCTCAGAATAAGCTATATTTTACAAGTTTAATTTACCAGTAATTTGTTTTAACATTACAATAAATATTAAAATAAATAAACAATTAATAATATAAAATTATAAATAGATATATAGGATCTTACATTGGAAGGATTTAATTATCAGATTTCTACAATCTAGGAGGGACTTAAAATTGCATAATTTGACTAGCGAGATTTAGGAAATCCGATAATCCAATAGTACTTAAGTATGATTCTGTTTCTTTAATATTAATAATCTGTAAATTTGTGAAATTTAATTCAGATCCACCCAACCCAGTTTTATGGTCGTTACTTGAATATTTAGTAAATTGAAGGTGCTTTGTTGATAACATCTTTAATTTTTGTTTGTGACATTATTATTTTAAGCCAATCAACAGATGAGAACCACAAATTCACTAGTGACTTTTTTCACATCTGTCAAGTGGTTGAAAATTTGAGAAATATATTTTAAATTGACATGTTTAGACTTAATAAGAGCCTTTCTGCAGGGTAAGGCCTCAAATAGGTTTAATTTAATGAAATAGTCACATTGACATCAATTCTTATTTTTTTTAAGTGGTTGACAATTATAACTGCCATACCACTGTACCGCCCTTAATATTTTCCTAAGGAATGCACACAATTTTTCTCTGGAGAATGAATATCATTTACTTACATTTTTTATTTAGAAAACAGGGATTTATGGTGGCATCAATGTTGTGTTCTTATTTTTTTATTTTCCAACACATCCTGTTGTAACATTCCATACACTGTATGCATCAAGAGTAGACATTTTTTCATATTATAAAGTAATTTTAGCATAATATACTACATTGTACAGTTCGTTAAAAGTTATCTTATCATTAGTTAATTTCAAATCAACTGTGTTATTTATTACAGGAGAAATAAGATAATTTTGTCAGTTTTAATTGTTCGATTTATGATGTTACAATATGTGAATAAAATATTTTTCAGTATTTTTTGTTTAAGACTTTATAATTGCTGACAAGTTTGTGTGTCTTCATGTCCTTGAATTTGATTGGATGTTGTTATACAACATAGCAATGATGTGATATTGAATTTGATTGGATATTGTGTAAAATCTGATTATTAAGATATTAGTAGTGACTGAGTGCTCTAGGTAGCCTTCTTCTAATAATCAGAACTGGACTTGTGAGATCAAGCTTGACTTTGGGAAGGTGTGCCTAACTCCATCTTTAATTGACAAGCATTGTTAGTGTCTATCTTATGGAGCTCTGCGTTCTTTTAAGATTCTCCTTCTCAAAGTGTTGACACAGAAAATGTCCCGCATGCATTCCGTAGTAGTTGACAAAATGTATGCTACATCACATAATATTTTTCTAACTTAAAATATATTAATTTTAATGCACGTTCTGTCAAGGTCCTGTTAATCCTACAGACTGTTATATACTGATGAGCTATCTAGCCTGACTTTTGTCATTCTACCGTGCATGGTTATAGTGAAAATGCCCCAATACAAAACTTAACTTTGGCTGCTGGACCGTTAAACTGAGGTTAAGGTCAGGTGACACTTGTGTGTCGATAGTGAGCAACCAATATGTATGTACCATGCCTTGTTCCGGAGAAACTGATTTAATAAACTAGCTACTGGACCCTGCACCTACCATACAGTCGTGTACTATTCATCAGCAACCTTTGGTCAATCTAAAACTTTTGTGTTGCCATTGGACTATAATGATGAGGTCAAGATCAGGTTACACCTACAGACTGCCATGTACTGTTCATCGGCAACTTATATGACCAAATTTCATCATCTTGCCATGCATTAACGAAATTGGGTTTAAGGTCGGGTTAAATGCGTTAGAAGCTAGACCTTTACGAAAAATATGACATACTTATAAAGACATAAATCAAAGGGATAATTGTTAACGCTGCTCTCAAAATCCCATAGATGCGTCTCTCGTTTAGCGACTTTCGACGCAGGCGAGACAAAAACTGAATGCCTCATACAGTTGAAAGTATTCGATAACATGACAAAGTATCATGATAATCCGTATTGAGCTTAGTATCTCTTGCCGGTTAATTCTTGTCATTCAAAATTGTATTGATTTTTGTGTTGTCATACAAAGGATTCCAATTCGAGTCCAAGCTAAGCAAATTAAGTTTGCGGCATTTAATAGTTAAGACTGGTTAGCTACTTAGAAGTCTGCAATGGTCCCAATAATTAGCAACTGCAATTACGATTTCGGTAAGGCGTGCTCGACTTTAATTAATTGACATTAATTGACAAGGATGTGCCAGTATTCCAGCCGAATTAAACGGGTTTTTATGGATTATTCTGACTTACCCACCAAGTAAAAACTAACATGGTAAAGCTGAAAAATTGCTGAAAGTTAAATTCCATTAAAATCAACACTAATCTATCTGTATATTGGCTACAAAAATGCGTAAATACTTAGGACCATTATTACTAATTCATATATAAATATCTAGAAGTTCTATCAAGATGAGGGATAGCCTTTATAAATATCATCTAGATAATAATAATAAAAATAAAAATAATAATAATAATAATAATAATAATAATAATAATAATAATAATAATAATAATAATAATAATAATAATAATAATAATAATAATAATAATAATAATAATAATAATAATAATAATAATAATAATAATTAATAATAATAATAATCATTATTATTATTAACTATCATTATAATACAGGAATGAGACGAGCCACGTCGTACAGGGCCCGGTTTCATAAAACATCTCAAATTTGAGGATTTCCTCAACTCATCCTCAACTCAAATATTGACCAATCAGATTGCTGGAACATTCAAATTTGAGGACAAACTCAAGGATTTGAGGAAAATCTCAATTTGAGAAGTTTTATGCTGGTCACCAAACGAGTTAATATACACTTCATACTCATTTATTGACATTTTATTCATTAAAAATTATTCCGACCAAAAGGTCTGTGGTCTCACCACTTGTCCTTCCATTTATTGAAAATTTATTATTTCTTGACTATATCCAAGTCACCCAACGATCAGTGTTCTGTCATAGTAGGTAGTGACGATTGTCGTAATTATCTCCCTTTGAGCACCAACGACTCGATTTCCGACACGAAATTTTTATATTCTCAGTTTACCTTACGGAGAGAACTGGTCGGGAGTCTATGTTTGTGCATCATTTTATGTTTCTTGAATAAGTCACACAGTGGTTTAGGCAGTCAATAGAACAAAGGATGTCCGTCTTCGGAGCTCAGATTTGCCCAGTAATAACAAGTACTATCTTTAAAAAAGATAGTCGACGCAATTAACTCTTAGAGATGTATGTAAAGTAGAACGGAAACTGAATAAACTGAACAATAAGAAAAAAAAAATTATTAAACGAAAGAAAGAGACAAGCAACATTAACATTTTCTTTCATTAATGTGTGTGTGGTGGGGTGGGGGGTAAATAATTAACGTGCTGCGAACTGTATCCATTCAAAATAAGGTTATAATATAAGAAGCTTGCTACATTGATGCATTAATCATAGACTTTTATAACATGTTATTAAACATAATGGTATTATCAAATAGATACTTTGCAATTAGAGCTCAATTTCCTGTCTGCACGTGAATGACGACGGACGCAAAGAAAGACGATAGGCATTAATGGCTTTAAAAATCATAGAGTTAACAATAAACATATTTAAATTATCCCCAATTAAAAGCTCTTTCAGAAGTTGAAGACCACAATGGTAAATTAAAAAAAAAACTTTCTAATATATTTCTGAGTTTTGTCTTGCGATGTAGGGTATTTATTAACTCGAAAACAAATTAGTTTACATTTTAAAATTTCAAAACAGGACATTTAAACTAGAGGCTCCCAGGAGCCTGTATCGCTCACCTGAACCTGAAACCAAACAACTCCTTTTTATCCAGCTTTTCTTTGCTATAAGGAATTGCCCAACACTTCTGCAAGTCATTAATTTTGACCTTTTAAGGGAAATAACTCCTATAAGGAGGAGCTTTTGATGCTTAGAGGGAGAAGGGAGGTTCACTTCAAATTTGCTGTACCTGTTATACTTTTTTAACTATCAGTCGAAAACTCTCTCGACTCCACCCCCCCCCCCTATTTTCTATTTTAAGCCAACGTAGCTATGTAGGTAGTCAGGTGTCATGATTTGCACAATTTTGGTAGAGGACGTCCTAAAGATGATGTGTGCAATGTTTCAAAGCAGTCCTTTAATGGGTTAAAGAGGAGAAGATTTTTTAAATCAGGTACCATTGATTAAAAATTTTTCAAGGCGAATAATTCCTAAACGGTTCATCAGAGAATCTTGACCCTAAAGTCATTTTTGTAGCTCTCATAGAGCAGAACAATTAAGCAATGCTAACTTTTTCTCTAGTTCTAATAATTTTCAAGATTTTGAGGCAAAAATGTCAAAAAAAAAATCATTTTTGACAATTAAAGGGCAATAACTCCTATAAGGAGTCCTCATACAACTTCAACCCAATGGAGTGTTTCGTAGAGCTTTTGATGTAGATGAAGGCATGTCTCTTCGGTTTTCCTGTATATGTTATACTTTTCGAACTGTAAGCCATAAATTGTATTTTGACCCCCCCTCCCCCCATTCTTTTTTTAGCCATGGCGCCACGTTGGTTAATCTGCGGCCATGGTTGGTGCAAACTTGGTTGAGGACATTTGACGGATGATGTGTACACAGTTTCAAAGCAGAACTTTCAGTGGTTTCAGAGGAGAAGATTTTAAAAAATCAATTTAAACCGATTAAAATAAACAGTTCAAGGGGAATAACTCTTAAACGGTTAATCAGACAATCTTGACTCTACAGCCAATTTTGTAGCCCTCATAGAGCAGAACAATTAAGCAATGCTAACTTTTTCTCTAGTTATAATAATTTTCAAGATTTTGAGGCAAAAATCATCAATTTCGACAATTAAAGGGCAATAACTCCTACAAGGAGTCGTGATACAACTTTGACCCAATGGAGTGTTTTGTAGAGCTTTTGATGCTGAAGAAGGAAAGTACCTTTGTTTTTCCTGTATCTGTTATACTTTTTGAACTATAAGCCAAAAACTGTATTTTGACCCCCCCCCTGTTCTATTTTTAGCCATGGCGGCCATGTTGGTTGGTCTGAGGCCATGATTTGTGCAAACTTGGCAGAGGACATATTACTCATGATGTGTGCAAAGTTTCAAAGCAAACCCTTCAGTGGTTTTGGAGGAGAAGATTTAACAACGACGACGACGACGACGGAGGCCAAGTGATGGCAATAGCTCACATGACCCTTCGGGTCAGGTGAGCTAAAAAGAATAAATTTCATAAGCAAATATTACTTACATGCATCAATATTCATAACAGTTTATTTTATTAATTTGACTATTTTTTTAATGGGAACCTCTTAGAAAAATATTTTAATTAGAATTGTATTTAACATGAACACAACATGTCAATTCAATGCTAATTAAATGTGAAATCTGTAATGTGTATATTTGTTATTCCAAGAATAGCTAGGGGGTTGGGGAGATATACTGTATGGGTAATTGAGATCAAAATAAATTATTGCAACGGAACCCTCTGTGAATTTTACCATTACTTCTATGGGCTGTGCGTGTATAGTAAACAAAATGTTTTATCGAACCACTGTGTCTCGTGCAAGTCATTTGGCGTTCCGACTATTACCGATGACCTAATTACCGTTGTGTAGGATCATTTGTACGACAATAATTTCACGAGAGAGAGAGAGGGTGTGTGCGTGTGTCAGTCGGTCAAATCAAGAAAATATGGCGTAAATATATCACCGGCGTGATGATTACTTTCAGACAAGTTTAGCTTTTCTAAAAAGCTAACCGTCTCTTAGCTGCATTACAAATTTTATGGATTTATTAAAATATCTGGTTTTTTGTAATTTATATGTAGGATAGGTATACAATGTACATGTACCTTGTAAGGACTTTGTTTACGCTAAACTATTATCCAGTGGTGCTTGAGAGATTTAAATGCCTGTCGTTACTTCACACGTGTTTTTTAAAAAATAATTAAACAAAACTTGACTCCCTAAACAAATGTTCAAAATGAGCGGTAAAAATATGTTTTGTTAAATTTGCATCAAATATCAGAACAAAAAATAAAGATACAGAACATAGAATTTTTTGCCTAACCCACACAGCTTTAAAGAGTAGGGAGATTTTGATACAATGTTTACCTTTTAAATTGTTCGTTGACCAATGCATTGAATGAAATAGAAGTCAATATATGGAACGTAACATTACTACACTAAAATACTTATTTAACGAAAAAAAGATATAGAACATATAATTTTTTCCAAAACAGCTTTATAAAGTAGGGAGATTTTGGTACAATGTTTACCTTATAATTGTTCACTGACCAATGCAATGAATGAAATAGAAGTCAATATGTGGAACATAACATTACTACACTAAAATACTGATTACAACCCCGATTCAACCTAAGAATATATCGAAATTTCAGTACACGTACTAGTGCGATCCTGACGTAAACCAATGGAATGACAAAAATATTTATAGATTTAGTAAACCACCCAATCAAGTAACAGAGTGTCATTTACTCCGAAGACTGATCATCATTTGACTATGTATACCGTCTCCCATGGGAGACGGTAATAATTATATAGATGGCAAAGCAAATATGATTCTACCCCATACGAAATGCGCAAAAATTACACTTCGTTGCATGGTTTTATCATTGTTTATCAGTCCTAAATAGCATTCTTTTGCAAAAAAATCATTTTCTAATGTTTAATTACGACTACCAATTGTTTTGAAAACACCAATCTGCTGGAATAACAATTGAGAAATGCAAATAGGGATACTTTTTAGAGTATACCATAGTAGATTGTTCGAACGCAGAATTTTTACTATTTTTGTCCAATCAGAGTGCAAGTTTGTCTTCAATTATAGTATGTTACCATAGGTTCAAAGGTCACAATTCGAAAATATACCGACTCCGTAGGAAAAATTGGACACCATGTTTCACCACAGAGGGTGCATATATAATATAACATTTATAATTATATATCTCTGTTTATACTGATAAGGTGCCGAAAATCGCTTAATATAACAATTCAAAAAACAACGTGACAATCAAACAAAGGGGTTCTGTCATTTTTTATCTAGTTGTTAATAACTAAACTGCAGTAGTCAGATCCCCTTTAGCCCCCTTTTTAACTTGGCTGTCTCAGTGTATTGTTACGAAAATTTGTACCTGAAAGACAGGTCATAATTGTAACACCTGAATCTATCGTCACATTTTTATGATTTATGATCGGAAATGGGACCATTACCGTTAGTTAGGTGGTCAAATTATACAGGTAAATGAAGATTAATTATACAATGAAAATAAATACAAAAATCTTACGTCGAAATGGTTATTTCAGCTTTACATATATAACTTGTTATTGTTATTATCAATAAAAACAGTTTGTTGGCAGATTTTTTTATCATTCTGATTGGCACTAAATACAGTGAACGTTTGTAAAAAAAAAAGTTGCAATCCCCCCGAGGAAATACGTATAGCCTAGCTTACGGGTACGTTGTGTCCTTATATTGTGATCAGTATATTTATTTTTTAGATTGTTTTAAGTTTGAGCAAAAGTACTATTTTTCCCAGCACCGTTTTCAGGTAACGCTTCAATTAGCGATCTCTGAAAACAACTCATTTTTATTACTGGATACTTTTCGGAAAAGTTGATAAGTACTGCACTAAAGCATGTACATTTGCTCTAATTATTATCATTAATTCAGATACTGTAGCAACAATAACCATGGTCCCAAGGACAGCGTTATTTCACAGCAATAAAACAATGTCCTTTGACAGTTTACTAGTAGAATGGGAACATAAATCGAGAACAGATTTGATGGATATCAACGAAGATATCGTCTGCAAACTGTCTTCGAAGTTTGGGTACGAATCTTTTTGCCCTATCTCTTAAAATAAACAAAAACTTCCATTATTCTTCTGTTTATGCAACATGCTTTTCGTGTTCTAGCTAAGGAAATCAAACAGCTGAGTACATAAAATACGCAAAGCCTGGAAAAACTCAATCCTTGTATTCGGTATCAATCTGAAGGATACTGGCAAAAAGTAGTGCTGAATCGCATTAAACTTTATCTAGCAATGTTTTACCGATAGATCAGTACAACTCAATGATACATTTAAGCCATGAAGTCAATACACTAATATCGCCATCTTATGCAGGTCAAGGTATCGGTTTGCGTGCAGCAGCATTGACCTATTAATTTGTATTACCGCCAAACCTGTGGTGTATTCACAGTAAACTTCTGACTGCTAGGAATCTTTTGCGCGTTTACACTATTGTTTAGATGTTTGGGACATGGCTTCTAACTAAAGAACCATCAATTACAATTTAATAAGTTTGTTCTTTATCATGTTTTATTGAATGTTGTTTAATGCCAATTGCAGAATTTTTCAGTTATACCTCTGCAGTCGAGAGCACCCTGCCGGTAGTGCGACTCGAACCCACCGTCTCAGTATTGACAGACCACGTGATCATCAGTAGACGAAATAGCTCAACTCACTCGGCCTACGATACCCCTTTCTTAATCCTGTAACAAAACGCCATCAAAATGAATACTTGGGTTCAATTTTCATGTTTTAACAGAACAAATGATTTGAACAACAACGGAGACTGCTTTCCTTGGCATTCCCCCTTTTTAAACTTTCCACTATCAAGGATAAAAGTATCGGATCAGGCACAACAGTACCTAACGCTATACAAATTACAAGCAGTTTATTTTATTTCTCGCAAAACAAAACCGTCGATGATTGACAGTTTACCCATAGCTATAATTTCTGTATAAATTCCTTTAGTATACAGCATGTTAGGACACTAACGGGGCATTTAGTGTTAAGACGTTCCCGACTAGGCCGATCAATTCTTGGCGTGTTACTTAAACGTGCGTCTTGACCAAACAAAAAATGCCAATTTGAACAGATGCGTTAATGTAAAAATATTGGCCACGTACCAACTTTCAACATCGACCTGGCATTAAACAAATCCTTAACAGTCTATATATTACGAAAAAAAGTTTACAGACGGACACACACAGAGACCAAAAACAGATTACCCCTCCATACCGTAAGAATAGAGGTTAATATGCTTGGTTTGATGGCAGACACGCCGCACCTTCAGTTGTAGCTCGACAGGTACAGGAATACTTACCGCTAGGACTAACAACCATATGATCATAGGCAGATCCTTTACATATAAATTATATTTTATGGTTACTACATCAAACAATAGAGCCTTGGGTTAAATTTGTATCATTTAATTATATAAAAAAATTCCTTCTTTCAATATAATATAAATAGTGTTGTCCTGGCAACACACATTTAATGTCATGATGAGATTCAACATGATGTCAAGACAAATGGGCAAATACAACAATTGTAAATAAAAATACTGACTAAAACTGTCACTGTCAAAGTGAGCACAAATGTCATGGTTATCTCCCTTCAGGATTTTTTTTTACTTGAGTAATCTCCCTTAAGAGTATTATGTTACCTCCCCTGAAGGGCAATACAAAGCTGAGCATTATGCAAGGATAGCAACAAATCATGTTCATGCTTATCGGTAATTTCGGGAAGATGTTATATTAAATGGTGGATAAATGGCACTCCAAACATTCTCATATTTAAAAATATCACAGATTTAAATCTTCAAAAAAATGTGTAAAGCAAAATTCTTGTCAAACAATATAAAAAGTTTCCACTGGAAACAAAAAGATTGTTTCTCTGAACTGATTGTTACTTGGGACATAAAACCTGACAAAAATTAATCTGAATTATGAAAATATTAAGAAAACATAATTAGTTAAAGGATCAACACACAATTATTTATCAGTTCATACAACAAGCCTACAAACCCTTAAACCTACATCAATTTGGCATATGAAATATTGCTTCAGTATAAAAGAAATTTGGCATTACATCTTTTTATATCTATATGATGTTAATTTAATATAGAGTATGACGATAATTTGAGCTCTCATCTTTGTGTCAGTATGTAAATGGATTTCTCAAAAAGACATGCCATTAAATCAGAACACACAAAGCATGTTAAAATGGTTAGAAATGTGTTAATAATAAATAGGCAAATTAATGATACTCAAGGCACGCAATGAAAATCAAAACCAACTTTGTGCTTTATCAAAAGTTTTGGTAAAATTTCAACAAGAGCATACTTTTAGATTCTTAAAAAAAGTCAATTCTGACAAAACAAAGCCGAGAACAAGTATATAAAAACATCTCTTTTGCCATTATAATGAAAACTGTACGCCATTTCCTTGAATAATGCTAGTTATGAATTTTGTTGGATTCGTATTGTAAGCCAATTATAAGACCACTTACCTGAAGTTAGAAATACAGGCGTTTCCATGCATCATATATAAACTAAATATTTGAAGGACTAACTCGAAGTGTATCATGGATATACAAGAATGAGAAAGGTTAGTGTAAGCTCAAAAAATCTGAACAAGCAATAATAACAAGGAAAAGTCCTTGTATGGACTTCATTCACGATGGAATATGGAGACACTGATACTCAAATTTTAAACATCTAGACTATGTTTGGTGTTAATTATCTGCATATGAAAACTTGTATTCTATGGTATTCAATGTTGTTAAATTGTTACAAATTTTGAAAGAAATAAATCATAACACTATAATTTTAGTACACTTTTGCAAATCTCTCCTGTCTGATTGTTTGAATATCACCGTGTCTCATAAGTTAGGTCACAAATACATGCAATAAGTATGTTAGTAATAAACCGAACAGAAACATCAAGAAAATCTTTATTTCAGCAGAGATTAGCAGCAATAAGTATGTGGAGTATTTATACTATATATTTATGAGATTCTTTGTCAAAATACTAAAAAATACTATACACTGAACTAGCAGATTTACCTTGAAGCAAAACATTTCTGACCCAGTACAAATTCTCAAATAATTTACTGTGTAATATATAGAACATCAGTAATGACTGATTAAGTAAATATACGGCCATATAAGTATTTAAATACATTTCACTGAACGGTTAAAAATCTGCCAGAATCAGTCACATAGTTGTCATGGAAATACATACTTATTTATACAGAATGAAAATTGGTGTGAAAAGATATATTACAGGAAAGAAAATACTGGAGAAAATTGATTTACAACAACAGTATGTATTACCATGACAACAAAACAAAATATTAAATTTTAGTTAGTACTTATTAACAACAATATTATGCCATACACTATTAAACAAAAATCATGTAAAAATTCAACAGAAAAAAAACCTCCTATATGAAACATTCATGCTTTGTCTAATATACTAAAAATGCAAGAGTTTATTAGGTTGCAGAATACGTGTGGCAGACAAAAATACCAAAATAGTAGGGATCATATCCTCAGAATTCACCTATTTAAATACAACCAATTTTGTAAGCTTATATGATGTTGGCTAGTGTTTTATATAATACTAATATCAGCTGTATCATGAACCATCTATTGGCCACAGAACTGGGCGACACAATTACAACCTTGTCTAAAACAAAACTTTCATCTATGTAGTTTGTCAAAAGAAAGTTAACAGAAAATAATTCTTTACAGAGTCTACATTTCTATTACTATTATAAGGTGAAAATTTTGGTATATTTGACACACAAACATAACAATCTATACTATGGTGGAGTTTGATCATTGGTGGGGTACTGTATATATATAGTGAGTTATATATTGCAGTTATAATGCTGTACAAAACGAGTACAATTAATTGCACTTGTCACATAAATCTCATATCAAATCAAACAGAAGCAGAGAATACAAGGTTTTCTAGTACAATAATAACATTTACAACTTATTAAAGGTTTTTCTTCTCAACTTCAACTTTATTTTCATGTGAATACATATAACTAAAGAAAATAGAAAATGTTTTTTTCATATTCTTTTTTTTTTAAATAAAACATTAGAAAAGGGATTTTTTACCATTTTTTCATAGATATGACATATCTGTAAAAATAATTTTCATTTTCCTACAAACTCTTTAAATAGACTAATTGTTAGCAAACTACTGAAGTTCCTATTTATTCTCAAAATGAAAACAAGTATATTCTGTTCTTCTGTCTGAAGGTCATAAAGTATTATATACAATGTTTCACAAAATATTATCTCATGAACTGTTTTAGACGTCTACCATTATTCTGAGTATGAACAGGTCACATGATTCACAAATCACATGAGTAAAAATAATCACAATTTAATTGCATAGCGACTATTGTAAATATCTGATTAATAAAGCAATGTTATATCTGACTATACAATAACGGTGCTATGTCAGTCTACCATAAAACATGTTAATCCCAGTAGCAGGAAATCTGACTATACAATATTGGCGCATTGTCAGTTTATTATGAAAAAAATGTTACTCCTTGAAGTATGTATTCAAAAGTGAATCCAAACTGGATTTTTCCTACAACTTACTCAATTATCATCATTAAAAAAAATAATTATACCAATTGTTCAAATTATCAAATAATTTACAAATTTTCACCTTGGGTTCAATCATTAAATGTCATCGCTAGAATCTTCCTTCAATAATTTAAAGGACCAGTACTTGTACAGCACTGACTTAACAAACATTATTCTATATTACAGAAATTGGTACTTCCAAAAACGATATATTATATATTTTGTTCTAATAACTAAGTAGTTGACGCCAAAATTGTGAAAAATACAATAAATGTATAAAAATTTAATCTCGCATAAATAAAAAAAGTGATATTGTTTTAATCATTAAGTATATCTGGGTATAAGAATGTTACCATAGTGATGGAAAAAAGGTTACTGTGTAGAAATTTTCACGATTAAAAAGCCATAGCAATACAAACAGGTTATGAAAGAAACATCACATGATTGTGTTACCATGGCAATTTATAAGAGTTACTAACAGTAATATCATAATCTGTTGCAATTTTCTATGACAGAGGTTCAAAATTTTCTAAAACATGGTCAGTTTATGCCAAAGTTTGCTTCCTCGATACAATTGTAAGCCATTTTAGAGAATAATTTTGAGCCTCTGTTTATGGAAGACACCACATGATTAAAGTACAGTAAAAGCACAAAAAACTATGTCTAAGTTTTAAACAATAAAATATGAATCATTATACAAATACAGAAGACTTCTGTTAATAACATAGTGTTCATCAGCTGAGGTGAATAAATGCATTTTTACATAACAATGTTAAACTTGAGTATAATTACAAACAATATAATAAACAACAGTTAGTTTGTCAGGCACTTAACTGGTGATAAATTTTTCTTGGCACGGATTCGATTCTACCAATCCTGGACAAAAGTTATTGAATCTGTGGTCCTGAGTTAGTCTTGGAGTATGATGACCCGAGTTAGTGTTTATTCAGCATTCTGTGGTACCCACCACAATGTGAGAATTCTCGGGTGCACTGAAACTCCTACCAAGCCCTGGTTACTAGTGGAAGCGGATCAGGCATGGGATCTTTGTGACCAGGATTGTGTTAGTTGAATGCAGCTGAAGTTTTAGTGAAAATAAAAAAGAAAAAAGAAATTTGTTAGTTAAATACAGCTACCTGAATCATTCGGATATTTTCACTAGTAAGACACTACTTACTAGTTAGAAGTGTGCTGACTTCAGTGTCATGCTCCTCTCTAAGGCCAAAAGATTGTGAGGAAATTTAAATTCTGCAACTTCACAAGTGACAGTAGTATTCTTTTTCACTTTGCCAAAACAATATTACAAGGACAGAATGATTTGAAGTATTTAACATGCTTTGACCATGAATTAAAACAGAAGGGACCAAGCAGAGGTCAAAAGGTCAAGCTTTTAAATAGTTGGCTTTTTTTCTCACAGCACAAAAGTTTTATTACAGCACAACTCTAAACAGTTAGTAATGCCACATTAGTGATAAGTTAAGCCTATAATAGTATTATAGAATACTTGTGACTAATTCCTTAGGTGCAAATCTATGTATTATTAGAATATCCATCAACCATACAAGTTAGAAGCTACATGAGATATTTATAGAATAATTTGTTGTCTGCCATTTAAATCTTGACATCAATAACTTCAAAAACTCTTTTGTCTTTAAGAAGTTTACTATTTGGCATGCACACAAAAACATGAATTAAGTAATCTGTGTCACCTCAAAGTTTTAAACTTCTTAATTGACTTAATTTTGATCAGCTTTTACCTGTTTATTACTTATAAGTATACCTTCACAAATGAAAGCTTTATATACTAAGCAAAGCATTATTTTGTTTCCTAGTGTCTCCCCTACCATTTACTTGGAATAAGCTAGCCTTTGGATTTTTCATTGTATGTTGTGGTGGCTATGTAAAGCTTTTATACTTCAGTTTCAATAATCACATAATGAATTCAAGCATATGACATTTTGGATTTTTTTTATTCCATAAAAACATGTAAAAATGTATAACAATTGCACGTTTTTCACGTGTTTGACAATAAAAATCAAGTCTTTGCTAAAACATTCAACAATATCTGTACATTATAACGTTTATGATTATAAATGCAATTTGAGCGAAATAAATCATGGAATGTTCTTATTTTTTTTACAAACCAAACAATACTGGGGGATATACTGATCAGACAATAGACCAAAATTTCATGTTATATTTTGAGCATTTAAAACCTGTTGCTGTTTGGAAAAAATGTCTTCTTAGACTATCAACACCTTATCTGACCAAGACATAAAATCATGTAGCTTAGAAAAAAAGATCCAAACAATGGTGTAGTTTCTACTGTCTGAACAAAATATCCCAAAGATTGTTTAATCAAAACACAGCACGGCACAACACTGAATATTGCAACGTGGGTAATACTTTTGATAAATGCTCTGTTCCTGAGACATCCTATACAAAGATGTTAAATTTCATACTAACAAAAATATTTCATTTTACCAGATACTACAAGAATATTGTGTTTCTTATAATAGCCAGTCTTAGAATAGTATTTAAATAAAATATTTTTTTAAGTTTGAAATTTAATATTTAAAAATATTATTCACACATAGAATGGTTTTTGAAAAAGATTTGATTGAAACAATTATTATAATAACACGTAAAACAACCTCAAAGTCTGAAACAAACGGCACAAGACACGGACATTCTGTAATAAAAAAATATTCTAATAAAAGTTGTAAAATGTAAATATATATATATAATAAATATGTCTCGATAGAAATAAAACATGAAATAAACATTGCAAATAAAAGTTGATTGTCACATCTGAAGAGTTAAGGATCAACTGTCAAAGGTCAAGTGATTTACAACTATCTCTACTAAGTAGAATATAGGTTGTTTTATCACTCAAAATTTTGTTGTCTAACCTATTACCCTTCAGATCAAAGGTCACGCAATACTAAAACTAACCTTTCATAATCTATTAAGAGAGTGTGACCCTAGCATAAGGGTGCGCTCTCATTCCTTCGATTGCCCTCCGGAGTTTAGGTACAGCACCTACAATAGCCCAACATTATAGTTTTCTGATCACATAAATCAACTATAGAGAAGGATATGTTCAGCCATTTTGAAATCCCACCATAAACAATGATTTTTATCAAACTTGTTAGATACACAATGCTATTACAATTAGGATAATGAGCCAATCAGGTTAATATAAAATAAGAATGGATTTGTCTTCTTTAAATGAAGAATGTAATTATCTTCATTAAATTCAACATAGCACCTTTTTTTACAAATATAACACTTCTTCATGGTAATGATGTCAAAATGGCCGAAATATTGGCACCTCCTGATAAAAAAAAAAAATACAATTGCGTAATAATCAATTCAACGATAACAATAAACCTTGGATGTTTGGTAAAAAAAAGCTTGAAAGACAACTGGTTCTAAAATTAAAGCCACAGGGATTTATTGCTGGGAAACTGTTAATTGTTGTTAAGTCGTGAAAGTTAACAAATTGGTTAATAGGATTAAATTTTCTGCTCAATATAACAATTATTTACAACTGTTTTAATTAATTTAAAATTAGGTCAAAAAGAAATATATATTAATTCCCTAGTGAGGTTAATTTATACAACCAAGTATAAGATGTAAGGGGGCTTAATTACAATGGAGACAAGCTGGAATTAATCTTAATAAACAAAAGAAAACACAATGGCAGCAAAAATAGTTAACATCCTATTATGTACACTTAAAATCCACCACCAAACATTTTATAATCTGTTACAGTGAATAGCCACGCTTAAATCTACCTCGCCTTTTTACCTGCGACAAGAAATAAATTCCAATTTATACAATTTGATATCTTCCAAAATATTTAAATCAAACTTAAACAAAAGACAACCAAATACTGTAAAGATGTTCATAGCACTGGATTATTCCGGAATGTTGAAAAGATCAAATATCTTTTAATTGTAGCACTTTTCCTGAGGACATTAATAATTTTCCCCATTATTTAACAGGAATGTGTAGCAAAAAAACAAGCGAGGAATTAAATGCATAATCTTTAGAACATTTTATATGTTACAAGGAAACTCATTAATTGCATAACAATTTGATTGTCTCATTAAATTGTTACCGGGACTAAAATAAAACTAACAACAAAGTAGTTACCGTGGTAATCCTCATTCTGGCAAGCATGAAAGTAATATAAAAATTCAATCTCAAAATATTTGCTAACTTAATATTATTTTATGTTTCATTCCTAATGTCTACCAAAATGGTTTCACCAAAGGTGTCTTCACATGACCTGCATCTAATGTCACAACAATTAGGAGTACAAGTTGGGTCTATCTGAATAATAGCATAGGTCAACTACAAACTTGTATTGTATCATGTGAAAGTACCTTTGGTACAATCATTTTTAACTTAAACAACTCGTTACGACCTATGATCGTGAAATGAACATTTACAAGTTATATAACAAGCTGCAGCAGTACACTGCCTTTTGAAAATCTCCCTTTTATTCAACTGTTGACCTTACAACAAAAGAGCCCTTGTTTCAAAACTATTTAAATCTGTTTTCGTAAATCATTCAAATCAAATTGACCTTAAGACAATACAGTTCATTTGAAGATGAACTTTCGTTTCCTTTTCCTTATTTTGGTACTTGTCTGATAAAAAATTTGCTATAATTTAAGTATAAATATTTACATAGTTTAATTTTTGGTTTGGAATAGTTCTGTTCAGAACAACAGCTTAAGAATCAAGCAATAAGAAACAATCTCATGAAAGTATTATACCATTAAAACTTTACATAAAAGTACATAAAATTATAGCTATGCTAAAAATATACAAATAGTCATATATAAATACAATGTATAAACAGGGACTTCTTTGGATTAATATCCTGATTGTCTTTATGGGACTGTCGGTACATAATGTAAAATGGAATGACTTTTGATGGCAACAGAATGACCACACTAACGCACAAAAGAAAACATACCAGCTGCTGTCTGGTCGAGTGGGTTTTGATATTCGATGATTGATGCTGCAGGAGCAAGGCCATAGGGATATTCACTATATGGGTTATATATCAGGCTAGCGGCACCACTGGCATCTGTTGGTGATACTAAAGGTGGTGGAGGTCCACTGATCAGACCACCTGTACTTGTTGCACACATATTTGGCATTCTGGGTGCTAAGATAAGTGGGGCACCTGCAGGTGTTGGTGACCGCAATGTCTGTGCCATACTGGTCAATGGTGAAGCGATCATTCTGGGAGCTTCTGTCAAAATAAGACAAATAATTTAAATTGAAATGATATTTTTAAAACCCAAAATAAAAACCAACACATATTATGTAGCTGGAAAATATTAATCATTCAAATTGTTGACATAAATTCACTAAAAATGGTTTTAGCACATATACTTTACAGTCTTATCATAAAGTGAAAATCCTTACCAAACTTTAACCTTTTTAGATAAATTGAACAAATGTATTGAAAATATGAAAAACTACTTAAAATTGATTTTATGTTGGGGAAAGACAAAATAATAAAGACCAAAGAGTAAAACAGGCAATTGCAAGAAGATACCTCACATGTTTTCAATTTAAACAGTCCTGATATTTTTTCTATTTATTTATTCATCTTCATCAATAACAAGCATTATCCAATAGAACTGACATTAAACTAACAGGTTGATTTAAAGCAGACTTCTGGCTTCACATGAACAATTAAGATTGCAATCAACAAATTAAAGACATACTGGTGAGATCACTTACTTTATTCACAAAGAATTGAAATTTTCTGCGTTCATTATAGAGGCAATAATTGGAATTTAGAACCAAAAAAAATTATTTCTATATTTGTTGTTAATTTTTTTGTTTATTCATAGGGTTACTTTATATAAAATATTATATGCTGTAAAGCCAAAGATATATCCTAATCACAAATGCTCGTACCAGTTAATTAATCAAATGGGGTTGTGATGGCTGATGAGACTACCATGTTGCAAATCCCAATTTTATAACAAGGATATTTCAATGCCACACAAAAATAGTTTTAGTTCCTTATACTCTAGAAACAACAGCAAATGTTTCATGCTTTACCAATATTTTCCAGAAGCAACATTATATATTTGTGTATATTGAAAAAAAATGCAATATTATATAACGAGTAAGTAACAAAGCAATTTAATTTAAACTAATCAAAATTTAGCACTAAATGACACAGAAATAAAAATTATTTTTGTATGGCTTAAAGGCTAGACATGAGTTGGTATGATGCTATGAAAGATGAGAAGAAAATCTTCCTAGCAAAGGTTTTGAATTGCTTTGACATTGGTAAGCAATTCTCAAGTTATGTTAGTAGACTCAGTAAATTTGGTCAAGACTGTTGGACTGTTATAAACGGCTATTCCAGATATTTATTCTTTTGTTCTACAATGAATAGTTTCAAAGACAAATTATCTGAATAACAACCGTTCCCCTTGACACCCCCTTTTTGTTGTTGAAATAAATCAAAGAAATGTTTGGCCACATTCAACCACTCCCAACACTGGCAGAAATAAAAAGATAAAGCCAGAATATGTACCATTCAACCAGTTTATCTGAACACAAAAATATCAGTCAAACCAAATACCCTTCTGAAATTGGACCACCAATGGACATAGAACAATAAAACATTGAAATAACACATCAAAGTGTATTGAAATATCTTCTAAAGAATGCAAAGCAAGCAAATATTTACGACTGAGTTAATTTATGCAGAACAGGATGGGAACAAGTTTTTTTTAAATTTCAAAACATAGTTCAAGAGGCTAGGAATAATTAACATAATACCTCTGAACAGTTCCTGTGCAGGAAAAAATCCACGGTTGTATTCATGGAGTGTAGAAAAATCAACTGTTAATTAATAATAAAATGTATGGTTTAGTCATAAGTTACAATGGTTTGGCAAACAGTAATATTTGGTTGACGAGAAAAGTTTTTTCTCAACCTAATTTTCTAGTCCACTAACATAAGTGAGATTGCATTAATTTCCTTCACAAAAACTTAAAATCAAACAAATCACTAAATTTGTCTCATTATTTATCTGTAGAAATAAAAGTACTGACCTACTGAACAGAATATATAATGTGTACATGTATGTACAAGTGCACAAACTTTCTAAATATTAATAAAAATACACAAATTGATACACAAAACACTTTTTTGTTGTTTTTGGTTGTTTGTGCTGTATGTTAATTCGACTCATTCCATTAAGACAAAAGGGGTTAGTAGATAACTATGAAACATAACGCACCCTGGCCAGTCAGTCGGGTAGGGTCGGCTCCATTTAGTGTAGCAAAGGGATTGGCTATTTGGGAAGTCAATATCATTCTACCATCCACTAAAATTCAAAGAAATCAAATCACAAACATAATCAACTGTTTCAATGGTCAATTTGTTTCAAGTTTCTGATAAATGTATATTCTATATTACTGTACAAATTCCTATATTAAAAAAACACCATTAAAAGTTCATATAGAATATGTTTGTACCATAAACTTGAAAACTATTACAAGCAATAGCATGTCATTGTAACCTTGGTAACTGTTTAAGCAACTTCAATTACTTATTAGCATGCACATTTAAATGGTTTAAATTTAATCATATATCAATATTTACTGACATATAGTCTGCTAGAACCAAAGAAATATGTGCAGTGTATTTATGTAAACAAATGACTGCAAAAACAATGTAAATGACATTGAAATCTTTACCTTACTCCCTAATTTTTTATTGTTGCCCAAAAAACATAGATGCCAACCCCAATTGTCTAGTGGCAGTAAAATAAATTTTCCATAATTTGAGATCACTTTCAGTAATATAGTCATTGTGATTTAACACTGATATTTTCATGCACTTTTCTAATGAATATTTGTGTCACATCTCATTAATGGAAGTACTAACTAGATAAGTGAGATTGTATCTATCTCTGTGGGCCCTGCTCACCTTGAGGTCAAAGGTCATCTGTGAAGTTTCAGAGACTTGTGGTTAAAAAAAGTAGGAGTTGATAACATAAAACAGATACCCTAATTTCCCATCCCACCAGCCTCCCAATCTTCACCATACTATAACCCAGGTTTACACTACATTCAACCCGGCATAAAATTATGCAAAATTCCTATTGGTTGGCATCTATGCATTATTAAGTGAGCAAAATCAAGGATTTGATTTAAATAAAATTGATGCAATTTCTATGTTTCTAAAAATTAATATAAAATACACAATATATTTTTTAAGTAACATGGATTGCATTAACTTAAAAAAATATATATTATTTGAATCAATTTTTGGACAACAAAATTACCAGCAAGGACATATTTAAATTAAAACATTTCTACTCATGAAGAAACATTTTTCTTTGATATATTTAATATATAATCTCTCAGTTTAAACAGTGTTACAACATCAGACTGGAATTCGAATTATATTTTTTTCTAATTATTCAACTGTCCTCCGTTTTTGTTTAAAAAATAACACTCTAGGAGAAGAAATCTTCAGTTTTGATGGAATTTTTTTACCCAATTGACGAAAGCATAGAAGCTGTTAAAATCACCAAATCAAGGAATCTCCTTTTTTGGTAAAACATTATACAGGGACAAAATACATCAATTAGAAATTCCACAAAACTTCAAATGCAGCCAAATTTAAAATGGGTAAACATATAGCAAAACGACTTCCACTATGGCATAATTTTTTTCCCAATTATTAACAAAGAAAACTCTGATATAAATGTACACCAGTCTGATGTGGTATTTTAACAACAATACAAACAAACTGAAATCACAATAAAAAACATGCAAACAATAACCCTCTGTATCAGCCCAGCTAACCATGACATGCTTGCCTCTTCGTTCATGCAACAATATAGACAACTTATGATAAATCATAATAAAAAAATATTCAAAAATAGTATGAAAATGAAAAATATATAATGGGATAAAAGTGAATAAGATTGAGATATAAAGTAAAGATGTAAAAGACAAGTAAACCAGCACCATAGAAAAAAGAGGAAACAGTGCTTAAGATATATATATAGTGTGACACTGATATTAAGGTATAGATGCAGAAGGGCATCATTCATTGAGTTTTGGCAATTTTGTTTGTCCCAAATAATTCATTTGTCAACTGACATTTTATGTGACGGATAACTATTTAATGTTAAAAATAATTTCTAATTGTTCACGATTTAGTTTTCTAAAGCTTAAACTTAACATTAAAATTTGTGTGGTTTTTTTTGGGATAGAAAAATGTCATCTATACCTTCAAGAATATAGAGATCTATACAAACCATTAAAAAGTGCAAGGTGTAAAGAGACTATAGCTAAAACTCTACATAGATGGGAGGCAACTCTAGCTGCCTTCTGTGTGAGAAAATTACAGCACGTCTACCATTAGGTCCAAATAAATAAAATACCAAATAGAAATAGCAAATGAATCATGCATCTATAGACATAACCAAGATGTGTAGCCTCATTCTTAATGCAAAAGATATACAGTGACAGGCAAAAAAATGGGGAAGCTAATCCACTGCACACCGACTTGGCAGCGTATACAGGCCACCGAACTTACGAGTCGTAGACGTTTGTGAGGCCGATGATGTAGAAGGTTTAGAAGTGTCACGATATGTGCCATTTATGATAGCTAACTCCATTAGTTGTCGTTTCTTTAAATCATCCTCCCCATCAGGCTGAAAAAGGCAACAATATTATTATCCGACTGTAAATAGAGCACAATTCAGCAGCGTGTTGCTGCTAACACTTACGAGTTAATGTTGGGATCATTGCTTTAGCTTGATCTCGATATGTTCCATTTAATATGGCAAGTTCCATTAATTGCATTTTCTTTAAGTCATCTTCACCTTCAGGCTGAAACAAGACCATACAATGTTAAAATCACAGACAAATCTGTAAGAGAATTTGGATTTTGTACATTACAAGAAAATGTGTCTCTGTGACACTATTGCCTTACATAGGCAAACCTGCCGCTTTTTTAAAAGTTCACTTAAGCATGAAATATACACTCCTACAGAATTTTGTCAGTTACAAAAAGATCTCATCGTGTAACTGTGTACCAAGTTTCATGAAGATGTAGTCATCTTCATTAAAAAAACCTGAATGCAAAAAAAAAAAACCAGTGTCCCCCAACTTTGTTGGTGAGAAATAAAAACGACATTGATTACTCTGATCTGTTAATGTTTACACACTTGACTAACTGAAATGAAAAATCTGTATGAAATATTCTGGTTTGTTTATTATGCTCAATAAACAAAGCCAAGCAAGGTTCTCATTGCTAACTGATCTGAAAGAGGAGATTATCATGTACATGGCCATAAAGATCATAACATTACATCAAAATTGCTCCAAAAGTTGTCATGAATGATACTGGTGTTACTTCAGCTAAACCAAAGAGTCTAAGTATTAAATAATGAATCTTGTCTTAAATGTAGGCTGGATGAAAAAGATGAAAAATATGAATGAACTTAACAAGCGTAAAATGTAACAAATGTGTATATTGCAGACAAACTAGTCCACCTATTAAAAAGGTTCAACAGGTATAACCTCATTATCTGGACATTAATCTCCAATCTGGCTTAACATGAATTCATACTTCTGAAGGCCATGCTCTATTGTGGTAACTTAAAATACTGACAAAAAGACCCAAAATGGCGCTGTAAGTGCCTGTTTTCTTTCCTTATTTATACTGTGTATTGGTTATAATTATTTCTGTCATGAATAAGACTTTGACAAGACTTTTAACTTGTTAAATTACTATGTATGTATTAAAAGCATAAATTTTATTCTTCTTTTCAGAAATCATTTGACACAGTGAAATTCCCTTCTCTGCTATTATCTAATTTCTATTATTATTATACAAGACACCACTAAATCAACCATGATAACATCAGTAATCAAATTCTTAGTTTGACATCCTAACGTAATAAATACCCCTTTATACAAACTTATGGACTTCATCATGCATGTTAAAATATCAATTAATGTAATGGCATCTTCTCTTAAAGCCAAATCCATGCAAAAAACTATCAATTAATGAATATTTATGAGGAATTGTCCAATATCAATTAAAAATACTCTCTGAAGAATATTTAGTTAAAAAGAAAAATTGTGAAAACAAGGCAGAATTGAAACCATTGACGTGTTATATTTTGGAAATAGAAATTTTAGATCAAGACTCGTCCAGGCGAGACAAATCAGTGTCAGATTTCTAAATACCTGTTGTTAACCAGGAACTCGCAGGTAAAACAGGTGAAAAAGCATCTCATTTGAATACTTAATGGCATAGTATTCTCTTCATTTAACAATAATCTGACTGGGTAAAATATTTACACAATGTACACAGTTCTGTTAAATACCAAACAAATATTAGTGTATTTTTACAATTTACAAAATTGGTTAGATTCCTCTGGGTAATTGTGCTTTGGTATTTTAAAACCTCAATTAAATAATTTGCACAATTTGAATGGACTAATGATAATCCGATCTGTTTTGCTAACAGGTTTTTGGGCACCCCAGTAAAGACTCTTTAATTATTTGTATAAATAATATACCTGTTCAAGATAAGACTTGACTCGAGTGCTTGTTCAAAGAGAGAAAAACTATTTCTAAGACTCCCCTAAGTTAGTTCTAATCTCGATAGTTTTTGTATCAAATTAAATATCTGCTTAGAAGATATTATTTGTATATATACACAAAGTCCATATTACTTCACAATTCGGTATATTGTGCTAAAATCAATATTTTATATCCTGACAATTATTTAGTTTGTGACGGCCAATGGCAGTCATTGTATGAAGTTTTGTCAATTCTTTTCATACCTACTAATTCAAGGTGTCCCCTGAGGAATATGTCATAATTTTACCTGTAAGACTACTTTTCTAAATTTACCTGGTTTTATACCTTTTCACCAGGTAGATATTTACAGCTACTGTTCTCAAATTGTAATTAACATGAATAATATTTACATGTAATCTGTATCTTTTACAACAAACAGCTGACACTAGATTACAATAAATCCTCATTAACAAAAACTTCCTCTGCTATTTTCATTTGCTATATGTTATTTCAAAAAAATAATTTATAGATGCCATAGAAAAATTTTTGAAAAATATCAAATCAGGAAAACCACACCTTAATAAAATTTGTAATATCTTCATTAACTAGCTTGGGAAAGATATCCTTGCAAATTCAAAAAAACAATTTTTTTCTCTATTTCATAAATTTTTTTAAGACATGCATTTTTCCAGAGAAATCTATAATAGAATTTATGTAATAATTGAAATCATTCAAAGGGTTAAAAAAAAACACTCATACTTCCTTAAAAGCTTGAAACAACAAATTTTAACATAGTTTTTCTGTCTACTAATCAATTGAATTTGTATTGGAATAATGAATTAAACACAATGATGGGGAAATATTTAGTTGTATTGTCCGGGGATAACTTCCTTGATGGTTTCCTCTATAGGAAATACTAGAAGTGTTGATTTCCTGATGTGCAAGCCAAAATATAGATAATGAATTTTTATCTTTACATCAAAATGAAATACACCAGAGATAATTATCAGGCCAACAAGGTGCCCCAAATGTATACCAGTCTTGTTATCCAATAGCTGTTGATTATCCTAATTCAACAATAGGTGTAAATCATTTCTTTTACATTTACACAAATTGTTCAGAGAATACAGAGAAATGTTTAAAACTAATATTTTTGTTTATGTAAAATTAACAAATATGAAAATAAAAGTACAATATCACATATAAAATACTAAATACCAACTTCAATGAAGAAGACTTCTACCTCAAACTAGTAGTCTACCAAACTGAACACAAATTATCTAAAACTATATCAAATTTAAGGACATGCGTGTCTTTCAAATTAAAAAAGTTCTGGTCTTCTATGTGGATATAACATTATTCTATAAAATCAGGCAAATTGACACAAAAGGCTGACAATTATGTCTTTCTGACAACTGGTCTATATTTATGATGATAAATAGACAGCATCTACTTAGTACATTATCATTTGTTTTAGTTAAGATGTGCCTCTGTCTGGTTAGGATATCCCATGATTCACATCTCACATTGTATTTGTAGGAGGATGGTACCTTAATTTGCTTTCTACTATTATTTTATTCTTCTTCACAAAAGATGCCAAACTATTGACTTGACAAAGATGAATGTAACTGTTCACATATCATCACTCCCATTAGACAGCTATTCACAGAAACATTTTTATATGACTTTTCAAAAGATTCCCAGAGGCCATCTAACAGACACTACCAATAGGATTTCTTAATACCAAAATTTGGCCAAATAATTTCATCAAAGTACAAAAGATGACCTGTTAAATCTAAAAATAAGTTTAACATAAAGTTTTCAATAACACCCCAAATACTGACAGGCGTACTACATGCAGAATTTATTTCAGACGACATTCCCAACCCTTTAGTAACCTCTTTATGCAGACAAACTAATTACTGTTCCCAAAGATTACTGATATATACAAAGGTTTGCCTTATTTTACAAATCCCGTTATCTGTTCATTCATCTATAAAATCAGTCTAATTACAAAACTTCTGAAGATCCCTCTAACTCGATAATTATTCTGACCTCCACTGTTTGTAAGGAAATATTTGGATTCACATTTGGTCATGACAAAAATTGTTTAAATTGTCGAAAATTATTGGTGTTCCTTTCGAGGTCAGATTATTTCCAACAATTTTAAATCCACATTTATTTCATCTGGTGAGACTATAAATGTAATGTCAACTTCAAAAATACTAAAATCAATGTACTTTTTAAAAATAATTAGAACTACAGAAGTTAGAAATTAACTTGTTTTTCTTTAGAATAAACAAAAGTATGAAAAACGTCATATGAATTACCTTCACAAAAAACTTGACATATTTTCTTTAACAATAATTGGGGGTTATTTAAAAGAATTATACAGAAGTTCAGTAAACATTTAACTTAGCTGTCTAAACATTCTACATTCCTAAGTGAAGGGGTGCAAGTGAAGTCATTTAAGCGTTTTTGCAGAAAAGAGACATTTAAGTCCCAATAGATTCTAACAATAACTGCATTTCATAGACAAACCAAGATCTGTATCAGCCAGTATTATATAGAATCTCCATAACTACAAATGAATCGCATGGCAGACGATTGTTCCCCTCAACTTATCATACCAGTTATCAGCTGTTCCTATTAATGTCTAACTCAGTCACTGAAAGTGTTTTTGGCACAACTGGTTGAAAATTGGAATACACATAAAATTAAATTTAGCTGACAGTTTCTTTTCATTTGATGATTTATCTAAGTATGTGATTAACTGCAAAAATTTGCCAATGACACATGGTCAATACTGACCATGTATTGACCATGATGTATACAGAATTCAATAAATTTTGTCAATACATATTGTTACAAGGCCGCAATTTTGCATTAAATGCAAATATGATCTAGGGGGATCCAATATATTGTGTTGCTAAATAACATATTTATTCCAATCTGGACAATAATTTAAGCCAATTTTGTATCCAATCAATGTTATAACTGACACTTACTGCTGGGACTAACAACTTTTTAACTTCTTCGACAGCCTTTTTCAGTTTAGCCTCTGCTCTGTTTGCCGTATCTTCTACTGTTAGAAGGACATGCAACTCATCATTTAAATGTTCCCAATTTGGCTTTCCTTTGTTCTGTTCTTCCTGTGAAATAAAATGCCACAAAACCTTTTAAAATTGGTTAAATTCCTTCTGAAAATTTAAATCTTCCAATGGGAATTTGTGTTTAATAACATTTTCTAGGATAGATGGGTTTCCATTGATTTTAATAATTTCTTACAAAAAATAGCAAAAATGCAAATGTTAGAAACAGGCAGGCAACTTTATTACATTTTGTTTAATTTGTATGATTGTAGAACTAGTTTGGCATCTTAAACCTATACTTCATGTTTACAAAACAACATGTCCTGCTGATTCACAAACAGATTTAAATGAAATTAACCAAGTAAACATTGCACAGATCTGAGAAAGCATTCTTATCATCAATTTTAAAGTTTTGTGCAGATATCTGATTCCTCTTTCTATTTCATGTTTAAGTCTATAATTAATGGCTACTTGAGAATAACACTGTAGCTGGCAGACTCTGATAATGTTCAAGGAGATGTGTTTGTACTTCTGCTTAAACAAATTACTCTAACAACTTTTGACTGTATGATGATAGAGTTGGTTTTTTATCTGGGAGTTATTGAAATTTAATAGATTTCACCCAGTGATATCCAAAAATAAACATAATCCTCATAATTATTTTTAATACTTTTAGTATAAAGCAGTTTAGATGCACAAACGAGTTTTAAATATTCCACAATTGACTAATTGATGAATCTGAGATGTCAATTAATATATTAGGACTGGCGTGAATGGCGCAAATAAACAAATCAGGCTTAAGCAAAAGAAAAACACACTTTCCACAAGCTATTATAAGTGTTAAGATGTCCAACATGATACCTGCTCAGTAAACTTGTCAAAATAACAAATGAGGAAGAACAGGTGTACTGAATAGACATAAACTGGTCTGTCCATGATTGACTTCTAATATAAGGAGCCAATTAAAAGAATTCAACCAAATTTTATCTATTGGACAAAAGGCATCCCAGATTAACATCAAAAAAGGGCAGTTTAAGTTCCTGAGAGCGAACGCATAAACCTCAAAGTCCATTTGTATGTTGTAAACCCTCAAACAGCCCTCAGTAACCACTACTAGCTATATAGACCAATGAGTTTTTAGTCCACCAAATAGTAAAAATCATGATAAGTATAACTTGTCCCTACAGTTGTATCAGTTTACATGACACACATGTATAACATCAAAACAAAGGATTCGTCATAATCCCACTGGTGATTTTAGATATCAAAATTTGTCACACTAAAATGTTCTGATAATATCAAATCTTGTCTTACCTTCTTTTTATCTCTCATTGAGCCTTTCCCTCGTACCATTATTTTGCATCCTGTGTATTGTTCTAATTCCTTGGCTGTCATCCCCCTGGGTCCCAATATTCGGCCAACAAAATTAAACTACAACAAAGTATTTTGTTTAAAAATTTCATTTAATTAGGAAAAAAAAACTGATTGTATATTAATATTTATATTATGAGGAACATTTATGAAGAATTATGGTCAAAAATGTAAACAATGAAAAAATAATATCCAATTAATAATAAATGTTGCAACTACAGTAAATGTTTAATTCATGCATCATTTTATTTTTATCTTTTTTTTCTTTAATTTTTTCATACTATTAACCAGGAGTACAAGTAATTTAATTTCATCATTATCTGCCAATATGAAATACAACAAAACAAGTAAACATACATCTGGATGTTCTTTAGATGGTACATATAATTTTTCAGAGAAAGTCTGTACAGGGCCAATAGGATCTGGTAATGCTAATTCTTCTCGTTGATTGCCTTTATGATGAAATAATGCTAATCTCACACGGTTAATTTCTGAAAAAGCAAGTGACCAATCAAATCAATCTGAAAAACACACAATATCCCCACTGAGTAGATGCTGCTTCACCGGAAATAATTTATTTCTGTAGTAAAAATGATTAAATGCTTTTTTTTTTATTTTGGGCTTCTTACTGTACATACTTGAATAACAAATATATCAAAAGATTATGTTGTCTGTGAAATGCCTATCACTTACCAGTAGGATTGAAGGCAATAGTTCAAGACTTTCTGATAATGAAAATGTTTTTACAATTATTAACAGCATGTTCATTTAAACAAAGTTTCCTGAACATGGAAGATCATCAATGCAGCTATGACATGGACACTGATTTGTTACTGTTCCACATGTGCTGTGCCAAAATCTGAATAGGTGTGCCTATGGGGTAGTGCTCAGACAAACACAGGAGAAAACTTGATCTCTAACACATGCAGCAATAGAATGCTACTGCAACTTACATGGAAAAAAATCTAATTAACTTCTAATTTATCTTAAAACAAGTACATGTAAGTAACAAGGCACAGGTGCACACACTTTCTAATTTTCCTTTCATTTTTTTCAGAAGATTTGCAATAGTTTTCCTAAGAGGAACACAGTGGAAAATTAAGTTTTTTTATCTTGCTAAACCCTAATTGGTTTATGTTTATCTACTAATGACATATTCCTTGTACAAGGGATTAACATTTCAGTGTACTATTTCTGAGGTATGTCTTGTGCTCTTTGTGACCAAACTCCATGCTGTGAATCTCCTGTGAACAAGGCCAGACTTTCTAATATCTAACATCTGGAAGTCATCATACTACTGAGAATTTCTACTTCTCACATTTTCTAATGGCTTTAATGCATGACTCAAACAGAATTGAAACCTCATGTGATTGATCATATCATAGAGAGTTATTTAAGGCATTTTTTTTGCTGTTTTAAAAGCAAGCAACATGTTCCAGCAAAACTTTTCTTAACTTGCTAAATTTATCAGTTCTATTTTATGTTTCTTAATAATTTATCTTAAAATCATTCTGATTTGATAACTTTTCAAAGTAAATAAATCAACATCTGGTGAGTTAGATCAGGCTGCATAATTTGCTATTCAGTCTTTTTTTTAATTTGTATGAACATTCATTTTAAATCTGTACTGTTTATCCAAAAAAATAACTAAATGTAAAAGTTTAACAATTATGCATTACAAGAGAAAAGATCTATACAACCTAAAACTAAAATTTCCCAACATTAAAGGGGAGGTACGACATAAAAGTGGGAACAAGAGGTTTTCTCACAATTCACCAAAAACACCCTCCCCACTTGTTAATTATCTCAGTTCATGTATTTACAATGAAACCTGGAAATAACAATGACAGACCCTACAGCTAAATCACAACATCTGACCTTCAATATATTATATAACTAGTAACTGTGTATTACTCTTCCCCCCAGGGGGACCTACATTCCTATGGATTGGTCAATAACTCATGTTATGACACAATATTCATTAAAATGATGAAATAGCATCTAAAGCACCTATTACACAGGTCATGTGGTCATTATACTGGGCAATATTTTACACTTAATACACATCTTGGCCCTACAGTGTGGTAATACAACAAGACATATATGAATACCATTAGGAATTTGAATCTGATTCCACTTTTTAGAATGCAAATATTTCAAAACAAAGCAGAAGATAATTGACTCAATTTCATTACATTTCAATATTTTTTCTTATTCTAGAGTAGAAATATTCAATTGTGTCTGTGTAACATGTATGTATTTACTGAACGACTACATTTATAGTGAAAAAACCAGACTATGTATCTAAATACTGAGATATATTGACAAGTTTGTCAACTATAGTCTGTACAAAGCATTTCATTAGAAAAGAATACCCAACCAGGGCAGACTTTTACCAATATCATTTCTCCAATGTTTCTTGTCTATTCCTGTATTGTACAAAAACTAATTTGTCAAAGCGACTCAAACAGTTCAATTTGCAAGACTTTCAATCAGACGTATGACAAAAGGTTTTCTCTGGCTTAATTATCCAGTTTTATCAATTAGTCCTATTTTGCAAAAATGTATTATACAACAGATTTGTTGTTCAACTTTGGTTACTAATTACTCCTTGTAAGTCTTTAAATAAAAGAAAAGAATTTGTTCAAATGATCCTCTTTTCTAACAAAATATGTTCGTGTAATTCTTTAATAAGCATAGGGAATTTATACAATTGATTTTAATCCTATACTTTAAGTGTAACATGTACACTATTTATTAAAATCATGGGAATATTTCCAAACTATGCAAATCTTCAATTGTATCTAGATTGAATAAGATGGCTTAAATTTCCAAAATAATTCTCTTATTCTGGACTGTGCACCTGTGACGACAAAGTAACTTAGAAATTGATACAAATATAACAAATTCCTCTGATACACACGAAAAACTTGCAACATCATTGATATGAACCAATAGCGTAGTTTAAACAATTTAAAAAGATGTGAAATCCAACACCAGAAGAAGATAAATTGTCCACATAGAACTTGGAGATATTTTTTGTACTTGTTCATTGGACCTGTATCCCCGATTGTGATCTCACGGCTAAATTACACAGTTGTATTGAATCTCTTTAAAAGAAGTAGCTAGAAATAAACAAAGATTTGATGATGGTATTGTGTTCCTAGATTTTAGGATTATTGTTCACATCACTGCCTTTGTTGGACACAAACAATTGACAAGGATCGATAGCTCTAAGTAAATGCCACAAATATGCTCCAAATCAACCTGTTCTTCATGTCATCACTAAATTTTTAAATCCTTTTAAATGGCTAACTTTAGGACTGTTTCCATTTACATGTAAAGTGTATAACAATCTGTTGTTGTATTCTTCTTGCTCATTCAAATATCTTTTTTTATTTGCCATCCACCGTGTCACATAAAATTTGACAATGATATTAATGATGTTGTCTTTTTTATTTAATGTTCCTACAGATCACTAAATGTACATGTAGTTCTTGACATTTTAAATCTTCAGAACTCCTTTGTAACAATTACAATATGTATTTAATATAATAATGTGCATTCACAAAATATATATGTACATGTTCTAAACTCAAATCATTCTACCATACCTTTGTTCTATAAGTATCCATAGGCTGTACGAGCATTATGATTGCTATCCACCGTAGATCTCCTGGTTGTCGTTTAATAAAAATATGAATCCTTTTGAAACTGCAGTTCGTGATTTTTTGTTTAAAGTTAGTAGATTAGACTGAATAACTCCCCAAGTGCTAAGATCCAATAGCAAACGATGTACATTAAAAATGGTGGGATAAATTTGAGTAAACTAACAGCTACATAAGACCATGTTATTGTCACATATAATACAGCACTTTTTATACAGTGCTCTAATCTTTAAAATAACTTGGTGAGAAACTAGTATTACACTGTAAATTGTATACCAACAAGCAAAATCAGAAGGCAGAGATATTAGAAGAGTGGTTACATGTACAAGGTGTATTTAAGCATCAATATATTATGTTATTGGTAATAAAACATGCTGAGATAACTCTCGTGCTAAAAACATGTGATGAAGGGGAACTCCACAAACTGTGCATATCATAGATTTTCACAATATATCCCAGGATACAACAAGCCATACAGTATTATTTGTTGAACAAATAGATTGTAAGCCATTATCCAATATGTGTTCCCAGTTGAAAGACGTGCAATTTAATACACAAATGTATTGTTAGAAATTCTTACCAACCAGAATATTTTTTTCGGTCTTATGTGCATATTTCCAAAAAGGTTTCATTACATTTTATTCATATCTCTTCATTTTATTTTGAAATTTAATTTTTTTTTTAACTTTTAAAATGAAATCGAAAGTCCAGGTAACAATTTTCTAAACAGATTGTTTACTTTGAGATTTATCAGTTTCTGATAACAGAACGGCGGGAGTTTTGATAAATTTGACAACTATTTAAATAAATTTTAATATTTTTCTACAATGAAGATTTTATTCGGAATTAATCGAGACAATTTTCGTGCTCACTAGAGGGGAATGGATTGTTTACATCTATAATGGCTGCCAAAAATGTAGGCCAAGTGTATCGGAATGTTACGAAAAAAACTGTTGCTGACAATGTAAAAATTTGAAAAAGGGAAGAAAAATAATTTACATTTGCATATTTTATTTATGATCTTATATTACATTAGTCATAAGTTTAGTAAAAAACTTTTCTTAATAACTTTCTTGTAAACTTTTCTTTCGAACTTTCTGAAGTGTCAAATTACTTCTTCCTTACGTCAATGCAAACTTTCTTTGTTTTGACGCACAATTATTCGAAAAATATTATAACTTTATTAAATAAATTAAGTTTAAAAAATGCATTATATTAATTTACGTCTGAAATATCTTTCATACAACATTTCCATTTACACTTACCTTCATCTAAAAGTTTTTCCAAATGAATAAAAACACTTGGAAATGCTTGAATTTGTTTCTTGTCTTTTAATAACTGTGCTAAATATTCTGGTGTGTTACGCTCATCTTTGTTAGTTTCAGTCCCCATGTTAAAAGCTTTCAGCTCTGTAGCAAAACTACCTGAGTTAAGAAGGGTTAGATACCAAACTACAAACACTACAATATTCTGATCCCTCTTTCATGAAACTTTGTTTATGAACACGTGCTGGTCTTTGCGCATGCGTCAGACTGACTTATAATTTGCAGGTAGAACAGGATAGAATCAAATATTACAAAAGATTACAGAATAAATATATTTGTAAACAGTTGTAAGAAATATCTACAAAATATACAATTCATTACATTTTTCATCGACTAGTTCTAAAACTAATTTGAAGAGAATGTGGAAATATTTTAATGAATGGTAGAATCTATGCCCTAAGGCTAGAGTATTTGTACATTTTTCATGTATTTTAAAGGTTTTTATGATTAACCCCATACCAAGTTAATGAATTTAACGGGGATCTCATCGTTTATGCTTGTCATTTGTCATTAAGTGACAAAATTAAAATAACTTTCTGTCAAATTGTCACAACATTTCCATCTTCTTACTACATGGCCGTGGATGACCAATAAAAACAAATTCGTGATATTTTTATATTTAAGTATTTTGATTTATGCAAAGACATTTATTTCTTCAAAAAGTTGATTCAAGCAATTTATTCTAACCACAAAAACACACAGACCAGAATTTTTTGTGTTCAAACTCTTGATCACTAACAACAATAATATAAAACAAATACTTAACACTATATATACTTGTGGGGCGTATTATTCATAGATGAATACACTAAAATGTCTGGACCTAGACACAAATGAATTTTCACACACGGAGATTAATTAAATCCCTTTTGAAAATAATTAAAGCAGCTTATTTTTGTGGGTCAGCAAGAATCAACATGTTTAACTAATATTGAAAACAACAGGTAGTATAGCAATTTCTAATTAAATAAACAAATATTTATAAGTAAACACAATGTAACATCAAATCTGTACTATTTATTGTATAATTAGAGAAGAAAGTAAAAGAAAATGTATTTTTACACTGTCTAATATTGACCAACATAGAAACCGGGTACCAGAATGAAGGCAAGAGGAAAACAAGAAAAACATTATTTCAGTCTAATATAAAATAATTTTACTTATTCTCTCCTTAAGACTAGACTTTAGGATATCTAATTGTCTTACAGTTTTTGGTTGAAGTTTCCAGCGTCCCCCCTCCCACTTTAACCCCATCGTCTCAGTTTTAAACTTTATATTTTAGTTATATGAAGGTATTACAATTTTGAAGCATACAATGGTGTCCATATACATACATCTATTTACTTTATAGGCCCGAATGGTTTAATACAAAATTTTCGCTGAAGACATAACCGAGGACCGACATAGCAACATTGGAAATATAGACGGATTTGTTTTAACTCTATAGTATATGTTTGTATGGTTCAGATAACGTAACTGTTGTTAGAAAAACCAGTGGACAGATGATTGTGGCAACCTGTCAGAAGACAGTGGAGTACCTAGGGTATGAATGACGACGTGGAAGATTTTTCTCGGCGAGGGTTCTGGGCCCGTTTTCAGTTGGTAGAGGTGGGGGGAGGGGGTGGCAAATCCCACCAGATGTTTCCGAGAAGTTTATTAATTGTTGACACCTAATCACACGTTTCACCATAAATATTTTTGGCAAAACTACGAGGAAGTGTTGAAAACGTCACTGACTTACATCACATAATGAATGAAAATGGCAAAACTGATACAAAAACATTGAACTGATACAAAAGCATTACAAATAATTCCTCAATACTATTGATGGCGATCAGACAATGTACGAAAATCTAGCTCTCACTAAAAATTTGATAAAAGAAAAAAGCTGGAACACTGCTCTGGAAGCACAGTCGTATGGAGATAGACTTGCCACAACTTTTGCTATGAGACAACTTTAAACATTTACTAAATATGTGGATAGCATAGGAAATGTTGACAGTAAAGAATCTAACTCTCCAGTCCACAAGAAAATCCAAGGGACTTGTGGCAAGTCTAGTATGATGACGATATTTTTATATTTCCCATTCTGTACAATAGCTGTGCATAAAACATAATTGGATCATAATTTTATTTTAAATTTCAACAAGGAAGCGTTTTTACTTTACTTTCAGGCACATAAATGAGAAAACAAAATTTATATAGCAATATTTTATGACATTCATTATGCCAATTACAATGGTGATACCCAGAAAAGCGGAAATTCAGTCATTTGAATAGGCAGTGTGCTAATAAAAATGTGATTAATGGTATGATGACGATTTTCTGTTTTTTTTTTTGGTTATAGAATTACAAAATTTCTACGAATATACACGTTTCACATGACTGTAAATTGAATCGTCTGTGATTAGGGGTCTACTGGGGTAACAATGGCCATCAAAAAATCATTCTTATTAAACCTGTTTTATTAAATAAAAATAATTCAAATGGCTATACTTAGCAATTAGATAATCGATAACTATTTTGAGACCGACGGTAGTCCATTCACCCCCGAAAAAACCACAAGTGTACAACTCACGAATGTGACCTTGAAGATATTTTGTAATACGCAAACGAATAAATGATCTTAGTATAAAATAATACACTCGATACGCACGAAACATCCCTAGCTTTTCATTGACAATGTACCTTTTTACTTTCAAAAGTGTCATTTTACATTGTAAGTGATAAATGTCAAATCCAAAAAAAAAATAATAATAATGGACGGGGTGGTACGGCTTAAGAATAACAGAAGTACATCTTATAAATCACTCAAGTTTAAATGTTTAAATATAAAGAGCAGAAAAAGTTGCTGAACAGACATTGTAGCAGTACAATTTTCTTCAAAGTATCTCGCAGATACGTTATCAGAGATACCCAATATATATTGCTATTCAACATAGAAACATCATTTATCTTGTACAGAGTGTTCGGAGACATGGTACATTTCTCTCGGCATAATCTAAAACCTGGCCTGGCCTCAACTGCCTGGCTTGGCCTGGCCTGGCCTCAAAATTGGCCTGGATTTAAATATGACCTGGCCTCAAAATTAGCCTGGCCTTATATGTGGCCTGGCCTTAAATATGGCCTGGCCTTAAATTGGCCTGGCTCAAACATTGGCTTCATTCGGCGTAAAATAAACAATAAACAGTAAATTTGTATAATATCATTATTAAAATCTGCTTATCAGTATTGATTGTCAATTTAGTTTACTTATCTGATTAGATGTGTTAAAGTGGTTATGTAGTTTTTATTGCATCGTCTAAGTAATAAAATGTAATGTTTCTAATCATTTGTAGTGTATTGTGTTTCACACAAGGTCACTCTCCCTGATTTATGATTTCTTTTTTTCCTCTAAATTAAGGTCGTGAACATAACACAGTGTTAGTGGGTTATTATTTTTTTTGTTTACAATTTATTTTGCTGGAATTAAAAAAAATGTTTAAAATTATAATTGTATACCATTGATAAAAAACATTTTTGGACGTAACTAATATGACATTTCACACAAAACAGATCTTAAAATTTAATGCGTTGAGACATTAATTGCAATAAAAATTGGAACCATACACACAATGAAATCATTACAGATTTACAAACTGACCAGAAAGATGAAGACACGAGATAACGTTATGAGATATAGCATACAGTAAGAAGTTTATAACAAATGTTTATTGATGACATGACCATGGATTATTTTCGCGAATTTTAAAACATGTTTTAGTTTAAGTTTATTGAATGTAAGTTGTGATAAGAAAGTAAAATAATTGTGTTACCAAATTTTTAATAAGAATTTTTGTTAAATACAAAAATACAAATTTTGCATAAAATTATACAAAAAATACAAAAATAACAAATACCTGTCAGTTTTATCTCAATGACATCAATTAAAAGAAAAGTGACCTGAAGTGATTGGAAACATAAAATTTTATAACTTTAATTCAAATGATGCAATTAAAATACATTTGTCTACATAACCACTTTTAGACAACTTATCAGATAAGTCAACTAAACAATCAATATAGGATAAACAGATTTAAAATAATACATTTTACAATTTTACTTATCATATACAGACTTATTAAAATGAAGCTAATTTTGAGGCCAGGCCAATTTTAAGGACATGCTAAAAACAAGGCTATTTTTATGTCGGGCCAATTTTGAGGTCAGGCCAATTTTAAGGCCAGGCCAAATTTAAGGCCAGGCCAATTTTGAGGCCAGGCCAGGCCAAGCCAGGCAGTTGAGGCCAGGCCAGGTTTTAGATTATGCCCATTTCTCTCCATTTAAAAATTTGGGATATTCAATTCTTACTGACTCAATTTTATTTGAAATGTCGCTTATCTTGACACAGTTAATACACCGACAGACTTATTGTAAGAATTTATTATCACAATTTTCACCAAAAAATCATTTCAAAAGAGTTTCATCATAAATAGAACGATCTTCTTAACAGATAACATACACAGATAGTAAGATAACTGATAATGTGACATTTTTTGTAGCAGCCACTCACTTGAAACTGTAAAAAAGTGTTTTAAAAATTTACTATACAACAACTAAGGACATTTCTTTGACAATTTTACAACAAACATTCAACAATTTAGTCTCAGTGTAGCATGACAAAAGTATTTACTAAACTTCAGTAATTTTATATTTATTTGATTATCTTATAAGTATCTCTTTTGATAAACTTGTTAAAATGCATTCCGAGGTCGGGAACCTTGTAACTAAAATAAGGCCATATCCATTTTCTCTTCACACAGATCACGCAAGCTGGCAGTTAAAAGGAGTATTTCGTTCAGTTGGTCGACAGCAAGAAACAAAAGATTTGACCTTTAACTAATTAAATGGCATAAAATTTGGTTTAATTATTAAATTGTAATGTACCCATAAACAGTTCTGCTAAAGTACTTGTTGGAACATGCTCATTGATTCTTGACATTCTAAGTAAATAGCTTTTTTGGCCCCCTTATTGGAAAAAAAGAAACAAATAACAGAACCTAACACTCACGGTTCTTCTAAGATGTGACTTTATATAACATAATAATCAAGACCATATATTAGGCTGCTATGGAGTACATTTATCTTGCAAAGGTAGCAGGTTTTAATTGAAATTTTCGAAAATACTATTTTACTTAAAAAAATTAATCATTGCGCCAACATAAACAAAATCACCAGTTTAAGGACAATTCTTCCTGATATTCTTTGTCGAATGTGCTTAATTTCCAAAACAATCGTTCTCGTTATGCCATTTTTTCGCCTTTCGATATTCTGTTTATCTCAAAATAATGAAGTAACGAAATGGTGCAAACAAATAACCATAGAAATACGACAAATTAGGTTCACTGTGATCTGTAGAATGACATACAGTTTTACCATACATGGAGAAGTATTTTATAACCTTCAATCTAGGAAAGCTTTTTTAGAGGTTTTTGTTTGGATTACTGTTTACATTAGGAATACATTGGCGTGTCAACACTGAGGTTGCTTTTTTTTAACAGGTACTTCAGCTTTCAACCCCAATAACAAATCCTAGCTTACAACGCATCGACATAGCAAAAAATGTGTGTGTGTGTGTGTGGGGGGGGGGGGGCAATTGAAAGATTTAATTTTTAATCGTTCGTTTCGCATACGTTTCATAATGTTCGCTACATAAGTTTCTTAATGTTTTAATATTTGCAGCAAACAAATTCTCAATATACAAGCAAGTATTTAAAACGAATGTCTGAAATCGGCGAGAAGTTATGGACTGAAAAGATGATACTGGAGGGTCTCCAACTTAAATGGACCAAGTAGGTTGTATATGTAGTCCGAGAATCCTCCACCGTCCAATGCTTTTAAGACTCTGATGGGTCCCACGCTCTAATCAATCTATAAAAGGCGTTGGGCGGTAGAGGATTCTGTGACTAGTTGATATGGGAAAGTCAGGTTTACAGGACAAGTAATACTCTGTCCAGAAATCATGCAATCTTATGACTGGGTCCGCACTTGAACTATACTGTTGAAACCGCGTGCCACCGCATGTACAGTAAACGTGTTTTACTGATTATTGTTAACAAACCAAATAGATCAGCACAATATTTTAGAAATACGAGTATGTTGCATGGACGCATAATAGATGGAATCCTGACTGCAAACGCTCAAATAATGAATGTTCAATGAAATACCCCCACTTCGATGAATTAACGATTTTTTTAAAATATGTTATTGTAAAACTGCATTAGAATATATCATCTTCAATACAAACAATATTTCGCACGTTTCGCTGCTATTTCAGTAACTAGTTTCCAAAATAGAAAATCTTACTATTTTCAACTTCTTGTCAAGTTCTGGTTGCTAAGTAATGATCGTCTGCTGAATGAATTATGTGTTTGTTTGATGGGATATCAACTTTGAATACCTACAAGTGTTATTACATTCGAAACATGGATACAATATCACTATACGTTTTTATTAATAACTTGCTACATTTGACGTAACACAGTAAAATATACATTAACCGAAATGAACATCTTTCATGCTCGCATTCCCTTGGACACATGATTGCTCACAAGAGGAAGTTTTTATGCATCCTCTAAACATCGTAAAAATGAATTGTGAATTGTAAAAAGCAAAAGCTAAACCCCCAAGAGATCAGATGTTTGTTGATTCTTTTATATATTGGAAAAATGATTGAATAGGAAAAAATATATCCAGAATGCATACGATTGTCTTCTGTCTTAATATAAATCCAAATTACAATTTTTGTGGAATTTTCTTCGAATTAAAATACACATCTTAATTTTACTATGTCTAACTATACACACTGTACCTTTAAAAACCAAGTAAGTATGGCAACAGTAAGATAACAAATTCTAGAAGCAACTAATTCAAGTGCATGCAGTGCAATGGCGTAATTAGCCGTACCCAACTGTAACGGAATGGCAGATCATTCCAATTTTTAACATATAAATATTTTTTAAAAGGACATTCAATCGTACCTCTGTTTCTACAAGTGATAGAGTTAGTTACCAGAATGCTGATAACAGTATTTATTTGGTTAATATATATTAAAAAAAGATTGGACGCAACAGCCGCTGGCATTCCGTCTTAACAACGGAAACTTGTATATGCATATCGTTTGATGTAATTGTTGACATCTCACTAAAAGGACGCACTAAATAAGTTTAAGGAACAATGTAGAACAAAAATAAGCTTGGCAGGATGAAAAAAATGTTAACTCAGCTGAACAGGTAACATGATATTAAGACAATTGAAAGTACACATATGTTGCTTGTCAAACGCTGCATTTACCCACAAGTAAAGGTAAAATGATTAATAGTTCTATTATATCAATAGTGCATGGTCGTTCTTATGTAGTCGGGAAAGCTCATACACAGGGTCTTAGTGTCAGTATACCAAGTAAACTGTAACCGATAATTCGGTCGCTTTCACTGTGGTAAATTAAGCGTCCTATATTAATTTCTTATACATATTTACCCTATGGACAACAAATAAAGTCAGTTTGAGTGTGACCGTTTTCTGTATTTAAAATTTAAGCAGTTTAAAAAGCAACGTCTACAATCGGATTTACCATGACCAAGTCATTAAAAAACCTTTTAATATAAGCAATATTGAATGCATGTCAAGTTCAGCACATTTTTCCTTTAGTATTTACCCTAGAATACGGACGTTCCAACAATAAATTCCCAAGTTATACCTTGCAGAGAAATTGTCGCTACTTGTAACGATTAACAGAATGTAGTTTTCCTCCAAACATCATTTCATCAGAAGCTCATGGCGTCAGAAGCAGGCGAAATTGAAATGCTAGACGTTCGGTCATAACTGTTTCTTCAAATTAAATACTTCGGATTTTTCTATTACAATTGGTAAGAAACAAGTCAAGATATCAATACGCGTTCTTGCATTGGCTTTATTAATTTGATAAAACAAAATAACAACAACGCAAGATAAATATCATCGAAACAAACGAAACATTCTTCCGTAAATGGCCGATTTCTGGTACAGATGACCCAGTACAGATGAGCTCACGCGTACACATCTGTACTTGCTGCGTCATCCAATCAAAACGCCAGAAACAAGAACGTTGTTATTGAAGCATAACAACGTTTTTCTATGACGTTCTTGTATCTGACTTTCTGATTGGATGTCAGAGACAATGGAGTATAAAACAATGGAGAGTCTATAGGATATAGCAATTTGAAAGTTGTGGGTTTACCGAAGAAATAGGTACTTTCATGCGTTTTGGGAAAGCCTGTGTGAACTTTCACTCGTGATAGGAATTTTATGTCTTTTGGCTCGTTCCGCTGCGCTCCACTCGCGAAAAGACATAAAATTTCTATCACTCGTGAAAGATCAACCGGTCTTTCCCCAAAACGTATGAAAGAACCTATTAATCTTTTCATCTGAAAATCGTTGTCAATTTAAGATTGGAATCCCGTACATACCGCCAGCAGTGAGACTCAAACCCGCAACCTCAGAGTGGTGACAGACCATGTGATCAATAATGGATGAAATACCTTAGCCACTTGACCAACGAGGCAAAAAGTGATTAAGGCATCAATTGACATGGTTGTACATACAGAATAAACTTGGCGCTTGAAGTGTGCAATGAATGTTCTGGTCACTCAACTGCCTGCCTCACATTATAATATACTGACTACTATAATTAGATAAAAAATATAATCCTTTAGAGTTATTCCTGTCGAATATATGGGTTCAAACTTTAAAAACACTATATCGGGAATTTTAAGAGCTGATTTTCAAAGGCACAAGTTAAAGTTCAGAAGATTAGAAATTGGCGTAGCAGGCTTACAATAGGAGGATAAGTTAAAATAGATCTTTGTTTAGGCGATACGTTGGAACTAATTCTATGATATTATCCAAATTAATCTAGCCGTTCCCGCAGGAAAAATGTAACGAAAATAAAAACTTTTTCCTCCCAGACAACTGGTTCAGAGGGCGAAAATACAGTGTATATACAAAGAGGTGTAACTTAAAATTAACGCAATCGACTTCTGAAGACAAATAATTTTAATTTAAAAAATTCAACAGCTGATTTAACACTAGGCCGAATTTTACTGCTGTTATAATCCGAAGTTAGTTCTGTGATTTGTCCGCGCAAAAAAAAAAAAAGAAAAAAAATTGAGGGTACGATTATTCTAAATTAAAACTGGAATAATAAATGTCTCTTGGGATGTCATTAAACACTGTTCTATTTGTTTGTCTGGTCTAAAACAAATACATGGATCAAGCCAAAACCTTACAATACAGCACCTGCAATTGTAATTAGCACATTAGCAAGGAATCACTGTAGTTTAAGCAGAACTAACGAAGCCAGTGTTTTGGCGTATATAATTGTTTAACCTTTGTTCCAAACATTGAATCAAACGCGTTTGAAAATAGCAAAAGTAATAACAGATAAGATTCTTAGCAACAGAAGACAAATATCAATTATATTGTTTGTGCAATTCCAAATGTTTCAAGAAAGTAAATTAATATTGACGGCTAACTAGAAATGCAGAGAAAGCAGATGTAAATATAACGATACTGAAATCATTCCGAGAAAATAGTAGTAAAATGTCATTTTGATAGATCAATTGAGCTGTTCACTGGCTAGCTACAACACTGTAGCTACAAAAGACGCTTCAAGGTTTCTTTGTGACTAGAATTGTGAACATCTTTGGTGATCCAAAAGCACAACTAGAACGTGTCATCGCTTGGCTTTTTTGTGAAGGCTATTTATAGTTTGTTGTTTTCTTCATAACTTCTCCTATTCTTCTGTCTACAACACCTGACCCTTACTTTACAACTAAAAGTCTATACGGGGTATACATTAATTGTTCTAAATATCTTCAGAATTGATAAGGAGTCGGCCGTTCACGAAGCCTTAATGTTATTGAAGATGTAAGGTAGTAAACTGTCAAATGATAATATGAACAACTGTTCACAGTCCCAGTACTTCGTGAATAACATTCTCCTTTGGCTAAAATATTTCTTCAAAGTCAACCACCTCCCTTACATACACCACTAATTTCGATATAGTAAAGACGTTTTCCGAATTATGAGCTGATATTATATATCAGTAGTATATACAATTTTTGGCTCTGTTATAGGGTGCTACAGAAATTTCGCTACCTGAATAAAGTCAAAGTGAATAAAGTGAATAAAGTCATATTTGTCGAGCTGAAGGAGAAGTGAACATTTCTTTTTGATAGCTGATAAATCTATATTGCAACCTTTATATCAGTCAATGATGATACGGGGGGGGGGGGGGGGATTGTTTTATTTATCAATCAATGCAAAAATGTTTATAGAGATTTCCCTTATTTTTGTTATCCCAGCTAAGGTAGATATTACTCTCCGCGCTATACCCGGGAGCTTTTTTGATGTATTGAAATTTTGAATTTGTTGTTCTGTTTGTATACCAAGGCATGTTGACATAAAATCCAAATTACATTAAGCTAGTTTTAGCACATTAAGAGTAAACATTGCACGTATATAATATAATCTGTGAATTATTAAACTAAGTTTTCCAAGTACCGTACTTCATGGAGTATACGTCGCTACCCTTTGACCTCAAAATTGTCCGGTGAGGCTGATCTATAATCATTTGTGTAGACTAATATATAATATGCCGGTTCCAGTTTTAAACATTAATGTGCATTTGTTGTGTCTGAAGATATATATTATTCAATGTTCTTTATAATAAATAGGTTTAGAAACTTGTTTGTATTTATTAATAAACATCGCTGTTGATTACCGATAAAGGGAGAAAACTTGTCCATTCATAAGTTTTAGTTAAGGTATTTTACGTAAACTTGTTACAAACCCTTTATATGAACATTCTTTATATTGAAAGTATAACACAATACTGTACACTAAGGAAACGCCAAAAAAGACAAATAAATAAATAAATAAATAAATAAATAAATAAACAAAAATAAAAGTCAAAGGAACCGGCAAACTCAAGAACCAGCACCTAAAACTCTAGAATGGTCCCGACATGGTACAGGCATTTCAAAAGTTAAAAATAAGTGGTGGGTCAAACCAGGTTAGAGTTATTGATAAGTATTAAAAATTTCATGGCATTGAATAATAATTACCCGAATTTGCTTAGATAAAAATATTTAAAATGTTATAAAAAGGTCGTTGTATATTTACTTTACAGACTATATTTGCGCATGAAATCCTGGCAATTTTGACAAAAGACCCATTTAATTTTTGTGTTTGGTATCACGTTTCCTAATGTTCTGTATACTCTTTCAACCACGTTTCCAAATACTCTGTATACCATGAGAACCGGGTTTCCCAATGTTTTGTATACTTTGTGAACCACGTTTCCCAATGTTCTTTACACTCCATGAACCACGTTTCCCAATGTTCTGTAAACTCTGTGAACAACGTTTCTCAATGTTCTGTAAACTCTGTGAACCACGTTTCCCAATGTTTTGTAAACTCTATGAACCACGTTTCCCAATATTGTGTAAACTTTATGAACCACGTTTCTCAATGTTCTGAAAACTCTGTGAACAACGTTTCCCAATGTTATGTAAACTATATGAGCCACGTTTCCAAATGCAGTTGTGTAAACTCTACAAACCCAATTTCCCAATGTTCTACAAACTCTATGAACCACCGGTTTCCCAATATTTTGTATACTCCGTGAACCACTTTTCCTAATGATTTGTAAACAATATGAACCACGTTTTCCAATATACTGTATACTGAGTGAACCACGTTTCCCAATGTTCTCTATAATGAGTAAACCATGTTTCTAACTGTCTGCACTAGTCTGTATTCTGTTTAAACCAAATTTCCGATTTAGCTAAACTGTATACTTGTTTACTACGTTTCAGAATTTGTGTATACTCTTTAAATTATTCTTAATAATCTGTGTATGTGCATGAGCTACGTTTCCCAATAGTCTGTATCTGTATTCTATGTAAACTACGTTTCCCATTAAGATGTACATGTATACTCTGTAAACTACCTTTCCCATTAAGATGTACATGTATACTCTGAACTACGTTTCCAATTAAGATGTACATGTATAGTCTGTGAACTAAGTTTCCCAAAAATCTGTATCTGTATTCTCTGTAAACTACGTTTCCCATTAAGATGTATGTGTATACTCTGTAAACTACGTTTCCCAATAATCTGTATATGTATTCTCTGTAAACTACGTTTCCCATTAAGATGTATCTGTTTTCTCTGTAAACTACGTTTCCCAATAATCTGTATATGTATTCTCTGTAAACTACGTTTCCCATTAAGATGTATCTGTTTTCTCTGTAAACTACGTTTCCCATTAAGATGTACGTGTATACTCTGTAAACTACGTTTCCCATTAAGATGTACATGTATACTCTGTAAACTACGTTTCCCAATAATCTGTATATGTATTCTCTGTAAACTACGTTTCCCATTAAGATGTATCTGTTTTCTCTGTAAACTACGTTTCCCATTAAGATGTACATGTATACTCTGTTAACTACGTTTCCCAATAATCTGTATCTGTATTCTCTGTAAACTACGTTCCCCAATAATCTGTATAATCAGCGCAGATCTGTATACCACGTTAAATACATTTCCAAACATCTGTATATATTATTCGAAATTATCTTCAGAATATGAACAAGCTTGCCAGAGAATTTGTAGACACAAAGCACTACTCTCTTTAGTCTTTGTGATCTACCTTCTCTTATGATCTACCTTCTCTTATCAGTAGACTTTGTGAACTATACTCGTACACAGTCATTTGAAGACTGTATCACCATTCTCCGTTTTTATGAACATCTTCAACACGGATCAGTTTAATTTAAGATTTTAAAAAATATATGTAGACATTGTGAACTATCATATCGTTTCTCAACTGTTTCAATGTTCAGTACATGCTCTTTGTTGATTTTCGAACAAAAATGTACTTCGTCTTAGGAAAAAAAATATGTCCGACCAAGCATCATAGCCCATCTTTCCAAAAAAAAAGTTTGATTCCTTAAACTATGGAAGCCCGTACATGCCATGAAAAAAATAATTTATAATTTTTGCGCACGAGTTACTAACTTGAGCGCACGAGTTACTAAATTGTGAGCACGAATTTATCATCTGAAAAACCCGATTTTCGACTTCGACCTAATATAGGGCAAATTGAAAAATGTAAATAACTAAATTTTTACCTTTAAATGGCCATTACTAAAAGAGCTCATCTGGCAACTTTGCCCCAATGGAGACCTATGTAGAACTGTTGATTCTGGAGAGCCTAGGATACATAAGATTTTCCGTATCAGTTATAGTTTCTGAGTTTGTTGCAACATGTCATATATCATTCCTGCCAAGTTTCAGTCAAATTGCTTCAGTGGTTTCAGAGAAGAATATTTTTGAAATTATTAACGGACGACGACGGACGCATAGTGATGGCATAAGCTCACATGACCTTTTACGGAATCATAGCAATTTAAAAATAACAAGATAGTAATTATTGCGCACAAGATACTATAACTCGTGCGCACAAGTTAGTAACTCGTGAGCACAAGACTCGTGCGCTCAATAAAGTAACCCGTGCGCACAAGACCTGAAACTCGTGCGCACCTAGATTTGAAACTCGTGGGCTCAAGTTAGTAACTCGTGCGCACCAGTTTGAAACTCGTGCGCTCAAGTTATAAATGATTTTTTCAGTGGCACGTTCCACATAAAACACATCAGGAAAAAAAAGGTAGACGTTCACCGTATTACGACCAAGCTTTTAAAAGAAAGCTGTAATTTGTAATCTTGTTTCTGGACAGCTACAAGACTAAGTTATGAAATCAAGGCATAATATAATATGAAATATTTTATAATTGTTTGTGAGGTGTCAAGCCTGTTTAAGGTTATTATCTGTAAAATGTTGAAATGAAATTGGAGGACCATCCCTGGAGAAAATACGAACAGTTATTGCTTAGGCCAATGTTGCCAGAACAAGGAAAATCAATGTAGCGTCCATTAGACTTTCTATTAAAGTCGTTAACAAGGAAATTTATACTGGAATCCAAACAATACTTCTTCATTTATGTCTAAAATATAGATTTTTTATTAATCAATTTTGCAGAGTCCAGTCCTAAATCTATATGTTAAGTAATATGATGAATTAATTACGATTTCTTGTATTAATTTGTTTTCAATCCTGTTCACGCTCTATACGTAAACGCAGAGAAATATTATTTATGTCCGTGATAAATGCTACTATTATACTGAAGCGTAAAGCAACTCGACATTAAACTAAACGTCCGCTAAACAGCGTCCACGCATGCGAAAACTCTATAAACATTGTTTCTAGTTATGGTGTCTATCAAATTATTTTGAAGTTTGATTAAATATATAAAATATTGCCCAGACTAATTATATTGGCTAAGTAACAGTAACGACTATAGTTGTGACTGACTGTCAATCAAATTATACGATGTTTGTACTTTAGAATGTTGTTTAAGTGGCTCTCTGTATAACTGTACTACTAACTAATCACAATTACATGTATATTGGTAAACTACATGTACTATTATCGATAAATAAGAAATTAAAAGTGGGGACTATTGACAGTTTCCCGTTTCATAGTTCATTCATCGTTCTTTCCAATTCAGGAAATTGGCGTTCAAACACGTGTTAATTGTACAATAATAATATTTAATCTGTCGGTGCCTTGAACACAAATGAGTAGGTTCCTTTTTGACAATGTCATGAAGTGGGCATCCTCTCAAGTTGGGGATTCCGTGTAAACGTTCGCTTCCTCATCTCGTGGGCTCTAAGCGTTGACTAATGCAGCAGTTGATAAAAATATTAAATGAGTCTTTATTCTTTGTTCCTGCAGAAGTGTGTACACATATAACAATAGCAATTTAGCCCTAGCGATCCTAAAATTTATATCGGTACCAAACTGTTATACCAACATGCAGGTATTGCAGCACACCAATGTCGGTACCAAACTGTTATATCACCATGCAGGTACTGCAGCACGCCAATGTCGGTACCAAACTGTTATATCACCATGCAGGTACTGCAGCACATCAATGTCGGTACCAAACTGTTATACCACCATGCAGGTACTGCAGCACATCAAAGTCGGTACCAAACTGTTATACCACCTTGCAGGTACTGCAGCACATCAATGTCGTTACCAAACTGTTATACCACCATGCAGGTACTGCAGCACATCAAAGTCGGTACCAAACTGTTATACCACCATGCAGGTACTGCAGCACATCAAAGTCGGTACCAAACTGTTATATCACCATGCAGGTATTGCAGCACACCAATGTCGGTACCAAACTGTTATATCACCATGCAGGTACTGCAGCACGCCAATGTCGGTACCAAACTGTTATATCACCATGCAGGTACTGCAGCACATCAATGTCGGTACCAAACTGTTATACCACCATGCAGGTACTGCAGCACACCAATGTCGGTACCAAACTGTTATACCACCATGCAGGTACTTCAGCACATCAATGTCGTTACCAAACTGTTATACCACCTTGCAGGTACTGCAGCACATCAATGTCGCTACCAAACTGTTATACCACCTTGCAGGTACTGCAGCACATCAATGTCGCTACCAAACTGTTATACCACCTTGCAGGTACTGCAGCACATCAATGTCGGTACCAAACTGTTATACCACCATGCAGGTACTGCAGCACACCAATGTCAGTACCAAAATGTTATACCACCATGCAGGTACTGCAGCACGCCAATGTCGTTACCAAACTGTTATACCAACATGCAGGTACTTCAGCACATCAATGTCATTACCAAACTGTTATACCACCATGCAGGTACTGCAGCACACCAATGTCAGTACCAAAATGTTATACCACCATGCAGGTACTGCAGCACGCCAATGTCGGTACCAAACTGTTATATCACCATGCAGGTACTGCAGCACATCAATGTCATTACCAAACTGTTATACCACCATGCAGGTACTTCAGCACATCAATGTCATTACCAAACTGTTATACCACCATGCAGGTACTGCAGCACATCAATGTCAGTACCAAAATGTTATACCACCATGCAGGTACTGCAGCACACCAATGTTGGTACCAAACTGTTATACCACCATGCAGGTACTGCAGCACATCAATGTCGGTACCGAACTGTTATACCACCATGCAGGTACTGCAGCACATCAATGTCGGTACCAAACTGTTATATCACCATGCAGGTACTGCAGCACATCAATGTCGGTACCAAACTGTTATACCACCATGCAGGTACTGCAGCACATCAAAGTCGGTACCAAACTGTTATACCACCTTGCAGGTACTGCAGCACATCAATGTCGTTACCAAACTGTTATACCACCATGCAGGTACTGCAGCACATCAAAGTCGGTACCAAACTGTTATACCACCATGCAGGTACTGCAGCACATCAAAGTCGGTACCAAACTGTTATATCACCATGCAGGTATTGCAGCACACCAATGTCGGTACCAAACTGTTATATCACCATGCAGGTACTGCAGCACGCCAATGTCGGTACCAAACTGTTATATCACCATGCAGGTACTGCAGCACATCAATGTCGGTACCAAACTGTTATACCACCATGCAGGTACTGCAGCACACCAATGTCGGTACCAAACTGTTATACCACCATGCAGGTACTTCAGCACATCAATGTCGTTACCAAACTGTTATACCACCTTGCAGGTACTGCAGCACATCAATGTCGCTACCAAACTGTTATACCACCTTGCAGGTACTGCAGCACATCAATGTCGCTACCAAACTGTTATACCACCTTGCAGGTACTGCAGCACATCAATGTCGGTACCAAACTGTTATACCACCATGCAGGTACTGCAGCACACCAATGTCAGTACCAAAATGTTATACCACCATGCAGGTACTGCAGCACGCCAATGTCGTTACCAAACTGTTATACCAACATGCAGGTACTTCAGCACATCAATGTCATTACCAAACTGTTATACCACCATGCAGGTACTGCAGCACACCAATGTCAGTACCAAAATGTTATACCACCATGCAGGTACTGCAGCACGCCAATGTCGGTACCAAACTGTTATATCACCATGCAGGTACTGCAGCACATCAATGTCATTACCAAACTGTTATACCACCATGCAGGTACTTCAGCACATCAATGTCATTACCAAACTGTTATACCACCATGCAGGTACTGCAGCACATCAATGTCAGTACCAAAATGTTATACCACCATGCAGGTACTGCAGCACACCAATGTTGGTACCAAACTGTTATACCACCATGCAGGTACTGCAGCACATCAATGTCGGTACCGAACTGTTATACCACCATGCAGGTACTGCAGCACATCAATGTCGGTACCAAACTGTTATATCACCATGCAGGTACTGCAGCACATCAATGTCGGTACCAAACTGTTATACCACCATGCAGGTACTGCAGCACACCAATGTTGGTACCAAACTGTTATACCACCATGCAGGTACTGCAGCACATCAATGTCGGTACCAAACTGTTATACCACCATGCAGGTACTGCAGCACACCAATGTCGGTACCAAACTGTTATACCACCATGCAGGTACTGCAGCACATCAATGTTGGTACCAAACTGTTATACCACCATGCAGGTACTTCAGCACATCAATGTCGTTACCAAACTGTTATACCACCATGCAGGTACTGCAGCACACCAATGTCGTTACCAAAATGTTATACCACCATGCAGGTACTGCAGCACATCAATGTCGGTACCGAACTGTTATACCACCATGCAGGTACTGCAGCACATCAAAGTCATTACCAAACTGTTATACCACCATGCAGGTACTGCAGCACACCAATGTCGTTACCAAAATGTTATACCACCATGCAGGTACTGCAGCACATCAATGTCGGTACCGAACTGTTATACCACCATGCAGGTACTGCAGCACACCAATGACAGTACCAAAATGTTATACCACCATGCAGGTACTGCAGCACACCAATGTCAGTACCAAAATGTTATACCACCATGCAGGTACTGCAGCACGCCAATGTCGTTACCAAACTGTTATACCAACATGCAGGTACTTCAGCACATCAATGTCATTACCAAACTGTTATACCACCATGCAGGTACTGCAGCACACCAATGTCAGTACCAAAATGTTATACCACCATGCAGGTACTGCAGCACGCCAATGTCGGTACCAAACTGTTATATCACCATGCAGGTACTGCAGCACATCAATGTCATTACCAAACTGTTATACCACCATGCAGGTACTTCAGCACATCAATGTCATTACCAAACTGTTATACCACCATGCAGGTACTGCAGCACATCAATGTCATTACCAAACTGTTATACCACCATGCAGGTACTGCAGCACATCAATGTCGGTACCAAACTGTTATACCACCATGCAGGTACTGCAGCACATCAATGTCGGTACCAAACTGTTATACCACCATGCAGGTACTGCAGCACATCAATGTTGGTACCAAACTGTTATACCACCATGCAGGTACTTCAGCACATCAATGTCGTTACCAAACTGTTATACCACCATGCAGGTACTGCAGCACACCAATGTCGTTACCAAAATGTTATACCACCATGCAGGTACTGCAGCACATCAATGTCGGTACCGAACTGTTATACCACCATGCAGGTACTGCAGCACATCAAAGTCATTACCAAACTGTTATACCACCATGCAGGTACTGCAGCACACCAATGTCGTTACCAAAATGTTATACCACCATGCAGGTACTGCAGCACATCAATGTCGGTACCGAACTGTTATACCACCATGCAGGTACTGCAGCACACCAATGTCAGTACCAAAATGTTATACCACCATGCAGGTACTGCAGCACACCAATGTCAGTACCAAAATGTTATACCACCATGCAGGTACTGCAGCACATCAATGTCCGTACCAAACTGTTATACCACCATGCAGGTACTGCAGCACACCAATGTCAGTACCAAAATGTTATACCACCATGCAGGTACTGCAGCACACCAATGTCGGTACCAAACTGTTATACCACCATGCAGGTACTGCAGCACATCAAAGTCATTACCAAACTGTTATACCACCATGCAGGTACTGCAGCACACCAATGTCATTACCAAACTGTTATACCACCATGCAGGTACTGCAGCACATCAATGTCGGTACCGAACTGTTATACCACCATGCAGGTACTGCAGCACATCAATGTTGGTACCAAACTGTTATACCACCATGCAGGTACTTCAGCACATCAATGTCATTACCAAACTGTTATACCACCATGCAGGTACTGCAGCACACCAATGTCAGTACCAAAATGTTATACCACCATGCAGGTACTGCAGCACGCCAATGTCGTTACCAAACTGTTATACCAACATGCAGGTACTTCAGCACACCAATGTCAGTACCAAAATGTTATACCACCATGCAGGTACTGCAGCACACCAATGTCGTTACCAAACTGTTATACCAACATGCAGGTACTTCAGCACATCAATGTCATTACCAAACTGTTATACCACCATGCAGGTACTGCAGCACATCAATGTCATTACCAAACTGTTATACCACCATGCAGGTACTTCAGCACATCAATGTCATTACCAAACTGTTATACCACCATGCAGGTACTGCAGCACATCAATGTCGGTACCAAACTGTTATACCACCATGCAGGTACTGCAGCACATCAATGTCATTACCAAACTGTTATACCACCATGCAGGTACTGCAGCACATCAATGTCAGTACCAAACTGTTATACCACCATGCAGGTACTTCAGCACATCAATGTCATTACCAAACTGTTATACCACCATGCAGGTACTGCAGCACACCAATGTCGGTACCAAACTGTTATACCACCATGCAGGTACTGCAGCACATCAATGTCGGTACCAAACTGTTATACCACCATGCAGGTACTGCAGCACATCAATGTCGGTACCAAACTGTTATACCACCATGCAGGTACTGCAGCACATCAATGTTGGTACCAAACTGTTATACCACCATGCAGGTACTGCAGCACATCAAAGTCATTACCAAACTGTTATACCACCATGCAGGTACTGCAGCACACCAATGTCATTACCAAACTGTTATACCACCATGCAGGTACTGCAGCACATCAATGTCGTTACCAAACTGTTATACCACCATGCAGGTACTGCAGCACATCAATGTCGGTACCAAACTGTTATATCACCATGCAGGTACTGCAGCACATCAATGTCGGTACCGAACTGTTATACCACCATGCAGGTACTGCAGCACATCAATGTCGGTACCAAACTGTTATACCATAATGCAGGTACTGCAGCACACCAATGTCGGTACCGAACTGTTATACCACCATGCAGGTACTGCAGCACATCAATGTCGGTACCAAACTGTTATACCACCATGCAGGTACTGCAGCACATCAATGTCGGTACCAAACTGTTATACCACCATGCAGGTACTGCAGCACACCAATGTCGGTACCAAACTGTTATACCACCATGCAGGTACTGCAGCACGCCAATGTCGGTACCAAACTGTTATACCACCATGCAGGTACTGCAGCACATCAATGTCGTTACCAAACTGTTATACCACCATGCAGGTACTGCAGCACATCAAAGTCGGTACCAAACTGTTATATCACCATGCAGGTACTGCAGCACACCAATGTCGGTACCAAACTGTTATATCACCATGCAGGTACTGCAGCACACCAATGTCGGTACCAAACTGTTATACCACCATGCAGGTACTGCAGCACATCAATGTCGGTACCAAACTGTTATACCACCATGCAGGTACTGCAGCACATCAATGTCGGTACCAAACTGTTATATCACCATGCAGGTACTGCAGCACATCAATGTCAGTACCAAAATGTTATACCACCATGCAGGTACTGCAGCACATCAAAGTCATTACCAAACTGTTATACCACCATGCAGGTACTGCAGCACACCAATGTCATTACCAAACTGTTATACCACCATGCAGGTACTTCAGCACATCAATGTCATTACCAAACTGTTATACCACCATGCAGGTACTGCAGCACACCAATGTCAGTACCAAAATGTTATACCACCATGCAGGTACTGCAGCACACCAATGTCATTACCAAACTGTTATACCACCATGCAGGTACTGCAGCACATCAATGTCGTTACCAAACTGTTATACCACCATGCAGGTACTTCAGCACATCAATGTCATTACCAAACTGTTATACCACCATGCAGGTACTGCAGCACACCAGTGTCAGTACCAAAATGTTATACCACCATGCAGGTACTGCAGCACACCAATGTCGGTACCAAACTGTTATATCACCATGCAGGTACTGCAGCACATCAATGTTGGTACCAAACTGTTATACCACCATGCAGGTACTGCAGCACATCAATGTCCGTACCAAACTGTTATACCACCATGCAGGTACTGCAGCACATCAATGTCGTTGCCAAACTGTTATACCACCATGCAGGTACTTCAGCACATCAATGTCATTACCAAACTGTTATATCACCATGCAGGTACTGCAGCACATCAATGTTGGTACCAAACTGTTATACCACCATGCAGGTACTGCAGCACACCAATGTCGGTACCAAACTATTATACCACCATGCAGGTACTGCAACACGCCAATGTCGTTACAAAACTGTTATACCACCATGCAGGTACTGCAACACGCCAATGTCGTTACAAAACTGTTATACCAACATGCAGGTACTGCAGCACATCAATGTCGGTACCAAACTGTTATACCACCATGCAGGTACTGCAGCACATCAATTTTGGTACCAAACTGTTATACCATAATGCAGGTACTGCAGCACATCAATGTCGGTACCGAACTGTTATACCACCATGCAGGTACTGCAGCACATCAATGTCGGTACCGAACTGTTATACCAACATGCAGGTACTGCAGCACATCAATGTCGGTACCGAACTGTTATACCACCATGCAGGTACTGCAGCACATCAATGTCCGTACCAAACTGTTATACCACCATGCAGGTACTGCAGCACACCAATGTCGGTACCAAACTGTTATACCACCATGCAGGTACTGCAGCACATCAATGTCGTTACCAAACTGTTATACCAACATGCAGGTATTGCAGCACATCAATGTCGTTACCAAACTGTTATACCACCATGCAGGTACTGCAGCACATCAATGTCGGTACCAAACTGTTATACCACCATGCAGGTACTGCAGCACATCAATGTCGGTACCAAACTGTTATACCACCATGCAGGTATTGCAGCACACCAGTATGATGCGATTCCCGCAATGTGTATATTCCCTATACATGTGTTGCGTTGGTCATCTTTAAATTATGAACTGAACCAAACCACTTATAGACAATGGACATGCACAACGACATTTTTTTTGTATGCGTACTACATGTTTGTGTACATTAAGCAAGAACTACCGGCTAATTAACATAAAATTAGAAAACTTATTTAAAAAATGTTTCAAGTACAATAGTCATATCTTAGACCGGATTGATTGGCAACTCTTGACTGATAACTCTCATATCTAATATCAGCTCAATATCTCAAAGCAGTCGGAAAAAGTGAGAAAAACATGTGTGACAAACAATGACAACTGCATACCGGTATGGAAAATGAAAATGTACAGAAGTTGAAGTATGGAGAGGCAGAGAAGGAACACAATGCTGTTTAATGTGGCTCCACAGATATATAGAAAAGATTTTTTTGTTAATTTTATTTATCAGCAACAATTATACTGCTGTTTGTTTTGTTTTATACAGTATACAACCATAATATTTCTATGTTCCAGAAAAAAGACTACTAGTCAAACCATAGTATTTCTAACATGTATCAAATATACACAAAAAGTTAGATGGTGGACTTGTTAACAAAACATAGTTATTCCAGTAAACCTGAAATAAGCTTTGAGCCTGATAAGTAACATGACCTTATTTTTTAAAAGTGATTTATACTTATGTAGTAAAAGGAATGTATAAATTATCTGAATACAAAACCAGGAAAAGAAAAAAATCAGACTCAAGCTGAAAAATCAATCAAATATTATTTTCTTGTAAACAAGCCATCGTATGCAGATAAAGTACATAGATATTTTATTATGCTACAGGTGTCCGTGCCATTGTGAGCTATTCAAGTCTGACCAAGCTTAACGCTAATAACTTCGTAACATTCATTCATTGAACATGTTCTTTGTTTAGAAACACCTGTTTTTGTTTTTTTTTAACGTTGGCAAATCTTGTATATAGTTCAAGTAAGTAACCCATTATTGCTTTGTTATTAGCACGAGTTCTTTGATTCTACAAAATAGTCCCACATGTTTCCTTTGTACTGGTTCCATAAAATGTTTCTACTGCATTCAAGATACAGAACTCTGTATTTATTATTTTATTACCAACAATAAGCTTTCCCCTGTATATTAACAAATATTTACTGTAACAATAAACAGGAGATTCATAAAGTAACTAACATTTCATTAACAGAACAATTGTCAATGTTTACATTACGAAACTAGAGGCTCCCAGGAGCCTGTATCGCTCACCTGAACCTGAAACCAAACAACCCTTTTTTATCCAGCTTTTCTTTGCTATAAGGAATTGCCCAACACTTCTGCAAAAATCATTAAATTTTGACCTTTTAAGGGAAATAACTCCTATAAGGAGGAGCTTTTGATGCTTATCCAGCTTTTCTTTGCTATAAGGAATTGCACAACACTTCTGCAAAAATCATTAATTTTGACCTTTTAAGGGAAATAACTCCTATAAGAAGGAGCTTTTGATGCTTAGAGGAGAAGGGAGGTTCACTTCAAATTTGCTGTACCTGTTATACTTTTTTAACTATCAGTCGAAAACTCTCTCGACTCCCCCCCCCCTTTTTTTCATTTTTTCTATGTAGGTAGTCAGGTGTCATGATTTGCACAATTTTGGTAGAGGACGTCCTAAAGATGATGTGTGAAATGTTTCAAAGCAGTCCTTTCATTGGTTAAAGAGGAGAACATTTTTTAAAATCAAGAAAAATTGATTAAAATAAATGTTCAAGGAGAATAATTTCTAAACGGTTCATCAAACAATATTGACCTTAAAGTCATTTTTGTAGCCCTCATAGAGCAGAACAATTAAGCAATGCTAACCTTTTCTCTAGTTTTAATAATTTTCAAGATTTTGAGGCAAAAATGTCAAAAATAATTTTGATAATTAAAGGGCAATAACTCCTATAAGGAGTCATTATACAACTTCAACCCAATGGAGTGTTTCGTTGAGCTTTTAATGCAGATGAAGGCATGTCTCTTCTGCTTTCCTGTATCTGTTACACTTTTTTAAATATAAGCCAAAAACTGTATTTTACCCCTTTTACCCTCCCCCTCCGTCCTATTTTTAGCCATGGTGGCCATGTTGGTTAATCTGCAGCCATGGTTGGTGCAAACTTGGTTGAGGGCATTTGACAGATGATGTGTACAAAGTTTCAAAGCAGTAATTTCAGTTGTTTCAGAGGAGAAGATTTTAAAAAATCAATTAAAACATATTAAAAAAAAAAAACAGTTCAAGGGGAATAACTCTTAAACAGTTAATCAGACAATCTTGACCCTTAAGTCATTTGTGTAGCCCTCATAGAGCAGAACAATTAAGTAATGCTAACTTTTTCTCTAGTTCTAATAATTTTCAAGATTTTGAGGCAAAAATGGCAAAAATCATCAATTTTGATAATTAAAGGGCTATAACTCCTACAAGGATTCATCCTACAACTTTGACCCTATAAAGTGTTTTGTAGAGCTTTAGATGCTGAAGAAGGAAGGTCTGTTCGGTTTTCCTGTATCTGTTATACTTTTTGAACTATAAGCAAAAAACTGTATTTTGACCCCCCTGTTCTATTTTTAGCCATGGCGGCCATGTTGGTTGGTCTGAGGCCATGATTTGTGCAAACTTGGTAGAGGACATTTTACTGATGATGTGTGCAAAGTTACAAAGCAATCCCTTCAGTGGTTTTGGAGGAGAAGATTTTTGAAGAAAAGTTGACGACGACGGACGCCAAGTGATGGCAATAGCTCACCTGACCCGAAGGGTCAGCTAAAAACTTTATTTTGACCCCCCTGTTCTATTTTTAGCAATGGCATCCATGTTGGTTGGTCTGAGGCCATGATTTGTGCAAACTTGGTAGAGGACATTTTACTGATGTGTGCAAAGTTTCAAAGCAATCCCTTCAGTGGTTTTGGAGGGTCAGGTGAGCTAAAAAAACACATACTTTATTTTCAAGTCATCAAAGCTCTGAAACTGTTTAAAAGCTATAAAATTACCAGTAATTATTTTATGTGATTTTAGATGTTTTTATAACAATGTACATGTATTTTATTGCAGGAGATTGCATTACCGTGATGTAATGTATGACTGGATTGTATCTGGATACAGTTGTATGAACATCTGAACCTTCTCGTATGCTGAACTATTTGTTATGATTTTGATCTTATTGGTCAATCTGACTGAACGCCTTTTACAACACTTTCTGCACGTCTTCTCTAGCCATGGGTTATGCTTGGGCCCAATACTCTTCACTTTAGCAAAGATTTTGTTATGGATATTTAAAGTACTCACATAGAGGTGACAGTTCCTCAGTAGAAACGTTACCCTTCCAGGGGCATAACATGACATAATATTAATGGTAGGTAGAGTTAAGCATGATGAAAATTCCGAGTTAGAATTAAAAGTGTGCATCATGTTTTATTTGTTTTTGTGGAAAAAGCTCTGTTTGCTACTAGTTACATATGTCACTAGCCCTGCTAACTACTAGTTTATATCACTAATCCCTGCTGGCTACTCAAGTTTGTTATGTCACTAGCCCTACTAACTACTAGTTTGTCACCAAGACATGCAGTCACTAGCATTGTTAGCCACTAAAATCCCTGCTGGCTACCTCAGATTAAGTTACTAGTCCTTCTGCATACTAGAGTTTTGTTTATATCACTAACCCTGCCAGCTACTGTAACTTCCTATGTGACCTGCTCTGTTGGCTACTTATCTTATGTCTAGCCCTGCTGGCTACTGGAGTTTCTTTTGTCTCTAACCCGGCTAATAGAGTTTATTTCACTATCCCTTCTGTCTACATCAGTTTGTCACTAATCCTGCTAACTACTAGTTTCTAACCCTGCTTGCCCCCGGAGTTGCTGATGTCACTAACCCTGCCTGCTACTAGTCTCGTATGCCACTGGTTATTCTGGCTACAAGAGTTTTGTGTTATGTCACTAGCCCTGCTGGCTACTAGTCTCATATGCCACTAGTTGTTCTTGCTACAAGTTTTTTATGTCACTAGCCATGCTGGCTACTAGTCTCATATGTCAATAGTTATTCTGGGTACGAGAGTTTTTTTTATGTCACTAGCCCTGCTGGATACTAGTCTCATATGCAACTGGTTATTCTGGTTACAAGAGGTTTTTATGTCACTAGCCCTGCTGGCTACTAGTTTCATATGCCACTAGTTATTCTGGCTATGAGAGTTTTTTTATGTCACTAGCCGTGCTGGCTACTAGTCTTGTATGCCACTGGTTATTCTGACTACAAGTTTTTTTTATGTCACTAGCCCTGCTGGCTACTAGTCTCATATGTCACTAGTTATTCAAGCTACAAGAGTTTGTCATGTCACTAGTGCTGCTAGCTACTTGTCTCATATGACACTGGTTGTTCTTGCTACAAGTTTTTTATGTCACTAGCCACGCTGGCTACTAGTCTCATATGACACTAGTTATTCTAAGAGTTTGTAATGTCACTAGCCCTACTAGTCTCATCTGCCTGTCATTGTTCTCACTACAAGTGTTCTTTATGTCACTAGCCCTGCTGGTTACTACTCTCATATGCCATTAGTTATTCTAGCTACAAGAGTTTGTAATGTCACTAGTGCTGCTAGCTAGTAGTCTCATCTGCTTGTCGTTGTTCTAACTACAAGTGTTCTTTATGTCACTAGCCCTGCTGGTTACTACTCTCATATGCCATTAGTTATTCCGGCAATGAGACTTTTTTTATGTCACAAGCCCTGCTGGCTACTACAGTTCTTTTGTTTTAGTCATAAGCTATGGTGGTTCTTCAAGATTTCTATGCTTTAACATTGGTATATTATACTAATGATATAAAAGTACAGGCTAGACTGCTAATGCAGTGGCCCAGCAAACAAATCAAGGATAAATATAAACATTAAGTTGCATCTCTATCAACATTACCAAACCAATAAAGGCCAAACATTACAGTGGGTACATGCAACTTAGAGACAAGATGAAGTCTGATAATTTAATGTTACTAAAACATTGTCATACAATTTATACATTGTACTCTATTAACATGTAGATACTACTGATGGTATTGTTTATATGAACTAACAATACACAATTTAGCTGAAAGAAAAGATTATTTTACAAGATCTTGTATGGCTTAACTTATTTTCAGTAATCTTTGCAAATAAAAGATTTAAAAGAAACAGTAAACACTTAGTTATGCTAAATATTGATGCAAAATGAATCATTAACATTAACTGAATAGAAGTCTTAACCAAAGTTACCACCCAAGAGATAGCATTACATCATTAACTTGAACATGTGATGAAGGACATACAGTTTCTATTTTTAGTAATGGCAGACATCTTGATTAGAACATAAGGCTACTAAATACCACTAAAAGACTCTAAATATTTACACAAAAATTTTTAATACATTTTTGTCAGATAAGTTTGAATGAGCAGTCAAATGAAAAATCTTTGTAAAGGACATCCAATATCTCAATCTCACAAAGTTACAATTCTGTAGATCTATAAGTTTCAAGCAGACGATTTCAAAATCTCCAACCAATTTAAAAGGGATTCCTTATGGCAGCCATGGTTAGGTTTGAGAAGCACAAAATGCAGACTTGTTGATTAGGACCCATAATACATTATCCAGCAAAGTTCATGGTTCATAATCTTTTTTTGTGTGTCAAAACTCTGTTTGTGACCATTTTCAATGACTGATTCTAGCATGACAGTATCATTGACACTTGTAATTTTACATAGAAAATAAAATAATGGCACAAGTAGAAATTTGTCACCTAGAATTTGTTGTAATTTTTGTATAAAAAAATCTGACAGTAATGTTTGTTATATAAATGACAAGAAATTCAATTACTTTTCTATGACTTATAATAACTCTGGGATTCAAAGACTATTCAAGGCTTTGAATTTCATTCTTCCATGAACAGTGAGAGTAACAATCTAGTTCTAGTGGTTTCAGAGTAAACAGGTTTTTTTTAATTTAGGCCAAAAGTCTCTGGAATGGCAGCTATGTTTTAGATCCTACCAACACTAAAAGAGGAATTTTGCTGAAGAATCCCACATACATACGTTCTGCTAAGTATTTAATAATTTACAAAAGAATGTTTTGAAAATTTGTGCCAATCAGATCTTCCACTTTATCACGATGAATAAAGAATATTTGTAGAGGACCTCACATCTGTTGTAGTAAGTTAGCTTAGAGAAGAAGTTAAATACATTAGCAAATCAGAAATAAAAATTCTCCACGGTGCACAGCTTACCCAGACCAAGAAAAAAATGAATCTTTATAGGAGACCATATAGGCACAATTGCTTCAAGTAACACAATTTGGACTATAATTTTTCAGTTTCAGCCAATTAGTTGCAAGACATGCCCATGCTGGCCATTTTTTTATCTAATCAAGAAAAATGATGAATCTGTAGAGATCCCCAGAAAGTTTATCATAAAATAAAAGAACTTAATGTAAGGACAGACTGTTGATTGCAATAGATTGAATTGTCTAGTCCTAACACACATATAAAACAATTTTTGAAATATATTTATCCTGCAATCACCTTATTCAAACAGCTAGAGTTCACTGACTATATTTTTTTGTCAAAGTATCTAGTCTACTGGTATCCTAAACCTATCTGACATGGACAAAAGATTTGCAAACTGGATCCTAGTTGCAAACTAGGACATCAAAATTATTTATCATCTGAAATTTATAAAATAGCGAACATTCCAATCCATGTGTCTGCTAATGGATTTTCATGCTATGAAAGCAGGATAATCACATAATGCCATCAAAGGGATATCAACAAACTCAAAGATAATATACTACTAATTACAACATGTATTCTGTATAGGACATATTTAGGGTTGAATATTGAGTCACTTTTAATGTATATAAAATAAAAAATTATGTAGTTATGTTATAATTGAAAAGAAGATTTCAGGAAAAACATAATATGAGTGTATTGATTAACCTGACAAAAAAAACTACACATACTCTTACAAACCAGGCAAAATGTTCAGCTGAACGATACATTATTCAGTTTCTAAGCATCATCCTTATACTGTTTTTATGTCAAGTCAATACACTAATGTTATCCATGTATAATACATGTAATGTACAATTTTTAACAGCTGATCTGGGTCTGCAGTAATCTTTGGAATAGCATCTCCTGGTATGACATATCCAGGTTTTAGTGTCTTTCCTTATTTTAGCATGCCCTGTCACCTTGTGAACTTTTTACCGACTTGTTTGTACACTTTACTTTTGTGATGTTGTTTACTTCTGTTATAACCAAAGCCTTTGTCTCCACCTCCTCGCCTTACCACTTTGTTACTTTTACTTCCATATACATCTAATTCTATTAAGGATTACAACCAAAGCAGATCAAACTCAACTTATACGTGTATATTGTATCTTAGTCCAAAATTGTATGTCTTAATGATAAAATACTTTGAGGTTTTGTCCTAGTTATAAAACTCTTAATATTTATCAAATAATTCAGAATACCAGAGTGCCGTGTGGTGTTTTTTGGACCAAATGCTCATCTCTGTACCATATATAGGCAAAGCTAAGCAGAGGTCTATGAAGATTTGCTCTTGGTCCATATTATACAAACACAGCCTTTCTATTTGTCAATACAAGTTTATATCGTTTGAGAGATGTATATCGACCGAGGACTATTGACTAAGAGAAAGGCTGCATTTTTATATTATTAATTGATAATTTTCAAATATAATAAATAAAATTTTCAAATAAGAAGTCCATCTCATCCTTTTTTAAGGATGCAAACGTTTTGTGCTCAACAATGTCCATTGTTTTTTGTTCTGTTACAGCAGACGATTGACAACTTATGTAAAATGATTGGCTGATTGCGAAACAGCACACAATTTTGGGAATTTTGTGTTCTATTTTATTAACCGTGCATTCCACAAAAGTAAATCCACAATAAATTAATCAATCCTTCAAAATACATAATATCACATGGTAGACAAATTAAAATGCAGTAAATTTTCAATTAATAATATAACAGTATATTGCCAATAAGTGTAAAAAACTATTTGATATATCATAATTTCAACCAATCCCAATCTACAGACTATTTATCTGCATCATCTTATCCTAAATTATAATATATAGTAATATATAGGCCCTAGCTCTGGGCCGTATTTAAAAATATTGCCTAGAACAAAATACAAAGACAGATAGGGAAAGGGAATGTGTAAAGTATAATAATAGGCACGAACTGAATAAATGAATGATTTGTAATCGCACATAAAATCACAATATTTCTTCTTACTAATTATATTAGGGATTCCGTTCTTATCACCAAAAAGGGGGGGGGGGGGGGGGGTAAACTCTCGTATAAGCATGTTATACAAACATATACTGGATTTCTTTAAACTTAATTAATAGAACTGATGGTCTTTGACAGCTTACCTGTAGCTTTATTTTTATATGTAAACTCAAATTATTAAAGGGAGATAATTTGGGTGTCCATGAAATTCAGTATAAAAGAGTTTAATGCAATAAGCATGAAACATTGCTGCACTGTAATTGTTAGACTGCATTTTCAGTTAATGCATGCTCAATTTTCTAAATTATAAAATAAACGGAACCAACAATGAACAGATTGTAAAGGAATGTGCTATACTCCTTGTACTTTAAATTCAGCAATGTAATCATTTTATACTTGACTTCCGAGTTGTAAACACCATTACAATGAACAGATTTCTACATCATAAAGGATACTCAAATCTACATATGGTGGCACCTTGAAACCAAAGGACAAGGCCACTTTCTTCAGGTCTAGACTGTTCACATCATATATGTTTTTTAGGCTGTGTGAGGCATAGGCTCTGATATAGGACTTGTAGGCCTCTTGAGAAGATTTGTGCAGAAAATAATTCTTCTCTATCAATTTCTCAAGCTAAAATGAAAAAAAAAGATACATGGAAGGAATAATTAGGCTTTTTTTATATTGCTGATATGTTAAAATTTACATTCCTTCAATGTATTCATAACTAGGAAAAAATGTAACTGGTAAAAACATGAAAAAAAATTGAAGAATGTGTCTATGGGACACGGATGCCCCCGCTAAAGTATGTCCCAAACAGGAAGTAGTTGTCCAACAGGTCTGAAAGTCGCTTAGGACGTACAACTTGTGATACTGAACCACCCTGCCAAATTTCAAATTGTTCTAATGTACAGTTTCTGAGAAAAGCTTGACGAAATTTTCATACTAATGTTAACACATTTTCATATTGGCCCAGTTGCAAACAGGAAGTAGTTGTTCGACAGGTCTGAAAGTCGCTAAGGACGTACAACTTGTGATACTGAACCACCCTGCCAAATTTCAAATTGTTCTGATGTATGGTTTCTGAGAAAAGCTTGACGGAAATTTTCATACTCATGTTAGAACATTTTCATATCTGCCCAGTCGCAAACAAGAAGTAGTTGTCCGACAGGTCTGAAAGTCGCTTAGTACATACAACTTGTGATACTGAACCACCCTGCCAAGTTTCAAATTGTTCTAATGTACGGTTACTGAGAAAAGCTTGACGTAATTTTCATACTTGTGTTAACACATTTTCATATCGGCCCAGTCCCAAACAGGAAGTAGTTGTCCGACAGGTCTGAAAGTCGCTTAGGACATACAACTTGTGATACTGAACAACCCTGCCAAATTTCAAATTGTTCTCATGTACGGTTTCTGAGAAAAGCTTGATGGAAATTTGTACATACAGACGGACCTATTTACGTACAAATGAAGTCCCAAACAGGAAGTAGTTGTCCGACAGGTCTGAAATTCACTTAGGACGTACAACTTGTGATACTGAACCACTCTGCCAAATTTAAAATTGTTCTCATTTACGGTTTCTGAGAAAAGCTTGACGGAAAGTTGTTCGGACGGACATGAGTAAAACTTAATGCCCCCCGACATGTCGTCGCGGGGGCATAAAAACATGGTTATTCAATAATTTATACTTTCCGCTTTATTTAATTTATCACATTTAAGGCATAACCTACTATTCAAAGTGCTAAACATATTTCATTTGCTAAACTTAAAATCGATGAACAAAGAAGAGAAGCTGCCTCTGATAAATGAATACTTTCACCCTCAAATTTACCTCAATAACAAATGTGATGTCATGATAAATAAAAGACAGTAAAAGACACAGACATAAACATAAAGTTGCTAAAGCAACAAAAGTATCAGGAAATCACATCCGTACTCAGATATGTGCAGAATTCAGTTGGACCAATTGTCCAGTAATATCCCAAACCCTTGGTGATGACTTATATTATTTCACCCCATGTACAGGTCTGAACTACAGTAGACTATATACTTCATTCAGAAACTGCAGAAATTTAGTATATAGAGAAAAGACCAGTCTGTTGGGGTGCTGACTTCTCCTTTCATATACATGTATTTACTGGTAACCAGTCTGTTAGGATGCTGACTGCTTCTCAGACATACTGGTAACCAGTCTGTTAGGATGCTGTGTGCTACTCAGACATACTGGTATCCTTTCTGTAAGGGTGCTGACTGCTCCTCAGATATACTGGTAACCAGTCTGTTCGGATGCTGACAGTTCTTCTAACATACTGGTAACCAGTCTGTTAGGATGCTGACTGCTTCTCAGACATACTGGTAACCAGTCTGTTAGGATGCTGACTGCTTCTCAGACATACTGGTACCCAGTCTGTTAGGATGCTGACTGTTCCTCAGACATACTCATTCCTGGTAACCAGTCTGTAAGGATGCTGAGTGCTTCTCAGACATACTGGTATCCTTTCTGTTAGGGTGCTGACTGCCCCTCAGTTATACTGGTAACCAGTCTTTTCAGATGCTGACTGCTCCTCAGATATACTGGTAACCAGTCTCTTAGGATGCTGACTTCTCTTCAGATATACTGGAAACCAGTCTCTTAGGATGCTGACTGCTCCTCAGGCATACTGGTAACCAGTCTGTAAGGATGCTGACTGCTTATCAGACATTCTGATAACCTAAGTCTGTTAGAATGTTAACTGCTCCTCATATATACTGGTATGGATAGTCTATATACAAGTTATTGTTTATTTTAATTCACCATACCTTTTTTCAGCTATATAATGGTCTCCAAATTTTATTGGGAGAGGAAGCTGGCGTAAAGCCAGTTCTTATTTTTAAAGATATACTAGCAATATATGACAATTAAAACTCCATTTTATAGCTGCATGCTGGAAAAAATGTTCTGATGATTTCAATAGCTGACATGGAGAACTTTTTTAGAACTTTTTTTATGCTCAAAGAACTTTTTCAACTTAAAGTAGGGTACAACTGAAGGTCTATGCCAACATCATATAGCACTTAAGTTTTGTTAGCACTCTATGTCTAATACACAATTAACATCACTATCCACAGATTCGTTTTATCATTAATTCTAACAACATCATAACATCATCTATCCATTTCAGTCTGAATACAAGTCTTACAGCAATTAACTTTTAAACAAATGGTATACAGCTTGATACTTGATGGTAATAGCTTAATTATTCTTAGGATAAAAAGTTTTTGAAATCTTAAGTGGTATTTCAGCGTTCTCATCCCTTTATTGAAAAATAAATTTTAACCCATGATAAAAAAACAAATACTAGGTAATTAACAGATCCCTCTTTCAATATACAAGTACAAATGCATTATTTCTAGTGCGAAAGATACAGGAAACTAACATCAAAGTAAAACTACTATTATATTAAGACATAGATCTATTTACTCTTAGTAAATAATCCTTTGAATGAAAATATTTCTTAGATATAACACAATTAACCTACTTCATTTGCTACTAAGGAGAAAAAATGGCACATTAACATATATCCCACTGCTCTATACCCACATGTAGACTACAGCTGTACTGGCAAAACATGAATTATATTATATTAACAGACAGGTTACCAGTATTTTCTAGACCGATCACTGCTGTTGACTGCTAAACTACTCAAACAAGGGTTTGTTGTACCTATGTTGATGTTATTTCTCCAGAAGTTCTATGGTCGGCACCACGACCTAATTGATCGTTACGGGAAATCAGTGTCTCAAATACGATCTGACATTTTCGCTGAGTCATAGGTAGTGTTTCCTATTCCTGGATTTGACTTTTCCCTAGACAAGACAATGAGTAACTCGACGGGTGTCTAATTAGAGGCAGGCACTGCTTACTCGTCTGGAGCACCTGAGTGCACCCATGGTTTTTATTGGGTTCGGGTTACTCTCTTTATGTGTTTTATGTTTTTGATTTTTGTGTTGTGTTTGTCTATATCCGGATTTGTAACTGTCCCTTGGTTTTTGGCTCTTGTTGTTTGGTCGGTTCTCTGCTTCTTTCTTATATACCATATGTAGCCATCACAAATTTAAAAAAATTTATTCTAACAGTAATTTAAAAACTACTGACCTGTGGTTGTATGTTGGCAATTTTACTCCATGAGAACTCAAATTCATTCAGAGGTACTTTTGCCTGCTTGAGGTATCGTAGAAATCCTAATTCCTCAGGCCTCAGACATAACAAAGCATGACCAATACTGCCTTCTCCTCTGGCTGTTCTACCGACTCTATGAATATACTCCTGAAAACCAATACCAATACTGAAGTTAATGACTAGATCATACTTTAGAACAAAAAAATATACTTCTGAAACAAAAATCAAAATACAAATACTGTTTTCTTGATAAAAACTCTTAAAAGTAAAAACCAAAAAATTGAAGTTATTGCTTTGCTGACTCAATGAATATGCAACTGAAAAAATAAAGCGATTTGTGATGAAACAAATTTTGAAATTTCAGCCAATCAGAACGCATTTGCAGCTCTGGCAGCCATGTTGAAAATTTCATATCAGCTCAAAAAACTTAAAATAATAAGATAACTATATAAGATTCACTTCTGCATTATTTGGTTTAATTGGAAGTTTCAGAGAGGAATCTGTTTGTATGGGTTTTACCATACGGTCCTATGTTAAGCTGTATTCCACCATGGTGGCCATCTTGGATTTTGGATCGTAACAAAAAAATTAACTTTATAAAGGACTGTCTAAAGTACATTGCTGCTATATTTCAAATCAATTTGTCAAGCAGTTTGTGAGAAGATTTTTTTAATTCAGCCAATCAGAACACACTAGTTGCCCTGGCACCCATGTTGAATTTCCAATTTGCTAAAAAAAACCTCAAAATAATAAGATAACTATCCAAGCTTCCTTTCTGCATAATTTGCCATAATTGTGTGGAACAGTTTCTGTGAAGAAATTGTTTGTATGTTTTTTTCCATAGGGTCCTTTGTTAAACTAAGTCGGGTCCTTTGTTAAACTAAGTCCTGCAAATGATGGCCATCTTGGATTTTGGATCTGCACAAAAAATTCAAACATTGTTGGGGACCATCTACGTTACATTTCTGCAATATTTAAAATCAATATGCCATGTGGTTTGTAAGAACATTTAAGAAATTTCAGCCAATCAGAATGCATTAGTGGCCCTGTAAGCCTTGTTGAATTTGCAATAGGCTCAAAAACTCAAAATAAGATAACTATCCAACCTTCATTTCTTCATAATTTGGCTTCATTGTGTAGAACAGTTTCTGAGAAGAGAAGTTATTATTTTAGGTTTTTCCAAATTTTTTTTGTTTCATCACAAATCGCTTTATTTTTTCAGTTGCATATTCATTGAGTCAGTAAAACAAAGCAATAACTTCAATTTTTTTGTTTCTTCTTTTAGGAGTTATGCATTGAGTTTTTTATCAAGAAAAAAGTATTTGTTAAAATACGTCCTACAATGGTGGCCATCTTGGATTTTGGATAGACTCAAAAAATTCAAACTTTGTAGAGGACCATTTAAGGTACATTTCTGCAATATTTCAAATCAATCTGCCAAGCAGTTTATGAGAAGAAGATTTTTGAAATTCAGAATGCATTAATGGCTCCAGTAGCCATGTTTAATACTTGATCAGCAGCAAAAACTCAAACTTTGTTAAGAACCACCCATTAAACATTCCTGCCAAGTTTAGTACCAATTGGCCAATTTGGTTTTGGAAAAGAAGATTGAAATGTGAAAAGTTTATGGCCAACGATGACAACAACAATGTCGATGGCCATCAAGTAATGAGAATAGCTCACACTGACCTTTGGTTCAGGTGAGCTAAAAAACTAAATAAAGTAAATTTATTTCAGTGTAATAAATCTCTATTTTCACTTTTTATATTTACAAAAAAGATAAAAGTAAACAAAAACATCAATATAGATCACTAAAAGACAGAACAACAAAAAGCCAGAAAGGACTAATACAAGGGCAATAACTAGACTGATTTATGTTTTTGTTTTGTTTGCTTGAATGTTGTTTAACACCACTTTCAGCAATTTTCCAGCTATATCATAGCATCCAGTTTTTATTGGGGGAGGAGGCCGGAGTATCCGGAGAAAACCACCGACAATCGGTAGGAAAACTGGCAGTGTTGACAGACCACGTGATTACTAGTAGACAAACTTCCTTAACAATTCAGCCACCAAGGCCCCTAAAATAGAGACTGATTTATGTGGTTGAACCAGATAAATGGATTCCAACACCAGAACTAACAGGAGTAATCCTTACAATTTATACAGGACAAGATAATCAATCGAATAATGTTACATATATATGTCAGGTTGAACCAGATAAATGGATTCCAACACCAGAACTAACAGGAGTAATCCTTACAATTTATACAGGACAAGATAATCAATGGAATACTGTTACATATATATGTACTAAATATCTTATATAGAAATAACTTTCACAATTCTAAGATTCACAACTACAATGTTTTATTTTATTAAATACTCATATGAACTGTTCTATTTGAAATAGATCAAACTGAAGGACTTGACCCACAGAGCTGTCAGGCATTCCCAGGTGGCAGATAGGGTGGAACTTTGGGAGGTTGTCAGGTTATAATACGGAAAGTCTGACTGTGGACCACAGTGGATTACAAGTTTGAAGATTGAAGTGACCCTTGACAATAAAGACCCTTTGTAGAATTACCAATGAGAAGGATCATCGTAACTCCTAAAAGTGGCTAAATTATCTGCTTCTAACCAATACGCCACACTTTCCCTGTGGAAGTCAAAATTTTTTTCCCATTGGTCCATCCTTTTCCCAATGATTTATTGTTTGTAAGCTTGTTCTCATCTATAGCTGAGAATTGCCAACTGGATATGAAGCAAACATTCAACCATTGAATCATTCTGCCTGTTTGATTTGGTTTTAAAAAAACTTATGGAGTTGGAATTAAAAACAATTCAATCTTTTTAGTAGAATAATGTAGCCTTACACTAAATATAAAACAATACCAATTCTCAATCATGTTCCTAATTTACAAGTTTTCAGGAAAACAGTTAATTATCATTGACGTCAAATTGTTTCTATCAATTTATTTTGAAGGTTTTTCCAAAACGAAAAGATTGAAAATGACAGAATTTAAAAGCAGTAATGACATTTCACTGCTAAAAACAATTTACAGGACAATAATTTTGAACAATTTTAATAAAAGCCTGTCAATTTATAACAACATAACAACAGAACCTTATGATGTTTAATGGTCGGATAGCAAATTGACTCCTACTGTTTATTCCATGATTGAACATTGAACACTGCACATGATTTATACTTCTGCCCATCACTGGACCAAAATTGATGGACATACGGGTTAAGGTACATTGATATATATCACTGCCACACAACTTCAACAATATGTGTCACAAGTGAGACAAAAATTAAAGAAGAGTTATCTATGACCTTGAAGATGCTACCATTTTTGTGTTTTTCCAGGCACCATTCTTTAGAAGATACAAACATAACACCACATATATATGTATGAACATAGATTTCTTTCTTCTCTTGATATTCAATGGGAAAACTACAACTAGTACAAGTGCTGTTTCTCATTAAAAAGTTGTTAAAATGGGTATAAGAGTGTAGACAAAAGAATGTAAGAAAAAAAAAACATTAAAATCTTGCAGGTTATCAACAATAGCCCTTGTCTCAGAAACAATTTACCAATATACCCATGTTGTATATAGGTACATTGGTACATTGGTGTTTTTTCTGACAAAAGTACCAATGAGGCTACCCATAATACTTTCACAGCAAGGTCATACTGACCTATTCATACTGAAGTCAGCCATCTTGGATGTCTTAAAATCAATGAATGTCAAGAAGGTGGTTATTAACAGAAGATTAACCTGTCAAACCCTTGTGGATGTAAAACATAAACCATGTGACAAAAACTGACCAATATTTTCATTGCAAATGACTATTACTTGTTTTGGCCACCTGTAAACACATTTTTTAAACAAGGTTGTATTTCTTCTGACTTTTTCAGTCCTTTTGCAAAAATCAATTTCATTCTATATGGGTAAATGTGAACAATTTTAAACTAATAATGCCACAATACTGTAGATGGTTCATCAATAATATAAACAATATTACATTAAACATTTTCAAATCTGAATAAAATATCTTCACTATTCACATAATTTAAGAAATAGACTTAAGTGAAATCCAAACAACAGGCACTGAAGATGATAAATAACTTTGGGGCATGCTGGGTAATAAATTTGCCATTATAATGGCAATAGCAGTCGTTTTCTTCCCAAATACCCTGCCAATGTAATTACAACTGTTAAAATAATGAAAAGGTATAATAACTATTTATTATAATAATATATATAACCAGATAATTCTCATTTGTTACCATACATATAAACAAATCTCACCCAAAAGAAAAAAAAAGAACAGGCAGACACCGTCCACCTCCTACATTGTCACAATATGAGTAATTTCTTTGTACTATACATAAATGATTTAATATTGTGAAAACTTATTTTCATAAATTTCAACTAAATTATATTTGGTATACTGCTGCTGAGTTCGCACTCTATATTAACTGCATAAAGTGCACAAAAGCCATAAATCACAAAGTACCTAGTACCTATCTTCCTCTATACAACATGTGGCAGTATCAGTATACAAAGAGATGGGGAGATATAAAACGTAAACAAAGGAGAGGTTTATCTATAGGTGTTGAAAGACCACTTCCTTAGATTTCAACTGACAGACTTATGATCATCTTAACTAAACAGTTTTGTAAGAAAGGCTACTGTTAACAAAAGAGCTGACAGCTGAGAGTAAATAACTTCCTGGTTGTAACCCATGACTTTATGGTCTTCTTCAAGGGGTGGCAGGAAAAGGTACTAGCCGAAATTAAGAGAGAAATAATTTAACAGATTTCAGGTGAAAAAAAAGTCTCATTCCATGAATATATTGATATAAATTCATGATGTTGAACTTCAAACATGACATACAGGAATAAAAAAAAATTTTCAGGTCATCAATTTGAATTAGGATGTGATCTCTTATAGTGCCATTACATTATATTTGATTTTCATTGTGAAATTAATCATCCAGGTTCATTCACTGAAATTTAATGTCAGACATAATAAGATAATATATCAACAGCTTCTTGTTAAAACATAGATGAGATTTGATATAAATAGCTCTCCTGAGGAAAATCAGCAAAAAACAGAAGATAGATGCTTTTTATCATTCAATTTGTACTAGATATACGTAAATCTGTGTATGTTACTATACAAAGAACAATAAACACAGATTTATATGTAAACACAATGACAGGTACATACTCTGGTTGACATGGTGAAATAAATCTATCTAGATAATGTCAATGACTCTACGATAATCTAGGCATGAGATCTGTGTGGCAGAAAGTACAGACATTGGAATAACCACTTCATTTCAAAAATAACTCTTTAAAGTATAATTCTTTCTAGTGCTTTCTCATGCATTTTTTAACATGATGAAAACAATTGTTTAACTACCATGTACCTTAAAAAATGATAGAAGCTAAGTATTTACAAAAATCATACTAGAGTAGCTAAACAAAGGTTTATACAACAAAATGTAGAAAATTGAATACATAAACACTATGTTCAATCCAAACAAAGCTTCCAAAGAGTTGTTTTAAAAAAAATATTAACTATACATTTTCTTTTCTGATAACTATTAATAAAAAGATGAAAAAAAAAACAGTTTGTAAGAAATCAAACTTTCAATCAAGCTTGTTAATTTTAGAATAACTGATTTGAACAGCTGTTTATTTTGATAACTTGTGAACATTAAAGTAAGGTTGTGATAACTTAATTTTCTCTGTAATACCCAAATTTTAGAATTAACATTGACCACAAAACACATAAATTAGAGTGGGTAGGAATTAGGCAAATGGTTTCTTTTTATTCATTTAGGAAATAATTCATTGGGGCACGAATATATACTGATTTTAACACTGGTTGGCCCATGGGGTTGGCCCAAAATGTCCAAAATTTAAGGTGGGCATAAAGGGCAAACTAGTGGTAAAATCAGTATATATCCATGCCTGCAATGCATTATTTTTATTTTAATAGGTTGATTGATTAATTGTGTTGTTTAACGTCCAGCAAGCAATATTTCAGCTATATTCAGGACGTGAAAAAATTAACTTCTTTAACAACGTAACCTTTGGGTTGCAGGACATTTAGGACACACAGATGATTGTGAAGTTGTTTAAATATTTATAAAATCAAAGCTTTTAAGGCTCATCATATAAGAATTAAATGTTAATGTAAATTGCTAATAATAGCAAAATACTAGCCAGTAACCAGCTAGCATTAAAAGGACTAACATTTTATCCCAACTCTGTTACTGTCTTTGGATTGGCTACAGTGCAACCCTGAAATGCTTTGTAATCCTGTCACCACATGACTTATATCATGTTACCTCTGGATTTATATCCTGTTTCCAATTGACATTCATTTGGTTCAAATCCAAGTCGGTTCTGTGGAGTGTGCATACCAACAACAAACTGTACTAATTTATAAAAGAAATACTCCTATATTCAATCAGGGGCCTCGGTGGCCAAATGGTTAAGGTAGTTTGTCTACTGTTGAACACATGGTCTGTCAACACTGAGGTTGCAAGCAGGGTACCCTAGACTCCAATCTTAATTTCACAAGTACCGGTATTGCCAGTTTTCCTACCGAAGGTCGGGGGGGTTTTCTCCTGGTACTCTGGCTTTCACCCCAAAAAAAACTGGATGCCAAGATAAAGCTGAAAATTGCTGAGAGTGGCATTAGACACCATTCAAACAAACCTATATTCAATCTTATGCAAAATATACAATCCTCTCATTAGCTTATGTTTTTAAAGGGTCCCACTGTGGTAAAAGAACTGATAATCTATATTTATTTATCATAAAAATTTACAAAAATCTCTTACACTATCAAGATTCAATGCGATACTAGACTTTAATTTCATACTTTATCTTTATTAATCACTTTGATTTCGCACCTTCTAAACTCTTATTTTTACTAGAAAAGTAATAAAAGAGTTTTTACAAAAATATCTACAATCATTTGAAAACCAATTACAAGAAAAAAAGGCAGACAATTTTTATACTTTCAGAAAACAAAGAAAAAGACGCCAATTAAGAAGAATTGGAATATAATTAGCTCTTTTTGAAACAGATGATTTTCTTATTGGTAATTACTACCAGGTTTTTGTATTTCTGTGATTTATCCAAAAATTTCATCTACCTGGCACTGGCAGTAAAGCAGACAGATTTTAGAAACATCATGTCAAGTACTGCTTCTCACAACAACTAACCAATTATCCAGTAGTGTGATTTACCTTCCCCTAAAACCCATAAAACCCTCCAAATTAATGGAATAGATTCTCTGTACAAACATATATACATATCCTAAACATCAAGCCTCCTCTGGACAAACATATTTCTTGTGTTTATGAAATATCTACAAACATTAATATTAATTAGCAGATGTAAAAATTAATCAGTTTTGTGTTAGAAATATGCTAACTGTTCCACTTACATCTGTAAACACTGCCAAATCTCTGTCAAAGCTGACATCAAGGTTAATATATGTCAAGGAGTTTTATAAAAGATTTACACCACACAAGAAAGACTTTTTAACACCATGTAAGGAATCAGACATGCAAACTAGCTGTACAATGTCATGCAATATTGTGATACATGCTCGCCAAAATTATTTTCAATTCTTTTACCATAGAAATGATAGAGAAAACCATCTTTCTCTAATTTTGACATAATAATATAACTGCTTGACCGGTGTGGAAAAAATATTTCTCGTCACTAGTGAATTTGTTGTTCTCAGCAGTTGATTGGTTAAAAATAATAACGTAACAATAAGAACTCATGAGGTCATAAACAAAACACCTTCCATTTACCACATATTCAAAGTCATGAATGTAAAATTGGGGTTGGGAGAATTTGTACTTCGTTTCGCAAATTTACTATTTTGAAATTAGAGAAACAGAATCTTACATTAGTTCTCTTGGATTATTGGATTTCTCCAATTTGGATAGTTAAATTATGGAAATTTAAGTCCTCGCCAAGGCTCGGACTTAAAATTCCATAATTTAACTATCTCGATTGAAGAAATCCGATAATCCACTCGTACCAATGTAAGATCCTATATATATTAAATACCCCCTCCCAGATGATTTTTTTCAGACATTGAAATGCTAATCTTTTTTGTTAACAAACAAAATGTGATGCAATGTGGGGAAAAATGACATTGAGAGCTACAATATACAGCAAAATGTTTGACTTATTATAACTAATTTTTTCAAGCTTTTAAAATATCATCTCTAACGTTTAATCAATCAATAATGTTTACAATTTTTTAATTTAACCAACCTACCAACAGGGGCCCCTATGTGGACGAGTGGTTGAGGTCACCTATTATTAATTACCAAGGTTTCAAGTTCCAGCCTGGGTGTACTTAAACCCAACCTAGCTGACGAAGATTGAAAGTTTTTCTGTAAAAGTAGTTTTTACTGGGTATTCATCAATTTAGACTCACACATCAAAAATCAGCTCAATATCTACAAGTCATCACAAAAAAGTGTGGAAAACCATTATTTTGATGAAATTTCTAGTCCAAAGCCCGTGATTTCAGTAAAAATCAGCAAGGCATAACAAAATGTAAACTTGATATGTAAATTATCACTTTAGATTCAAATACAAAGTGTTTACAAAACAGGTTTTGAAATCCTTAATTTTGATGATTAAAAGGCAATAACTCCTACAAGGACTCGTTTGAAAACATATGGGACGAACAGAATTACAGATTGGACTGACAGACAGCTTATGTCTCAGATTTGACTTCTGTTTTGAGGACTCCAGGCCATCAGCTGTGATCTGCTTTAGTTCACTTTACCAACCAACTATCTACTAAGCTACTACCATAATAAACTGGCAACTAGTTGGAAGAAAGAAGACACTTATCAAACCTTACAAAACCTTGCACATTCATTAAAAAAACAGTGAACTAAACTCAAAAAATGACAGCTGAGGAGGTTTTTACAATTCTTATATTTCTAAAAATACTGAAGAAACTTACAAAAAATCAATATGCACAGGGGTGCAAAAGCAGAGTTGCAATATTTTATTAACCAAAACTTTCCTTGTCTTCATTTTAAGATTTAACATAATTGGTTATTACAGGCATTACATGAAAACTGGAGACAAAATGAGGAAGGGTTTCAGCAGAAAAAATGTAACCTTCATCAACAAATTTTCAAAGTTGCATAAAATATGAATATGTGAATCCTCTAACAGTATTGAACCATTGTGTAAAATTTCAGATATGTACTTGATGTAGTTTTTGTAGACAGACAGACGGAAGGACAAATAGCACAGACAGGCAAAGTGAAAACTATAAGGTGTCACATCTTCGATGCAGGGTCCTAATAAGAAAAAACAATTTAAGCAAACCATACAATATATCTGAAACCCACATCTATTTGATTCCTAGATAAATATCTACATGTGTGTAGTAAGAACAAACATGATAATTAAAAAAACTCACACTATTGTATTTTACAAATCTATAATCTATAATTGCAAATCTGCCCAAACAATCTTGTGATCTGACCAATATGCTTCTTGAACTCCACAGTTGCGAATACCAAAATTTGAATAAATATGATCGAAAATTTTTGCAAATTCAACCGTTCATAAGTAGTAATCCCTTCCAATCGTTTCATTAAAATGGGTTGAGAACTTTCTGAGTTATGGTCTGGAAACCACTAATTCAAGAAATTTTCTAACGTTTTCCTGTCAATGTGACCTTGACCTTGAAAGGATTTACACCAAAATCAATAAGGTTCCTCCTCTTATGGTATGTAACAATATACCAAAGTTTCATTAAAATTAGTTGAGAACTTTTTGAGTTATGGTCCGGAAACCACTAATTCAAGAAATTTTCTAACGTTTTTCTGTCGCTGTAACCTTGACCTTGAACGGATTTACCCCAAAATCAATAGGGTTCCTCCTTTTATGGTATGTAACAATATCCCAAAGTTTCAATAAAATTGGTTGAGAACTTTTTGAGTTATGGTCCCGAAACCACTAATTCAAGAAATTTTCTAACGTTTTTCTGTCGCTGTGACCTTGACCTTGAACGGATTTACCCCAAAATCAATAGGGTTCCTCCTCTTATGGTATGTAACAATATCCTAAAGTTTCATTAAAATCGGTTCACAACTGTATGAGTTATGGTCCAGAAACCAATTGTTGGCGCCCGCCATCATCATTACAATAGCCGAGTTCAACTTCTTTGCAACTCGGCTAAAAATCAAGAAAAACTCAACTTAAAATTTTTTTTATTAACTGGAATACCAACAACACAGCAGAAAGTACACTGATATAACAAATTATTAATTTCTGGATATAAATCTGCAGTAAAATCTTTCTAATATCCAGAAGCCCCTTACTATTATTTGACTGTTTCATTATCTACAGCATTATATCTGTTATGATGTATTTATTTTAAGATTATTAGCGTCAGCATGCAGATTTTCATGTCAATCTCTGCACATTTTTATTCTCATCAAATCACAGACTCAGTGGCAGGTCTAATTTTTAATGTAAATCTGTAGATTTTATCAAATATTGTATTACATGTACTTATTTCCAGACATATATAGTGAAATCGGTCTATAGAGAGGTCTGTTGACTAAATGCACTGATATTTTTAAATGCTTAAAGAACTTTTTCTGCTGTAGGTGTTTCCACACTGTTAAGCAGATTAATTTCACAACAACTTACTTCTGTAATTTTGTTATCAATTGTTGGATTTCTATGAAATGATTTTTTGCAATAGTCAGGTTTATGATTTTATTTTTTTCCCTGTTACCAATTTTGTTGTTTCTAAGAAGAAAACAGATGAAAACCAAGTCATGTTGTGTGGATACATTTACCTTGAACCTGTTATAAACCTGATCGATCTACTTTATATATTCTGTGCTGTTAGCAAAAAAGCAAAAACAACCAACTGTGGTTTGACACAAGGGACTGAACCAAGGAGCCTTCTGGTCCAAAATTAAAATATTTTATTGAAAAACACTGTTCAATCTACTACTTTTTCTATCGGGTAATAGAGGTTAATCAGGAAAGACCAATCATATTTAGGAAATCACTTTAATTCTATTGCATAAACTAGTAATGAAAGGTCATCTCAATTATTTGGTGTTTAGCTAAATTGTCAATCAAATAAAAACAATCCTGTATATGAAACAATTCAACAAACAGTGTCTAAGGAAACCTTGACTACATCAAGGTCATTGTCCTCAAAACTGGAAAGCAATGCTGTGCTGCAACTAATATGTTTATGAATTCCACAAACACAATACTTGTGCAATTACAGACACAATCATACATAAATCTGAAAAACATGACCTAAGAAACGAGAACAACACCCTGTAATTCAAATATTTACATTGGGTGGCAGATTTATTTCATCCTGACTTATTTTTTTTTGTTGTAAATTCAATGAAATGTTTTCTTCTGCTATGTGACTGTTTAATGCCAAATAAAAAAAATTAAAAAAAACCTGTCATACAGTAAAATCACACTTTCACTACTATTTTGTCCAGGAGCATTGTATCATCATATCAGTCTGGCCATTAAATAAGGGAATAGTTTTGCACAGAATTTAAAGAAGGACTCTGTGAGTACAGAAAAAACTCAACTAGAATCTAAAGGCATTATAATAAAATTAACTTCTCTAAATTGTAGCAAGACTGTCATTATAAACTTCACTTCAAGACTTGCCCACACAGTTATCACAAGTATCCCTTAACCTTTTGCCCTTCATGAGAATAAAAACAGGCTCTGATGTCCAGGTATAACCAACAGTTGCTTCCCCTTGGAAGTCAAATAAATAAATAAATAAATAAATAAATAAATAAATAAATAAATAAATAAATAAATAAATAAATAAATAAATAAATAAATAAATAAATAAATAAATAAATAAATAAATAAATAAATAAATAAATAAATAAATAAATAAATAAATAAATAAATAAATAAATAAATAAATAAATAAATAAATAAATAAATAAAACAAACAAACATAAACAAAACATAAGCTTTATAGTATTAATTGACACAATATCAATTTCATTCTTGTACTACATTTATATATTTCTTTATTAGAAGGTTAAGACTTCCTCATTACATTATTAGTAAATAATACAATAATACTGACTTTTGATTGCTTAGAAAATATTTTCTATCATAGGATGAAAACAAAATTGTTATGAAGACACGCCCCCTTTTGAATACAATTCTCTGTGGAACACTTCAAAAATGTAAAATTCCACAAATTAAATTGTCGACTTTATTCTAATGTTTGAATTCATTCATAAGTATCAACTACAAAAAATATTTTGTGTCCATTGAGGAATAACACAATTTCTGTTGTGGACATGTGATATAATAAGCTAAGCACATTATACAATGTGCTAAATGAAAAAAAAAATTGTTATCCCTCAATGAAGTAAATATTTTTTGCTGTTAATCCTCAATAAAAAAAATTGGCCGGTTTATCTGTGCCAAAAAATACTGTGAAAAGGGGATCAAACAGTTCTATTTTGGGGAGCGAGGGGAATTTTCTTGCAATACAATTTTATAGAAAAATGAGAGCCACACTTGTTTAGGTATTAAAGTTTTTTTTAAATTGCAGGCCCATTCCCGATTAGAAAATGGTTGGTCCCAAAATGTTAATTACAATATATAACAGTAGTTCATGAAGCAATAAATAACATTAAACATCAACTAAAGTCAAAATTAAGACCAAGTATAAGAGGTAAAATTCATTGTTTTATAAACTTTCAAATGATGTACAGTAATTCACCATAAATTACCACATGTACATGCAACATTGACAGTTACAGCTGACATCAATGTCATCTGAAGGTCACTACAAAGTAGTCAGTTTTTACATCTCACAAATTATGTGTAGTTAGTTTCTGCTGATAATTTCTGTTGGTCCTACAGTTTTATGCACATTAGTTTTATCCATGAACTTGATTGTACTCCAACATAAAATAAACACCATATAAATAATTTTAATTCAATACATGAACCAATGTGTTACATGAACAAATTAATCTGAAATTACCCAATCAAACCCACTAATTAATCTGAAATTACCCAATCAGACCCACTTTCACCACACAAATCCTTCAATATAATCAAATTATATTTTTACATACCTTGGGGTCATCTGGAGGGTCAAACTGTACAATCCAATCAACTTGTGGAATATCAAGACCTCGAGCAGCAACATCAGTACATAACAAAATGGCCTCTTTTGCATTACAGAACTGGAAAAATGACTGTGTTCTCTTAGTTTGTTTCTGTTTGCCCTATAAATAAATCAAAAGTATTACAACTTTTAGCTAATAGAACCTGTTATCACTCACCTATGACCAAAATTACCAACTTTATAAAACATAAACATTATTATTATCACAATAAGGATATCTTATACATTAAATTTTAATTTCAAGTATTAACTGTTACCATATCAAATTTGATTTAAAATGTCATAATAATTATAGAAGTGAAGGTTTTAATTTAAATTTAGTCTGCTGTTTTGATCACCCTTCCCAATACATCGTTTCCATAACAAGAGTCTGCTGTTTAGGTGACCCTGCCCCAATACATCGTTTCCATAACAAGGGTCTGCTGTTTAGGGCAACCTGCCCCAATACATCATTTTCATGACAAGAGTCTGCTGTTTAGGTCCACCTGCCCCAATATATTGTATCCATGACAAGAGTCTGCTGTTTAGGTCACACTGCCCCAATACATCGTTTCCATGACAAGAGTCTGCTGTTTAGGTCACCCTGCCCCAATACATCGTTTCCATAACAAGAGTCTGCTGTTTAGGTCACCCTGCCCCAATACATTGTTTCCATGACAAGAGTCTGATGTTTAGGTCACCCTGCCCCAATACATTGTTTCCATAACAAGAGTCTGCTGTTTAGTTCACACTGCCCAAATACATCATTTCCATGACAAGAGTCTGCTGTTTAGGTCACCCTGCCCCAATACATTGTTTCCATGACAAGAGTCTGCTGTTTAGGTCACCTTATTCGAATACATTGTTTCCATGACAAGAGTCTGCTGTTTAGGTCACACTGCCCCAATACATCGTTTCCATGACAAGAGTCTGCTGTTTAGGTCACCCTGCCCTAATACATTGTTTCCATAACAAGGGTCTGCTGTTTAGGGCAACCTGCCCCAATACATCATTTCCATGACAAGAGTCTGCTGTTTAGGTCACCTTGCTCCAATACATCGTTTCCATGACAAGAGTCTGCTGTTTAGGTCACCCTGCCCTAATACATTGTTTCCATAACAAGAGTCTGTTGTTTAGTTCACACTGCCCCAAAACATCGTTTCCATAACAAGGGTCTGCTGTTTAGGTCACCCTGCCCCAATACATTGTTTCCATAACAAGAGTCTGCTGTTTAGTTCACACTGCCCCGATACATAGTTTCCATAACAAGAGTCTGCTGTTTAGGTCACACTGCCCCAATACATCGTTTCCATAACAAGAGTCTGCTGTTTAGGTCACCCTGCCCCAATACATTGTTTCCATAACAAGAGTCTGCTGTTTAGGTCACCCTGCCCCAATACATCGTTTCCATAACAAGAGTCTGCTGTTTAGGTCACCCTGCCCCAATACATTGTTTCCATAACAAGAGTCTGCTGTTTAGGTCACCCTGCCCCAATACATTGTTTCCATAACAAGAGTCTGCTGTTTAGTTCACACTGCCCCAATACATCGTTTCCATGACAAGAGTCTGCTGTTTAGGTCACCCTGCCCTAATACATTGTTTCCATAACAAGAGTCTGTTGTTCAGTTTACACTGCCCCAATACATGGTTTCCATGACAAGAGTCTGCTGTTTAGGTCACCTTATTCCAATAAAAGTAGTTAGATGTATAATATCACATTATCCAATAAAAGTAGTTAGATGTATAATATCACGTAATGTATGGTGTCACATGATTTTATTTAAGGCACTTTCTGACTCACAATAATGATTTATGCCAGTATTCACAGGAAAGACTCTGCAGATTTAAACAGGACAACTGATAAAGACTGTTTCATCATAATCATGATTCGGACATGAACTTGGAAAAAACCATGGGTGGTTGTATTTACATATCATAAAGCTATGTCTGCTTTTAAACTGAAAGTGCCTAAATATTGGCATAATCTAATACCTGACCTGGCCTAAAAAAATCTTCTTGTTTTTGGCCTGGCCTCAAATTAACAACATTTAATGAAAGGCCTGAAATAAGCCTATATATGATAATTAAATTTGTAAAATTTTAATTATTCAAAATCTGCTTACCCAGTATTGATTAAGATATAGATTATTGAGTGCGGGCTCAATGAGAGTCAATAGAACATGGTCACTCAGACCTTATATTTGTTAATAATTTATATCGAGTGTTAGAGAGGTATAAAATGAAGACAAATATAAGGTCTGACTATGTTCTAATTGGCACAGAGCCCAATTGCAATAACCCATGTTTCTAATATGCCGACAATGTTTTAAAACTTTGAAGCAGCTTTAAGAGAACGCTTTCAATGGTAATATTGTTTTTTTAAACTAATAAGATATATCCAAAAACAGTACGTTAAAGCAGATAAAATTGACATAAACATATATGGTTGTCATTTGATTAAATATACTTACCTTTTAAGCAGAAAATATTGAGAAATCACAAAATTGAATTGTTCCCGTTTAAAATTTTCAGTTGTATGTGACGTCATGGCAGGCTCTATGTTTATTATAACCCTAATGTGTCCTCAAAGCACATGAAGGGTGTCATATTAGAATTGTCAATTTAGTTAACTTATCTAATTCGATAGATTAAAGTCTTTAAAAATGTTTTAAAAAATCTCTAATTCAATATTAATTTGATAATAATTTTTGACAAAACAGAAAATTACTGAAACTGGAATAAAATAACCAAAATGTTTTAAAATTATAATTTATTACTGATACAAAACATGTCTGGTCGTAACTTATAGGACTTCCAACAAAACATATCTTGAAATTTTATGTGTTGATACATTAATTTTCTAGCAATAAAAATTGGAATCATTAATAAGTCATTAGAAAATGTCAAGAAAGGTGAAAACATGACATAACATAATGAGATATAGCACACCAATAAGAAGTTTACAGCAAATGATTATTGATGACATGATTTGCCAAAAACAAGACCATTTTTTAGGCCAGGCTGATTTTAAGGCAAAGCCAGGTTTTAGATTATGCCCTTAATTTTTATGGAGCATTAAATTTCCACCTCCTTAAGAAGAGAGAAAATTGATATCTGATTTGACTGAGCTGACATCCATATACTGACTCTTTAGCCACAGCAAACCAATTTAAAATACTGCACAAAGTTCTGATATAGTCAAAGTCTTCAAGGGCAATAACTACTTCGAAAATGATCAAAGCAAAAACTACAATTTAATTGATGCTTAACACACAGTAAGCACTATTTTAGCTACACTCAGGAAGAGAACAATTTATTATAAACACATGTATTTCCCACAATAATCCAACCAATAAAAAAACCTCTGGACCTATCATACTGAATGTAAGGTAATAAAAATACTGAATAAAGGGAGGAATGTATTGTAAATTTTTTCAAAGTAGAAACTACACACAAAAAAATTTCAAAAAATACCATAAACAAGGTATCGCAGGAGATGGACTCATTAAGACATATTTTTTAACAGATTTAATTCAGATGATATTAATGATCTTTTTTCAAATGTGCAACTATAAAAACTATGTAAATAAATACAAACAACAATAAAACCCACAGAACTACTGATATAAGTCAGACAGAATTAGATTCTTTTGATTTATATATCAGTAAACTTCTAAGAAACTTTACAAATTAAGCAAATATTTGATATCAAAGAAAAAAAATACAGTTATTTCAATAACAAAAATTATGGAAATTCAAAATGGGAAAATTTATTCAAACATTCACTTTACTATATCATCATAATCATACAGATGTTTGATCCAAGTGATTAAAAAAACAAGGTTAATGGCTTCACTTAAGATTTCTTACACTATTTATAAACATGGCATGACTTTATTAACAGTAAGAATTCATTTAATTTTGCACACAAATCACTTCAAATCAAGCAAGTTATTACCTCAGCAAGCCTACATTGCCCAATGACATTACTTCTAACAAAATAAGTGTTAAACAATCCCTAAAGTGTTTTAACAGCAGGTGATTAGTACACAAGTTATTATCTTTCTTTGATTATAATTGAAGCATGCATACTTCATTTTAATAACCTGTATGTAATGTTTTACATAAAGGAACTTGATATGATTTCACTTAGGAAGAAATATAACTGATTTATAAAGTAGTTCATTTTTTAATAAATTTCAAGTAATGTTTCTGATGATATCAAACAATTACTTAGAGAAAACATGATGCAAACATATGATTTTTATTTTCTTACGTCATTAAGTTCTTCTTTGGTAAACCCCAATGCATGATAATGCATAAAACTTATTCTGATGATATTAAAAAACCTTTTACATGAAATCTAAAATTTCAAAGCATTCTCAACTGGTAATTAATTTTTGCACAAAATAGTCTACCATTACATCATCAATGTTGTTCCACTTTAAAAATACATATCCTTCATACAATTAAGTTGAAGCACTTCATGTTAGATGATTTTTCTTACCAATTTATTTTCTTAACCCCCCCCCCCCCCCAACCTCGCAAAAAAAAAAGAAAGGAAAAATAATTTATTTTGTTGTAAAAACCAAATTAATTCTTGTCATGTCAATTAACATTTTCTTCTTATTTCATTCAGATTCCATAATTCTAATTGAGTTTTCTTTCCTTTGCAGTAAATATTTCAAGGAATAACAGTTTTCATGTGGAATTTCATGCTACAAATTCCAATATTTAATTTAATAACATACCATTTCCAGACTGCCAATAGACCATGAAATTATGCATTCTCAGACTAGAACTATTTCTGGCATATACAAATTTAATTGATTCCACAGAATATTACTTGGGAATCATTTTCTACAGAATTTATATAAGTATCATCTTGTTACAACACCAAGATTTATGACTGAGATTTTAGACAAAAAGCTGTGCATATTTTATCAATATATGTCCAACAAACCAAAGCTATCATTTTCTTACTATAATACTTTTCCTAACATTAACATATTTAACTCTCTAGTAAATTGAGTTCCTGCACTTTTGCCAACTTTCTAATGGGCAGTAGCTATTTAATTCTATTTTACTGTAATGACAGATTTACACAATAAGAATTTATCTGAATATGAATTATGCATGTTATAACATCCAATACAAGGGTAAGCTAGTGATCAGCTTGTACAATATGCATTATAACCTTCAAACAATGGGGTTAATGATGTAGATGATGACATGGCCATTACAACAGGAAAGTCAATTTATCTTCTTCTATTGTCAACTTTTGTTTTCTCACCAAATCTTGTTTCTCCATTACCTTACCCAAAACTAAGATTTTTCCACAACATACAATGTAAACTAATGAGAAAACAACACAGAAAATCAGAAATTTTCTGCACAATTAGATTACTGACATTTGTGTTGAAATGATGTATGACTAAAGGAGTGAAAATATAAAGCAATTTCAGCACAAAGTAAATAGTTTTTCATACACAATCATAAGAATAAACCATGTGCTTTATTAATCTAGCAACAACAATGCATATGGAATCATGTGACTCTTCCCAAGGTTCAATGAAAACATGTCTACCAAACCAGGAGCTTGTCCAGGATGAATGGCATTCTTTTATGAATGTTAATATCAATTGGAAGCATGTCAAGGAACTTAGCTAATTATCTGAACAAAATATTCTTCAGTGAACTGCCAAAATTCTTTCATTAAAAGCTTCATGACTGAATTGTGTTACTTTTTAATAATATAGTTGATTTGCTCCTTTTCCTATCAAAAACTTTCTTTAGAAGTAGTTTAATATTTTTCTAAAAAAAAAAGATGGATTCTTGTAGATTTCATGTCCTTTTATTTGGTACACAAATTTTTAGATTTGCAAACATCTTCAACCAATTTACAACAAAAATATTGTGTAAATTGTGATTCGATGTATATGTTATTTTAGAAACAAACCATAGGCTCCATGTGGCCCTTAATCACTAACCTGGTAGTCATTGAGCTGTTTTCATAATATGAGGATGTCAATTAAAACATTGCTTGATTAATATGCAGGACTTGTTGTGCTGATCATTTATGCTGTTTACAGTTTATTTGCATCTGTTAAACTTTTAAGATATAGCCAAAATATACAAAAACCCTGAAAAATAAAAATGGCAGATAGGGGAGACCCTCTCGTTGGGGGGGTTGTCAGGTCATAATACGGAAAGCCTGGCCATGGAGCACAGTGGGTAACGTGTTTGGAGAGTGCCAGTAGATTTAGAAAAAGAGTAGGCTCATTGTAGCCGCTACATTAAGGCTAAATTCTCCGACCCTACCCAATACATTTTGTACTTAATACTTTTCTAGTGGCAGTCAAAATTTTGTTCCCTGTGTCCCATCCCATCCCTTTTACAATTCATGTATTGTTTATTAACTTGTTCCCGTCCTGAATATATCTGAAATACTGCTCGCTGGACATTAAGCAAACATCCAATCAATCAATCAATCAATCAATCTGATTATTTTGCTGTTGATAGTTTCTCATTATCTAAATCGTCAATAAAAATATTCCCTTTTGACTTGTGTGATTTTGCCTTGATGATATTCCTTGCTGTTTACCATGTCTATCTATTACAAATTTCAAGCAAAACACTTAAAAATCATCATTCAAGGGCAATAACTCCTGTAAAAGGTATATTGACACTTTCACTAATGTAAACTTATGGCTTAAGAATTTTGTAATGCACAGGTTCTTTCAAAGTATTAAAATTCTCAAGATTATAATAAAATTAGAAAAGTAGTAATTTTAGGGAAATTACTCTTATAAAGAGTCAATCAACAATATTGGTCATTGTTGGACTTTTTTTGTAGATCTTGCATTGCGTATAATTTTTTTCAATTAAACTTTTCAAATTATTGCAAAAAAAGGGAGAAAAACTCATTAAAGGTAAACCTATTGTAGGAAATAGAAATTTGTTGTTATGTTTACTTAGTTATAAACCTTATTACTTTTGCCATTTGTTTCTCTCTATCTGTTTAGTTTTTACAAGCAAAAAATCAACATTTTGTACAAATAATTGTCAATTTGGGAAAATACTCGAACCTAACCTAATGGACCATGGACACCAAGTGATTGCAAAACCTCACAAGGCCTTTGACCAGGTGAGCTAAAAATTCAATGTAAATGTTCCTAATACAATTTGTTACATATTTAAACATGTGCTGTGTTATATTGATAAAAAAAACTTTAAAATAAAGTTTCCATTACTCTTGAAACTCACACAGAGAAATACAATTTTTTGTGGTAAATAATAACAAAAATCAACAAAATTTTCAACAAAAGTCATAATGTTACAAAACTGTGACAAACAGATGACTGTTTATTTTCTCCATCTCATTATCCATTATGCTGCAATAGACTGGACAATTAATTTCAATATTGGAAATAAAACAAGCAAATAATCTGTATTAATTTATTTGGCAGTGGCTATTTGTCTGGCTATTTGCCATTTAGACGTGCATGCCATTTTCCAGCAGTAGGAGCCCCCATCACCTGAGGTCATTATCCTTTTGGATAGCCTGAGCAAAAGTAACCGGACGGTCAAGACATCAAAATTTTTTATTAAAAAAATCTTTAATTCACTTAAAATTTCATATATGGGGCATTACACCTATAATGCTAAATTACATAAAAATGGAGAGAAAAGTATACCTGTCCACGGATTTTTTTTGGGAAAATTACCTTAAAGTTTAAGAATGGTTTTTCTACTTTCATTTCAGTGTTGTGGTCACATTGTACCACATTACACACTTTAGGAAGTGCTTCCACTGTAAAGACATTGACTGGAAAAAAATATATTCTTGTTCTACAGTAATGCCATACCTTTCAAAATATCCAACTCTTAAGCAATAGCAGTTATAAGCAAAAGCAGAAACAAAAGAGAAAATTGGGACTATTTTTTCATCCTGCCATCTTTTGACATGCACCAGAAATTCATTACATGAATAGGATAATGACCCCTTTAAGCAAAGCCAACAGTTCCGGATTTCCACCAAAATTTTTTTTTATGTTATTTAATGATTCTGTAAATAAAATAAGCATGCAGTTTGAATATATTGCTACTCAAATAAAAATTATGACAGTTTCCAAAGATGTGGTGAATCCTTGTTTTAGCAATTTTTAACTGATAAGGACAGTAAGGGTATAATTTTTTTCTTCTGTTCAACAATTTTGGCACAACATTCAAAATATCACCATTTTATGACAGTACTGGTGTAATAGTTACCAAATAAGCAGAAACACATCTGATAAAAGCAACTTTTTATCAAGTGAGGGCTCATTTGAATGTAGGGGGGGTTGAAAACAGTCGATTCTGTTGCTATGACGGTATGATATAAAAATTAACATTTTTCCTCACAAAAGAAAAAAACTAACTAAAAAAGCTTTTCTTAGCTGTAATGAGTGTATAAATGAACTTATTAAGTAGAAATACACCACAATGGAATTCAGGTTGAGAAGCAGAGGTCTCTTTTCTGTAGCTTAAACTTTAATAAAACTATGCACAAGGTAGAGTTTTGACTAGTTTTAATAAAACTGACATTTAATTGTTATACAAAAAGACTCATTGGCATCTTTTCAGTCCTTTTTGCATGCCAAGTCACTGAAAAAGTAGAAAACATAGCAACTGACTAGACTGATTGGTTCAAAGTACCCAAAAGCATACTAGATTCACAGACTTTACATTAAAACGACACATTGCAAATGATGCCTACCCATGCCAAATAATTACCTAGAGGCCAGAGGAATGAATAAACACTACATATTGATTAAAATACTGCTGTATAACCTTCTTTTAAGAAACAAAATGAATACATTTAATCTTTAGTTACAATTTTCAAGGTATGATACATGTTTCTGTCTAGCAATAAGTGCTGGTACATGAAATAGGATCATGGTTTACGTTTATTTAATCAATTTTTGGTCTGAAAGGTATTATATAATACCAATAATACATTTTTATTTCATGTCACCTTAGGTTCTACCTTAATCTACTCTATAGAATTGTAAACAGTGTGCTTTTTGCAAAAATAATCACTTTTTATGATACCATAGGCCAAAAAGTCAAATTTTACTTCAGATAATGAAACAGACTATAACTATAAAACCTGAAGATATATTTTGCAGAAAAGATGTTTTCCTATAATGAGTTCTGGTACCCTTTCATAAAAAGTGCCTGACAAGTGGGATTTGTGTATTTGACCAATTTGTAAATTTTGCTCTTACAGAGGTCATTATCCTTTTGGATAGCCTGAGCAAAAGTAACCGGACGGTCAAGACATCAAAATTTTTTATTAAAAAAATCTTTATTTCACTTAAAATTTCATATATGGGGCATTACACCTATAATGCTAAATTACATAAAAATGGAGAGAAAAGTATACCTGTCCACGGATTTTTTTTGGGAAAATTACCTTAAAGTTTAAGAATGGTTTTTCTACTTTCATTTCAGTGTTGTGGTCACATTGTACCACATTACACACTTTAGGAAGTGCTTCCACTGTAAAGACATTGACTGGAAAAAAATATATTCTTGTTCTACAGTAATGCCATACCTTTCAAAATATCCAACTCTTAAGCAATAGCAGTTATAAGCAAAAGCAGAAACAAAAGAGAAAATTGGGACTATTTTTTCATCCTGCCATCTTTTGACATGCACCAGAAATTCATTACATGAATAGGATAATGACCCCTTTAAGCAAAGCCAACAGTTCCGGATTTCCACCAAAATTTTTTTTTATGTTATTTAATGATTCTGTAAATAAAATAAGCATGCAGTTTGAATATATTGCTACTCAAATAAAAATTATGACAGTTTCCAAAGATGTGGTGAATCCTTGTTTTAGCAATTTTTAACTGATAAGGACAGTAAGGGTATAATTTTTTTCTTCTGTTCAACAATTTTGGCACAACATTCAAAATATCACCATTTTATGACAGTACTGGTGTAATAGTTACCAAATAAGCAGAAACACATCTGATAAAAGCAACTTTTTATCAAGTGAGGGCTCATTTGAATGTAGGGGGGGTTGAAAACAGTCGATTCTGTTGCTATGACGGTATGATATAAAAATTAACATTTTTCCTCACAAAAGAAAAAAACTAACTAAAAAAGCTTTTCTTAGCTGTAATGAGTGTATAAATGAACTTATTAAGTAGAAATACACCACAATGGAATTCAGGTTGAGAAGCAGAGGTCTCTTTTCTGTAGCTTAAACTTTAATAAAACTATGCACAAGGTAGAGTTTTGACTAGTTTTAATAAAACTGACATTTAATTGTTATACAAAAAGACTCATTGGCATCTTTTCAGTCCTTTTTGCATGCCAAGTCACTGAAAAAGTAGAAAACATAGCAACTGACTAGACTGATTGGTTCAAAGTACCCAAAAGCATACTAGATTCACAGACTTTACATTAAAACGACACATTGCAAATGATGCCTACCCATGCCAAATAATTACCTAGAGGCCAGAGGAATGAATAAACACTACATATTGATTAAAATACTGCTGTATAACCTTCTTTTAAGAAACAAAATGAATACATTTAATCTTTAGTTACAATTTTCAAGGTATGATACATGTTTCTGTCTAGCAATAAGTGCTGGTACATGAAATAGGATCATGGTTTACGTTTATTTAATCAATTTTTGGTCTGAAAGGTATTATATAATACCAATAATACATTTTTATTTCATGTCACCTTAGGTTCTACCTTAATCTACTCTATAGAATTGTAAACAGTGTGCTTTTTGCAAAAATAATCACTTTTTATGATACCATAGGCCAAAAAGTCAAATTTTACTTCAGATAATGAAACAGACTATAACTATAAAACCTGAAGATATATTTTGCAGAAAAGATGTTTTCCTATAATGAGTTCTGGTACCCTTTCATAAAAAGTGCCTGACAAGTGGGATTTGTGTATTTGACCAATTTGTAAATTTTGCTCTTACAGAGGTCATTATCCTTTTGGATAGCCTGAGCAAAAGTAACCGGACGGTCAAGACATCAAAATTTTTTATTAAAAAAATCTTTATTTCACTTAAAATTTCATATATGGTGCATTACACCTATAATGCTAAATTACATAAAAATGGAGAGAAAAGTATACCTGTCCACGGATTTTTTTTGGGAAAATTACCTTAAAGTTTAAGAATGGTTTTTCTACTTTCATTTCAGTGTTGTGGTCACATTGTACCACATTACACACTTTAGGAAGTGCTTCCACTGTAAAGACATTGACTGGAAAAAAATATATTCTTGTTCTACAGTAATGCCATACCTTTCAAAATATCCAACTCTTAAGCAATAGCAGTTATAAGCAAAAGCAGAAACAAAAGAGAAAATTGGGACTATTTTTTCATCCTGCCATCTTTTGACATGCACCAGAAATTCATTACATGAATAGGATAATGACCCCACCTCTGATGATAGATAATGGCTGAAAAAGTGAAATTCAAATGGATAAAAATTATCTTCTTTTGAAATGGCATGGCAGCTATTCTTATGGCTAGCCAGACAAATGACCTGGCGGCTCTTCCTATAGCTAGCCAGACAAATGGTCTGGTATGCATTCTTATGGCCAGCCAGACAAATGGCCTGGAAACTCTTCTTATGGCTAGCCAGACAAATGGCCTGGCGGCTCTTCCTATAGCTAGCCAGACAAATGGCTTGGCAGCTATTCTTATGGCTAGCCAGACAAATGGCCTGGCAGTTCTATTCTTATGGCCAGCCAGACAAATGGCCTGGCAGTTCTATTCTTATGGCCAGCCAGACAAATGGCCAGGCAGTTCTATTCTTATGGCCAGCCAGACAAATGGCCTGGCAGTTCTATTCTTATGGCCAGCCAGACAAATGGCCAGGCAGTTCTATTCTTATGGCCAGCCAGACAAATGGCCAGGCAGTTCTATTCTTATGGCCAGCCAGACAAATGGCCTGGCAGTTCTATTCTTATGGCCAGCCAGACAAATGGCCTGGCAGTTCTATTCTTATGGCCAGCCAGACAAATGGCCTGGCAGTTCTATTCTTATGGCCAGCCAGACAAATAGCCTGGAAGCTATTCTTTTGGCAAATAGCAACTGCCTCATCCTTTCAGTCTTGAGTACCAAATCAACACATACTTCAGACAACAGATTACTGAAGTTTATATTTATACTTGTTACACAGTAAATAAATTAACAAAATCTGTATAATATTTGTACATGCTAAAAAGGAGCTGCCCAGATATTTACTTGGTGCACAACTGTGTGTTAAAACATAAATGCTATGTGATTACAGAGAATTCACACATTTTTATATATTCTGTAAGAATTTTGCATTGAACAGACATCCCAGGTGTAACATGTGATCCTTCCCATGGTTCATTGCAAACAAGCATGCTGATGTTGTAATAACACCTATGTAATTGCATGATTATCATTGCACAAATTAACAGATTAACAAAACCCATTCCAATTAAACAGAGAATTCAGCTTACAAAAAATGCATATTTAGCCATTTTGCAATCCATTTTTAAATAAAAAAGGACATTAAATATATTTGAAAATTCTGATTTCATACTCAACTCTCAGCATGTGTCATTCATAACAAGTTGACAACAGTATGGGATTTTGAACAGAAACCTGCGATACAACCTCAATATGTTCTAACATAACCAACCCCATATATTATGACCAATTCCAGTATACTTTGGTCAACTACAGTATGCAATAATCCTACCCAATAGAATGGCCATTACTGTTTGTCTACTATAAACAAGTTTTTAGTAAATTTAGACCTAATATTTTTTTTAACCAAGTGGTGGCTGTATTTATAACGTTTTACTGTCCTATCTACAGCAAGCAAACAAGTGCAGTTTTCTTTTTTTTTTATTGAAAATAAATATGTTTTTAGAAAATATCAATTCTTGTAGTTATTACAGACTACTTAAAAGCTAGGAATATTCTCACATTGCATGTCAAAATATATTAAAAACATCACAATTACGCTATTAACCTCAGTTTACTACAGTGTGTAATTGCTTTCATGTGCTTGTTAATATTTTCTGTTATAAGAAACAGATATGTTAATTTCACTACCAAGGTAGTACATAATCAAATCATACAGACAAACCTACTTCAAAGTAAATGAAGGTAATATTCAAAGTAACAAACAGAAAATTTCTCTAGATTGATGTGTACTGCACGAATGAGGTTTTGCAATAGTGATAGAGATTTTAAAAAGTATCTTTTAGGGGCATGGAGAAAAGGGATACTATCAGTTTTATACTAGTTAACAACGTTGGAGATAGAATATCTTATGCAATCACACTTTCCAAAATATGAAATAGAAGTTATTTTACAATAAAGAATATATTGTTTTGCTCAGGAAATGCATTTGGGTATTTCAAGGTATTTCATTCTAATATTTAAAGAAACAAATGTGACCACATTATATAGTTATTTCCCTTTCCCCTCAGGAAGAACAAGGGAATTGTGTATATTCCTTACTTAACAGAAATAACACACACAATCAAAGTGCAGTCTACACTAATGGTAAAGTCCTTTTAAGTAGTAAATTTGGTTCCATTATAAAACAAATAATGTTCTATTAGTTCCTAACTCTGAAAATTTTGAGAAATTCCATTAAGCTCAATTAGTTATTACACTTGTCTGAATCTCATCCTAAATATTGACACATTTAACTACATTCACATATGTAAGAAAGTAGCCAAGAAAACCGACCAAAAAACAAGAGCCAAAAGGCAAGGGACAGTTACAAATCTGGATATAGACAAACACAACACAAAAACCAAAAACATAAAACACAGAAAGAGAGTAACCCGAACACAATAAAAACCATGGGTGCACTCAGGTGCTCCGGACAAATAAGCAGTGCCTGCCTCTAATTAGACACCCGTCGAGTTACTCATTGTCTAGTCTAGGGAAAAGTCAAATCCAGGAATAGGAAACACTACCTATGACTCAGTAAAAATGTCACATCGTATTTGAGACACTGATTTCCCATAACGATCAATTAAGTCGTGATGCAGACCATAGAACTTCTTGGAAAGATAACATCAACCTAGGTACAACAAATCATTGTTTATATTTCCACTAAAATTTTTTTGTGTTAAAATGTTAAATGTTATTTAAAGTTATGTAGTATATTTTCTTTCTATGGATAATAGCAAACATTTTTTCAAAATCGCTTTTGTCAAAATAATCTAACCACTCTGTTAACTTAAACAAGGTTTTTTTTAAATTAAAAACCATGACATTTTAGGAGACACGAAGTTTCCTAAAATTTATGTTTGAAGTGGTATCAATGGAAAAAAATTCATATAAACCTAAAGTTCCCACTCAGCACCAAAAACTTAAAAATAGTTTGGTTCTAACGGGCTTAGTGGTTTTGGACAAGATTAAAATGTGAAAGGAATATGAAAAGTGATAAAATATTCCAATTGCCCTTCTGAGCCAGGCGAGCCAAAAATGGACAGCCTATTATTGCAGTGACTTCTGTGAAATAAATAAATGATAATATAGAGCTATTCTTTACAATTCTTAATTTTGCAAGAATTTTGCTACCAACATTTTAAAATTCTTGTAACTTCACTTTTTAAGTGAAATGTGGTGATAAAACCTTGTATCACAACAAATTTGCAAAATGTTGATTGTATTCCATTAAGGTATCATGTTCTTGATGATGGAACAATGAACCTAGAGACTAATCCTACTTGTCATTACATGTTGTCATGAAGCAAAGTGTATGATATACACACAATATACTTAGTACACAATATCAGCTATAAAAACTGTTCCCATAGCTTAATGTGTAAAACCTTGTAATAGTGCCACTTATTTAGAAGTGTTCTAAATAAAATACAAATTAAGATTAAGCATATGTTAAAAATTGTGACTGCAAGCATTTGAAGGTAGTGATTCAGTACGGACTTTCTCAGAGGAATACCAATTATCCCATAACCTTAGTAGAACATCTGCAGAAATGTTCAAACAGAAATGTTGTAGCTTTCCAAGGAAAAGCTTCTTTATTAAACATAAAATAGATATAGAAAACTAGCATTCCAATGTTCTTAGCTGAAGCACGTGTTGTAATTAAGTCATTTTGAACTGTTCAAGGCAAACACTCTTAAGGACTTAATATAACTCTGCGTATGTTGTTCATTCACCTCATTTTTTGATACTGTTCACAAAAAATGTTGGAGATATATTTAATAAAAACCATACAAGATATTAAGGCATGAGATATCTAACAATACAATTTTCATATAATTAATGTTTTCAAGGGGCATAACTTGATCAAAATGATCAACTGTTGCTGTAATTATCCGAGATATTGAAATTAATCTCATGATAATGGCTCATGACTTCCTATTTGTCCCTTCTGTTGTTTGTTTTTTAGTTTATTTTTTGGTGATTTTATGGTTTATATTTATGTCATCAATTATCAATAGAATATATATATATATATATATAAAATTAACATCCAATATTTACTGACACTCAACTATAAATATCCTTTGCAAAGTATAGCCATTGTATATTGATAGTACATTTAAAGGGAAACTTCGCGAAAAAATGAAAATTTGATATGTTATTCTTCAACTAAAAAGAAACACATTTGCCTCTTGATGTTTTATTATATTTTCAGTGGTTAAGTTTCTGCATGGAATTTACCGTTTAAAAAATGCACTTATGGAGGTCCGCCATCTTGTCACCATCTTGTCACTAGATGGCGATACTAGACATCCAAGTACCTTAAAAGTCGTCGAATGATAATAATGCGAAACGGTCAATAACAGAAGGTTTACTATAAGACAAGGTTAAACGGAAAGAAAGTCACAGGAAAAAAGTCACAGTTTTGATAGGAAAAAAAAGTCCATAAATATTAATTTAAATTGAAAATTATTCGTATTATTATTATCAACTTAATCAGATTAAGCAACTTCTTGAACGAAACTTTTTTATACAAAATATTTGCGAAGTTGACTATTTAAGAAATAACGGTCATTAAATGAAATATTTTTAAATACTCTGGTTTCCGCGCATCAAAATTTCACTTCACGTTTAGTACATTTATAATTATTATTATTGTTATTCTTATAATTATTATTACTGGTAACATTTATTGTGCGTGTGCATAACACAGTTTCCAAAATTTTACATGTTGTGTATATTTGAGTTAACGTGTAAGTTTTACGTTTCCTCTGACATCTAAAGGTATTCGAAATCTTATATACATCCTGTGTTCTGACACTTCGGTGTATTCAAACCATACCTGTCCTTGGCAGGAGGGGGCGTGCCGTTCTAATTTCGAATTACATGATTAACCTTTAATCTGGTTAGCTTTTGAAAAAGTCCGCATATTCATACTTCAAAGTCGGCGTCAAATGTTCTAGTAATTGCAATAAACATCCTGTTTGTTTACCTGCTAATTATGTTAATTACCCTTCATAAAGGAGTAATGATTTACCTGTAACATTTTCACGTCCAGGTACAACTGACGTTTCAAGACGTGCAAAATTATCCACGAAATTTTATTTTATATATAAAAATAATCATATAAATATATCTTTTATTACAATTATTATTTAGGTTAATTATATCTGAGTTAAATAAAGACAGGTTAAAATTTGTGTCTAAAAATACTTGTATTAAAACAAAGATCATCAAAACATTAAGACGTATTTGGTAATCTTATGTTGTCAGCCGGTCATTAGTCATCGCCACAATTTATATATTCTTCAAAGAGCTAAGGCAGAAAAACATATTTTTAAACTGGATTATTTATCATATTTACTGGATAATTACATTTATCACGTCACAAACGCAGTCACGTGATAAAATACTGTAAATATGGCGACCCCCATACACAAAATTTTACCACCTTTACTCCATTCTAGAAGCGTAACGGTAAAGAATACAATAAAACATCAAAAGGCAATTATATTTCTTTTTATTTGAAGAATAACATATCAAATTTTCATTCTGTCGCAAAGTTTCCCTTTAAAGTTGTCAAGGAACCTGTCTACCTGTCAAGACTTATATACAACTTATTAAATACAACTTTGAAATTATGCACTATTTCAATATGCTATATTTTGCCACTATCCAAGCAAAAAATGAAATTTTAGGTTGTTATTTTTATTATTGGTATTATTTAATGTATGATGCTGATGACATTATTAAAAACATTAAAATATTATTATTAAATATATATTTCTTCGTTTTGCTTGATTTAGTACGAGTTGCATATATCTATTGTTTAGACAGTCAGAATTGTCTCAGTAGGTGGGCTGTTGTCTAAAAAGTAGGGCAGAACTACTGACCCAAGGGCTATAAATCAGCAGGATAAACATAATTGGGACTCATGTTGACTGGAGTGCTAAACAAAAACTAATTTCATACCTGAAATTTGATAATTATACCAGTATGTCAGGACTACTCAGAAAGAAGAATAAGATACAATATACTTTATAGGTCAAAATACAGTCGAACCTCGCTGTCTCGAACTTGGTTGACTCGATACCTCGGTTATGTCGATATAATTTTTAAGCCCAGGCATTTTTCCTATATCAACAATGAATTTCTTCCTCGGATGTGTTGATCTCGGTTGTTTCGATATTTCGCTTAACTTGATGGATTTTTGTAGTCCGTATAAAATTAATTAGTGCAATTTTAACCTCGTTGTCTCGAAGTTAAATTTGCTCTCGATATCATATGTCAAAACTCACAATTTCCTTCGTATTGTTACTTAATTCGCGTCTGTTTTTTTTTACAAACCTGTCAAACCGTAAACACAATTATTGATTGGCTTTTACAATTTGAACTTGCAATTTCATAAAACGAATTGATAATCCAAGCGCGGTACATGCATTACTTAGGATAATTGATGATTTGCTCATTACTGTCCGAATTATTTTGTCATGTTTAATTAAAAATGATAATTATTGAAAATTTCTTTTGATCTGATCAACAATATATGTGCTGAAGTTTCGTTTCTTTAAAGACATTCTGTTATTTTTGTTGACTTGTGTGTTGTTTTCAATTATGTAACAAAACAATCTGCATTGGTGAAATAGTTCTCTCGAATTGTAAGTTGATAAGTGTTTTTCGTGAAATGTTTTTTTATGATTTCGTAATAATAAAGTTTTTAAATTTGATTACAATACTTATCAGTTATTGTCGATTGAAAGGATATATAGCAAATATACTTTATATATCGCACGCTACAAATAAAAACAATGCCGAAGTTCAAAAAAAATATAGATAAAATGAACACCCTTAGATTTTTAAACATAACATAATGAAAATGACGTCACACCCTAAACTCGGTTGACTCGAACTTCGGATAACTCGATATATTTTTATGGTCCCACAAACTTCGACTTATCGAGGTTTGACTGTACCAGTAGTAATAAATATTGTGTGTAATTTTATGCTTTGATGCATTAATAGGACCAATTTAATGCACGATTCAAATTTATTAAGAGAATTTTCCCACCAGAAATATTCCCATCTTTTTTTCTGGTCAATGATAAAATAGCATTTTTTAGGGTCTTTCCATGCAATAGAGACAGGCCTCACAGTAAACCTTTTAAGCTACTGGCATGGACATTTGGACATCCATGCTAGAGACCAGCCTTACAGGAAACCTTTTAAGCTACTGGACATTTAGACATCCATGCTAGAGACCAGCCTCACAGTAAACCTTTTAAGCTACTGGACATTTGGACGTCCATGCTAGAGACAGGCCTTACAGTAAACCTTTTAAACTACTGGACATTTGTACATCCATGCTAGAGACAGGCCTCACACTAAACCTTTTAAGCTACTGGACATTTGGACATCCATGCTAGAGACAGGCCTCACACTAAACCTTTTAAGCTACTGGACATTTAGACATCCATGCTAGAGACCAGCCTCACAGTAAACCTTTTAAGCTACTGGACATTTGGACGTCCATGCTAGAGACAGGCCTTACAGTAAACCTTTTAAACTACTGGACATTTGTACATCCATGCTAGAGACAGGCCTCACACTAAACCTTTTAAGCTACTGGACATTTGGACATCCATGCTAGAGACAGGCCTCACACTAAACCTTTTAAGCTACTGGACATTTAGACATCCATGCTAGAGACCAGCCTCACAGTAAACCTTTTAAGCTACTGGACATTTAGACATCCATGCTAGAGACAGGCCTCACAGTAAACCTTTTAAGCTACTGGACATTTGGACATCCATGCTAGAGACAGGCCTCACACTAAACCTTTTAAGCTACTGGACATTTGGACATCCATGCTAGAGACAGGCCTCACAGTAAACCTTTGAAGCTACTGGACATTTGGACATCCATGCTAGAGACAGGCCTCACAGTAAAACTTTTAAGCTACTGGACATTTGGACATCCATGCTAGAGACAGGCCTCACAGTTAACCTTTTAAGCTACTGGACATTTGGACATCCATGCTATTGGATTTTAATAGCACTAAGAAGAAACTACTAGACAAAAAATAAATATAACATTTTCACAGACTTTTAAAAAATAGACCAAATTCAAAAACATTTGACCCTTGTATAAAGGCACAATCTGTAGCACTGTACATGTACATGTAGATACTCAAGAGTTTCCAGCTTCTTTGCATCAGTTGCCAAATATTTTTCCACATTGGAAAGAAAGCCACTGCTGCTCTTTTTTCCAACTCTTCTGGACAAAACTCATAATCTTGAATGATTCATAAAGTGACATTGCATAATTTACATGACAGACAAAAAATAAAACTAGAAAGTGTCATTAGGACACAGATGCCCTCAGTGAAATATCCATTGAATCTATGTTTATTGGTCTGCAATTACATTTCCATATTTCAAATGATTTAGAGAAGACTTTAGCTATGATTGAAAACAACCAATTTTGCTAAATTCAGCATTATAAAAAGCAATAACTCCAGAAAAACAGATTGAATTTGGTCAAAATCAAACCTGAACTGTGTTTAGTAGTCATCCAAAACATTTTCAACCTTTAAATAATTTTTTCTAAAATTTTTCACAGAAACCAACTGCATACAATTTTCCGTATGTCTTTATTTCACTTAAAACTACAGCTATTTAAAGATTAGAAAGAAATTTTAGTAAACATTATTTAAATAATGACTGCTGGTAAGTTTCCCTACTTATGCTGTAGTGTTATTAATTAGCTGTCTTCATATTTCATCTGTATTATGTCCAAGGTTAGCTGTATTGGGTCAACTAGCTGTATTAGCCTGATGCTTGGACTTAAAATACAATAATTTAACTATCTCGATTGTATTTTACTCAACTGGTTAATGAGGACTTCTAAGGTGGACCTCTATAAACAGAATTATTCTTTTGAGAACTTTATCATTCATCACTTTGAAACAATTTCTAATTCATGATGGTTTAGGTGATATTGTTTGGCCCAACATGAGATGGACTGGAAAAATTCATCTTCTCGGCAATCAATGTACAGGTAGTTAAAGGTTTTTATATTACATTAACCATCAACCATATCATTATTTCTAATATATTACTTACATGAATACAGCTGACTGGTATATCTATGTAATTCAGTATTTCATGGTGATATTTGACAGATTTACAGGAACTGAAGAAAACCATCACTTTTTTATTTCTGTTTTTCTTTAAGAAGGTGAACAACAGTAAAAATCTCTTCTCTGATGGACAAACAACATATCCCTGAGAATGAAAATTCATGATTTACTACATACTAATGTACAGGATTATATACTTAACTGTAACAAACAGCATGGCCAAAAATTGGAAAATTAGAGCTCAGTACTACATACTAATGTTTATTATTATTGTTAAGTCTCATGGGACATTTTGTGAATATTTTACAAACAAAAAATAACTTCAGTACAACATATATTCATTTGTACAATTAAATGAACAGAAACCTACAGTTTGGTAAACTAAATTTCCTGAGGTGATGACCTAGGTCAGACATATCTCTATAGTTTTAGTTATTTCTTGTGATGATAATAAATAAAACAAGTGTAGACTGTGAGCACGCTCACAAAGCAATATCCCCCGCTTCGCTTTCAAGTCCAATTATTTCCACATTAATGATATCCGAGGTCAATAAAAATCCTTCATGCACATCTCACTATAATGTACTACCTTTATGCTAAGTTTAATTAAATTTCGTCAATCGGTTTAGGAGGAGTTGCAATTACAAGGGATGTGGACAGACTGACAGACAAGGTGATTCCTATATAACCCCCCAAACAAGTTTGCAGGGGGTATAATAATAAATAGTGTATAGTCATATTGTATTTTAATCATTGTGATAACCAATACTCAAATGATCACTAAAACACATTTCAAAACCAAACCAATTTGTCATATTTCAAAAAAAAAAAAAAAACAAAACAAAACAAAACAAAACAAAATAACAAAAAAAAAAGATCACACATCTTATTTTATGATTGCAATCAAAACATTCATCTTCAACGACTTTAGGTTACACACGCTGGCTAGTAACAAAATCATTTGCATTTTACACAACAGGTTAAACGTCTGCTATTTTCATATTCGTTTTCATTTGTAATCTTATTTTATAATCAATATCAGATCATAACATAACAACAAATTGCAGAGTGCAACCATTGTACATTCACACAGTCAGAGAACACTCTTGAAAGTCTATTCATGTAAACTCTGCACCCTTCCTTTCCTAGTATGTTCCTTGGAAAATACAAGACTTTTTACTTTTTATCTAAAGGTCACTTCAACTGATTGGTCGACTTGCCAAGTTCAAACAACAAAATCATCCAAAATATGACCTATTGCTAGATATTAACAAGACAAGTGCCAAAGTGCAACAAAATACGCCTGTCTAAAATTTGTCATAATTTGTATTAATAAAGGGTCATAACTCTAAAATGTTTTAATGCCTATAAACTTTTTCCCCAAGTTTCATGAAGATTGGACAACAACTGTTCGAGTAAGATAGCGGACAAGGCAAATTTGCCATTTTTGTATATATAAAGGGCCAAATAAGTGATTTGGCTGGTTATCAAACCAGGTTGAGATATTATGCCCAAAACCATTTTCCCTAAGTTTCATGAAGATCAGACAACAACTGTTTGAGTTAGAGAGCAGACATAGCTGTGGACGCCACCTGCCCAACAGCCATGGGTGTTCCTATAATACAACCCGTATAAAAATCAATCAATTAAAACAATATAGATTACACAAGTACAAATAATTAACTGTCCATAGCAGTGTATAATTATACAACAGTACTCAGAATGAACAACATTATTTTGTCCTTGTACGTTGACATGGACAGTGACCTTGACATATGATTTGACCTGGACGGATTTCTTGACATATGATTTGACATGGACAGTTGCCTTGACATATCATTTGACATGGATAGTGGCCTTGATATATGATTTAACATGGACAGTGACCTTGACATATGATTTGACATGGACAGTGATCTTGACAAATGATTTGAAATGGACAGTGAATTTGACATATGATTTGACATGGACAGTGACCTTGACCTATGATTTGACATGGACAGTGACCTTGACATATGTACCTGTTCTAAACCTTCCACTGTAGCTTTATCTCTCTTGTCATCCACTCCAACATACAATGGTTCCTTCTTCAAGGATATCCTTGCCAGATCTTCTATCTTTCTGGTCTGTGTTGCAGAGAACAACATTGTTTGTCTTTTTTCTGAATATAAATTCAAATTATTTTAGCAACTCTATTAAATATATATTTTTTACATGCAGAACTTGTTATTATTTTTGGAATTTCAATTTTTATCAAACTTCAAACTAGGTAATGGAAGAAAAACGTGGTTTCTTCTTTAAATATATTCTTTAAAAATACAATATCAATAGTTAAAATACTTAAATATTAAAATCTGGTACAACCCTTACCAATAGAAATGTGAATTTTGGCCATTAAATAAAATTTTAAATGCATTAGCAGTGCCTCAATAAACCAACAAAACAAAAACTAAATGTTAACATACTTGGTAATAATTTGATAATTTGCTTCATCTCTTCCTCAAAACCAATATCCAATATTCTATCTGCCTCATCTATTATTAAACATTGGAGATTCTTGTACATGAAATTTGTTGTATTCTAAAAAGAAAATGACCCATTAGTGACGTAAACCTAATAATTTAAACAGACTAAATGTATGTTTCAACAATATCTTGTCAACTAAGTAGGTCAACTCCATCCTTAATAGAGAAGAATTGCAAGTTATCCTGCCAAAGGTTGGGGATCCTCATCAGGCACTCTGGCTTCCTCCCCATATATAAACATTCAAACAAACAACAACAAATAACAATTGTCTACTAAGTAAATGTAGATGACTGATGATACAGTTAAAAACAAAATGGGGCAACTCAGCAACAAAAATCCTGGTATAAATGGCAATTAGATGTAAGGAATTAGGACTTCTAATAATTAAAACATAAATTTTACAAACATATTATGTGAAAATACACACGATTCTAAAAGTATAAAAGAACTGTTTCTTTATCTTTCACGATTCCCATCAATCAAGTATGTAACTTTACCTTCATTTCTCTAGATTCGAGTCTAATTACTTTAACCCATCAATTGTTAAAGACTACAAATATTTTCTTTTATTAATAATAGATAGTGCTGCAGTTCTGTAGTAACATTTCATTAAATTTATTTCTCTCACGACAAACAATGAGTAAAATTAATGTTTTATTTACAGCTAGAACTTTACAAAAACCATGTTAAACCACACATTTTTCTTAAAATTATTCACCACTCTTAGAGATACAAAGATGCCTGCCTAAAATGAAGTCTAAATAAATGAGAATCCTTATAAAGTAAAAATAACAAGTGTGGACTGTGAGCACGCTCACAAAGCGATACCCCAGCTTCGCTTTCAATATCCGAGGCAAATAAAAATCCTTCATGCACATCTACATATAATGTACTTCCTTTATGCCAAGTTTCATTAAATTTCATCAAGCGGTTTAGGAGGAGTTGCACTAACAAGGGATATGGACAGACGGACAGACAGGTGATTCCTATATACCTCCCCAAACAAGTTTGCGGGGGGTATAATAAAATCTTTATAGATCAAAACGTGTATAACTGAATACCTGTCTATTATTAACCAAACTGTCTGTCCTAAATAGATTGTTTTAATAGTTTTTTTACTTCAGTGTACAGTGTGTGTGCTATGATGATTATTGGATACACTTTTTACTAACTAGTGGTATATGATACCCATACATTTTAATCAACTAACCAACTCACTTTCTACAGTAATGAAAGCAGGATGTTTGGCATGCCATAAAACCTGGATTCACCTACCATTTTATTTTAAAATGCCTGTACCAAGTAAAGAGTGTTGCTGTATTTACTATATTTGTGGTTGTTGGTTCTGGAGTTTGCAGGTTTGTAAGACTTTGATTTGTCTTTTTTGACAGTTTCATTGTGTTCAGTATTTAGTTATTACATACTTTAAGACAGGTTTTACTTACCTGCAGATGATCTAACAATCTGCCTGGTGTTGCCACAAGAAAATTCACTCCTTTAATTAATTTCTTTGCCTCATCCTGCCGACTAGTGCCACCCATTATAAGTCCAAATGTGTGGCAATGGTACTTTAACAATTCTTTCAGAACTCCGAATGTCTGCATGGATAATTCTCTGGTAGGGGAAATAACAATGCAACCAGTTCCTAACAAAAAGAAATAAAATTTAAATAAAAGATCAGGAGATCCAAAGATTTAATGAAACATTCTTCTAAAATATGGTACATCACAACTTTTATGATTTCTACAAATGTTATTCGTTTAGGCCATGTAAAAAAAATCATTAGCTTCTCAGGCCACTTTTCAAATTTTTTGATGAGGCAGGGAGGAGTCTTTTTTTTTTTCCTTGTTTTTTCTTAAAAAAATTGTTGCTTCTCAGGCCATTTTTCAAATTTTTTAATGAGGCAGGGCGGCTCTTTTTTTTTTCTTGCATGTACTTGAGGAAACTTTCATCATGTCTGAATTATTAAAATATAGCATCTATTCTTATATACTGGTATATAAAACAAGAAATTGAAGAATTATGTTTTAATGGAAAATTAAAACCAACTTTGTGTATACATATGCGTTGTCATCTTTTTAATATATGTACTGCAATTGGTAACCGGACAACTTGGAACGCGAACAACTCGGACCGTAGTAAGGAGAGTTCTGCACGTGGAAAATAGGACAACTCAGACTGCATTTATTTCTTATACTGTCATTAAAATATTAAAATACGATAAGTCCTGTTTATAATATTTATCCATATAACGTTATAATTTTTTTCTAGTAAATTGAAATAGTTCTACTCGAATGTAAATTATACTGATTTAATTATATAAAGGTTAAATGTTAAGATGAGAAATGTGACACAATTAACAACATTAAATCTTAAGAATTCAGAAAACACTCACACGTATCTATAATAATTGTGGCTTCAATTAATGTGATTGGTAATCATGTTGTTTCAATTTTAAGATCTGAAAGAATATGAGCTTGAGTAAATTTAGTGAAACTTAATTAGATAAGAAACTTCTGTGATTCCAAATGAGTAGCTTGGTCAAGATGTGAAAGAATAGTGACGACATGATACCATACTCTGATATCACCATTCCCTTATTTTAAAATAAATATATGTTGAAGCTTTTCTTTGTGTTTTTTTTCTTCTGATACATAGTAAATTTCACGTTAAACAACAAATTTCAGTCTGGTCAACTGCTGTACAGTTAATAAAATAAACGTCAGTTCACAAACAAAAACTTTATTTTTACATGACAATATAGATTTCTTGGAACATAAATTATAGGACAACTCGGACCGTATGTGAATAACACGGTCCGACTTGTCCTCGGTCCGAGTTGTCTCGCATTCTTGCAATGGCATAATGGACCTCCCAATGAAGGCATCGGCTGAGTAGCCTTCAAATTTAACAAAGGTTGCTGCAGCGTTAGCTTTAAATGATTCTAACATGTCCCCAATCGTACTATCTGTCATATAATCGCAATGAATTGTTCACGGTATTATTGTTTTTCCTCCCGAGAGGACTTGGCATGACACCAAAAACGATGCCATGCTGACGGAAGTTAAACAAACGATGTATATTTAAATCACCATACCAAGTGAGAAAGCGTGTTAATGAAAACGTTTCGATGATTATTAAAATCATAAATTTTACCGGTAACGGAAACAGACGTGAAAAATTTTCGGGCGGGACGCGGAACTGCCAATTTTTAAATTTTTTTTTGGTATGATAAAAAACGACAAACGCGGCGGGCATATGGGACACGAGGCGGGGCCCGAGAAGCTAATATTTTTTTTTTTGGCCTTATCTTGAATTTTTTTTTTTTCTTTAGAAAAATTGACACTGCCTTTTCTATTCCAGTTTTTGCTTTGAGTAAGAAATTTGTATTTACTTAGTATAAAACATTTTTAGGCATAAATTTTAATTGATAAATTCAAAAGCTGTCTTCAAAGTCTTTCCATACAACTTAACGTACCATTTCTAGGCATAAATTTCAGTTTATACAGCAATTCCACTGCTGGAATAAGAAAAGCCAAGGTTTTTCCACTTCCTGTTCTGGCAGCACCCATCAAATCTCTACAAAATTGAGATATGAAAAGTTTTATACAAATATTCACTCTTTCCTTTATTTCTAGTATCCCTACCATATGAAGGAGTACAATAGCAGTCAACATTTTTGAAGTTTCTCCTTTAGTTGTTAAAATTATTTTATGATGTTGCTTCTAAGGCCTATTCCATTCAAAGGTATAAGGGAGTTCTAAATCTTTTTTCCCCAGGTCCCAAAATAAAAAATGTCTTCCTACAAAGGACTTGTCAATGGCTAATAATCTGTATGCTTTATATTTAATAAAATTGTTGACTGATCTTATAAAATAAAAGAGTTGATAAAAATGCAGTCAGGCTGATTAATTAATACACACATGGTGCCATGGGAGGGGATTTTGGGATATTTTTCCATGTCTCAAGAAAATGTATCTGATCCTTCCTGAGATTTATGTGTTTTAATTTAACAGTTTAGTGTCATTAGTACATATATGCATTTTTAAGTACCTGCTCAATTATGAAAGGAAATTGTTATGGATTTATAGCATAGATTACCCTGTAACAATTTATGGCTATTACTGAAACTGCAAGCTATTTAAGCTTTTGTATTTTGTGAAGATTACAGTGATTTATTTTATCTGGTCATAACACATTATGAACAAGAATTCCTAAGAAAGATTAATTATAACTATGTTCAGATTGTTTCTATATTGTATTTATCACTTATACTTCTTGACTGTAACTGATTATAAAAGTTTAAACAGCTGAGTAAACTAAATGTCTTGTGTTGTGCTGCTACTACCAAAAGGTAACAATAAGTTTCATAAAATGCATCCATTAATTGTATTTAAATTGTTCACCAAGTATAATGTAGAAACTCTCTGTTTACAACAAATTACCTCCCCTGTAACAGGTGGGGGATAGATTTTGCCTGTATTTCTGTCATGGTAACAAAGCCCATGTCTGTTATCCCTTTCTGTGTAAGATCACATATGTCTAATGATGAGAACTTTTCATCTGTCAGTATGTTTTTTGAGCCTACAAATAAAATATTGCAAAATTACACTGCATTTTCCTACAACTATTTTTCAAGGGAATATTTCTCATCTTTCTTAACAAACATATAATGTGATTTGTATATAAAAAATTAAGTATTTATGTATTAAAACTATTAAGATTTTACTTTCACCTTATATAAAAAGTGCTTAAGGATATTAATTGATTTAGTGGTCGATGTTAAAAAATTCACTGAGCAAAATTTCAGATGGATTAAAGAAAACAAATCAACTGATTGGTATCCCTTGACGACTATGGCTTGAAGCAGTGATCAGTAAACAAATCAACTGATAGGTATCCCTTGACGACTATGGCTTGAAGCAGTGATCAGTAAACAAATCAACTGATAGGTATCCCTTGACGACTATGGCTTGAAGCAGTGATCAGTAAACAAATCAACTGATAGGTATCCCTTGACGACTACGGCTTGAAGGAGTGATCAGTAAACAAATCAACTGATAGGTATCCCTTGACGACTACGGCTTGAAGGAGTGATCAGTAAACAAATCAACTGATAGGTATCCCTCGACGACTATGGCTTGAAGCAGTGATCAGTAAACAAATCAACTGATAGGTATCCCTTGACGACTATGGCTTGAAGCAGTGATCAGTAAACAAATCAACTGATAGGTATCCCTTGACGACTATGGCTTGAAGGAGTGATCAGTAAACAAATCAACTGATAGGTATCCCTTGACGACTATGGCTTGAAGGAGTGATCAGTAAACAAATCAACTGATAGGTATCCCTCGACGACTATGGCTTGAAGCAGTGATCAGTAAACAAATCAACTGATTGGTATCCCTTGACGACTATGGCTTGAAGCAGTGATCCGTAAACAAATCAACTGATAGGTATCCCTTGATGACTATGGCTTGAAGGAGTGATCAGTAAACAAATCAACTGATAGGTATCCCTTGACGACTATGGCTTGAAGCAGTGATCAGTAAACAAATCAACTGATAGGTATCCCTTGATGACTATGGCTTGAAGGAGTGATCAGTAAACAAATCAACTGATAGGTATCCCTTGACGACTATGGCTTGAAGCAGTGATCAGTAAACAAATCAACTGATAGGTATCCCTTGATGACTATGGCTTGAAGGAGTGATCAGTAAACAAATCAACTGATAGGTATCCCTTGACGACTATGGCTTGAAGCAGTGATCAGTAAACAAATCAACTGATAGGTATCCCTTGATGACTATGGCTTGAAGGAGTGATCCGTAAACAAATCAACTGATAGGTATCCCTTGACGACTATGGCTTGAAGCAGTGATCAGTAAACAAATCAACTGATAGGTATCCCTTGACGACTATGGCTTGAAGGAGTGATCAGTAAACAAATCAACTGATGGGCATCCCTTGACAACTATGGCTTGAAGCAGTGATCAGTAAATGGAATAAGACTATTCAGTAAATGGAATAAGACTATTGATCAAGGGTCGATTTCACAAAAAGTCGTAAGTGTAAAATCTATCGTAAGTGTTGGAAGATCAAAGGGAAATCCATTGTGACGTCAGAACTTACGACAGATTTTACACTTAGGAGTTTTTGTGAAATCAGGACCTGGGGTTTATAAAAGATAGATTTATTGGGGAATTAGATTGCTATATGATGTTATGCATTATCTAGAAGAAAATAATATGGAAGGTTTACTATTACTTGTAGACTCTGAAAAGGCTTTCGATTCCATTGAATGGAACTTTATTATTTAAGCATTGACGAGTTTCAATTTTGGTCCATCAGTTTGTCAATGGTTCACCACTTTCTACAGATATCCAAAAGTTGTGTAATAAATAACGGACATGTCTGAATTTTTTTCTCTGAAGAAAGGCTGTCCTCAGGGTGATCTCTTGTCTCTTTACCTTTTTATAATTGGAGGGGAATTACTATCTTTAAAAATTAAATCTAATTGTAATATCAAAGGCTTAGTGATCAATAATTTACATTCAATTATTAGTCAGTATGCTGATGTCACATTCTTGACACTTGATGGCACTGAAAAATCAATACAGTACTGGGCAGGATTGCCAAGCTTTTAACTTTGCTGTGTATTGCAAAGCAAGTCCTATATTCTTCTTTGAAGACTACTTTGCTTTTACATATAGAAGCAATACTAAATTAACAACAACATATAACATTAAAGATCAAATTGACATTTCCATAGTGCCAAGTTCAAGAATTATAAAATTTCAAATGAATAAAATGGTATCATAGAAAGCTAAGGAAATCAGTGGATGTTGGGTTTCATTTTTTTTAAATGTTTAAGGCTTCAGTTGAATCACCTTGCACCCATTTGAAGCTTATATATTTAAATACACAGTGTTGCCTTAACTGGGAAACATCCTATCAACCATCTAAAACTACTTCAATGTAACAGTTTCAGGGCCTTGTTTCCCCAATGTCAATGATGAATGCGCATCTAGAAAGACTTTACCAATACATGTAGTTCTTCTTTGCTTGATGACAACTGATTTGTTTTTAACAGGCATATGTTTACAACTGTTGAAGTTAAGAGCAAACTAATAAACTCATGCTAACAGCTACGGCAGATGAAGAGGCCATATTTTAAAGCTTTGACTTTTTAAGGGAAATAACTCCTATAAGGGGTTGTCCAACACATATGCATCAATTTTGCAGATCTTGATGAGCTAAATAATCTTGACCTTGCCCCCCCCCCCCCCCCCACCCCTTTTTATTTTGGCCAAGGTAGCCATGTTGGTGGTCAGCTGTCATGATCTGCACAATTTTTGTAGAGGATATCCTAAAGATGTGTGCAATGTTTCAAAGCAGTCCTTTCATTGGTGTGAGGAGAATAACTCCTAAACTGTTCATTAGACGATCTTGACCATGAAGTCATTTTTGTAGTTCTCATAATTTTGAACCATTAAGCAATGCTAACTTTTCCTCGAGTTATAATAATTTTCAACATTTTAATGAAAAAATGGCACAAATCATCAATTTTTATGATTAAGGAAACAATAACTCCAACAAGGGTCATCGTACAACTTCAACTCAATGGAGAGTTTTGTAGAGCTTTTGATGCTGAAGAAAGAGGGTCTCTTGGTTTTCCTGTATCTGTTGTACTTTTTTAAGTTATAAGCCAAATACTTTATTTTGGCCCCTTGTTCTATTTTAAGCCATGGCAGCCATGTTGGTTAATCTGCGGCCATGGTTGTGCAAACTTGGTAGAGGACATTTGACCGATGATGTGTACAAAGTTGCAATGCAGTCCTTTCAGTGGTTTTAGAGGAGACTTTTAAAATTCAATTAAAATTGATTAAAAAAACAGTTCAAGGAAAATAACTTCTAAATGGTTCATCAGATAATCTTGACCCAAAGTCATTTTTGTAGCCCTCATAGAGCAGAACAATTAAGCAATGCTTACTTTTTCTCTAGTGGTAATAATTTTCAAGTTTTTGAGGCAAAAATCATCAATTTTGACAATAAAGGACAATAACTCCTACATAGTCATCAAACAACTTTGACCCTATAGAGTGTTCAGTAGCGCTTTTGATTCTAAAGAAGACAGTCTCTTCGGTTTTCCTGTATCTGTTATACTTTTTGAACTGTAAGGCAAAAACTATATTTTGAACACTTGTTCTATTTTTAGCAGAGGCAGCCATGTTGGTTTGTCTTAGAACATGATTTGTGCAAACTTGGTAGAAGACATTTTACTGTGTGCAAAGTTTAAAAGCAATCCCTTCAGTGGTTTTGGAGAAGATTTTTAAAGAAAAGTTAACGATGATGACGGTCGATGGCAGACGCCAAGAGATGGCAATAGCTCGCCTGACCCAAAGGGTCACATTAAAATTTAGGGTCAGTGGGGTAACTGTAAACAGACATATATTTCTGTCTGGCCTTGTGACATTTATCCTTACAAAAGAAGGGATCCCATAAAGATTGTCATTTCAATTTCAATGACTTTTCAAGGAATTTATATTTTTTTCAAGGTCCTAGTGAGAATGGCGCCGCATCATTTATTTCAATAACTAAAATGAAATATTTGAAATACTGTTACTCAAAGCACTCAAGTGATTTTACAAGTCCTAATAGATGTATACGGATTCCAAGCTTAGTTGCAAATGATCTTGCCCCTTAAAATTAACAAGTGTGGACACAGAAAAACGTCTCGCCTGAATTCCGCATCAGTAACGAAAATAAATTTCGTCATAAGCATTACGTAAATAGCATTAATTATGAGCAGCGGCCTGTATATCAATTATTGTCACCATACTATGCATAGTTACAGAGGAACTGTCCTAATACAAAAACTTTAACGAAGTCGCTGAACCGTTAAATTGAGGTCAAGGTCAGGTGACACCTTCCAGACAATCATTTACTATTCATCAGCAACCTATATACCAAATATTGTCATCCTACCATGCTTGGTTACAGGGGAACAGCAGTAACCTAAAAACTTTAACATAGTCACTGGACCGTGAAATTGAGGTCAAGGTCAAATGGCACCTACCAGACAGTCATGTACTAGTCATCAGCAACCTATATACCAAATATTGTCATCCTACCATGTGTAGTTACAGAGGAACTGTCGTAACCCAAAAACTTTAACGTAGTCGCTGGACCGTGAAATTGAGGTCAAGGTCAGGTGACACCTACCAGACAGTCATGTACTAGTCATCAGCAACCTATACACCAAATATTGTCATCCTACCATGTGTAGTTACAGAGGAACTGTCATAACCCAAAAACTTTAACGTAGTCGCTGGACCGTGAAATTGAGGTCAAGGTCAGGTGACACCTACCAGACAGTCATGTACTAGTCATCAGCAACCTATACACCAAATATTGTCATCCTACCATGCATAGTTACAGAGGAACTGTCGTAACCCAAAAACTTTAACGTAGTCGCTGGACCGTGAAATTGAGGTCAAGGTCAGGTGACACCTACCAGACAGTCATGTACTAGTCATCAGCAACCTATACACCAAATATTGTCATCCTACCATGCGTAGTTACAGAGGAACTGTCGTAACCCAAAAACTTTAACGTAGTCGCTGGACCGTGAAATTGAGGTCAAGGTCAGGTGACACCTACCAGACAGTCATGTACTAGTCATCAGCAACCTATACACCAAATATTGTCATCCTACCATGCGTAGTTACAGAGGAACTGTCGTAACCCAAAAACTTTAACGTAGTCGCTGGACCGTGAAATTGAGGTCAAGGTCAGGTGACAGGTGACTGACTGGCAAGTACTCATCATAAGCTACCTCTGGACCAAATTTGATGGACCTAGGGCTTGGGCTTACAAAGATATGAAGCAAGATGTCAAGTGTTTACGCCGCCGCCGCCGCCGCCGCCGGATTCCCATACATATGTCTCGCCTCCAGCGACTTTCGTCGCAGGCGAGACAATAATAAAACTACAGGAAATATATCAACCGTTATTGATTTCTGCTTGTTCACAAGACCACTCGAACACTTTTCATTGGCCTCTTCGAATTGGAAGTTTGACTTTATTTACTCATTGACTTTTGAATTTTACTTACATGTAATTGTATTGGTCCGGTCTGTAACTTCATCACTTCCTGTTTTCTGCTTTTTGTTTGGACCTACAATATTTTAAGACAACTATGAGGCATAAATGTTCATATAGTATGTTACAACTGAAACTGCTATCTGGGCATTTAAAATAGCATATTTCTATAATTAATATTATCATTATCATTATAAATATGCCGGAGAACATTCGCATAAACTACAGATTATTTACCATTCTAAAAATTCATCTTGTAATAACACCCCTAATACTCCGATAATTGATAACAGTCTATTTTTTAACAATATTGATTTTAAATTGTTTAACTGCTTTAATAATATTTCATACTATCAGAATCTTGTTCCAACTTCTTTTTCTTAGCTGAACTAGATTTCTCCTGCTTCTCAACCTCCTCTTCCTCACTCTCATCATCATCATCATCATCATCATCATCATCATCATCATCATCATCATCATTTGAATCATCCAGTTCATCATCGTCTTCCTCATCTATTTCATCTACTTGGCTTTGTGTTCCATTGTGCAGCATTTGGTCATTTTCTTCACCATCTGAAAGACTCATCTGTTCATCATCTTCACTGTCAGAATGGCTGGTCTGTTCATCACTCTCAACCACTGGGTCAGGTTTCACTGATGGGGATTGCAACTCTAAAAACACCACCAGAGTGATCACAAAGCATTATTTCATACAAATGGCACAGTAAACAACAATGGAAGTACAAAAAATTTCTACAATTGATGTATTCCAACAGAATGTCCTGATATACCATGCTCTGATCAATTAAATATTGTGTATGTGTATCCTGATTACCTATTCGCAATCAAGATTAAGGGCACTGACATTAAAAGTCTTAGTGCTTAGGGTCAATGATAATAAAGAAAATACCTTCATGTTAAAAACTGTTTTTAAATAGAATGCCGTAATTTCATGATCAAAATATAAACTTTGAAAACTACATTTCTTTCTTGGAAACTCAATCAATTTTGTTATACCATAATATGGACAGACATTTGTAAACCATAATACATCCCTCATAGAGGGGCATATAAAAAAACAAATTTAAAAGTCTGGTTCAATGCAAACAAATAATGTCTAGTCCTTGTTTTACTCTGTTCCTACTTATATTAGCTAAGACAATAAACAGCTGTGCCATGAATGCATGATATAGTGATCTTGAAAGTTTTGTTGTGAATGGGCCCATGACCCCTTTAAAAAATTTCTATAAAATATGAAAATCTTACATCATACGAGATGTTTTGTATGACACAATGCTTATTTGAAGGTTTCTCACTAGTATGCTTCTTTGTATGTATATTTATTTTTTGAGACTGACCTAACTATAATAATTACATATTTATACAAGGCTTCTCACCAGTATGACATTTTATGTACATATTCTGAATGAACTATATTTACATTTGTGTATGTGTGGTGCAATCCAGTTCTGGCCACATATAATGTAGTCTAATCAAATACTTATACATGGTTTCTCATCAGCATGTTATTTATGCTTCCTGCAGTATGTGCTATTACGTTTTGATCTCAAAGGAAAGCACTTATGGTTACATTTTTAAGGTTTATCTTTTTTGTATAATGCTTGGTTGATTTTCAATAAACATATACAGACGTGACAACGTGTTTTTTATATTACCCACTATATACCGTGGTCGTGGTTTTTTTATTCAGAAATTCACCACGATACGCCACGGTGGTATTCTGCGGTACATCGTGTTATGTCCACTACATATCGTGACCCACCGTGTTGACCACGGTGGATTTTCAATTTCCTTTCATGCTTACACAGTGAAAAAATTAAAATGTTGCGATTTAATTGAGAGATTTGTGTTAAAATATGCCGTTTTAATACGTTTGTTTGACAACAAAATAAATCTGCGTTCTTGCTAATCTATTCATTATACGAGAATACCTTAAAGTTTATTGTCACTGATTTCGATTGACAATTATTCCATTAACGTGTTCTTAAAGGTTAGAACACCGCATTTTGGCCTTAAAATTGTCAAAATCTTTGCTATTCTATCGTCAAAATTTCCCTGTCAGCGCCTCTGATTAATGTTCCAACCGTTTGAACTTTTACCGGATGTAAATTGTGTCACACCTTAAATCGATCGATTATCTAAGTATTGTCCAGCTTGATTTAATCAAGCACGTGCTCTCAAACATTTAAATAAACTTGTGTATTGTATAATTTTATAATTAACAGGTGAACACGCGGCTTCACATTTTTAGCGGTAAAATAGCACATTACACAATAAATACGAGACTTGTAAAGAAATACACAATAAATGCGATACTTGTAAAGAAATTCGTTTTAAAAACTTTAAAATCTATACCGACTTAAAATGCTACATTTTGATTTTTCAAATTTTCGAAATTATCACTTTAAATATTAATGTCGCAGAATATATCGCTCCATGAATGATTTTATACTCGATTCGTATTCGGTGTTGAACCACGTGTGTTAAAAAAATACAATCGTGATATAGAATCAACCAAAATAGTCGTTTCAGTGTTAAAAGCCTGACACATCATCGACTTTTGTTGTAGAAAAGACTTTAGTAGCATTCTTATAATTTCTATTATATTACGACAAGACCCTATGTCCGCAAACAGACGTTCGTATCGGCGCGCAAAAAAAAAAAAACAACAACAAAAAATAAAGATGAAAAAAAAGAACAAACCAATAAACACATATGCTGTTGAGTAAATTCGGGCAATTATTTTATATTAATATGAGTGTGGACAAATCAGTTCTTTCGTCTTCAAAAAATAATTTTATTCCGATTTGTTTTGTTAATGTTATAACAGACGTAAGGAACTATGCATATTTTATTGTTTGATCAATGTACCACAATACAACAAAAAATTAAGAATTAGTATTTGTATTTAGAGAACTAAGGCAAGTCTAAAAGGGGTCTGATCTCGAGAACATTCATCCCAATAAATACTATGTCATGCAAAAACTCCGAAACTGCGAGTTAATTTTAACGGGAACTTTATACAAATAACACGTCTGTGTGTTTGAAAACATTGTCAGTTTTGCGTAGGGTATATCTAGCTCAGAAGCACATCACTACTTTTTTATATAAACATGTTATATTAATTGTTATAGTTTAAAACGCCATTGCCCAATGTAAATGTGTATTTAGAATTGTGCGTACGTAAGACTTCATTCAACCTTGTGAAACAGGCGTCTGTACCATATCGTAGTTAAACTATATTTTATGTGGCGATTCAGGTTTATAAACTTTTCACATATTTATTATTCCTGCTGCATGTTGGCTTCATTATAGTAATTTATTTGTTGTATCCCATCCTGTTAACGAGTTTTATATAACGATAGGTGAATTGTAAATGTGTATTTAGAATTGTGCGTACGTAAGACTTCATTCAACCTTGTGAAACAGGCGTCTGTACCATATCGTAGTTAAACTATATTTTATGTGGCGATTCAGGTTTATAAACTTTTCACATATTTATTATTCCTGCTGCATGTTGGCTTCATTATAGTAATTTATTTGTTGTATCCCATCCTGTTAACGAGTTTTATATAACGATAGGTGATGTAAACTTTTGTTCGCGTTTGTTAAAACAACTCTGGTTTTAAATACCAAATAAAGAAAAAGATCGCTGCTCAACTGCCTGTTTTCTGTCGAAAAGGATTTATAATTGATTAAAGAAAGTTCGCGTACAACTTCAGGACAATTCGTTAGATGTTGTTATACACTAAAAAACGTAATGTGACAATTCAAATCCGGATAATTTACCGAACTTGTTCAGGGTAATATTTAATGCATAACACATGCATCCGGTTGAACAAATATTCGATCTTCAATTCTACCGGCACATTAAATCATTATTAATCATCAACAAATAAAATGCATGTGCAAATTATTCTTAAGCACTGTTTAAAAATGTTCTCTTTTCATTCGGGTAACGATGTTTAAACCCGCAATCAATTAAATGACAACGTTTATGTTGTCATTTACCACCGCGGAGATATCGTGGCCGGACCCCTGTGGCGACATGCCATGGTAGACTGAACTCCCTCATATGCATCCACCGTGGTAAGATTACCTGAGAAAATTCTTAACCACGATAGTAGGCGTGGATATACCATGGTGGGTGATAGAGGAAAGGATTAACTTCCATGGTGGGTCAGTGTTTTTTATAAAAAACACGTTGTTCCCTCTGTACAACTTGTCAATAACAATAGTATTGTACCTCAGATTCTTCCATAAAATTTAACTGCATGTGCGGTTACAAACTGGAGATTAAAAAAGGCCTAAAGGTTCTAGAGTTTATATCTTTTAAAAAAAATCCATGTTTTGTCGTTGTTTTACTGATACAATAAAATTATGTATGGGAAATACATTCAAAGATATCATTTGTTGCACAATTGTTATTCCACTGAAAACTAAAATGAACAAAAAAAACAACATAGTCCCATCTCATGCAACAATCAGTTTGAAAATCGAACTAATAGCCATAAAAACAACATCTAGAGATTGTTCTATCTCAATGATCCCTTTGCGCCATCTACAATGTGAACTAATGTCCAATGGTAAACAACACAGTCGTTTTAATTTTGACTGTCTGATTGTTGGATCTTTTTTAATATTATACAGACATTTTAAACACTGCACAAATAATAACCTATTAGTATTTTTTTTCGTTAACTTTATAAGAAATAATCAAAATTTTAGAAATCCTCACAAGTTCGATATCAAATTACACAAAATGATATTCACTAAACATGTGTCAATAACACAAATTGTATTTATTTATTTACAAGAATTAAATATTTACATTCCACACCAGGTTGTAAGTAAGAACGAATATATGGCCCCATTGGTAGAAGGTTGCATGTACCATTTTCTTGTCTAATGTGTAAATTGCGCAGGTCGCATCACCTGCGCATGACTCTGTGAATTCATTCTCATGAAAGAGTGTGACATGTGAATGGGGACATTTGTATTCCATAAAACGTCCGTCATAGACGGTAATATAATAATGTAATAAGTATTAACTGTACTCACTTTTTTTCTTTTTCTTCTTCTTTTTAATGTTTTCATTTGTTTCCACTTTATAAATATCTACAATGATTCAATTTCATTAATTTTAGGAAACTTAATTATCACACATGAAAATAATTGGTTAAAAAGTCAAGATATAAATATCCTAGATTTTATCTTTTCCCCACCCCAGCTGGTAAATATCTATAACTCATTTCTTAAATATGTTTAAGACATCACATAAGAGCCATTTTACAATTTTACAACAGTTTCTTTACACATGTCGTCCATGTCAGATATATTCAATTGCAATATGAATAACAACACCTAGTCAGTATTTTTTTCCATACAAAAAGCCACCTGATTTTTCTGTTCCGTGTATCAGTTTCTTCTGCTGTAATTTCTCCAGCTTTTGTTTCTTCTTTAACATTTTCAACTTCTTCTTCTTTTGCAATTCTACAATAAATTAGGCCTGTGTTTGACATAACATTCTTTTATGTACCAATCTTTATACTGTTATAAGCAAGCATTCAATGTTTTGTAGAATTCGAAGTGTAAATGCACATACAAGTTGACAAGGGCAATAACTGTTTTGTATGGTAATGAGCAAGCATACAAATTGTCAAAGAAATGTACATACTATCTTCAGGCTGAAATATTCCAAGTAAAAAGACAAAAACTCCTTTCAAAAAAATTTCTAACCAACCTGTCATAAAGATATGCAACTCTCCATGTAGTAATCAACAGCATGCAACTGTTCAAGGAATTAAGGATTAACTACAAAAAATTCAGTATTCTCGCAAAATTTATTTATTTTCAAATAGAACAAGTGTGGACTGTGAGCACGCTCACAAAGGGATACCCCTGCTTTGCTTTCAAGTCCAATTATCTCCCCTTATGATATCCAAGGTCAATACAAATCCTTCATGCACATCTACATATAATGTACTTCTTTTGGGCTAAGTTTCATTAAATTTCATCAAGCGGTTTAGGAGGAGTTGCCCTTACAAGGGATGTGGACAGACGGACAGACAAACAGGGTGATTCCTATATACCCACCCAAACAAGTTTGCGGGGGATATAAATACAGTTTTTCGTACAAAAAATATCTAATAAAATTTTGAAGATGCTTATGACAGAATGTATATGCCAATGAAAATAGTGATCAATTTATTAAATTATCAATTATCAAATAATTTATTAAATTTTGTGTAATTCCTCTGGTAAATCATTATAGATTTAATCCTTTACTGGTAATAGGGTTGAGTCATACATCTGACAGAGCCAATTTCAGAATACATTTTATGGAATCCTAGTCATTTCGGTACCTGGACATTTGAAGTGCTAGGAGTTGGTCACTTCAGCGTTATGTTACTTTATGAGAAACATGAATTTCTACAGAGAAGAAATACATATACTGTCAAATGTATTGTTGAAATTGTGTTTCTATATTTCGTTAAAATTTAAACATTGAAAAGTGGTAAAACTAAAGTTGTATCATTTCCCCATCCATATTTTTTCTTTTCTTGTCAAAAATGAAATGATCCATTCATCTACAATTTATAATTTTTTTTCAACAAGTAATTGTTTAACAAAAGAAATTAGTTTTGTTGATCAACTCTGATGATCTTACAAACTAGGGCTTTTAAGAGCCTGCATCGCCCACCTGACTTACAAAAAAACTTTTAAGAGATAAGACTTTTCCTGCAAATTTTGATATAAAATGCTAAAGTTAATGTGAAGATGCTGTTTCTATGAATGTTGCCATGTTGAATTTCCAATCAGCATCAATTTGTAGGACAGTTTCTGAGAAGAAGCCGTTTTATGTTTTTTCTCAGAGTTTACTATGTTAAGTGGTGTTCTATGGTGGTAATATTGTAATTTGGATCGAAACAAAAAATTCAAAATTAGTAGAGGACCATTTGAGGTAGATTTCTACAATATCACAATTCCTTATGCCAAGTGGTTTGTGAGGAAATAAATGTTGAAATTTCATCCATTCAGAACACATTTGCATCTCTGGCAGGCATGTTGAATTTCCAATTTGCTAAAAAAAAAACCTCAAAATAAAAATAATTATCCAAGCTTCATTTCTGCATGAGTTTCCACAATTGTGCAGAACAGTTTCGGAGAAGAAGTTGTTTGTATATTTTTCCCATAGGGTCCTATGTTAAACTAAGTCCTGTGATGGCAACCATCTTGGATTTTGGATAGGTGCAAAAAACTTCTACTTTGCAGAGGACCATCTAAGGTACATTTCTGCAATATTTCAAATCAATCTGCCATACGGTTGGTAAGAATGCATTATTGGCCATGGCAGCCATGTTTAATATTTGATCAGCACCAAAAACTCAAACTTTGTTAAGAACCAACCGATAAACATTCCTGCTAAGTTTAATTTTGTACCAATTGGCCAAGTGATTTTGGAGAAGAAGATTGAAATGTGAAAAGTTTACAGATGACAACAACGGACGCAAAGTGATGAGAACAGCTCACACTGACCCTTTGGGTCAGGTGAGCTAACAAAACCAATCATTAAAACATATTGGTGAAATAAATATTGTTTTCCATTAAATTAAGTTATTAAATTAAACATTCAGTATACACAACTCATTTTCTTGTTTTTTATAAAGAAAACACATAGTAAGATTTAATTGTTGACTTCAAAGTACCGATAATTTAACAGGTACTCAAATGACTAGTACAAAACTGACTTGTACCACGTACCAAAATGTCTCATGTTAAGTACCCAAGTGACCTGATACCATTTTACGTTATCATTATTCAGGGAATTTTTTTGCGCTCACCACTTTCGTCATTGACGAAACCATTTGAAAATTGACCATAGATTTCTAAATCAATTTCGTCACCTGATTTCCAACAAGTACTAAAATTTTTCGTTACAAATTCATTCTACCGAGTGTAAAACGACATATTTATGACCCCAAAGCCAATTAACAGGAAATTTAATTATTTCACCTCGATAGTTTTAAACAGCAGGTGTCAATCGTCGAATCGATGTTTTTACAGGTAATCCGATTAACATGATTAAGTGGTGCTCCTGGTCAATATACGCAAACAAAAGTGTTGTAGATCGTACTGATGCGCACAGACTTCCACCTATCGATTAAATATGTAATGCAAATAAAAATTGCAAAGATTTTGCGTATTTAACTCATTTTTCGTATGTTTTGCTGGTTTCAAATGGATTACACGTCATTTGTGTACATCTGAGATACGTCTAATTACCGATAGCTACCACTTAGAAAACAAAGAGTACATGATGAAAAATTGTAACCGATGATATACAAATGCATTTTAAATAAGTTTTAAAATTAAAATTCTTTGAAAAGTTATAAACATTTTTTAAAACAAATTTATACACTGCAATTGAAAGAATATAGTTTTTTATACTATGGTATTTCACCAGTACCATGACTGCATGCTTCTGAGCAGATGCTTATAAAATCCTAAAAAATTCCGTGATTATTTATATCTACATTATTAGAATATTAATTCGTCGATTGCGAATTAAGTGGTGTTACCTCCCTTAAAGGGGCGGGTAACCGCGATTTACATGTATGACTCGCACATGCAGTATATGCTTACCACTAACTTTCAGTGAGAAACTATTTCCAATGCATTTGAAACCATAAAAACAATGTTTTGCAACATATTTTGACCTCGTTATTGTGACGTTCCAGTTTTATTTTTGGGTTCAGACAATTGTTCTACGTGAATTGTTCATTTGTCAACAATCGGACGTGAACAATGCGAGTATTCAGCGTCAACTGTCATTCTTTTGAACACCTGATGTGATTGACTTAATTGACAGGTGGGTGGTCCTGTGTATCAAAGCAACACATCTATTACAATCCAATCAATAGGTGTGGCGGGAAAAACTTCACGATGGGAGGAGCATTCCTTCATGCACTTGAAATCACGTGTTAATACATCTCTACATCACTGCAATGAAACGATGCACCTTTCTGAGTTGCAAACGAAATAATCTCAGGGTTCTCACTAGGATTTTTTAATGGCGAGTCCTGGGACTCATCACTTTTTGGAATGATGAGTCCCAATCTGTCCTGGTGAGTCCATAAAGTTGACTCGAACCAAACTACCGGTACTGCATGACGTTACCATGAGTAATGCATTAAGTTTTGTTTTATAACATTATGAACATCTTCATGTTTTATTTTATACTAAAATCTTTGTTGAAACCCATGCATTACTACATGACAGCTTAATCTACATGTTTCCAGAATGAAAAGTTATTAAAAATATTTGTTTTGGTAGTATTGCTTTGTGTCGACCTAATATTGTATGATATATTTCCGTTCACTGTCTGGGTATACTTAGAAGTAATAAGTTGGTCAGGGTTGAGGCATTTTCAATTCAATAATGAAGTTTGCTGTGAAATTTATTTAAACTTTTCAAACTTAAAAATGTAGGGTTGTAATCTTCTACTGAGATAAAAATTTAGTCTGAATGAGCATGGAAAGATACACATAATTTTATTGTGACCATATTTATATATCCTAAGATTTTAGTATTATTTTATGGAAGGGAATTATGAATTAACACCATTTATTTCTGTTAGTTATTTGAAGTCTGCATGGCTTCATCTGAGAGAAAATGTATGGGTTCAGTGTTATAAGCCACAACACCTCAGTTTAAATAGAGAAAATGTATAGGTTCAGTGTTATAAGCCACAACACCTCAGTTTAAATAATTTGACTAAATGTATAATACATAAATTTCAAAGCACTATATTAAAAGTAGTTATTAACATGATTAAGTTATTCAATAAATTTTATAAATTTTGTTTAAATTTCACAATCCAAAACTTGACAATATTTCTGCTTAACCTCATCTGAAATATCAAAAGTTCATACGACATTTAATCATTACAATAATATTTTTTAATCATTTCAATCAGGCCACAAGCCAAGTATTTCTCACATTTTAAAAACATCGAAAACGATCTTTCTGCTGCTAATATTTTCTTTGTAACCTTTGACTGTGTATTACAATATTGGTTATGTAAACCAGCACAGATTCCAAACTCTAGCTACTGATATTTAATGGAAATAATTAATTTATTATTTAAATAGAAAACTTTTTAAATCAAGTTGCAAGCCAGGTGTTTCACTTAATTACGGTTTAAAAACCATTCAACATCGAAAACGTGTTTGTTTACTTTCGGCGCGATGTACTAGAAAGATATTATTATTGTTTATAAAAACTGGTTTTATTAAATACATCATAAATTTCTTTAAAAAATATTTAAATCATGTTAAGATTGTTTAGATTTTTGTTAATTCAGCCATTTATTATCAGTCATCGGTCACTGTCAGAGATCAAATATATTTCACCTGCTGTGCATCACAGCTAAAAATAGAATTACATCCGGTTGTAAAATCATTCGGTATGGTTCATAAATGACGTGCTGTTGATTTTAGGGACGCAAATGATTTGACTGCGATGCGTTCCGAGGATGCACGGAATCTAATAATGGCGCGTCCCACAAAACTTTGACGCGTCCAGGATGCGTATACGCGTCTTAACGAGAACCCTGAATCTTAAGCTATTTTATCATCTATATTTTTCCCTAAACCTACGACTGCAATTTGGAAAATGCTTATCCTAAAACAGGTGGGTAAAATATTCCTTGGAATGTCGTATCGGAAACAAGCAACACATTTTCCCATGGTAATTATTACACAGATTGCACATGTACCTTTCCCAATTAACACCAGTCACCTGTAAAGGAAGCTTCGCAGTGGGACATTTTTTTAATTATAGGTATAAGTATTGAAAGCCATGCTCACATACATCTGAGACATAATAATTACATGTACTAGTAATTATATACATTAATGTCATTTATATTGCATGTATATTTGTTGACACCACAATAAAAATCACCTTTATCTAACCGGCAGCCAGGTGTATGTAGTATCTTGCATCCGCTGAACAGGTAATTAATTTCCTTGGGGCACAAAGTGGGAAAATAAATTTCTAACAATTTATTAAAAACTTATTAACCACAGTTCATTGTTAACACTTATTGTGTATAAATATTAAAGTTTTTAACTGCACCCTTTTATTCGACAAAAGTTTGCACAGTTTGTATAACTGATGCATATTTTAATACACCGTTTAATTTAACGGGGGTTTCACCTACGTAGGTGCCAATTAATTGTTTATTGAAGGTAAAGTGTTACACATTTATGTTATGGCTTGTATACCAACTACAGTCTTACATTTAAACTAGAGTTACCGAACATGTTACCGGTAGGTGGCGCGCATATGGAAAGACGTGAATTCAACCCCCTTTAATTTGTTACTGTTTATTTTGAAAAATGGAGTTAAAGACAAAGAGCAAACTTCAAATTAAAAAATCTTAACTAATAATACTTATTTGTGTATTGTGCTTTTGACGAAATTAATAAAACATTTCTGGACATACATAACTTGTATGATTGTGATACAGACTAACTTTATAAAATAAAATAAAATGGATTAATTACTTGTAAAATCGGACATATTTAAAACTTTATGTATGATAGGATAATTTAGAAACTTTGTCGTATTATTATGTTTGATAGTTATCAACCTTTCTTTTTGACTTCTTCCATTTAAAAGTCGGTAGTTCTGCAAATACTGTTACACACGTGCCAGTGTTTTCTTACTTCGACTGGATCCTTTATCTGTTTTTATCATGAATATCGAGCTCGAATATCGGAAACATTGACAGAGAACCAGTTTAACAAGATAAGGCAAAATTAAGTATACCATCCCGGTACCAGAAGTTTCAGTTAAAGTCCGATATAAAAAATAGAGCTTTTATCAAATTTTAAACCATATTGTACACTGACTTTTTGCATCATTGACATTTTCAAACGTTTCTGTACTAAAAATTTAAATGTTAGGTATATCATTTTGTATACAATTTGGTTTTATATATTTATTTGTTGAAATCGATAGTACATTCATGATGGGCCGACTGTATAATATTTCAGTAACCGATTTATTAACCTTCTGCAGATTTAAGTGGGGGTTTTCTTTGCGATAAATGATCCCTATGTTTTTAAATCTTCTACTAATAGAAGTACAAAACAGAATATAGACTGATAAGCATAGATAAGTTATATGCCATCTTCGCTAGCCAAGTGTTACGATCAGGTCCCCCCTCTCTTAGTGAAGATAAGAGTATCGGATCGTAACCCTTGGCTAGCGAAGATGGTTATATGCATGTTTAATCATTATTCACGGCCGATTGCATTACTAAAGAAAATTTGTGTCTGTTGACAAGCTTATACAAATATACATTATGTTTTTGTTATTGCAGAGAAAGTGTAAGAAAACCACGTAATATCAAAACAGACTAAAATCTATCTATCATCTATGGATTTCAGCAAGGTTTTTGATAAGGTAGACCACGAAAGACATAATAAAGCTTAAGCATATAGGGTTTAACAACAGAATATCATACTGGGAATAAACTCGATCGTTCACAGAAACTGGTTAATGGTCACACATCCGATAGTTATACTGAACTATCAGTCGTGACCCGAGGCTGTGTCCAGGGACCATGTTTGTTTTTATTTTTATAAACGACATGCCAGACAACCTTTAAAGTAGTGTACGCCTCTTTGCGGATGTCACTATTGTATATCTGACTATCTCATTAATTACCGACTGCCACACTCTATAATCTGACCCTCACAAACTGGAACAGTGGGAGAAAAAATGGTTAATGTCCTTCAACCCAGATAAGTATGAAATTCTAAGAATAAAAAGAAAACAGATACTTATTATTTTCAATTACACACTCCATAACAAAACTTAAAAAAACTGACAAAGCTAAATATATGGGCATCACCATCCCCAAAGATCTTACCATGAATAATCATATAAATACTATCTCAAACAATGCAAGCTCATCCCTAAAGTTAATAAAACCAAACATCATAAAACAAATATTAAAACTAAAATAAGGCATACAAAACTTATGTTAAACTTAAATTAGAATACTGTAGCATTATTTGGAACTCATAACGAATCAACTCTTCAATAAACTAGAAATGACACAGATAAGAGAAGCTGGGTTGACTCTAAATCAATACAGCTACTACAGCAGTGTCAGTGCCATGTTACAACAACTTAAATGGCCCACATTACATCAAAAAGGGTACTTAATATCCGTCACCATGCTTTACAAAATACAATAAAACCTGGTAAATATCTTTATCCTAACACGAGAACACAAATTTGTATTGCCATTCTCTCATACAAACTACTGCCAATATTAATTTTTTTTCCTTTGTCAGTCAGGTTATGAATTCCTTACCGTTCAACGTCGCATCAAGCTCATATTAGATTCATTCCAATCTAATTAAAATTAAATCTTTTACTTGCTCCCCTCTTTTTGCGTGTAACGCAGCGACCATAGCAAAAAGGGGCAGCAAGTGAAAGATTTAATTTTAATTAGATTGTATTCATTCAAGTATGGTACCAAAACTTGTATACCTCCATTAAAGCTACTAAATTGTTGGTATCTTATTTCAATTTGCCATCTAGTAATGTTATGTTTAGAAGTATGATGTAACGGTAGATGTCATCTACCAAAGTAGTTTTGTTTAAAAAAATCAGTATCCGAATATATTAAAATACTGTAACAAAACATTAACTATAAACTCTTTATACCAGAATTAGAATAAAATGATCTTACTATCATTCCTGTCTTTTCTTGTTTTGCACCCCTCTGTTCAGACCGCACCTACCTGTTGTTTACTGTTCTTACAGAAAAACAACAATAAACTCCACACAAAGTTAACAAAATAAAGACGTACTGGCATTGCCTTAAGAAGTATTAAGAAAATACCCCGCCAATAACTTGAAAAATAAGGAAACATCAACAAATTAACAGAGGAACATAAGTCTTTTAAAATAGTTTCAAAATACACCAAATAATTTCTATGATTAAAAAAAGAAGTCATCAATAAGATAGGTAAAGTGCCTCCTTTATATGCTACGACAGATGCCCATATATAGATCTATAATTCTCCGTAAATGGCAGTATGTAAGACAGTATTATACTCAGATAACAAACAAAAAACTATTCTGTAAGTATGTCTATTTACCAACCTAAAACAACCAAAAAGTAATCCGAAGAAATTAAAACAATCTAATCACCCCATGCTTCTCTAAGAGGATGCTTCTTACCTGACATATACAACATATATTCCAAGCCCAGAGCAATTACGAACAAGAAATATGTGGAAAAGTAAAAACCGACACAAAAGCTTAATTTTTAGAAATATGTCCAATCCAAAACGAAGGTTAAAGAAAGTAGACAATGCCTATAGGATGACAACGGTAACATACTCACGGAAGACAAAGAAAAAGCAGAAATGTTAAAGAACTTTTTCCAAGGTGTTTTCACAATAGAACCCAACACAACCATGCGAAACTTTGAATCCAGAACAAACAAGGAATACAGTAGCACAGTGTGGAGAGTAATCAATAAGAAAGAAGCCATACTCATCGAAAATGTCTAAAGACGAGCTACCCGTCTCATACAGGACAAAATCACCAAAGCTATGGAGAAAGGCTACTAAAATTGGAATTACCATCACTGCAATACAGGAGATTGAGAGCTGACATGATAGAAACTTTCAAAATGATCAAAACATGGATAAAGAGAGGTGGATGACATCATACCCTTAGCAAATAACAATACTTCCAGGAGCCACAAATATAAAATACACAAGACACACTGCCTTACTAACAAAAGACTAAATAGCTTCTCCCAGAGGGTTGTAAATAGTTGGAACTCGTTACCAGCAGAAGTGGTCGAGGCACCAATTAAAGTGTAAATAGTTTTAAGAGTAGGCTCAACAAGCACTGGAGAAGCTTAGACATTAAATTTGTTAACGATTTTTACGGACCGGAAGAATAGAAAGAATAGATAGAGATAATAATATTATGATGGATCTCAGAGGCACAGACCTATATTGATCTCAAGAACAAGAAGAGCAGGTAGGTATATAGTTCTATAGGTCAGATAATGAACATGATTATCAGATGCATTCATACTCTCTACCATGCAACCAGTTAAGAACAAACAACGATATAAAACACTGTATCCGTACTGAACTTTCATGGAGTACATTGTTAAAACGAAGAGGAAATATAAGCTGCATTTTGGAAACCAAAGCATCTTTCTTTTTTTAGATTCATACGAATTTCCTCCACTGTGATGACTTCGTTGTTGGTGACCTTCATGTGGACGAGATACACCAGACTGAAATGGTCCAGAGGCGGTCAACTCGCTACGTATGTAATAACTGCCATAACACTAACAGCGTGTCTAACATAATATATACACTGCAGTGGCCATCATTATCTGAGCCACCGCCTAAGATCAAGATTTGTCATATTTTATTAAAAAAAAAAGTTCACTGCCTTATAGCCATACCTACAGATCCTCTCGTATATATCATCAGACACAAGATACAAGACAACAACACTAGCAAACTGAAATGGTCTTTTTTCCCACACACAATAGTACACATTCAAAGTCAATTAAAGTGCGCCATTGGCACAGGAAAAACGGCTGAAGATTTTCGGCTTTGAAAACAAGACAAATGTATTTATTTTGAAAGAACTATACTTGAACAATTAGAAAACAAAAAAGGTAGCTCTTGAATAACAAATTCACACCAAGAAAAACATGAATATACACGTGGTGGTATTTTGGATTGTGAATTACGTTACTTCATTCTACTGTAACTATATCAAACATATTTTATCGTTAAAAGAACCACAATTGCATATAAAACACATTTATATGATAGATATATGATTGAGTTACCAAATTAAACATTTAAGGAACCATACATTAACCAACTCTAAAAGATATCGGTCAACTCTTTGATACTTGAACAATAAAAAAGAAAATAGACCGTTTTAAGAAAAAAGTCTTTTATTGTTGATACTCTTTTATTTTCATAGTCTAAAGACCATTTAAATAAATCTGTGTATTTTTTAACCATTTTAGACAATATATACTTAACAATTTATATGACTTTAAATTTTACCAAACAGATATTTATTAGACTTTACAGTAGTAGTACTATGTGTAACGTAGTTCACAAAAGTCGATAAATATATATAATCTTGTTATCTTATGTTTAAATCGGAACCTTATAGTAAAAAAGAGCTTTTGGGTTATGATTATTGTCTGGTACAATGATTTGCAATATCTTTGCAACTGTATTAACACATAAAACATAAAATCTTTTAAAATGTCACATTAAATTCCCAATGCGAAGAAATATTAAAAAATCCCCAGTTACACAAATGAAATTGTGCAGTTCTCAACGGTTTAAGTAAAGATAAACAATAAGCAATGATCATTTCACACCATTAAATGGTTGTGTTTTCAGTACTGTTGTAGTGCCAGTTGTCTTTTTAAACAATAGTGAATTACGTTACACAAGAAAGTAGACCTGCTAGATCTTGAATGCATGATTTTCTAAAGTATTTATTGTCACGGTGTTTTAGTATAATTTGTACTTATTTTTTTGCATATTCTTTCAATTATAGCAAGATAAAATTTAAAATTAAAATGCCATTTTAAAACAAAATGATATATCTAACTGTGTTTGCTAGTATCGATAAGGAAATGTCAACGTTTACAAATGCCTAACTCCTTCCGAATTGTGTGCCTATCTTCGGTTAGTGTTTAAACATTTTTTTCACATCATTTCATCAACTTTTATCATTTTTTGGAAACGAACCATAACATAAATGCGCATGTGATTTACGTTACAAAACGTAAATTACGTTATACTAAACTTTGTGCCCTCACGTGACGTTTTATACAAATGGAATCAATATTCCATGTGCACAGTTCTTCAGTATATTATATTTTGTCGTTTAAAAATGATTTTCGCTGACAATTTATGATATATACTAAGTGTTCTTGTTAAACAAATGTGTTCTTACGAGTGATGGTAATGTTTACATCAGAAAATGTTTTAAATGCCTCCCGCTTGACAACTTTCGTTTTCAATAAACGCCCTTATGTTAGGCCGTGTCAAAAAAACTATGTTTCCTGGTAATTTGTTCCTAGGAAATAGTTTTAAAGCATGTTTACTGAATATACCATAACGTAATTCACCGCAACGTAATTTACAGACATAAGCATTTTCAGATATATGAGAAATGTTACAACAACTCAAAGCAATGTTTATATGGCAATTATGGTTAACATAAATGTGTTTATTACTCACAGTGTTTGACGCTTATAGCATATACTTATTATGAGGAAGGTACCGTAACGTAATTCACAATTAAGTGCAAAAAATTAAAATTGAAATCAAAGACTGGTTTTTAGGCCAAAATTATTCATACTCCTTTAAATTATGATTTATAAATATTTTGAAGCATTCATGTATATATTTGTTCATGAATCATTACTGTATGAATCAAATATGTTTGCAATACGGCTATCATAAAATTGTAACGTAATTCACAGCATGTTATGGGACACAAATAATGTGTTGTTTTTGTAAATTCCAAATATACTGACATAAAAACAGAGTGTTTTTATCTAAATTCTGACAATTCTCTATCATAGAAAACTTATTTTACTTATTTATTTCGCTACAAATTCTCTTTAATTGTAAATAAATTTAGTACTCCAAATTTGTGACACAATGGTTTTTACTATGTAGGCTTCAAAATGTGTAACTGTTGACCAATAAATGAGTCAAACAGAACATTATTGTTATTTTTTCAACACATTATTACCTAAGAGTTAACTTATAAAGTCAAATTCCCATAAAAAATACTACTGGTCATCAAAAAACGTCTGTGACCACAATATTTGTAATTGGTGCACTTTAACTGACTTTGAATGTACAATGAAATGCTTTACCACAAAACATCATACAGTTGACAGTTTTAGGGAACAGCTTACTACATCTGTTCTGTATTCAATCCTTATTTAAATTTTCATTTTTCACTTTTTGTATAGTAGCATAACCAAAATTATTTGATTTTGTAAATATTTTTGATCTTTTTTTCATTTTGGCTACATGTTTATAAATTTTTTTAGTAACGCATGCGCAAGTCCCCCGTTCATGTAAACTTCAATATAACCTGAAGTTGTGGAAGAACACAAAGAAAAAGACCGAACTATCTAGAACTTAGTACTCGGGACCACAAGACTCAATTTTGTGTCAAGAACGACAACTATGTTCAACATGGCCGACGATTCAGGTGCGTATCTAATGACGCTTTCGATTTCTTTCTTAAAAGCCTTGTAAAACATTAAATTTTGTTCTTGTTTGAAATCCCATACTTGTAAATAATAAATAGTCATATAACGTGTCAACATTCATCGCTCTTTCATCATATTTTATTTTATACACATCATCATCAAAGCTGACTCTGTGGACTCGTTCAAGCTAGCCATTCAAAAACAAAAATAACAATAAATAAATTTTCCATGTATTCTATCATTGTAAATATCACATCTACTTTTTTTTTCTTTTTCTTTTTTTTTTCTTTTTTTTTAAAAATCATTTATATGTATTCATCGGATCTATATCCTGTTTGTATACAACTCCTATCGTGATATTATCTTCAATCTGTTGAAGGAGGTCACTAAATGGTAGATAGATAGATATTTAATATGAATGAATATAAATGCGAGCATCGCACATTGTTTACTTCAGAGCCCCCTAACAGTGCCTCTACATTCCATTGATGACTTGAAGTCTTATCTAATGTGTTGGTGACGTCACAAAATTCAATTTCAAATACAGCGTTTCAGATTGAAAAAAAATTGTCTGGCATTTTTGTAGTAGCCCGGTGTCTCATTGTATCGTGCTTCTTAATTTTTCTGTAATATAAAACATTCAACTCAGTTACCTTTCGTGTTTTCTTTGTTATGACATTTACTTCAGCATTCAACCCTTTCACTTATATAGAAATTAATAAATATCTCTTTTGGAATCATTCACAAAGTTCCGTTAAAGTTCGGCATGTTTCATTCTAGTAGAAATAGGAGAGTTCCATTGTATCGTGCTACGTCATCAAATATGGAGCGCAGTACGCATTAAAAATATACATGTTTGGTACTGTTTTGTAAGAAGAACACTATAACAGCTGGAAACACAAACGTGATAAAAACATCCACAAAACTCCAAGAAACAGTTTAACAAACGTAAAGTTAACATATTTACAGGTAAATTCAGGTATGGATGCTTTATATTTTACTTTTCTGTCCATGTGGACACCTGAACACACTGTTTCTCCTTAAAACAGTTACTTCAGTACAGTAACGTAAATGTGTCCAGTGAGGACAAAAATCACATTTTGCCCATTGTACAAATATGCATCCAGGTATTCCCTTCCTTTCAGATGGTTGCCACTGGTCACAGACACAACACATTTCCTCATCATCAGTGAAATCACTCTGACTTAATTCTTCTGAAGATTCCATCAAGGAAATTGGTCCACCTTTAGTATTTAGTCCAGATGTGCTTGGCTTCTGGTCATCAAAAACTTCTGTACTGGTCGATTTTTTCCCACTGTTTGTTTCTTTTGTAACTTTGTTAGAAGCAGTGACTGGTTTGTTTTTACTCTTTGTTGGTTTGATTGTACTAGTGATCTCAGATTTTGGTTTCTTGCTGTTTGTAGACTCTAGTATTTCCATGTTGGACTTTTTAGACAAGTTTCCTGCAAGGTAAGGAGATACAAATTTTCGTTTAGTTTTCTTCTCTGGTACTGATGTGATTGTTCTTGCATTAAAGAAGCTGGCTGGCCTATTATCAGCAGGTTGTTGGACATTCTCAGGCTGTTTGTTTAAGAGGTTTGATGGTTCCTCTAACATAGAGTTGTCAATCCGATGGACTTCAGAAGTTGTAGCAGAGTTATGGTCATTCTCCTGACAAGTAGCAGGTTTATTAACATCAGGTTCCTTTCCAGGTGTACTGTTTACTTTAGCTGCATATATTGTTGAAGGAGCAGTTTGCTCAGTAGTGATTGCCTTTGAATTTACAGGAAATACCCGTCTTTTTAAAAGCTGAAATTAAATTTTCTGGACACATAGCTTTAAGGTATGGCCTACTGGTTAGTGCAGCAATTTCATATTTGGTAATGCTACAGCCAGGATGTGTCTGCAGGTAGGAGGAAGGACAAATAATATCACATTACGCTGTTTTGCCCAGTTGGTCAAAGTTAAACTGATATGGGAACGATGTCCATCAAATAAAATTAACAATGGTACTTGATTTGCTTGGTCAGTTATACCAGCATTGATTGCAAAATGAGTGGTAATATAATTTTCAAATATTGCTCCATTAGACCAGCCACTTTCACTCATCTGACCAGAGGAACCCGGAAGTGCTCCACTCAGTAAGTCTGGATTCCATCTTTTACCTGGGAAAACATAAAAGGGGGTATAAAATTTCCAACAGCATTGCCTCCAGCAATAATTGTGACAGTGGATGACCTATTTGACATTACCGACTGAGGATTTGCTCCTTTGGCACATACAATCTTTGGTGGAGAGTGATCTGTTGCTATGCCAGTTTCATCAATATTGTGGATTCTGTGTGGTTTTTCTGATGTCATTTTTAGTTATTATTGTCAAAAGCTCTTTAAAGTAATTTTTAATTTTTTCTTGGGATGCATTTTGGGCTCTAGCCAAAGAAAGCTTCTGTGGTTTTGCTAATTTCAATCTGACCATCTATCTAAAAATCCATAGAACCAATTATTACTTAGCTGAACAGTGCCTTGCTGCTTGGTTTGCGACGGTTTATGGAGAGATGTAGCATATTCCCTTGCCATGCGTTGTATGCTTGTTCTGGTATATCCATACCCTATTTCTGCCATATACTTAATATGATGAACCAATGCTTCCTCTTACTCATAGGTAAAAATAGTGTCATGCCCCACTTTGGAATCCAAAGCTACTTTTCCATTGACTCTGTCTCTAAGGGTTTGTGTTGGCACATTGAATACCCTGGAAGACTTGTAGACAGACATTCCTTCTGACATTACTGCATCATAGGCCCTTTGAAGGTTGGCTCTATTGTATTGCAGTCGCTTCTGCTTTTCAAAATCCTAAAATGAAAAAAAATAAAATTTTATTATTTGTTTTCTTTCAAAATTTAAGTCCATTATTTATTGGATTTTATTTTGATTTTATAAATTTATATTTATTAATATTATTACTGTAAAAAAAATAGTGTTTCTTATTAGTAATTGTCAAAATTTTTTATTTAGAATATAAATAAATACATGAAAAAATGCTTATATATTCTTAAATGTATCAACTTTGTCTTATATTTGGGTTATGTTTTCCATTTAAGATAGAAAATTAACATCGGTTTTTGTTATTTCGGTGTTCCGTACTTTTTTTTTTGATGACAGCGGTCATGTGATCTATGCAGTAAAACTATCAGACGACACTAAGGAAGTTGACTGGGGGGAGAACACATGGAAATTAGTTCATAAATCTAATTTTTTTGGAAAGTGGTAATGAGGTCACTTGGGAAAACTATGGATATTATTGGTTTTATGATTTTTTTAATGTTACTTACCGGTAACTGAGACATTTCTGAATAAATTCTTCTGACAGATGACAACGTGCTTCTGGTGTTTATATTCCAAAATATCTTGCCGCTAGGTGGCGTCGCGCATGCGCTATATTCGTAAACAAAAATAGCACGATACAATGGAATGCACGATACAATGAGAAAGGAGTATAATTTAAAAAATAAACACTTTCATTTTATCGATGTCAAAATTATTTTCGTCTACTTTTATATAATATATTTTTTCGTTCGTCTACAATATTTTCTTCAGATAGCTCAGCTACCATCTGAAATGGATTTGTTTATATGGATCACGTGACGTTTTTTACACACACGCATGTAACCATATAGCTCGCATCTGCGATGCTCGCTATTATACTAGTACACTCAAATTTCTTCGATGAAAGTGTGTCGCTTTAATGAACGTTAATTTTGTTGAAACACGCTATATTTTATTATTTAGGAGTCATTTGGTTAGAGCAATACATTGCTGAATGAAAGAAAATGGGCGAAATTGGAGTATGGACAAAATTTGAGTGTTAGTACGAGAATCCTCTGCCGTCCAACGCTTTTTTTTTTGCGTGGGACGTCAGAGAGAGCTCTCTATAAGCAAAACAGCAGATTTTGCGACACCGGTCTGGGTAGGCACATTTCATCATCTTACCTCCAATCAAGCTAATATAAGCACTGGATTTAAGTCACATTGTTGTCACATGAATTTTTGTTCAAAATGAAAGTGAAATGTAGGAATGAAAGGGTATTGATGGAAATGAGCTTACAAAATGGACTTAAATCAGCTGCTACGCCTATGTAATCATGAAACATAACTTCATAAAGATCAATTGTTATTATAATTCAGGGCGAACAGACCCATATCCAGGGTGAATGGACTCCAGACGAACAGACCAATGGCAAATGGACCCGATACCACCCATTTATAACAAATCATTAACATTGTATCATGTATAGATTGTTCATAAATATACTAATGATATGCAATCATTTGATGTATAATGCATAGCACTGGTGGTTTGAAGTGTTTTTTTAGGAAATGTACATTTAAATTATTATACAAAATTTACTTGAATAGAAGTTTAATTCATCTGTCGTCCGGGAATCCTCTGCTGTCCAATGTTGTTTTGACTTTGATGGGTTTTGTTTGTTTGTTTGTTTGAATGGTGTTTTAACGCCACTTCAGCAATTTTTCAGCTATTTCATGGCGTCCAGTTTTTATTGGGGGAGGAAGCCGGAGTACCCGGAGAGAACCCCCAACCTGCGGTAGGAAAACTGGCAATCCTTGTCAATTAAGATTGATGGGAGTGTTGGATCTAAAAAAGCATTGGATGGCAGAACCGAAGATTCTGGGAATAATCCTCTGGTGTTCACTTTTTGTGGCTATATTCAAAGTAAAACTCTGCCTACTTTGACTGAGAGTGCCAAATAAAAACTGTTTACTGGGTATCGTCGATCTTATGCTCCTTTTGCAGATCCAAAAAAGGTACAAATGAAAGCAGGAATTTTTTCCACATTTAATCAGCATTTTGAAATGCAGCGTTTTTATTTTGATAGGGCAATTTTATTTAGTAAATGTTGACATAGATTAAAATAGAAGTGTAAGCTAGAAGCAGGCGACTGTTGTCTGTTCAAAACCCTTCGGGCAATGTCGTTTACAGTTTATGCAGGAAAAGTCTCGCAGTTTGTCAGAATACCATAGAAGGTCATGAAAGCTGACAAACCTTTACAATGTACCATTGCAAAAGTGAAATGTGATTTGTGATATGTAAACAACAGAGTATGAAATATGGACAGGTTATTGTGGGAACATTTTTTTTGGGGGGGGGGCGGGAGTTTTGTAATAAAAAGATACAACATTGAATAATAAAAAATGCAAGCAAAAATATGCACTCCATATAGTGACTTTTAGTATAATCATTTGCATAATTTGTGCATGGGGACCAATTGACCAACCACTGCTGATTCTGTTACCTTCAATCATACAGTCAGCCCACCATAACTTTTTATGTTACCCTCCATGGTGATGTAAAAAAATCACCTCTTACTAGGACTTGTCAGAGACATGTAAATGTAAATACATGTCTCTGATCATGTTCATCATACAATGTAGTCTGAGAATCCTATGCCGTTCAACGAGGATTCTCTGACTACATACAATGCAAGTAACATTAAATGAACCTTATCTGGCTAGCAGATTAATGTTAATCTATGTTAGGGAACAACAAATAAGGGCAACAGTAGCCTGACTAAGACCGTATTTGAGAATATAGTTATGATTATAATTTTTGACAGCATTAACATTATATATATATTACCATCAAATTTTGCTTTTTTGTTTTGATCTAGGATTATGATAGAAGAAAATTTGACAACTGTTTTTGATATTTACCAAGACAAATTTTTGGCAAATTTATAAGGTCTAATAATTTACGTCTATTGGACCACCTTCCAAGAAGGTCATGATTCTAAACCATAATTACTGGCGTGACTCGCTCAAAACTGAAAATTACAATGTAAATTTTAAATGACAACAATAATACCATGTAATTATATGGTTATTGTTTTCTTTTGGACCTTCTTGCATTCAGCTTGACTATTGTTTTTACTTCAATTTGTCTTAAATAGAAAATCTTTTGTCTGCATTTCAGATGTACCTCCATTGGAGGACATGACAGACTTGATGGAAAAAATACAAGTTATTAGAGAACAAAGAGGAAAGAAATCTACACAGACAAATCCTGATCCAGTAAAGGTTGGTACATGTAATATTTATGTAGGTGTCTAGTATTATATGTGATTGTGTGATGGCTAGCTATTACAGTAACAGTTATCACATGGTCCAGATAGAAGAACCTGTCATGTTTATTCTTTAGAAAACATGATAATAAAATTACAATCTGGTTGTTTTACAAAATGTTTATATATGTTTTCACCTAAATTTTATGACAAAAAATCATGATACATCATACTGATTAGTGCCTTTTAAGAAATTACAACTAAAACTCTAGGATCAGCCCTAGAACTATTTTATTTCACTTGCTATTTGGTTTTAGCAAGATACAGTTGTGTGTAACATAATATAATAATGGTACAAAAGACTTTGGGGCTAAATAGTGCAAGCACTGTCCCAACACAAGTCACTTTATTCTGTCATTATAAATGCTGCTTACTGAATAAGGTTTTTTGTTAGTCCTGACCAAACATATGCATGTAGATAAATTATGTCAATAGATTATGGAATATTTTACATTTCTTAACAGGATATATGACATAACCTGTCCAGAAATTAAAAATATTCCTTAATTTAATGATAATGACTTACTGTGACTTATGCCACCAGATTCATTAGTGAATAAAGGTCCACTGGACTTTAGCAGCAATACTTGACAATATTAACATTAACAGTGACAATGGCGTAAATGAAAAATTTGAATTTTGAATGGGATGCTCTATTTGAATTGGCCAATCAAATTTCAGCCTACAGAGCACATTAGTTTATTATGATATAATATAATGGTTTTTCACCACATTTGAGAAACATATTTTGTTTGATTAAGGTAAGTTGGAATTATCACAAGTAAACCTATAAATATTTTAGTTAATGTATGCAATGCCTTTTTTTAAAATAATACTATATTTTGTCAGAATGATACATGTGTTGTTATATTTACAGAATGTGATTACAAATGGCAATAGTGAAATAAAGACTAATTCAAAAAAGGATAAAATTCAGAATTCAGTCTCACAATCTGTCCAAATACCAGCAGAAAATGTCCAATCAAACATTAGTTCAAAACCTCCAGAAGCAGCAAGCAAGTCATCATCTGGATTTGGTGGAATGAAAAAAGGTTTTATGTTTGGAGGAAGTTCATCAAAATCCAAAGCTACACAAGAGAAACCTAAAGAAGAATCAATTCCATTTATAAAGAAAAATGAAGATGCTTTAAAACTTAGTGAAGTCCAGCAAGCAATGAGTGACACAGTCAACAAAACTAAAGGTCAGGAACTCAGATAAATTCAGATAATTCAGATAAAATTGTCTAGGAGAGGAGATTATCCTGAAAGCCAACTGTAACAGTTGGACAACAAATGGAAACAATAATAATGTTTTTTGTTTTTAACTAACTGGATTCTTGTATATAAAATAGCCTTCATTGTCATTCTTAAAAAATTATCTAGATAAAAAACAAGTTCTAATTTTTTTTACTTCTTTAACATGTTTAAAACAGGTATATAACTTCAAATGATTCATTATGTTAATTTTTGTATATTATATCTCTCTATGGACTCAAGAGGCCATTGATTCAATATGTTTTGTAATGTATTGTTAATTACCAATCTCATATTTTTGCAGATGAATGGATGACAGATGATTTGCTTTCTCAGATTGAGAAAAATGAGACTCTCTTGAAGAAATTACAAGATCCTCGATTTATGGAGGCAGTGAACATGTTCCAGACTAACCCAACAGCAGCAATGGAGAGATACAAAAATGACAAGGAGACACAAGATGCATTCATGCAGTTTTGTGGTCTTATGGGTAAACACTCTCTTTTTTTAAAGATCTATATGAATATGTATATTGGTGATTTAGCGACTGTACAATTGCAGCATCCTCACACATCTAATATCCACATATACATGTGAGGATGCAGTTGCAAGTGCAGATGGAATAAAAGGTTGTTTTTCCATTCATTTTTGCAAATTTTGATAACAAATATGATATTATTTTGTGTATTGGCCAGAGGTTTGCTTTATTAGCTTGAAGTGCAGCTGTGTCATGTAGTAATATCTTTATTAATTTACTAGGCCAAAACAATCAGGCCAGTACCAAGATAAAATCAATATTAGACTAGTTAATTTTGTATTGGACTGGTTCTGCAAACTATATCATATGGACAGATTTACTGTTATCTAAGTGAATATAATAGTAGTTAATTAATAAAAATGTTTATTGTACTGGCAGATTTACTGACCTTGCACAAGCAACATGTACAGGTTTCATGTACAGATACCAACAGATATCTGGATAAGGATTTAACTAACTTATATTGAAATTTTTCATGTTTATTTATTTTTATAAAGTTTCCATTTATATTAGAAAAATAAATTTTTTTTTCAATTTATTTATTAAAAAATTCAAAAATATAAATTTGAACAATTTTGAGATATCTATAGGCCAGTTTACCTATATGATTTTGTTGTATTGTGTATTAATTTCGGCTTTGTTGTAGTGTTTATGGATTTTGGCATAACTTTACACTCTATAATTTTCTTTTAAGAATATGATACAATTGATCATTCTACTGTATGTTATTTTGACCATATTATAAGTCTTATCATGTATAAATATAAATATCAACAATACATCAGTCAAATACAATATACAATTGTATGTTCAAATCTTTATATTTGTACACATTATATTGGGCCTTAACCATGTAATATTGATGTGTTTGTGCCAATAAAGTATTTGTATTTGTATTTGTCAAATGTTCACAGTTATAAAGGTGAAAATTGTTCATTGACATATTCCAAGATAATCTTTCTAATTAAAATAGAATACAGGGATGAAATAAGAATAATTTACCATAAAAAAAGACAAAATTATTATTTGTAATTAGAGAGACCTATTATTTAAACGTTGTTGCTCATTGATAAGCATTGAGTACATTTCTTGCTTTCTGCTTTCAATTTATGTAAGAAAGATAACTCTTTTAGACTTGTAGTTTTGTATTTATATACAACCATTCATTATTGTTTTATATGGTAAAGTTTAAGAATTGCACTATATCTCTAACATTCAACAATAAAATGTTGCAGGAAATCATTTCACTAACTTAGCAGACAAGGGAGATAACAAAGAGATAACAGTTAAACCATCACCAAAGATTGTAGAAATAGATCCTTCTGATAATAATAAGTACACACCTAACCCTCCATCAGGGGCACAAAGGGGGACAATTCATCCGAGGCCATCAATGGGAGGAGCTGATTTGTCAGTCCGGAGTTCTTCAAATCCACATCAGCCTACAGCGGAGGATGAGAAAAAGATGCAGGAAATTTTATCTCGTCCTGAAATAATGGAAGTTTTAACTGATCCTTGGGTTCAAAATTTGTTCAATGTTTTACGAACAAATCCAGAAAGTGGTCAGAGGTATTTATAATTTGATGTTAAAGATTCTGGTTTGATGTAAATGTATGGAGAACAGAAACAAATTTCAGTTTTAAAAAATGATCAACCTATTTTTAAAAAGTTTATAGATTTAACCTCAATTACCAGGTTAGCCAATAGTAAAAAAAATGCTAGATTTTCGTCCAAATGTTCTTAATATTTGGAGCCTGGGGGAGGGGGCATATTTTAATTTTAATTCTTTTAGATTTGTGCCTTTTTTAAAGGAAATAGCTGCGAAGACCATTTCTTTTTTTTCTTTTAAAAATCCATTAAAAATGGAAGTTACCTGAAAATCAAACATACCAGACCCAAAATCATATACAACACCGGACATTCTGGAATTTACGTCAGCTATATTTTTTTCTCAAAATGTGATATTATAAATAAAAAAATTAGCATGGGCATGAAAATCAGGACGGTGAGAGCGTTGTAAAATAGAATTCCTTATGACATGTAAAATACAAGTTAAATGTTGATCTCTTGTGATAAATGTTAAATATATCTCATGGGTAGGCATAGGAAGTATGGTACCTATTTTTCTGCAGTCAACTCCTACAGTTTTCAACCGAAAGCCTTCAAACTAAAAAAAATGTTTCTATACAAATATTGAAGATATACAGTTTTTCACCAATAGGATTTAAACTTGAATATTTGTATACTTTTAGAATATTTGTGCATCCTATATAAAAACATTTTAGCGTAATTTTGGTCTTTCATATCAAGTAAATTTTCAGTCATATTTTGTTTAGTCAAAGACTCCTAGTTTTTAACCTAGAGCCTTTAAAGTTTATAGAAAATATGTATTAAAATTCAACATTTGCATCTCATGTTATGCATACATTTGACACATGTTTTGGAGAACTTCAGTCAAGAATCCCTCTTTAATTAGAGTATATGTTCAAGCCAGATCCTTATTTTTATAATTAAAAGTTTATTGATTAATTGTTTGTTGTTTAACGTCCTTCAAGCAATATTTCAGCTATATTCAGGACATGCAAATTACAATTTTTAAATTACCGGTACTAGTACGTCATGCCTCCATTTATGATAAAATGTAATCTCATAGAATAATATGAGAATATGTACAGATAAAAATGGTTCTTAAAACAATGAAAGATATTAACCATCACAATTAATAGTGAAATTAAATTTTGTTAAATAAATTAATTTGTTTTAAAAATTTTAAAATTGATTGGCCTGCGACAGTTTTAAATAAATTAAAATATGAATCTGCAGATTAGAAACGTTCTCAAATGTGGGCCATGTCCACACAGTCATATTATTGTTATCTACACATCTGCAATGCTTCATCTTGTAATATTTTGATACTTAAAATGGCAAGAAATTCATCAATAATTACAGGCCTACCCTGTTTTAAAAAATTGAGAGGACCGATTTATTGCCATATAACTAAAAACTTGTCAATAGTAAAAATATTAAGATTTGGAGATATTTTTTATTTCACAAATTTTCATAAAAGCACATTTTTATGTTTTAAGTGATTTTTTTTCTGTGCTATTTACTTTCTTTTCTAAATATCTGTTTTTTTTCAGATTATTAAGTGAGGCTGACAGTGAGAAGAAAAAAATGATTAAAAAACTTGTTGATGTAGGATTGTTACAGTTTCAGACTTGATACACTCCTTAACAGTTGTATAATTAAAGTTGTTGAAATCCTATGCTGGGTATATAGTGACAATAATGGACAATTGATCTCTGTCACAAAAGTTGTCAGTAACAATGATATGTCAGTGGTATTTTCTTGTTCATATTGAAACAGATTTACCAAACTTATATGATTTTTCATGGCATCATGAACAATGATAGGTTTTGTATATCAATGGATTTGTAAATATAAGGAAATGCTGGTTTTTTATAGAATATTGTTGGTCTTTATTTATTCAGTATTGCATCAAGCATGCATACTTAATTTGCACTGAAATTAGATGAATCACAAGCATATAGTGTGTAAACATAATTTGCCGATTTTGACTTGCACCAGTCTAAAAGTCTACACTGTAAGCTTATGATTCCTTGGTCCCTAACCAAAATTATATCAGACAGTCCCAACATCCAACCCATGCATGACAGTTTTGTGAAAAATCATTAACTTTGTCAATATTCGTGAATATTCAATTGTTTAGCAAAAATTCTTCATTTGCTGAAAATTTGTTGCCGAGTTGAATTCAACTTGGTATTGATGACCAAACTGCAGCTCGACTATGAGCCGAATTTTACTGCCGTTATAATCCGAAATTAGTTTTGTGATTTGTCGGATAAACCAAGAAGATTTGAACTGCATTCTGAAAGGATTAGTCTAGCATATAATCTGAGTTTATTTATAAAAAGAGAATATTTCTTAAGTCTTGAGCAGAATTTTAATTTTACTTAGCAACAAGCAGCTCAAGTGAACAATGACTGGCTACTAGCAGCCATAAGATAGTTTTATTTCAGAATATGGTCTCAAAGGTTTAGACATTGTTTTGAACATTGACCTACATGTTTATCTAATGCTTTGAGTCCACAATGGGGCACTGTCAAAGGCATACATCTTTCTTGAATTTATAGTTGGCTATCCAAGAAATGCTCAGTGAACATCAGACATTATCTCTCAATTTAAAAACAATTCAGCTGTATACTGAACAATAAAACATGTCTTTAGTGTATAAAACACATTTTACAAATTGAAATCATGATACAAAGATTGCAAATACATCAATTATCAATTGTAAGGAGTTCATCACAACAAAATGAGAATACATGACAGTCCTTTAACCATGCTCCCAGTGATATGAGCATCAAGAATCGGATCAATAACAAGCTACTAAATCCAGGGACAAACCAAGCCAGATATTTGTGCACATTGTATCAGAATGTGATGATCATGATGTGCAATTAATGCCAGATTGAACTGTAAAAGAACAATTCAGTACTGGAGACTAGCACTACTTATTACTGGTATCAGCAGATGTCAATTTGCCAGCAGATTACACTGGGTACCTGCTATATGACAAAAACCTAAATGCCTTGAACAAGTGCTTGTGCCACGTCTTCTATGTGGAAGGTATTTTCTCCATGGATTTTCGCCCATGCAGTTAGGCAGCTTCATAACAATATTATCTTGAAATAGATACTGGCATTTAAAAAGCCATGACACTTGCAGATAGATGTCTTACCAAATGCAAAGCAACCTGTGGGTACAATAACAGGCTGTAATAATTAAGTTTGACTATGTTGTTGCTAAGTGCAGTGCAGTTTTTGTATACTTAATTGACTAATGTCACCATGCTAAGAAACTTTTGCCCACAAAAACTCGCCTAAAGCAGCAGATCTTTTTACTACTTTCATTCTAGCTTCGTGAATGGTTGTCTGTAACAGAACGCAGCAAAAGGCTTAGTCCGAGAATCCTTTACCATCCAACGCTTTTTTAGACTTTGATAGGAGCGTGCATGGGTCACATGCTCATTTCAGTTTATAAAAAAGTGTGACGGCAGAGGATTCTAGGACTACACAAGATTAAACACTTCACTCGTTTGATGATGCGCAGCACTATACTCATGTTACCAGTAGCCATATCGAACATTCATGATGCCATAGTGAATGGGTATTCAAGAACAAACAAAGTAATAAGAACAACACAATCTTTCATTATTCAGTTATGCACGCCCATCAATATTCTGCGTGGTTGATGATGGTAGATGAAAATAGCATAACACAACTAGACGCTGTCGGTTACCCTATTCTGAAACGTTCCATTCAACTTCAAAGAATCGACTTTAGAACCCGTGTGCCGACCCCCAAGGATTTTATAGTTCGGTATAGTAAACAACTATCCGCAAATAATCGGACATGTGAATTCACCTTCTGGAAGGTCATTATATAATATAAAAATAAGAGTGGGCCTAACACTTTACCCTATGATACTCCGGAGTCCCCTGTACAAGGAGGAAATTCCTTATCCAATTATTAAATTGTTTTATATTATTTAACTGGTCAATATTTACTTGGTTGGTGTTTATTACCATTTTTAAATATTGGTGAGACTTTCGCGTTTTGCCAGTCTGTTGTTCTGTCAGTTACCCTGTATGAAGACTTTGTGAAAATTTATGCTATTGCTGGTACTAGTTCTTTTGCGCATGACTTTAGAACATGTAGTAATAAAGGTCATGTACGCCACAAGGTTAAAAGGTAAAATCGAAACGACAAATAAAAATAAAAATTAAAAATTAAATTAAAAAATCAACAATAAAGATGGGCCCGAGCTTTCGGTCCAAAGACCCTCTTCAGGGCGAGATAGAGGGGACAAAGAAAAACAACCGTGTAGGACAAGGAATGAGAGGAAACTAAATGACAAATGGCGGATAGCTGTGATCTGTCGCACACATAGACATAACCAGAAAAATTTCTTTTGTTGTTGTACTTAACCTAACAAAAAAAGATGGTCTTGAACTTTTTCGATTACAGTCATTGGTAATTCCAAAAAACAAAAAGGGGACACTTATAAAAAAAGTGTTTTTTACATTCATCCCAAACGGATGGCTAGATCCCAGGACCTACCGTAGAATGGGTGACCGTTTTGCGGAGCACATTAGGAGTTTCCGTAAGGGTGGAGACTGTCCAGTGGGTCGCCACTTAAGACAGCTAGACCATCATTTTTCGGATATGCATGTCACCGCTCTTATTGAAACTAGGATGGGCGAAAAACAACGACAATCTTTGGAACAGAGGATTATTAAGTTCCTGGGATCTAGCCATCCGTTTGGGATGAATGTAAACACTTTTTTATAAGTGTCCACTTTTGTTGATTTTTTTTATTTTATTTTAAAATTTTTATTTTTATTTGTCGTTTCGATTTTACCTTTTAACCTTGTGGCGTACATGTCGCCACCACGCAACTTTCATTATTATACCTTAGAACATGATTTGGAATTTCATCTGGACCACTTGTGTTTTTTTGTATTAAAGTTCTACATAAGCTTCTACGTGTTGTTTTCGATAACACGGAAGACGCGTCATAGGAATTTGTTAAATTCTGTAATTGTTTTCATATTAGACGGGTTAGGCATAACATTTAGGTGAGAAACTATTGTTCAACTCATATCTTAATTGACGGGGGGGGGGGGGGGGGGCAAGAGGGGTTCCATTTACAGGTTTAACAACTTTATATTTTTCCCAAAACAATTTATATGAGAAAACAGAAAACAGTGAATTCAAAAATCTAAAAAAAAAACATAACAGCAGAATTGAGTCATGTAGAAGGGATAACTGTTTCAGCCTCATTCAACCCGCACTGTTGAAGTCAATTACTTTTAAAAAGTGGTGATTTGAATGAATTAACAGATAATAGAGAAAAATGTCTTTAAAACAGTTAGTTATCTGACTATTACCGGCCAACAGGGTTTTTATTTTTATTATAACAGTTAACTTCAAAGTAAATTTTACGAAAACAGATAACAGCTAATGATTAAAAAACAGTTAAGGCCCTCAGTTAATAGACTTGTAAAAATGCCCAAACACATTAACAAAACATATCTTACCCCCCTCGTTAATATGCTAATATTTGTGTCAAGAACCACTGATAAGAGAGTCTTGGTGTATAATAAGCTTTACAACCCTGGTATCCGTGACCAGTATAATTAACTACATAGGCGTAGCAAGCGGTACGGCCGTACGGAGGGGGTTAGAAAGGGGTCTATTAACAGGTTAACAATTTTTTATTTTTCCCAAAACAGATAACAGTTAATTACGATAACAGATAAAAGCAATTTACATGAGAAAGCGGAAAACAGTGAGACTTCAAAAATCGAAAAAAAAACAGATAACAGCAGAATCTTATAGAAAGGCGATATGGCGAGAAAGTGCATACATTAAAATGAATTAATCAGAGTTAATTAGTATGTGATCATATGTATATTCCTCCATTAATATGAAGACTCAATTACATTAAAAATTGGTGAATAAATGAATTCAATTTTAAAGAAAACATATAACAGCTAATGGTTGAAAAACAGTTAACAGTTGCTTTATTTAAAAAAAAAACAGTTAACAGACGTGTAAAAATGCTCAAAACACACTAACAGAAAAGACCACGCCAAAGGAAAAAATGTAATCCCTGCTCGTCCTCGCCAAAAATTAATGCATTAACGGTATTCGCATAAATTCGTTTATTATGATATTTCTGTTGTATACTGTACCAAATAAAGGTTACTGAACACTATAAAAACCTTGTGTTAAATAAATTCATTTTGATGCTTGGAAATTGCGAGAATGCAGGATTGTGCACTATTTTTTCGTTCCCCTTTTGAAAATTCTGTATCCGCCCCTGTTCACTTTAATTTGTGAAACGTTCAACATAACTCTATTTGTGTAAAACTAATATTCAATATAAAACTGTTACAATAACCGTTACGATTGCGAGTACCCCTATCTATATTTAAACATTCACGATAAACGGGTTGTCGATCCTTTACCAACCGTAAAACTATTTTTCTTGGTGCTACTACGTAACTATTAGTAGAACCCTCGTATGCATGATGTCATTTTATATAGAAAAGTAAAGTTTTTTCCCTAGAACCATCCCCGTTTCCAGTCATTTCGTACCATAACCAAATCGTACCATAATTAAAACCGTTTCGTACCATAACCATTTCGTACCATATGGGGAAGTGTATTAATGAAAACCTGTATGCATTTCAGCATAATATTGCTCTTTCGATCAAAAAGGTAAATAGAAATAAAAACTATTTTTATTTTTAATTTTTAATTTATTAACATCATCATTCCGTCATAACATAAAATATCAGATAACAACGTAATGACACAGATAAAAAATATGTTTTAAAGCTTAGCAACTATTTTAACATGAACTACTATTTTCAAATATTGTTACAATCAATTGTCTTTCATAACAGCACTGGGAAAGAAACTGTTTACGGAAAGTCATTATTGCTTCTCATATCTTATTTATGAATAATAAAGCCATATTTGTTTACACAACAAGTATTTCAAATTTTTTTTAATTAATAATATTGAAAATATCTTCTTTAGATTAATTTAAAGATTTTTTTACGAATATTTGGAATAAAACATTAAAGTATTTCAATTTTTTGCATTCTATACATTTGGTACGATGTTATTTTCATATGGTACGAAATGGTAATAAGTTATGGTACGATATGGCATTTTGATGGTACGATTTGGTAATTTTGGGTACGAAATGGCAATGGTACGATTTGGTTATGGTACGAAATGACTGTAATTCACCATCCCTGCATATAGCGCTTTGCCATCATCATTTGCTGAGGCTCTCTTAAGAGGGAGCTAGCTACAGTCTCTTATTAATTCAGCTTTCCTCCCATTTGCCCAGTAGGTCAATTGATGGACTAGAGCTATGTCGGCGGGGTCCTATTCCCTGGTACCACCCTGGAGCCGAACAGGTCTAGACCAGATCATAAAATAATATATATGTGATTGAAGAGCAAATGGGGTACTCTAGATCTCTTTTATTAATTTTCTTATCTCTCTCTATCCACCTGTCTCTATCTCTATTTTATTTTTGTTAAATTTATCTACCTATGTTCTGATTTTGTTTGGTAATTTTCTTCAAAATTTTTCTTATGAACCGGAAGAGAGAGTGTAAAGATTGAGGAATCAACGTACCATGTAGATGTAGAAGAAAAGGGGTCGTGTGTACTTTTAAGTTTACCGCCAAATTGTGTTTATTCTTCTGTCTGGAGGTAGAAATGATCCAATACATCAAAACACGAGTTTTGAAACTTTGGTCAATATAATATTGAGATATTATAATATACAGATCGAAATTGAAATATGATTTAGTCTATTCACAAATGGAATTAGGTAGAATCAACGTGAGGGGACAAAATGTGAATTTACTGTGGCAAGGTAAGGTGTTGTCAATCGGATGTTATGAACAAGCTACACAATTTTTAGACTTTTTAGTATAGTTCTTCCTGTATTTTATTAAACGTTTTATATATGATTTCACGTTTATGTTTAATCAAGGTCATAAAATAGCTCACAAGTTTTTAATCAAATAAATTGTTGGATATCTTTGTTGCTTGTAGACATGTGATATGAATATACGAGTTCCATAAATAAAAAGGGGGGGGGGGGGTAACTGTATGAATATACAGGTGCCGTCTGAGGCCTGAAAGGGTCTCGCTTTTACCTAAAATATATGAGAAGGTAGCTCTTTTTAATTATATCATTGGGTAGTAACTATATCCATGCCCATAATCCTCATCTACAAATTAAGTGCTCCATTAACATCACTTTATTAAATGAAATGGTATGATGTTGTCAAAAAAAACCAATAAAACAAGTGTCATGCAGGGATATTAAATGGGTGTTAATGTGTTAATTAGAATGCCCACAGATGTAAGAATAGGTTGTAATTCTCTGTCATTGTGCCACCAATAGAGGAAATAAATTATAGAAGGATTTATAAAAGACAAGAAAACAAATACTAGTACATTTTATATCCTAAGATGTCACTATAATTTTTATGTATTGCTTTTGTTTTATAAACATTTTGGTAGTGCATGAATGGACTATTTTGTCAATGTGGATGTACAATAATAAAATATATGAATAGGTCTGGTTTAAAATTGCAATTATAGGTCCCATTTTATAATGTCAGAAAATTTATGAATAGGGTGGTTTTTCAAATCTCTATCCACAGACCTGTATCTAGAAGTACCCTTAGTTACCTATGAGCTTTATTTAGAAAAGTTTGAAAAGAATTGAAAAGTTAGGTACAAGTTACATTTACCAACACGGTACAGCCCAATATACTTAAGTACACTAAATTAAAGATGCATACATGTACATGTGCATGTAGTTTTGAAGAATAAGAAACAGTATTGAGTAATTAAAAAAGCTATATTGAATAGTAAACTTGATCTTATAAATATTTGTATACTAATTTTATGATTTATGGAATCCTCAGAAGCATTGTGATAAACTTTACAAAAATTTATAGCCATTTATGTTTTATTCTGGGATAAAAATTAATATGAAAGATATGAAAAGTACTCAAAGAAATGACAGTGGTAAAAAATATCAATTGGATAGGATTTTCCCTGACAGGAACAGAACAACAGCATACAAATTTGCCTATAATAGACATTTAATAATAAATTGAAAAATTATAGCATATATATTGGATCTTTACAGTATGTAACAGGTAAAGAAATAAAATATGTCAATAACATCGTAACACAGGGATAATATTTCTTTTTTATGTCATTGAATTTGATATCTGGTAATCTTCATATAATAACGTTTTACCTGTTATTAACAACACAGTTTTCCTTATTGAGTCTTTCCAGTAGACCTCTGAGTTGTGTCATTTATCCATTATTTGTTTTCCTGTTTTTTGGCACAGTCATGTTATTGGAATTAATTGCATAAAAGTTAATTTAAAAAGGTTAAAACAAGGTTTTAAAGCAGCTGTACACGTGTTACCCTGGAAGATCATAGCTATAGAACGTCCCAGATTGTAATATACTGAAATAAATCAGCTATTTCTTGTAATTTTGGAAGAATCTTTTTAAAACAAGGTCAAATGGCATGGCAATTGATCCAAAATTAGCATACATTTAATTTTCTATGTTTTATTCATTGGTGATATTGAACTATTACTACATGTGTATTGTTATAGAACTGATCACTCAACTGTTACTGGGCACTATTTGAAATTTTGGAAGTTTGTATAGAACAATCACTCAAATGTTACTGTGGACCATTTGAAATTTTGGAAGTTTGTACCAGCTGGGTATAGAGAATGTTATAAATCTGTGTGGTTAAGGTAGTACAGTTGGGGCCTCTGTAGCTGAGTTGTTAAGGTAGTACAGTTGGGGCCTCTGTAGCTGAGTTGTTAAGGTAGTACAGTTGGGGCCTCTGTAGCTGAGTTGTTAAGGTAGTACAGTTGGGGCCTTAGTGGCTGAGTTGTTAAGGTAGTACAGTTGGGGCCTTAGTGGCTGAGTTGTTAAGGTAGTACAGTTGGGGCCTCTGTAGCTGAGTTGTTAAGGTAGTACACATAAACAACACAATAATATGGACGAGGATGCCGATGTGTCCAAGATTATAAAGAGGCATCCGAGAGGACTTGTTGCAAGTACCCTGTGGTACATGGCTTTGTTGAACAAATACATATACACTGTATACTAAACAATACTGCATGTATTTGTTATAACTATTTGATAATGTACCATTGTACCAATTGTTCTTATATCTGTTTCTATCACTGAGTTTTCTTTTTGGTTTTTAGCTATTCACCCACAGCATGGCTTAGTGTGGACGAATGGAAAAGCCATTTTGTTGGAGAAAGTTTGTATTTTTGATGGTGTGGTAGAAAATAATACACCACTTAAACTTGGAGAATTTGAGTAAGTATAGTTCTCACGTTAATATGCCACTAAAACTTAGAAGAATTTGAGTAAGTGGCATTCTGGGCTTAATGTAATACAATTTAGTAATAGTAATAGTACCTGTATAGTTATTTAAAGACATTGAGGGATATAGTGATTTTTTTGTCTTAAAAAACACTGACTATTTCTTGATGTGGCAGTGGAAGGAAATAGTACAGTGTTGAAAGACAAGAAAACTAGCCGTTTTCAGAGGTGCTGTTCTATAACTGGTTTACACTCTTCATAGCGATAAGTAAAACAAAACTAGCCGTATTCAGAGGTGCTGTTTAATAACTGGTTCACACCCTTCATAGCGATAAGTAAAACAAAACTAGCCGTATTCAGAGGTCTGTTTAATAACTGGTTCCCACCCTTCATAGTGATAAGTAAAACAAAACTAGCCGTATTCAGAGGTGCTGTTCAATAACTGGTTCACACCCTTCATAGCGATAAGTAAAACAAAACTAGCCGTATTCAGAGGTTTTGTTCAATAACTGGTTCACACCCTTCATAGGGGTAAGTAAAACAAAACTAGCCGTATTCAGAGGTGCTGTTTAATAACTGGTTCACACCCTTCATAGGGATAAGTAAAACAAAACTAGCCGTATTCAGAGGTGCTTTTCAAAACTGGTTCACACCCTTCATAGGGATAAGTAAAACATGTTTATAATGCTGACACATTATGAATTTTACATACATAGAAATCAGCAATGAAAGGAATCAGTAAAATTTCGATCTATTTCAGCAGGTCACGCCTTTATTACAAAATATGAAAAACCCTGCAAATTACCAACAATGTAATTCCTATAAATATCAGTAGGCCACACCTGTATCTCAAAGTATGGAAATGTATTCCAAGTGTTATGCACTGATGAAAAGAATTTGGAAATAGAATTGTTATTGTCATAAAAATTGTATGAGAAGTATAATAAATAAAAGTATGTAATATAAAAAAACACCACTAAAACTGAAGAATATTTGTTTCATATTGCTGTTGAACAAACATGCTACATACTACTGCTATTAGATCTATTGATTTAGGGAATATATACATACATTAAACAGACATTTAATAAGTAAATGGTGTTTTATGTTACATGTAGGAGAACAATTTCTTGCTGTTTCATTTGAGACCAAACCTTGTATGTTATGTATAACTGTTTGTATAATGCCATCCATATAAATTAAACTGCACTTATTATTTTATTTAAGGATTAACTACAAAAAATATTTTCTCCATCAAGGAATAACAAAATTGTGTTTTGCACATTTTATAATCCGCATAGCGGATTATATTAAATGTGCACAACGGAAATTTTGTTATCCCTCGATGGAGAAAATATTTTGTGTAGATAATACTTATAAATAAATTCAAACAATAGAATAAACTCAACAATTTTATTTTTGTAACTGGAATTTAAAAAAAAAAGAGATCAACACAAAATCTGTTAGTTTCCCGTGGAGTAATATGTGATGTCAAGGGTGTGTGTCTCCATGACGATCAATTCTCGCAAAATTTATTTATAACTGTTTTGTATATAGTGGACAATCTTTAATATTTGACTGCACTTGATGTTTTCTATTCACATCCATTAGGTCTTTGAAAGTGTATATTGTGATTTGATGTGACATCACACTGACCTTGAATATTTAGGTCAGGGTCGAAATGATATTAGATTTTTTTTAAAAATAAAAGATTATTTCATTTGGTATATTATAGTGTTTGTGTTTGCATTTTGCACTAGTAGTAAGTATTCTATCATCCAAGGGAAATAAACATTTTGTAGACCAAAGCATGTAGTTTCTTATATATATTTTTTAAAGTTGGTTACTGTTAAGAACAAATACATGTACTAGTATAATTAACTGAATTTCTGTGTGCATATACATACATGTAGTATATTGTTTATATGTTGATATTGTTTATATATTTTAATTATGCTTGTTCATATTCTTAATGGGTCCTTATTATGTTAATTATACATGATCATATTCTCCTCCTCATATCTCCTTCTGGACCCTTATTATGTTGATGATACCTTTATTCCCTCTATTTGTTCTTATAACCGGTATGTTGATTTTACAATACCTGTTCATATCTTGTGTTGATTATACGAGTTCACACCATTATGGAATGTTATTATGTTGATTATATCTGTTAAAACCCTCTGTGGACCCTTATTATATTGATAATACCTGTTCATATCATCAAGCTCTGTGGGCACTTATGTTGATGATACCTGTTCATACCTTCTGTTGGCATTTATTATTTTATACCCTTTTATACGCAATTATTTTCAAAATTTAATGTATTAATCCATCATATGCTAGTACAATGTACATTATTTATGAGTGTTTATAAACTGTTAAAATGACAAAGTAACTCGATTAAAAAATTGCCACAGGTGAAGATGTGAGTCATATTTTGTATGGAGATTTTTTACGCAGATATGATATAGTATTTCCTGATCACAAGTCAAAGTGCTACATCCTGATCAACAACATGTTTTGACAAAGCTATTATTTCTGAAAGTAAATAAAACATTCCTTATAAAGCATTTATGAATGTTAACTTAAACAATGATCTCTATGTTACGAGACAAAAACAGTCCTAACATCTACATGTTTATTAATAAAGCAGAAATTTTGTATAAGATAGAATATTTGTTCAGTCATATTTACAAATGTTATGAGGAAGGTTGTATATTAACAAATAACTGATGGTCTGCAACATAAAATCTGGGGTTAATTAGTACTGACCAGAGACTTACGATTTATGATTTGAACAATTGTAAATACATGTAGTTTAGGCAAGATACATGTATGGATTTAAGTTGACATTTTATTGTATAATAATTAACAATGATTTGATGCAGTGTATCAAGTTTTAAAATTGGTTTTATTTGTAGGTTGATTACGTTTATTCTGTGTTATTTCTGGTTCTAATTTCAGTTATTTGCCACTTTGTAGCTCACCTGTCCTTTTTGTCAACTTTTTTTGTCCTCCCTAAACTGTGCGTAAAAACTATCCTTCTTTGTATCCACTTGTTCCAACTAAACATTACATAAATAGGACCTTATAAAATTTCATAACTCTGCCAAGCAAAATGGCAGTCATTACTAAGAATAAAAAGAAGGATTTAGGAATGCTTGTCGAGAAGTTTTCTTTCAATGTTGGTTTCAGAACATCACCCAGCAATTCACCCAGTTAAGATATCTTTTGTTAAAATACTTATGGCACATGGTAGTCACTTATAAATACTAATAAAGTACATTCATTGTTGCTATCTAAGGCTCAATAGGTTGTATCTCACATTTACATCCTTGAAAGATAATTATTACGGAAATAATCAGTCATCTGTTTGTTTGAATCAGGCTTAACACTACTTTTAGCATAATGTTACAGCATCTAGTATTGGGTCAGAGAACAGGGGTACCCAGTAAAAACTTTTCTGCTGAAAAACTTGAGACTCTTCAGAATTGCCTAGAGTCAACATTGAATTTGAAACATGCCGGTAATAAATAATAGATGACTAACTAGCTTAACCACTAGTCCACCAATCCCACTGATGTATTATGGCCTGGCTTCTAAAGAAACAATATTCAATAGCTTTGATTCATTGTCAAGAAATTGCCAGTTTTCCTACTGCCGGTCGGGGGTTCTCTCCGGGTACTCCGGCTTCCTCCCCCAATAAAAACTGGACGCCATGAAATAGCTGAAAAATTGCTGAAAGTGGCGTTAAACCACCATTCAAACAAACAAATAAAACTGTGATGTTTTGCCACTATTAGTAAAAATAAATGTTTTTTCCCAGTGTTTGTCGATGTGTCTGTGTTACTATGGTGATGGTTTTCCAAACTGAACTCTATTTTCTATTTTAAATACAGACACCCAGTGAAGTCTGTACATTGGAGCAGCAATGTTGGACCAAGCTCTTGCTATTTGTCTGTCATTCACACTCAGCATGTGTCTATATGGAAGGTAGATGGACTGGTTCCTAAACTGAGCTTTAAGCAAGTCAGAAAACTGAATGTGCATCCAGTACCCCAAGGTATGTGGTCAAGCAATTCTCAGGTGTTACATCAGAATATAACAGGCTCCTAAACAAATGATTTATCCCACAATTTGAAACTGTTCAAATGTTCTATAATTATAAAAACTACTTTTGAACCTAAAAAGTTATGTTTTAAACGTTATGTTCTTTTCATATGGATTAGCAAAGGCATTAGAGTTGATGTTAATAAAGTAAGGACATTTATTCCTTGTGAATAGACTTTTTAATTGGTTTGGTTTGGGTCTTACATTTTAAGGACATGTTGGTCCCAAATAAAGCCCAATATTGTTCATTTATAATAATACTCTTATATAAATTAAAAATTTTAGAAATCTAATTTAAAGGTCTTAACTCACATAATTCCAGACATTTTTTGTTGGCCTAAAGTAATTTATAACACCACTTAATCACATAGGAAATCTATTGTATGAACAGATATTGACTGTGATGATTTATCCTTGATTAAGGGGTATATAGTGATCATCATAGTCATAAAGTAACTACACAGTTACAAAGAAGTAAGTCAAGCAAGACAAAGTTGTTAATATTATAAAGTATCATTATAGGAGACCTTCATCTGACAAATATTTAAAATGTTTTTGATAAATAAGTATACATAATTCTTTGTCAGCCTGCAGTCACAATTTTTTCATGTTGAATAATGTGCACTGATCTAGTTTATGCCAGAGTTGGTTTTGAAAAATCTTTAGTTAAAAAAAATTGAGACATCACGAGTTCAAATGCTTTCAGCATTTAAAAAAAAACAAAAAAAACTTCACATTGGTTCAAATTTCAATGGGGAAAGTAACCTTTAGCATTAATAAGGAGTAAAATCTAGTAAGGATGTTTACTAGTTCCCTGGATAAAGCATGCACTAATAACCAGAAGATCTAGCAAGGAGGACATTGACTGCTTCCAAACTAAGGATACAGCATATCTAAAGGATGCCATCGCTTAACATACAGCATTAACCATCAGTGATATATAGTATTATTACAGGAATAGAATTTTGCACGTTTTTGATTGGTCTAAAAACAACTTTTGGGTCACGATAAATCGCAACAGTACTAAAATTACATAACAGGTTTGTACGCTGCACAATTCTGCTGCATAGTAGTCAAGCGGAATCCGATATTGACCTGGTTTTTATGTTTTAGCCAATCAGAATAGCCGTCTTAATAAATTCATTCGTCCAATCAAATTGATTGTATTAATTGTATTGTACACAATTCATTGACGTCTGCTACACATACATGTACATCGTGCGTGTCAACAACAAATTAATGGGAGAAACGTCGGCTCTGCGATATATTGAATCATTGATACTCTATTGATACTCTTCTCAATATTTGAAACTGGAATTTCAGGATTATCAGCAAATTGATATCAAAATGCAGTATTAAATAAAAATATTAAGGGTAACTAGCATCACAACTATTACAAAATGTAAGCAGGTACTCCAGTAGATAAGGCATCATCTGTTTTTCTGATCAAGGGAGATGGTGGTTTTATTCATGTAATAAAACAATTAATGACTTTGATATACTGTTGCTATCAGGATTTATCAGCCTTTAAAAATGTATATATTCACCTCGCCTAGTGGCTCGGTGAATACATGTATTACATAATCTCTGGCTGATAAATCCTGATAGTGACCTATTTCAAAGTCATTAATTGTATAATGGTGTTAAGCATGTAAGATAAAGCCAAAGGATTCTATTGGCTGGTTTCACACTAACAACAGCAATTATTAAACATTAAGATTCAGTCATGGCAAAGAATGACTTGTTTCTTAATTTTTCTGGACTTGATTGGATTAAAGATGATTTAAATTCACTTTCACCTATATTGTGGTGAAGTATTATGGACTGAAAAAAAGATCATTTCCATGACAACATCAATTCTTTGTTACTTCCTTTTACTAAATTGCTTTATAGCTATATAGTTAAGATGGAAATATATTATCTTAGACAAGTAATTCTACAGATTTCTACCTGCTTGGTAACTCGCCTTTAATTTTGTTGAAATTCATACTGGTCACAAAACAATAATGAGTTGTATGACACCTGTAATCAATCATTGGGTATATCATATGCATTTAATTTTATGGTTTCCGTTATATGACACCTTTTGTAGGATGTTTGTGGAATCCTGGCAGAGATATTCTATGTGTACTGGCAAAACAGCAATGCAGCTTCTTCTTCAGTCATACACAGAACAAGGGAAGCTATGCTTTCCCTCCAATAGAGAGGTGAGATTTGTACCTGTTTAGTCAACCTCTCAAGAACTGTGTTAGCAAAGAGATTTGAAAATACCATTGATGAAACATCTCTGTTAGTTAAGTGTAGGAAATAGGTACTTTCTGTAAAATTACTTGTATCTGTTTAGACATGCTAGTAGGTTTTCTTTGAGATTTAAAATACATGTATGTCTATATACACATACTATGAAGTACATGTAGCAGGAGTACAAACATTTGATCAGAGTGTCACTATTTGCACCCATACTTAAGTTCATCAACTTGTCAGACATTACTTCCATATATGGTCACATATATGACAGGAAGACTACTGTTGTAATACCGCTGCGAAGAGGGGGGTATAATGGTTTATCTCCTTCTGTCCCTCCATCGGCAACATAAATTTCGTAACATTTTTCTCAGCAACTACTTAGCACAACCACTTGAAATTTTATATGTGACCTTACCATGTGGTCCTATATTGCAAGTACTGATTTCAGGTCTTTTGCATATCTACTTCCTCTTTACAGACTTTCCGTCCGTCCTTCTGTCCACAACATAACTTTTGTAACATTTTTCTCATCAACTACCTATCACAACCACTTGAAATTTTATATGTGACCTTACCATGTGGTCCTATATTGCGAATACTGATTTCAGGTCTGTCACATATCTACTTTACTGTTTACCAACTTAGTCAATTCAATGATGTGAATAGCCAGGGTATACTGAGTGAGCAGTAGCTCACAGGTTCCTTGTTTATGACATGACCGGGGTTTGACTCTACTTTATTAAGAGTCTTCATTACAATCAAACATAGTCAATGTTAGACTGTACTTTATGGCCTTTATTACAGTGGTGTAATAAGATGTGGAACTTGGACTGATGATGGAACTAAGCTGGTGTTGTGTGTAGGTGCAGGGTTAATGGTGAGTTATATGTGTAAAGCTTCAGGGAAAATTACACAATCGTCTGACACTGACAGCATTACTGATACATTTAACTCCTTTTTTCTTGCAATTAAATCAATATATTATTAGTATAAAATACAAGAAATCTGTGGGTAAAATAGTATATCATTTATAATATAATACAAAGGTAAGTTTACATTATATTGGCTGTGTTGAATAAAAAGGCTAATTAATTCTAGTCCACCAGACTTCGCTCTCCTGTTTTTCAAGAATCAAACTTTGCTTATCATCTTCCACTATTCAACCATTTGATTTAATTTAATTAAAGATTGTTTGTTTATTTGTTTGATGGTGTTTAACGCCACATTCAGCAATTTTTCAGCTATATCATGACGTCCAGTTTTTATTGGGGGAGGAAGCCGGAGTACCTGGAGAAAACCCCCGACCTGCAGTAGGAAAACTGGCAATCCTTGTCAATTAAGATTGGAGTCGACTACACCCTGCCTGCAGTGAGAATCAAACCCGCAATCTCAGTGTTGACAGACCCAAGTTCAATGGTAGAGAAACTACCTTGACCACTCGGCCACCGAGGCCCCAATTTAATTAAAGATAAATGTATTATACAAATTCTTAGGTTGTAAATTGGTTTCATATTTGTATACTTATACTCCTGATGCACAAAAATAGTTGGAAATGTGTCCTGTGTCCAGAAACACAATAACAGTTGGCCGTGTCCAGAAACACTAAAAATAATTGGTAATGTGTGTAGATACACAAATGAATGGCAGTGACCAAATATACAAAAACAGTTGTCAATTTGTCCAGATACACAAAAATAATGGGCAATTTGTATATATATATACAAAAGCAATTGGCAATGTGTCCATATATACAAAAGCATTTGGCAATGTGTCCAGATGAACACAAATTAATGGCCGTGTCCTGACACATAAATATAGACTGACAGAATATAGTACTTTGGTTTTTTGAAGTGGCTTTCTAACAGGATAATGGGCTCATGAGAAAGCCACTACCAAAAACCAATTGCCTTATGTTTTGTTAATCGGTAAGTAATAGCCAACATTATATCTTTGTGAAATCCATAAAAAACATATAATCAAAATCAGTCTGTTTAACCACAATTTAAAGGATCTACTTTATCTGAGTGATTCCTCCACAATCACTCATGGATGTCTGGTAATGAGCTGACCTGTTACAGGAACATGCCACAAATTACCAATAAAATTGGAGATGTGTCCAGATACACAAAAATCAAAAGGAATGAAAATAAATGGGTTTACATTATATCTCTGTACAAATGCTATGTGTCTAGACAGTAAACTTATTCAAAATTTATTCATACCAGCATGTTACTTGTTATGCTACAACTTTTAGTGTAAAAACTATCAATTGTAGGTGTACTCATGGCCAGAAATAGACTCAACAATGAGCAAGTTTTATTCTGTTGTTTGGAGAATACCAAAGTGAGTACTGTCTTACTGAAATCTTTATTTGATCTTTAAGAGGGCATTAGGCAGGGAATTTTTTAGGATTTTGAGGGCTTTAGTCACTTTACCGGATGAGCCGTATAAGCATCTGCTCAGAAGCATGCATTCATTGTACTGGTGAAATATCATAGTAAAAAAAAACCGTATTCTTTCAATTGCAGTGTATAAATTGTTTTAAAAAATGATTATAACAAAATGTTTATAAATTTTCAAAGAATTTTAATTTTAAAACTTATTTAAAAAGTGTTTGTATATCAATCGGTAACAATTTTTCATTAAGGGCCGTTGTACTCTTCGTTTTCTAAGTGGTAGCCAACGGTATGTAGACGTATCTCGGATGTACACAAATGGCGCGTAATCCATTTGAAACCAGCAAAACATACGAAATATGAGTGAAATACGCAAAATCTTTGCAATTTTTATTTGCATTACATATTTTATCAAAAGGTGGAAGTCTGTGCGCATCAGTACGATCTACGACACTTTTGTTTGCGTATATTGACCAGGAGCACCACTTTATCATGTTAATCGGATTACCTGTAAAAACATCGATTCGGCGATTGACACCTGCTGTTTAAATCTATCGAGGTGACATAATTAAATTTCCTGTTAATTGGCTTCGGGGTCATAAATATGTCGTTTTACAATTGGTAGAATGAATTTGTAACGATAAATTTTAGTACTTGTTCGAAATCAGGTGACGAAATTGATTTAGAAATCTATCGTCAATTTTCAAATGATTTCGTCAATGACGAAAGTGGCGAGCGCTAAAAAATTCCCTGCATTAGGTCTCAGGAATATATCTTTAAAAACAAAACATTACACTCTCTTCAAAAAGCTAACAAGATTAACATGTATGTACAGTACATTATATACATAGCCATAACTGGAGCTTGTTTCAAATGGTCATTACTGGTAAATATGTTGTGTTTCATACTGAATTTGAGAAAACTTGCAAAAGGTACTATTTAAAACATGGCCAGTTGATTTGTTGGGTTATATGGCACTTTCAGCAATTTTTCAGCTTAATCGTAGCATCCTTGTTTTATTTGGAAAGAAAGTCAGAGTACCAGATTAAAACCCCTGATCTTCCTTCAAGGGGAAGCCAAGACAGGTTAACAAACACATTCTACTGCCTGTCCAGAGCAATAATCTGTCATGCCACAAGTGTTTATTTCATATTGAAAGTTTTGATCACTGTATTATGGAATGATTGTCAGAAGTTGCCAGATTGAACTGCAAATTTAGCTCACAGCTGCATTGATTTATTGTAAAATCATGGAATTTTTATAGTGCATCCATATTGTAGATTTCTGCAGATATGTGAACACATGAACATTTGTCTTGAAACGAACATTATTACTTATGAAGTTTCAAATAAACCAGTGTGATTAAGGTACCAGTAAACATTTTTCAGAATTGTCCAAATAACTGTGTTTTCCATGTTATCTAGGTAGTCTGAAACAAAGTGTATTTTTGAATTTCAGTTTAGAAGGCTCTGTGAGCTCAATTGTTTCCCTGTCTAACAATACGGTGTTATGCGCTGCTGAGTTACCTCTAGAAACTCTGTGTAAAGTTAAAGATACTTTTATAATTCCAGGTAATAAAATTAATGACACGGTAACATTATTTGTATAACATAAGACTTAAACCTTTTACAAGATTGGGCCTTACTGTGTCATATATTTCAGGTAAACTTCCGTTTGTTTTATATGTTGCAAAAGACTTTAACACATCCATACATGTATTCAAATTATCACTTTGTCCAAAACAAGTTTGCGTGCATAGAAGTGAGATCTGCATAATGTATGACTGACACTTCAGTAGTTTACTCTAACTATAATAACTGGATGCCATATTGAATGAGAAAGTGTTGCTGTTTGAGTTCAAAGTTTTATCATTCAGTTCATTTAACTATATTTATATTTTTTCAGACTTTAATGAAAAAGATGACAATGCATATGACACAATTGTACCCATGAATTCAGGGTCCATTACTGAAACATTACTGAATTTACCCAGAAGTCCACAGGTAAAACTTTACTGAAACATTATTGAATTTAACCAGAAATCCACAGGTAAAACTTTACTGAAACATTATTGAATATACCAAGTTTCAACTGGTAAATATGTAAATATATGGGTTTTAACTAAGGATATACACTAACTTTTGATTATGGTTGCCACCATCTTCGCTAGCCAAGGGTTACGATCCGATACTCTTATCTTCACCCTTGGCAGATTGGGCCATAAAATCGTATTTCCCGCCTAGCGACATCTATCGGAATAAATCAGAAAACTTAAACTCCGCCCATATGAATTACATCATTTTTAGCCGATCAAAAGAAAGGTATTATGCAAGTTTTGTAAGAAGTAATGTCTGCGCCCAGTGACTTTCCAAAACTAATATGTGAATTATTCAAAATAGATTATTTTTAAACCCAAAATCAGAAGGATGCGATCGAAGCTTTAATGCAGGGAAAAGATGTTTTCGTAGGGACAAGAACGGGTAGTGGAAAAATCTTTAAACCTACGAATGTATTCCGTTAACACGCTGCTATGTTTATGTTTTTCAATCGCACATGTTATCAATGCGTGATCAGTAGTATCAAGCGTTCTGATTGGACGCAGCTAGACTCAGCTGGAACCAATAAATGCCGGTAGCGGACAGACCAAAAAATCCGGCTCAATCTGCCAAGGGTGAAGATAAGAGTATCGGATCGTAACCCTTGGCTAGCGAAGATGGGTTGCCACCTGGTCTCGTAACTAAAAATTTTGGTGCCTAGTGTAAAAGTTAGGCATCCACATTTTTTCATAATTTTTAAAATGGAAAAGAATACACTGCCACAAATAAGAAATGTTCAATAAAATTAATGTTTCTTTATAATTAGTAAACAAATTGTGTGAATTATAAAATGAAGTAGAAGTCGAGAATGACATCATGTGAGTAATACCTGGTACAATATTGTGTACCAGTATTTGATATAAAACGCACTGTTAAATTTATTTAAACAGATTTAAATTTAGTTTGTTGAAAGTGACTGCAAAAGTACTAATTTTTATTATGTTTAAATCATTGCCTAATTTCAACAATAGCGGCATTGTATTTGCAATATCTAGTTCATATCAGCACTGGAAATTTTCATATTTTCTTTTGCTTTGAACTGGTATCCAGTTGTATTTTCAATCTAGGCTTTTTGTACAAAGTTAAAGTCAAATGGCAACCAGCTTTTACTGTGTGGCACATAAACATGATAAATGTGACACAGTAACAAAAATATTAAAATCTCACCCATGCAATTATTTAGTTGCCTTGGGCAACTGTTAATGTAAATCTCTGTTTAACACTGAAAAATTTGACAATTTATATTACTTTTTTAAATGTTACTAGTATGTATATATTATGCAGCAACATTTTATTCCTTGGTTAGCTCATCTGTGGTAGAAAAACTGCCAACCCTTATCAACTAAGATTGGAGTCAAGTACACCCTGCCTGCAGTGTCTCAAACCCATAGCCTCAGTGTTGACAGTCCACTTGATCAGTAGTAGATGACTAACTACTTTAACCACGCGGCCACCTAACAAATTCTGATAGTTAACCTTATTCCATTATTGTGTATAATATTGATTTGATTTTTCAGTGTGATATTGATTCCACTACACAGCTCATTACGGTTGACCTTTTAGAAAGTAGTGAACCAAGAATGGTTTCCATGAAAGGTGTCAATGGTATTCTTTCTCCAGAGCTTCTGTTATTTATGGTAGGACAATTATTGCTTACATTTTATGACAGAATCTGTCAATCCTCAAATCTTTAGGAACTGTAACTTGTGACCTTAGGGAGTTATTCTCACTAGCAATGCATGAAAACATACATGTATATTAGTATAATGTTTGTTTGAATAGTTTTCAAACATACTTGCCATTATATTACTTTAAAAATAGTTTTCATTGGTGAATGTGTTTTGTTTAAATTTCATTGTAAACATGGACATTTTCACATTTTGGCACTTGTCACTGTTTTCTTCATCACGGTATGTATATTTATACAATAATTACCACATATTAACAGTGTTGAGATTGATAATTCAAACGAGATCAGCGTTAGCATAGGGAAAGGCAATCTTAATGATGCTACCATACAGCACAAATTATTCTTCTTTTTCAGCCACACATAAAGTCTGTTGTTATTGGAAGTAATACACAAAATATGTTGCAAGTTTTTACATTTCAAGATGGAGATCTCTCATCAGACTTGATTAAGACAGCAGAAATAGTAAGTCATACATGGTTTGATAATGGTAAAAATATGAATAAAAAAAGGTACAAGCAATAATATTAGTCAGAGAATCTAACAATTATGGACCACAGTCTTTTTGGGTGCTTGTAGAAATTTTAAAGATTTTTTAGACCATTAGAGTAACATATAACTATAAATGACATCAATATGGTCATATACAGGATATTATTTATACTTTGTTTCTATATAAACAATATGATATTTTCTGGCTCATATGCATGTTTTTTTATGTCTAGAAACTTGACAAACAAGAGCGACCAAAAGGAATCTCCAATGTATTATCTCCCCTTCCAAACCAAAATGGTGTGTTGATTACTGTTGGAAGAAGAGCCAGTTCAGATTCAGCTTTTCTGTCATCAAGTCCTGGTGCAGCTATGGATATTAAACTAAAATGTGTTGCTGTCTTTGTTGGTAAATAAAGTTAAAATATATTTTATGTTCGTGCAATTTTTATAGTCAAACCTATGTTTGAATAGGATCAATGGAACCATGAACACTTAATTAACAGGTGCTCTTTATACAAGAAACTACCTTTTATAGACAAGTCATTGAAGGTGCCCTGTAGAGAAGGTTTGACTGTACTTTGTTGACACTTAATTTAGGGAACAAAACACAATCCTCCATCATTGCAGTAACATATGAAGCTGTGATATGGTTTAACTGCTCCTGTTAACACCTTAGATAATTTATTGTCTTATTTTCTTATTTACAAGTTTTTAGGAAGTCAGTATTAATCTATTTTGGACTTCTCAAGGGTAACTAAAGTATTGCCTGGTGAGTATTGTGCTTGAGCTGCAGTCTGTGTTCAAGGGCACTATACCTCTCCGGACAACACTATAGTAAAACTGTTACCTCTTAAGAAGTACATTATTATTCCAGTTCCTCATTGCTTTATTTCAAGCTGGCCGTTTATATTGGCTATTTAACCCTTAGTGACATGAAGGGGAAATAAATGGTCAGCTCATGGTAAAACAATGATAAACTGGAATCTGCATGAACTATTACGATTTTAATGGGACAATTACGGTACATTTTTGGCCAGGTTGCTAGAAGCACAAACCGGAGTTACAGTATAGTGATGTCTTTGAACAGGGATAAAGGGTACCTTTTTTTGTGTAAATAAATAGCTTGAAACCCATATGCATAAAACTTCACAAAAAGATTGCTCACATGTTGAAGTTGTGCACCTGCCATGATGAAATTGGGGAATTTTCCAAAGTTGAGAACTCTTCTTACAGCGGCCAACCCAGATCCCTGAAACTTTACAGAAAGATTGCACATGAATTTTTCACCATATTTAAAATTTGACTAAAAGGGTACAAATATTGCATAATCAACTCGTCCTACAGCTTGCAACCCAGATACTTGAAACTTCACAGAAAGATTTCAAAGGTTTTGAATTGTGCACCTATTCTTATAAAATTTGTTTTATGAATGCTTTCCAGTTTTTCTAGACATGGTATTTTACTCATTTTTCAGAAAATTTGATAGATGATGGTACTGGCTTTTGTGTTATCAACTCCTCCTACATTTTGTTAAACAGACCACAAATTTTTTTTCGACAAATTGATTCCCCATTTATTAAGACACTTGTTTTCCAACTCTGCCACTTCAAACTATTGAGATTTTTCATATTTATGAAACCTTTGGTGACACTGAGTTGTGGCCATTTGTTGCTGTTCTACTAATTGAAGAAACAGTAAATAATAAAAACAGAACATGGTATGAATGGCTAAACTATGGTCTGTATAGTTTCATTTTGTAATTAAACTTATAGTGTCATTTCGTTATTATACTATGGTCTATATTGTGTAATTTTGTTATTAAACTATGCTTTATATAGTGTAATTTTGTTATAATATTTACAAATATATATCATAATGTGTACATCTATGGAGTTTGGTATCTAAATCATCTTACTGTCTTAATAGATCTCACACAGTGGAGCTTGTATCATTGAAATGTTTTGAACATTTATACAGGTATAGGCAGATCATAACTAGAAATCTAGGCACGAAGTATTTTGCCATATCATATTTCTTTTACAGGAGAAAATGTATATCCAAGTAAACAAAATACTGAAGAACAGAGATCATTGTTAGGAGGAAGTTACATACAGGAGCCAATATTGAGAAAACCTAGCTGCAGTTCTGATAATTTCTCATCTCTCACTGTTGAGATTGATGATATGAGTCAAGTCAATGGTTTATCTTCTGTCAACCTAGATCAGTCTAACTTTAATCGTGACCTTCATATTACCGAACAAGAGACTGTTTGTGAACTACAAGATTTTGAAGAATCAGATTCTTCCAGTTCTTCACCTAGAGAAATCATCATAGGAAGTCAATCAAAGGGAAATAACCCAGTAATTGAAGAATTAACATTCACTGGGAATTCTGATGGCGAGCTTGAAACAGAAACTACAGATTTCTCAGAAAAAGAACCCAATTTTCAAAATGATATTGAACGAGGATTTCATGACACTTTAGATAACTGCATGTTAGAAAGAGTGTCTGATAAAACATATCTAAAAGAGAAACCCTTGGAAAGGCCTAGTTTGATCTCGTCTATGGATGACTCTGCAATATCTTTGACAACATCAGCTATATCTTCGTGCATTCCAGAATCAACCACATCAGAACGTATGCAGCTAGAAATTGATAAATTGGTGAGTTAACAGTTGTATTTTAACTTGGTCTTTTTCAAAATTTTGTGCAAGTCACTCAACAAACATGACCATTATTTCAAATTTTGAAAGTTACAAACTACATATAATATTTATTTGGAAGTATTAAATTTTTTGTGTATAAAATAAATGATAATAATTTATTTTTAGAACCATAGAATTGAAGAATTAAAGATGAAAGTTGGACACGTAACCAAGTAAGTCTTTTAAATTGTAGTGGTTTATAATGTCTACCAGTCTAAACAACATTATATTTTATACTATCTTGTCATTGTTTACAATGATAAAAAGATCTGACAAAATTATTTATATATATACCATTAAGTTCTTGTGCCTTAATAAAAAAATGTTGGTTTGTCATCCTCTCTGACCCAACAAATTATGCTTACCTAAAACATTTTTTAGCATTTTTAAAAACAAATTTTAGGATGATTTAATTTATAATTAATTGTAGTTTTTAAAATTTTTAGTCAGAAAACAGTAAATTGCCAAAGTACCTACTACCTTTTAAATTGTTGTTTGGGAAACAGCAAACCGACTTTTATATAAGGCCTGGGACTATAAATGTTAATAACTTTTTCTTTTTTGGAAGATACTTGTTTGATAAGATTTGTAGGTAATTTACAATCAAAATGGTTTCTTTGAAACCAGACATTGAAATCATTTCAAACTACAGGCTTTTTTATAAACTACCAAAAGCAGCAATTTCACAAAATATGCTGTAGCATGAGGTAAGTCAATGAAAATCTTTCTAGTGAAATGACTCATTTGTGTTAAACCAAATCTTCCTCCACATCAACTTGTTTATTAAAAAAGGAAAATATATTTGAGTTTTTCTCAGGTAAAATGTAAGAAAATCAAAAGGTGAACAAAAAGCTTAAAATATAGGAGGGTGACAAAGTTCTGACCCGTTGAGTTATTCATAGTCATGTCCATAAAAAGGTCAAATCCTGGAATAGTAAAACAAAAATATTTCTCAGAAAAAAGTCTGATCACATTTGGTAGGATTGACAGTAGTGTCTGATCTACAAAATACCAAAATCAAGAACTGGCATAACATACGAGTCACGACATGCACAGGTGTTTCTTTTTACGATTTCAACATTATTAGTTTATTACTATGGATTTCAGAGTCCAGGGGTTGTGCATTGAAATCTGTGATAGTTGTAGATATTTTATTTGTATCATCTACAAATCTTACAAATGTATAATCTCTATCAGTCATCGCTTGAATGGAAGGAAAAATTAATTAAAATCAGGCATCATGATTTAAGTGATCAGGGTTGTCGAAAGTTTGGAATTGATCAGGGGCAAACATTGTCACAGAGGTTAAATCTAGCAGATTGGAACAATAATGAAACTCAAGGTTTCTTTTGTTTCCAGAAAAACTTGCCAGTGATTCAAATTTTAAATTGAGAAATATAAAACTTCTGACAAATATGCAAAACTACTAACAAACTGGGCTAATCCTGCTGCTGACATAAAGGGGTCAACCGGTCTGGACATGTGAACATCTCCAAACATAGCTGATAGAACATTTCTATCAATGATTGGAAAGTTTTTCTAAATCTTCTCAGCTAGATGACCACTTCAGATATATAAATAAGCTTTGCCAGGGATTCATGAACCTATACAGGTGTACACATGTGATTCATGAGGATGTTGAAAATGTAAAATATTAAAATTGATATTTGTAAAAACACATGACTTTAACACAACATATAATATAATTAAAATAACTTATTATATTTCCAGTCTGATACAGGAATCGACCATTGTTACAAAGTATCAGTCACAAAGTCATCCAGGTAAAGGCTTTATTGTAGACAGGTTATTTACTTGTTTAGCGAAATATATCTGGAAAAATAACAATTCAGTGATCTGCCTTATATCTCTCCACCCCAAACCCATTCTGAGACATTGTTTCATTTCCTTAAAGGACCTTTTTAAACTCAGTAAGTTGTCATTATTTTGGTGCAGATTATCTTGATCATTTTGTAATGTATTGTGATTTGCCTCTACAGTTATTTTGGCTGCATGTTGTCCATGTTTATTTGTTAACAAGCAGGCCCCTTCTGCCCTCGCAATGTCTGGTATTTAGTTAGGTCGCCTCAAGTGTTAAAACTCTCTGTCACAGTTTGTAAGAAATCAAATCTGGGCTATAACTCTTTCTGTTTTGAGGTATGCTTTTGATATTTGCATGTGGGTAGATCATTTCAATGCGACATGTCACATACAAATGGTTGGTGACCTGAAGGTCACATAATTTCTTTCTGAATGACAAATTTGTGTCTGAGCCATAAATGTTTTCTCTTTTAAGCTAGGCTTTTGATGTTTGGTCATTTCAAGGTGATGTGGTCCATGGATGTAGAAAATTTCTTCACAATTCACTTTCTGAACTTTTTCTTTGATGCATAAATAAATTGATAATATATTTAGTACCAGTATATAGTTATAACATACGATGTTGATTGATTTTATATTCTTTTCAGTAGAGGATATTTATGTGAAATTTTACAATCAGTAGTGTAATGAATCACAAATAACAACAAATATAATATAACTTTTACCAAATTTCCAACAATACTGGCAAGTTTAATGATCTAATACACATAGCCCCTATTTTAATATTATTGTACTGTTTGCTACTAGTAAAACTTATGGTTATCTGTTAATGATAAAAGCCAAAATCGCTTTCAACACACTTCAGTATTTGCTGTTTTTTTCCTCTGCCATATTATCTTCTGTTGTTTTTTATCAGAATTGATCAAGATAGAATGTCAGTGTCCAGGGATGGAACCCAAGAACAAAACCTTCCTGCTGGATAATGGAAGGTTGCAGTATGAAGCAGTCAGATCAGCATTTGAACTTACAACATTAGAAGTTATCATTGGTATGTCATATGAATTATTCCAATAACTTTCAGGCAGTATTTTTGTTGCCCCTATATTGCATGTGAATTGGAAGCATACCATGCAATCATTTGACATATATTTTGGTATTTTCCCTGAAAATAAATTTGTTCAAACTTGTTTAACCTTTTTCAAAGTTAAAAGAAAAGTTGGGATATAAGAAATTCAGTTAGGGAAGATAAATTGCCATAAAATCAGCAACACATCAAGGACATGTTTTTGTCATAATAATACTGGTAATTGCAAAATTAATTTTGATTTGCTTGTTATTTGAGTAGTTATTTTATTTTACACCCTCATGGACAAAATGCCACTATTTTCACTGCCCTGTCTATGTGATTTTCAATGTAAATGTATTATTCAATTATTCCGCTCGTTTGAGTGGTCTCTCATTACTCAACGAAACTTGGTGCCTAAGTGAGAGCAAAGAATGTTAATAGTTTCCCCAATGCGCAAATAATTTAAAGGCCGTTGTCAAATACCTATAGATGTATTGTTCATTGAGATAGTAACTTAGCTGGAGACCATTTGTTTCATACTGATTTTAGATGATATTTTTTCAGATGGAGAACCATGTGTAGTCAGTCCTAACATTGATGGTTATATTCCAATGAGGTTTACTCATTGACTTTTAGCTGGAGACCATTTGTTTCATACTGATTTTAGATGATATTTTTTCAGATGGAGAACCATGTGTAGTCAGTCCTAACATTGATGGTTATATTCCAATGAGGTTTACTCATTGACTTTTAGCTGGAGACCATTTGTTTCATACTGATTTTAGATGATATTTTTTCAGATGGAGAACCATGTGTAGTCAGTCCTAACATTGATGGTTATATTCCAATGAGGTTTACTCATTGACTTTTAGCTGGAGACCATTTGTTTCATACTGATTTTAGATGATATTTTTTCAGATGGAGAACCATGTGTAGTCAGTCCTAACATTGATGGTTATATTCCAATGAGGTTTACTCATTGACTTTTAGCTGGAGACCAATTGTTTCACACTGATTTTAGATGATATTTTTTCAGACGGAGAACCATGTGTAGTCAGTCCTAACATTGATGGTTATATTCCAATGAGGTTTACTCCATCAACAACTCTGGAAATTACAGGAAAGGCAAAAAATGGGAGTCAGTGACCCAGAAATGTGCCATGAAAAATTTTTAATTCAACTGGATAGTAATTTGCGATAGAAAATGTATTCAATTCTGTTTTTAATCTCTGCATTTTGTTTATTCACAAAAAAGCTTAAATGTAAAATCTGCTATCTGTTTAACAAAGGTAGATTGACAGTTTGTTTTGTTATATTTATATGTGTATTTCTTCCTGTGTATTTTATAGGAAATGTGCAATATATTTTTATATCACTCTTATATCTATGCAAAATCTGCAGCATTTTTGTGTTGTATTACTATGTATACAACGTATGTGTTGTAGCATACATTGTAAGTAGAGTCATTTAAAGATCTATGGGCAAAGAAAGTCATTAGTTTTGTTAAATGTCCATCATCAGGATGAAACTGTATTAAAATTTGATTATTACCCTTTAAGAGGCACTTTAAAATATTTTAATGGTTACCTAGTTAATAGGACAGACATTAAGAATGTTGAATACCACTTGTAAAAAATTAGTATATTCCCTGGACACCAAAACAACTTTTGAGCCAGACATTAAAATTAAAACTTGCCTGAGCAAGGCAAAATTATTCCCTCAGGTCCTGTGGTCAAAGACTGCCTAACAAAGATAAAATTATGCTATCAGGTCCTGGTGTCAAAGACTGCCCAACAAATTCAGAATTATGCAGTCTAGTGCTGCCACCTTCTTTAGCCCTTAGACCAGGCTTGAGCATAGGTCATTGACTACTTGCCGCCAGCGCATTCAGTTCTGGGCTTCTTTCACTGCGGCCGTACAGTGGATTCCCTCTTCAGCTCTGCCGGTGTCTCTCCCCCAACTGCCAGGCAAAATTAGGCTGTCAGGTCCTGTGGTCACATATATTTCAGGAAGACTGATGGGAGATAACTTCTGCTGGTAGGAAATAGCCTTGTGCATGACACCCTATTAGGGGAATATGTTGCATATGTTGTAATAGTTTTTGCTACGTGGCAAAAGTGTTGTGTGTCTTTTTTTATGGCGTTCAGTTGTAAATTGCCATATGACTGTTCCACTATTGTAGTTTAGGGTGAATTTAGGTCTTTTAATCTGACAGCGATGGGCAACATTGGAGAATGCCATGTCACACTCCTTGTGCAATAAAGACCATTATAGATTTCTAAAAGTAATCTTGTTGTAGCCATGCCAAAAAGCCTATCCATTACACCATACTTTTTCAGTGGCAGTTAAAATTTTGTTCCTGTTGGTACATCCCTTTTCACGTTATTGTGTGTAAACTTGTTCTAATCCTGAATATAGCTGAAATATTCCATACTGGGCATCAAACATTTAATAAATCAATCTATGATCGGCAGTCTATGTCCAAAAATAAATTCTTTCCAATTCAACAATATAACTTCTGATGGAATAGTCTAAATATTTACCACTACCTGGAGTTTAAGAAAAATGTTCAGACTTCATTGCATTTGTATTACATGTACTAAATATTTATTCAGTGACAAATAACTACATTTGGATCTAAAACATTTTATGATTGGTTAAAAAATTTAGTATGCAGTCTAATGAACAAAATTTAAGTTGTAAAGGTGGCATGTGCAAAGCAAGTGGTGAAAGACAAGAAAATAATTAATTCTAGTTATTTCTTTCCATTTTGGAAGTTTTTTTAAATATTGTTTTCAATGAAAAAAATATATGAATATTAAAGTTAACTGATAATAATTATTTGTTTGGTTCATTCAAAATAAACTAAATGATCTTATAAATACTTATACATATCTGCTTCATGGGTTACATATTTCTTCATGAAAATATAATTACGATCAAATATGTGGAAAATATCACTTATCAGTTTAATATAATATTGTAATTTATTTGCTTCATCATACTGTTCTGGAACGAATCCTTCACTTATGCAGTGGTAATATCTAAGCCCAGTGCTTTAATGAATATATGTGTAACAAGTTGATGACATAATAGAAATCTTAAGGCTTTCAGAGCTTTTCGATTGGTATTCAGTGTAATTACTAATAACAGGTCATCAAAATACTATGCTATCTTTTGGTTAATTACAAGAAAAGCAACATGTACTATATACAGAACATTTGTTGTGCTTGCTACAAGAAAATTTGGGTATGCTCAAGTGTAATGCTAAAACTCGGGTAGGCTTAAATCTTTTAAACTCAGAATTGTTTGAATGCCATAATGTTCAGTTTTACAATTTTACTTCACTTAAATCAATTGCTTAAAATTATTTCTCGACAACTCCAATTTTGCTTATAATCTTCAACTTTTTGTTTGTTTGTTAATCCATGGACATGTAAATACAATAAATTTTATATATCATGTTTATAATTATATTTATACATGTAGATCTGAAAATTTTATTCTTAGCTTATTTAATTTTATACTTTTGTTACTAGATGTGTTCCGCTTTAGGTATACATTTGTTCTTGTTTTATGCATATCAGAATTGTACATTTCACCGAGACTGAATGAAGAAATTAATATAATGCTACCGGGTATTTAAGTTAAAATAAATCTGATTGAATGATTTATCTAACAAAATGTTGTGATCCTGTGATTTAAGGTATCCGACCCATAATTGTAGTCACAGTTTAATTTTTGTTCGACCAAAAAATACTGCTTTATTATTGCTAATTAATGATACAAATTACACATATTGTTCTCCTTTGAGTCAATGTTAACTGTGTTGAGCAAAAAATTAAGTTACTCAAATAGTCTTTATGATGTTTGTGGAATATTACCGGGTCTGCTCCATTGTAAAACAATTGACATCCGGGACACCAAATATGATCACGTGGTCAATTGTGGTCGGGATACCTTAACTTGAATTTAATTTAATTCTCATAACAACATTTTCATGTTGTATTTCCTGATTACCATTGTACAAAATAACCAATTACCAGCAACTTTACATTTAAAAAACAAAGAAATAAAAGTGCTAATTACTCAAATTAGAGAAATAATTGGAACCTATCAACAAATATTTTTTAATTCTATATAGTATGTTCTCCAAAACCATGATCAATCGATATGTCATAGGAAGTCTGAAAGGTTATAGTATATAGAAAAAGCCCAGTTTCAATATGTTGAGTAACCCTGTGAGATGGAAACATTTTTGCTTAAAAGCCCTTATATCCATCTGCTAAACTTATTTAATTACGGGAAAACTAGAAATAACATTGAAACTATACGTTTAGCATTGATTAGCAGTTGGCTGTTGGAAAGATACCAATCTTTACATGTATATTACAGATTTTGACAAAACTTTTTGAGCTGTTCCTAGTTGATGTGTGTTAGTTCCGCCAACCAATTGAGTAATTAGTGACTTGTACTGTAACAGTATAGCAATAGGAAATATAAAAAATGTATCAACCTCTTGAGATATACACAAATTGGCAATAGTTTGGAACCCTTGATTATCATCAAAATGGATGAATTATTTCTATGGGTTAATAAGTTGATTAAGAAAATGTTGGAAAACAAAAAGACTTTTAAACAAAAACCTAACATATCTTGCAAGTCTTTCTTTGAAATGCTTTTTTGCTTATGCATATATTTTTATTTTGTAAACTGAATGCATTCCATTGCTTAAATAAAATTCAAAATCCACGAGTTATTTTGATTTTTGATTCATCCAGAATTTAATTTATATTATCACTCCTAGTCTGAAAACATGTTACCTTGTTTGCTTTATAACATCACGTCTATTTCAAATTCTAATGATTTAAGTTACAAAACATATATACCACGCCTTTTACCATTTAACATATTTAAACTATTGGACGCAAGTTTAAATACAGTAAATGGTAAAAGACGTGGTATATATAATACCTGTTCCAGCTAGGGGACAATGTAGGGGGTGCCACACCCTTTAATTATAGTGCCACATTACACTTCCTACAGATTATCACAGAATACAACATAAAGATCTATTGAATGAACGCCAATAAAAGATTAAAATATAAAGGTATGTTTGGTAACAAACAATATTTGATTTAGGAACGTGTCAAACACAAAGCTATTTATCATTCTTTATTTGTTAATAAATATTGTTTAAAACACAAATTTATACAAAAATGAATAATCTTTTGTTTGTTTGAATGGTGTTTTATGCCACTTTAAGCAATTTTTTAGCTATATCATGGCATCCAGTTTTTATTGGTGGAAGAAGCCAAAGTTCCAGGAGGAAACCCCAAACTGCGGTAGGAAAACATGTAATTCTTGACAAGTTAGATTGAAGTAGCATACACCATGCCTACAGTTAGACGTGAACCCGCAACCTTCCAACTTCCTTAACCAACTTGGCCACCGAGTTCCCTAAATGAATCGTCACAAGTTTTTGCGCACACAGATAACCTGATTTGTAATTAGGGTCAGTAGATGTATCAAAATAACTAAAAACTCAACAGACTAATCCATTAACTAGCACCAATTTCTGGTAAATGCCAAAGTGAAAACCTTGATGTACCAGGTCTGTAGCTGATATAATGTTGTGTCTATTCCAACAATTTAATGGTAACCTTCTGTATCAATTAACATATTTGCATATTCTAGAAATAAATAGTTTTTAAAAGACTAACACCTTAGTATTGCATAGTCTTATATAGATACAGTGTATATATCGTACACTTAAAATGTTCAGAAAATACTATTAAGTAACCATTGATCATTAATAAATAGTCTTTAAAACAGCTTAAAGGAAATAAATCCTTCAATAAACATCAAGGCCATGAAATTTTTGATATCTTTTGTTTCTTCTTAGGTGATTCTTCTGTAGAACTATTTAACTGAAATGAAAAACAAAACATTATTTTAGAAGAATAAAATTGTTGTATGTACCCACCAATGAGCTAGAGCATGGTGTGTATACCCTCAATTAGCTAGAGCTCGGTGTGTGTACCCTCAATGAGCTAGAGCTTGGTGGGTGTACCCCAATGAGCTAGAGCTTGGTGTGTATACCTTCAATGAGCTAGAGCTTGGTGTGTATCCCCAATGAGCTAGAGCTTGGTGTGTATACCCTCAATGAGCTAGAGCTTGGTGTGTACCCCAATGAGCAAGAGCTTGGTGTATGTACCCACCAATGAGCTAGAGCTTGGTGTGTATACCCTCAATGAGCTAGAGCTTGGTGTGTATACCCTCAATGAGCTAGAGCTTGGTGTGTATACCCTAATGAGCTTGAGCTTGGTGTATGTACCCACCAATGAGCTAGAGCTTGGTGTGTACCCCCAATGAGCTAGAGCTTGGTGTGTATACCCTCAATGAGCTAGAGCTTGGTGTGTATTCCCCCTATGAGCTAGAACTTGGTGTGTGTACCCACCAATAAGCTAGAGCTTGGTGTGTGTAACCCAATGAGCTACAGCTTGATGTGTGTACACTCAATGAGCTAGAGCTTGGTGTGTACCCCCAATGAGCTAGAGCTTGGTGTGTATACCCTCAATGAGCTAGAGCTTGGTGTATGTACCCACCAATGAGCTAGAGCTTGGTGTGTAGCCTCAATGAGCTAGAGCTTGATGTATGTACCCGACAATGAGCTAGAGCTTGGTGTGTACCCCAATGAGCAAGAGCTTGGTGTATGTACCCACCAATGAGCTAGAGCTTGGTGTGTATACCCTCAATGAGCTAGAGCTTGGTGTGTATACCCTCAATGAGCTAGAGCTTGGTGTGTATACCCCAATGAGCTTGAGCTTGGTGTATGTACCCACCAATGAGCTAGAGCTTGGTGTGTACTCCCAATGAGCTAGAGCTTGGTGTGTATACCCTCAATGAGCTAGAGCTTGGTGTGTATTCCCCCTATGAGCTAGAACTTGGTGTATGTACCCACCAATAAGCTAGAGCTTGGTGTGTGTAACCCCAATGAGCTACAGCTTGATGTGTGTACACTCAATGAGCTAGAGCTTGGTGTGTACCCCCAATGAGCTAGAGCTTGGTGTGTATACCCTCAATGAGCTAGAGCTTGGTGTATGTACCCACCAATGAGCTAGAGCTTGGTGTGTACCCCCAATGAGCTAGAGCTTGGTGTGTATTCCCCGATGAGCTAGAGCTTGGTGTATGTACCCTCAATGAGCTAGAGCTTGGTGTGTACCCTCAATGAGCTAGAGCTTGATGTATGTACCCACCAATTAGCTAGAGCTTGGTGTGTGTAACCCCAATGAGCTACAGCTTGATGTGTGTGCACTCAATGAGCTAGAGCTTGGTGTGTGTACCCTCAATGAGCTAGAGCTTGGTGTGTATACCAACAATGAGCTAGAGCTTGGTATGTGTAACCCCCAATGAGCTAGAGCTTGATGTGTGTATCTCTAATACTCTTAATACTGGAGCTTAGTTTGTAACCCCCAATGAGCTAGAGCTTGGTGTGTACCCCAATGAGCTAGAGCTTAGTGTGTATACCCTCAATGAGCTAGAGCTTGGTGTGTATTCCCCCTATGAGCTAGAACTTGGTGTATGTACCCACCAATAAGCTAGAGCTTGGTGTGTGTAACCCCAATGAGCTACAGCTTGATGTGTGTACACTCAATGAGCTACAGCTTGGTGTGTACCCCCAATGAGCTAGAGTTTGGTGTGTATACCCTCAATGAGCTAGAGCTTGGTGTATGTACCCACCAATGAGCTAGAGCTTGGTGTGTACCCCCAATGAGCTAGAGCTTGGTGTGTATTCCCCGATGAGCTAGAGCTTGGTGTATGTACCCTCAATGAGCTAGAGCTTGGTGTGTACCCTCAATGAGCTAGAGCTTGATGTATGTACCCACCAATGAGCTAGAGCTTGGTGTGTGTAACCCCAATGAGCTACAGCTTGATGTGTGTGCACTCAATGAGCTAGAGCTTGGTGTGTGTACCCTCAATGAGCTAGAGCTTGGTGTGTATACCAACAATGAGCTAGAGCTTGGTATGTGTAACCCCCAATGAGCTAGAGCTTGATGTGTGTATCTCTAATACTCTTAATACTGGAGCTTAGTTTGTAACCCCCAATGAGCTAGAGCTTGGTGTGTACCCCCAATGAGCTAGAGCTTGGTGTGTATACCCTCAATGAGCTAGAGCTTGGTGTATGTACCCACCAATGAGCTAGAGCTTGGTGTGTACCCCCAATGAGCTAGAGCTTGGTGTATGTACCCTCAATGAGCTAGAGCTTGGTGTGTATTCCCCCTACGAGCTAGAACTTGGTGTATGTACCCACCAATGAGCTACAGCTTGATGTGTGTACAATCAATGAGCTAGAGCTTGGTGTGTGTAACCCCAATGAGCTAGAGCTTGATGTGTGTACACTCAATGAGCTAGAGCTTGGTGTGTGTACCCCCAATGTGCTAGAGCTTGGTGTGTGTACCCACAATGAGCTAGAGCTTGGTGTATGTACCCACCAATGAGCTAGAGCTTGGTGTGTGTAACCCCAATGAGCTACAGCTTGATGTGTGTACACTCAATGAGCTAGAGTTTGGTGTGTGTACCCTCAATGAGCTAGAGCTTGGTGTGTATACCCCCGATGAGCTAGAGCTTGGTGTATGTACCCACCAATGAGCTAGAGCTTGGTGTGTGTAACCCCAATGAGCTACAGCTTGATGTGTGTACACTCAATGAGCTAGAGGTTGGTGTGTGTACCCTCAATGAGCTAGAGCTTGGTGTGTGTACCCCCGATGAGCTAGAGCTTGGTGTGTGTAACCCCAATGAGCTAGAGCTTGATGTGTGTACACTCAATGAGTTAGAGCTTGGTGTGTGTACCCCAATGTGCTAGAGCTTGGTGTGTGTACCCACAATGAGCTAGAGCTTGGTGTATGTACCCACCAATGAGCTAGAGCTTGGTGTGTGTAACCCCAATGAGCTACAGCTTGATGTGTGTACACTCAATGAGCTAGAGCTTGGTGTGTGTACCCCCAATGTGCTAGAGCTTGATGTAGGTACCCACCAATGAGCTAGAGCTTGGTGTGTGTAACCCCAATGAGCTACAGCTTGATGTGTGTACCCTCAATGAGCTAGAGCTTGGTGTGTGTACCCCCGATGAGCTAGAGCTTGGTGTGTGTAACCCCAATGAGCTAGAGCTTGATGTGTGTACACTTAATGAGCTAGAGCTTGGTGTGTGTACCCCCAATGTGCTAGAGCTTGGTGTGTGTAACCCCAATGAGCTACAGCTTGATGTGTGTACCCCCATGAGCTAGAGCTTGATTTGTGTACCCCAATGAGCTAGTGCTTGATGTGTGTACCCAAATTTTACATTTCTTCTGGATTTTCCCTTGAAATTCCTTTAGGAGTAATAAAGGTATAGTTATGAATCAGACATTACTGGTACCTTTGAATCAACTATCTCTATCTTTATTTCACTTTTTTCTTTGCATTTTTCGGTTGATCCACCTAGATGTTTGTTTATTAGACTGACTGTTGACTTAAAGCTTGCATCTTTGCTGGGAGAAGTTGGAGAATTCAACTTAATCTTCTTTGCTGAATCACAAGAATTATTTTTGTCACCTGATTGTGATGATGAATTTAATTTAATTTTCTTTGGTAAATTTTTAGCATCATTTGTAGTAATCATCTCATCATGTGATGAATTTAATGTTATTTTAGTAATTTTCTTTCGTAATGTTTGTTCACCCAGACTGTCATTGTCACTATGTAAACTGGTGTCTTGAAGTTGTGCTGATAAGTTCTGTTCTATTTTATTTTTAGAATTAAGTGAGATTTTCTTTTTAGAAAAATCAATACAAGATGGTGGAGGCTTAAGTCGATCTCCAGTGGATGGAACACTGAAAGATGTCAGTAACCTTGAACTTGCATCTGTAGATGATTTCCTGTAAAAGAAAAACGGTTACCTGAATTATTAGGTTGTAGTTAAAATCATATTTTAAAAGATATAAAAAAACCTCACAATACAATTAATCAGATAAAGACAGAACTACAAATCATCAAAATATTACAGAAAAACCTACAACAGAAAGAACAAAAACTACTGGCTTAGAAGTGACACATGGGGCACAGTGAAACAGGTTAAAGGGATCCCCTAACCTTACATGTATTAATTTATGCTCTAATAATACAGACAAGCAGAACCACTTACACTTATGAACATGCAGACAACTACACAATACAGAACAATACTAAGGTATACAGAAAAAAGTGGTGTGGGTGAACAGGTCAAAGACATCCCAACTGTACCCTCCCCAATTTCAGTTATTCTCTTTAAGACCTGCAGAAAGATATCACAACAGCATCAAACAGAACATATACTTGCACAATACTGAACATACAGAAAAGTATGGCTTAAAAATAGTCCAAAATTATCATTATTTTTTCAAGATCGTTTAATGTCACAAAGAAACATAATAAATAGGTGACTATGTAAATCAGATGTTGTGCAAAAATCATGCTACATAGTGTGTGTTCCAGCTTCTTACAAGAGTGAACCCAGAAAAGTGTCTTGCCTTCATTCCGCATTATTCTTGACGAAAATAACTTCATGAGCAACATGAAAATAGCATTTAATTGTCATCTTTAAAATATACAATGGATGCTTACAGAGGAACTGTCCTTATCCATAAACTTTCCACTAGTAACTGCACCGTGAAATTGAGGTCAAGGTCAGGTGATACACATCCAGACAGTCTTGTACATGTATGTATAATTCATCAGCAACCTATATACCGAATATTGTCATCATGGTTACAGAAAAACTGCTATTATCCAAAACAAATTAAATCTTTCATGCACCCCTCTCCCCTGTGTTATTGAATGTGAAGATCCAAAAACATCCCATTACAAGGTCCATATAAAGCGTATTGACTGAAAGTCCTACATTGTTATATTACATATAAAAACCTTATCTAAAATTGCAATCTGTACGTCCAACAATTTTGTTCGTCAACTGAATAATGAAATCAAACCAGAACCCATATCTGGATCTAATTTAGTAACATACCTCATATTTACAGGTCTATTTTTAGTAACATGGCTTGAATATCAGTAGAAAATAGAAGCATAGTGTCAATATTTTAAAAAAATAGAAACAAGGCATCCGTAATGCCTTTGGTTGTAAAAATACACAGAATATTATGAATATCACATGATTGGCTTACTCAGTCAGAATATAACACACCATATTTATGTATTCAACTGTGCATCACTACTTATAAAAGTGCACTATAAGCTGCATGTAATACAAGTAACTTATTTTCTTATTGACCCCTTTTTGAAGGTCCTGGCTATTAATTATTTTTATGATAACATCAATGATGTTAAGTTGTGTAATTGAGACATAAATACTTTTTAGGAGGTTCTGACACATCAGTGTTTGCCAATTTTCTCTTCTTTGCCATCACAATCTGTTTCTTTGTCATCTCTCGTCCACGCCTGTTCAGTCGATACTTCCTCTGAGGTAATGGGATAACATATCTGTAATACAGTTCAATCAATCCTTCCTTGGAGAGTGACGACAGATCTTCATTTTGTATATACCTCTGAAAATTCAGGTAAAATGAATACATTCAATTTATTATATTACTGCTAATCAGACATTGCATTATGAATTACTCAATAACAATTTTCCTGATTTAAACAAGTGTGGATACATGTATTACAAATAAAATTCCAGGGGACATAATTTCATCAAACGCCATTGAACCAACAACATTCAAACTTGCTTTGCAACTTATGATGGCTGACTCACATACCAAATAGCAGCTAAATATCTGCAAGTGTTAAGAAAAAAAGTCAGGAAAACTTTTTTTTTTAGAAATTTTTGAAGTACAAGGGCCATAATTTCATAAAAAATCATTAGGCCAGAAAGATATTTGAAGTTTATCTGTAACTCATCTTGGTTGACTCATATACTAGTACTTAGGATCTGCAAGCATTTAGAAAAAAGTCTGGAAAACAAGTGGGTGACAGACTGACGGATGGAGTGCAAACCTATAGTCCCCTTTGGCAAAGCTGTTTGGGGACTATTTAAATATTCATTTTCTTTTAACTCTTTCACGTAAGATATTTATTCAGTACTATGAGTACTATTAAACTTGCCCTAGTTAAACACCTGTTTATTTGACCTCTACCTGTCACATTGTTATGATCAATGTCCAAGTTCCTTGGGTAGGTTACATTAATGCAATTCAAAATTATTTTGATTAAAAGACAGTCTAATGAATGGTTATATTTTAAAAGCATGGGAATGGTACATGTACTGTAGAGTTGTACCAGATGAATCTATCAATGAACATGTGAAGGTGGAGTGCATATCATTGGAGTGAGGCAAGGGCATTATTTTAACTTATTGTACATCACAATTCCAAGATGCATAATAAATCTAGTCAATTCATCCCACTAACAAATAAATAAATGTTAGCCTAAACTGTTGCCCTAATCGCATCACCTTACAATAAGGAGAAACCTGTTCACACCATATCTGACACATTACTTATTCCTCTCTTTGTACAACTATGATCAAATAAAACTCCTATAAGTTTTTTCTACAATAACATGACAGCCAAAATGACATACATATGGAACATTATATAGTAAAGTACAAGTGTAAGTTTTAACTTAGGACTATATCTAGACTAAACATATAGACTTAAGACTTTTTGTGAATTTTCATTCAGTATACTAGAACCAGTACATGAAACATCTATAGAGGATTTCATTTCAGTGTGCTTTTCATAATGAGATTTAGAACTTTTATACAAAAGGCGTTCAAGGTGAGGGACCTCAATATGAACACAGTAAAAGTAAAGTACAGGTAAATTTTTATAGTAAAATTTTGACATGTTTAATGAGGTATATGAAATTGGAATGAATTTTAGTTTAGCATGAATGTTCTGCTTCCCAAAGATGTTAACTATTCCACAGCAGTAATGAATAACCAAGAAAATAACAACAGAATTTGAATTCAATAGCTGTCCAATGGAATCGGGTATAAATCGCTCTTGTAAGTTGTTGCAGATCTTGTCCATGTTCTCACTGGAATTATTCCTGAACTGCATTCTCAAGGGTTCCTTGGTTGATGAGATGCAAGCCCTTGTACTGCGAGTTGTTGATCTTTCCATAGACAGTGGTCTGTGTGGGTCCATCTTTCTGCTTGTAGTAGATAAGTCTTTCAATTGTTGATGTGACAAGGGATGTAACTGCAGAAATGTCAATAGTCTTTCTGGAAAATGATGTTAAGTCCGCTCACAGTAACTAGAACATTTTTCAAGAAGGTAGTTGCAAGTATAACTGAAACAGATTTAATCTTCTGTTAAAGACCTTTGGCTTCTGGTGAGGATCTAGAAGTGGCTAAGGAGTCTAGTGTAGAGTATAGTGTTAGGTAGGAAGCAAATATGGCATCAACAGCTGAACCAAGGGAGAGCCATGTAAAGCTTGCAGGCTGCTTCAGTGATAGTGTCTTTATGTTGTCATCTGATTGTCGCAGTTCCTGTAACTGTCGAAGAGCATTATAATGGACAGCTGATCATGAATTATAAAAGAACTTGAAAATCTGTTTCAGTATAAGCCGATTTTCTGCGAAATAAGGAACATCTCTGCACGCTTGGCCTGGCCTGCTGCAAGTGCAACTCGGTGAGTAATGCATTGAGATCTGTATCAAGGTTGGGTTGTGTCTTGTCGAAGCAGGGCATCCCCCAGTCTTTCCCATCCTTACAGATGCACCAGTAGCAGCAAAAGATGACAGCTTACTTGGTGGTATTTTTTTAACTTTTCAGTACTGTGTCAATGGCATTCACAATTGTCTCTGCTTTACCATCAAGTACTGGTATGTTGTCTCGGAAGTGAAATATTGAATCCTCTGCAGCTTGGTTAAAGGAGTCTGTCATGTGAGTGTTGAAACTATGGCTTGTTTAGAATTTAGAAGTATCTTGAAGATCTGGGCTACCACTTAGTTTCTGAATGTGAAGAAGTTTTGTCGCAAGATGTATAAGTAAGTTGGCTTTCAGTGTGTAGTTCTAATTTGAACGTCTTGGCAAGGGTGTAAACTAGTATAGTCGATTGTCTCCTCTATAGTTGGCTGCTGCTTTTTAGGCTGACTTGCAAGGGTTACAAAGATGTGGTCTGGATGATTCTCATGTAGAACCCATGTTGACCTTGGCACATTGGTTGCGCCAGTGGCTACTGCATTCATCTTCTTTCCATCTCTGCACTAGGAGCAAAACCCTTGATCACCATCAGGTTGTGTCAGTCATTCTAACCACCTGAACTCTTTTGTCAAATGGTTTGCCATTAACTTTCTTTCTTTTGTTTGGTAGGCATAGATGAGAGAAGTTTTTAAGAAGATACCGACATTGAACTCTGCAAAATCAATAATGTACAGAGCACGACAGCAGCACACAATAATATATTCACTAAAATGGAAGACTTTCTTTTCTCTTTGAAAATATACAAATATCTATTTATTATTTACAGTATTTTTATACATAATTATTTCTTAAAATCTGTTTAAAAATTTATATTTTTTTAAAGTATTTATTGACCAAAGACAGAATTTTAAATTCACAATGCAAATATACAAATACTATCACTCAATATAATTCATTACCACAGTACAATATTACACAATTTTACCTTTACAGTTAATAAATTACGCTGTATGGTGAACACCTTAATCCACACTAATGAGAGCCTACAATGTTCTTTGATCTTTCAAAATGGTGGCATTCTGGCACACAGCCATTTATACATGTACAATACATAAATTCCAAAGTACTATATTAAAATATTAAGAAATTAAATAAATTTCATACTTAATTTTCCAATCAAACACTTGACATAATATATTTATGCTTAATTAACTTCTTCTGAAATGACAATAGGTCACATATGCAATAAAGGGATAAGTAGAATAGATAGTCCAGACAATTATTCCTTATATTTGGTTAAAACTGGTCTAAGATTACCAGACTTTAAATTGTGCAATTCATGGCAATGTTTGGGACCATTTTTGGACAGACTAAGCAAACTCGCCATTTTTCATAACTTTCACCATCAGTAATTTTAACTTCTGCCTTTGGCATGGCATTTTTGTACAGAAAGGAATTCCAAAAAAATTGAAAAAGTGCAAAAAAGGCACTTCGCTTTGTTTATCAGGACTTTTCAAGCCCATATGACCAACTTTTGGAAAAAGCAAAGATGTCTTCCTTACATATTGTTGTCATCAAGCTATGGCCTCAGAAACATTTGAAATAATAAACAAACTTTCACCAGTGTGCTTAAATAATCTTGTAAATGTAAAACAGTCTAAACATAATTTCAGGTACATGTATAACAATATTTCGGGGCCTCGGTGGCCGAGTGGTTAAGGTAGTTCGTCTACTATTGATCATGTGGTCTGTCAACACTGAAATTGCGGTTTTGATTCTCACTGCAGGCAAGGTGTACTCGACTCCGATCTTAATTCACAAGGATTGCCAGTTTTCCTACCGCAGGTCGGTGGTTTTCTCCAGGTACTCCGGCATCCTCCACCAATATAAACTGGATGCCATGATATAGCTGAAAAATTGCTGAAAGCGGCCTTAAAACACCATCAAACAAAAGAAACAATAACAATATTTTAGACATACCTCATGTACAATCGACTAATTAATATGGTAAGAAAAGCTTTGGTTATGCTGCTGCTGTATTGTGGAACAGCCTTTCATACCACTTCAGGACTGAAAAAAGTCTCTCATACAGTCCTGGAATGGAATGGAGTGCTGCTGTTCCATTTGCAAGTAAATATACAATATTCGTACATTGTCAGCAAATATACAGTTTATTTATATGAACCTTAGAAACAGATAGAAATGCAAGGCTCATCCGAGCATTTGTGTTACTTGTTTTGCGGCGAGTATAAATAAACTTTATATTTTCTGACAATGTACAAATATTATTTTTATTCTGCAACCAGAAAATACATTTTATCTAATAAAAAAACATGAAAAAGTGCACTTTTTGGCGATTTTTGACTTGAAATTTTCAGCGCGTAATTGAGTTATAGTATGACGGAGGACGGACAAAATCCCTTCAGTGTAATTTAGCATTGATATCAGAATCCCCCCCCACCCAGTACAATTTACAATCCCCCTGTTAATTTTACAAAGAAGACAAAATCGCCCTGTAAACTTTTTCAAGGCGGACAAAATCACCCCTTGAATAGAATTTTCACACATAATTTTTGATTATACAATAATTATTGCGGGTCTCAAGATGGTCAATATCCCGGTTCCACTACCTCAATAATATAGCAGAACAGGACAGGGCAAGCCATTCCTGCTGTATGACAACTCTTCCATTGACAATCACATCCTGGTATTCGGAACCAAGAAGGGACTAAAGCAACTTGGATCAGCAGACGTATGGTTTATGGACGGTACTTGCTCTTCCTCGCCAAAGCAGTTTCAGCAGCTGTTTGTCATCCTTGTTCCAGTTGGTTCTTCATATATTACAGACCTCTATGGACTTCTCCCACTCAAGATGCAGGAAAACTACGAGGAGTTAGTTAGACGCCTGCCTAAACTCTTACGCTCAGCCATGTCTTTGGGGTGGCTATTCACAACCCTGTGAGGACTGTTGGCTCCATTGATCCATATTCAGGGGTGCTTTTCTCACTTCACACAGTCAATGTGGTGATGTATTCAGTGTGAGGGCCTGCAGGCTGACTACCAAAATTTCGATGCAATCAGGTACTACGATAGTGGAATGATAGATGCCCTGGCCTCTTTCCCAGCAGAAGATGTCCCAGAAGGCATGTGTCAGGACAGTTAAGATTCCAAACAAGTGTGGACACAGAAAAACATCTCGCCTGCATTCAGCATCAGTAACAAAAATAAATTTCGTCATAAGCATTACATAAATAGCATTAAATATCAGCAGCTGCCTGTATACCAAATATTGTCAGCATACCCTGCATAGTTACAGAGGAACTGTCCTAATACAAAAACTTTAACATAGTCGCTGGACCGTGAAGTTGAGGTCAAGGTCAGGTGACACCGACCAGACAGTCATGTACTATTCATCAGCAACCTATATACCAAATATTGTCATCCTACCATGCGTGGTTACAGAGGAACTGTCGTAACCCAAAAACTTTAACATAATCACTGGACCGTGAAATTGAGGTCAAGGTAAGGTGACACCTACCAGACAGTCATGTACTAGTCATCAGCAACCTATATACCAAATATTGTCATCCTAACATGCGTGGTTACAGAGGAACTGTCGTAACCCAAAAACTTTAACATAGTCGCTGGACCGTGAAATTGAGATCAAGGTAAGGTGACACCTACCAGACAGTCATGTACTGTTCATCAGCAGCCTATACACCAAATATTGTCATCCTACCATGCGTAGTTACAGAGGAACTTCCGTAACCCAAAAACTTTAACGTAGTTGCTGGACCATGAAATTGAGGTCAAGGTCAGGTGACTGACTGGCAAGTACTCATCATAAGCTACCTCTGTACCAAATTTGATGGACCTAGGGCTTGGGCTTACAAATATATGAAGCAAGATTTCAAGTGTTTACGCCGCCGCAGGATTCCCATACATATGTCGCGCCTCCAGCGACTTTCGTCGCAGGCGAGACAAAAACTACCCAGTGCTTGCCTATTCATATGTGGAACATCCACGATGTCACTGTCAAAGGAGAACACAGGACAACAACAGAGTCCTGGAACAACTCTTTTCAACACCTTGTTGGTCAAACACACCCATCACTGTGGACTGTAATTTCATGTCTTCAGAAGGATGCCGCGATGTTGGCAGAAATACTTAGACACACATCAGGAGTGCAGACAGAAAAAAGAATGAAGGGGTGCCTTGTGCACCAGAACAGAGTAGTAGCTATCTGTAATAGTTATTCCACTGGAAGCATGGACATGCCTGTATTTCTAACTGCACTTTGGAAGTGTATATGAATGAAGTAAATGCCATATGACATAAATAAACGAATGTTTAGTGCTTTCTTAAAACCTATTTATCTGTATTTTAATACATGAACGTTTTATTTTTATCTTTAGTGCTTGATATAAGTTCAATAAATGATGTCTGCAAATCACATAGTTCATGATTTTAAGTTGTTTTTTTACATAAATGAGATACATATCTCAATAATTAAAAGAAATAAACTTTTTTTAATTATTGTCTCATTCATCATTTCAGAACTTGTGCAAAACATACAGAACATACCCATGTTGTAAAATTTCTGAGAGAGGGCGGGGGGATTTTTTTGGACAATCTAGCATGACTTCACAAACAAATATTGTATTCGACAACATGCTGTAAATCAGAACAGAACATTAAATATTGTGAATAGTAAGGACAAGAGTAACAGGAGCTGACATAAAAGCTTTGCTTTATTCATAGTGTCCTGTTTCTATAGTTGAAGCGTTAGTTACAGAATAAATCACATGTATATGCTCTCATGATGCATTTCAGAATTTTAACAGCATGTTGCTATTACCTATATGTATACTAACATGGTGCTCTCTTATCTGTGCTTTTAGTTATATGTCATTATATCTCTGCTAGTTTGCTGTGTACTGCTTTATATGGGCATACAATATAAATGCATGTCTTTGTGCTCATATATATTTGTCTTATCATAATTTCTTATTTGTTGCATTGTCATGTCATATGAGATTTGTCGGTCTTAGTATTGTGCCGAATGCAGGGGCTGCTCTGGCTTCTAAAAAGCTGGCGCCAAAAAAATCGCCAACTGCAATTTTCCGTCGCCAGTTTTGTAAAAGTGTCGCCATATTAGAAATCGCTAGATTACTATATGACAAGACATGGCGAAATTGTTTAACACTATGTATAGTATGTGTGACATATTCTGTAACGTCGGACGAAATCCAAGTTTGTCGGACTCTTAATTCAATTTTTCAAAAGTTTGGTCTCGAGCAGCCCGTACACTAATTGTATTTTAATCATGAAAAGATGTGTGAGTGATTTCTTGTTGGCAGAAAACCAAAATTTTACAGTAATTTAATATGAATGCAGGCGCAGCCTTAAATGCGAGCATCGCACATTGTTCATGTCGTTACTTCAGAGCCCCCTAACAGTGCCTCTACATTCCATTGATGACGTGACGTATGAATGTGTTTGTGACGTCACAAAACTCAATTTCAAATACAGCGTTTCAGATTGAAAAAATTTGTCTGGCATTTTTGTGGTAATTTCAAAAATAAGCACTTTAATTTAGCCGTTTGTAAAAAAAAAGGGGGGAAAATACCGAGTCTCGCTTACGCGAGACCCGGTATTTTCGTAAATTCCCAATGCATTCCGAGTAGCCCAGGTTTTTTTTTCGATGATCATATTTTGGGTCTCGTGCAATTTGGCAGACTCTGTACATTAGAGAGCTTCGCTTCGCTCGCATATTAGAAACATCTATTCCCGTGAATGCACCGACTTAAAACCGGAAATACTGAAAATAAAACTACGCATGTGTAAGAGTTTTCTAATTACGAAATTAAGACGGACATCCGGTCCGGAAATCACTCGGCAACGACGTCAGTTTTCATACCTGTATTTTATTAATTACATTATAAAAAAAATATTACTACAAAAATATGTTTGTTTTGTTATTTTTATAAATTAATTAACAGCATCAATTGTTTTATTACACGCCTACTCGCTTTTTGTGATGCAGGTAAAGCTGCTTTTCATCAGACAACTTTGTTGATTCATTTATTGCCGATTTCCGTTTAATAACTCCAAATAACACACATGTCACTGGATACTACACAATACACGTGTATTTACGACCATAGAAGCCGACAAAGGATCTTTAATGATGCAATCGCCGATTACAGATAAATATAAAACGTGCACGCATCGTTTAACACTATAAAACCTTGGCGCCAAAAAAATCGCCAGACGCAATATTTTGTCGCCAAATGAAAAAAAAATCGCAATTGGCGACATTGGCGAAGCCCAGCGCGACCCCTGGAATGAAAATATAGCTTCCGTGTTCGTATAAAATACTAAATAGTGACTTGTCTCTTGTCGCCATATATGCCTATATGGGAAAAAGACTGGATGATGGAGTTTCACCCTGAGAAGTGCCAAATACTACATTTTACCAACAAAAGGAACATCATAGATATCCCTTATACCATTCATGGGCATACACTAGAAGTAGTAGACACAGCAAAGTACCTGGGAATAAACCTGCAGAAAAACTTGAAATGGAACCATCATATTGACGAAGTGACTAAGAAGGCAAATTCCACCATTGCCTTTCTGCGGAGGAACCTTTACCAGTGCCCGCCAGAGACCAAAGCATATAAGACCTTAGTCAGACCAGTCATTGAGTATGGAAGCATAATCTGGGACCCCCATACTCAAGATAACATCAACAAACTGGAAATGGTCCAAAGACGTGCAGCTCGGATGGTCTATAGAGACTACAAAACCACCAGTAGTGTCACTCACATGCTACATCAACTCCAGTGGCAACCACTACAGGAGCGCCGAGGCCAAGCCAGAGCTCTTATGATATACCGCATAGCCAACCACCTAATAGACATCCCAGCTACATTACTCATCCCGACTGTGACAACAAGAGGAAACGGCATGACTTTCTTCATCCCATACGCCAGAACGCTGACCTATCAGAAGTCATTCTTCCCAGACAGCATCAGAATATGGAATGCTCTGCCATCAACCATCGTGACATCACTGACCATTGACATCTTCAAACAGAAGATGTCCCAGCACACCGTCCGTCCATAGATTTACCCACCCTGTTTTTAGATGCACTGTAATTAGTTGATTTTAAACACGAATATTGTTATCCCTGCACCATGCGCCGGTTCGTTATACCATATTGGTCTGTACCAGAAAGGAAGATAGATAGATAGATGCCTATGTCGGTTTTGTGATGTCACTTTACAAGATATATTAAAATGTTGTACGGTTTTGCCATAAAATATAATTGACGAACTTGTTCTAAAACTTGTATCAGCTCATCTTGTGACATAAGTTCTGGATATAGTAAATTGGGTAAATTGCAATCTGTTTTGCTTTCTTTTTCATCGTGGTCCTCCATGCTTTATCTCTCTCGGTGTTTTACCTTCGTCCTTTTAAAAGGGTTGGGCTAAAACGCGGAAATGGAAAAACCGGAAACATAAAAACACCTATATTTTTGTTCATAACTTTTTAACGGGTTAACATAGAATAAAAATTAAAAATGCCTCTGGAAGATATTTAAAAGATCTTTATGGAGATATATAGTTATATGCAATTAATTATTAATAAATTACCTAAAAGTTGACCGGAAATGTTTTTTTGCGAGTTTGCACATATCAAATTTTCAGATTAGAACCCAGATATCTCCAAAATGCTTCACCCCGGTCAAATAATTCTTAGTGTTTGATAAAGGTTATTCATTTAGCTTCAAAATGATATATAGTTTATAAAATATTACTGAAAGGAAAGTATAGAAAAATTCGCCGGAAAATACCTGGTATGAAAAGTAAAAGTGCAAACTTTCAACTTTGAACTATAATTTCTCAACAACCTTACAACCCGGTCAAAATGTAAATAGGGCCTCGTGTTCCCCTTAGCATTAGCTACAAAATGATATATAACTTTTTAAAATTGATCAACGACAAAGTATAGACAAGTTGACCGGAAACGTTTCTTGTCGATCAAAAACTCATCAAAGTTAACAGATTTCTCCTAATTAAAGTATGTTTACATAGGTAAAATTGATTGTTATAATTAATGTCATATAAGATAATAAAGAGAAATTTTGTAAAATTAAGTTATAATTAATGTTATATGTAATAACAGTTAAAAAAATTTTTGGTATAACAAACAATCTTTCTGAAAGCATGAATGCTGTTTTAAAAAGAGAAACTGATTGGAAAGAGTTATCCGTAGATCTTTTGGCTTTGGGTTTTTATTACATACAAAATTTTGTAAATGTTGAAATTTTAAGAGGCCGTTCAGGTATAGGTAATTGTCATTTAAAATCAGAGTTTCGTAGGGCTTTTATTTCTCCTTCAGATTTAATTATACCAAAAAAATAGTCTGTCCCGATGATGTTATTGAATATTTAAAAAATGAAAAACCTTTATCTTTAGACAAAATTTTGCAAGATGACACGTCTGAAACATCAAAGATTATTAAACAAACAGATGAACACGCTGAAATAACAACTGAATTAGGTGTCAAAAATGATAGTCCTTTAATTACCGATGACATAATTGTAGAAAAAACACCCGTGGTTGAACTACCTGTCTTTAATTCTGATTGTAGTCAACAAAGTTTGGCACGGTTTATTGTTGACAATAATTTAATAACATTAGTTCCACAGCAAGGGGCTTTTATTGTTCAAGGCAGAAAAGCTAAATATTGTGTCACTTTATTTCCAAAAGAAACTTGCCAGTGCGAGGCAACATCTACCTGTTTTCACATATTAGCGGCAAAATTAAGCATAGGTTTACAGCCGATTCAAAAGAATAAAATTATTAGTTTAAGAGCTATATCAAAAAATGCTAAGAAAAAAATTGATAAAAAGTCAGGTAGAAAACAACCACGGGTTAATGATCATGACATTGAAGTTGAGCCTGCCCCAGATTCTTTAACAGCTTTAAATACTCCACTTAAAGAAAATTTAATTAAAACACCCTCAACTGTGGAAGCATTAAATTTACTTCTAAACAATTAACAGAAATGTCAACCCCAAAGTCTAAAAGAAAAATAGATTTAAGTGATATAATAGAAGAAAATGAAATTATAATAGAAGATTCTAACGAAAATAAACCTACTAAACTCCCTGATGAAAAATCGCTCCCAGTTAAAAAACGTAAAATTGAAGAAACAAAAATAACAGAAAAGGAAAATGTTCAATCTTTAGAAAACAATTATTGTGATCAGCAGCCATGGGTAGGTTATTGTAAGTTAAAACATAAACAAGACATTCTTAATAGTCAGTACTTGTGTTCTGATATAATAATTTCTGCTCAAAATCTTATAAAAATTCAGTTTTCAGACATCAATGGTTTTCAAGAAACTACCCTGGCTCCAATAAAATGTGGTGGTAAATGGGTAAGCAATAAAGGTTTCGTACCACAAAGTCCACCATGTGTGCAAATCCATCATAACGGACGCGATCATTGGGTGTTATCAATTCTTTCACTAAATGGGGAAATTAATCTTTTGGATAGTCTTGCACTAGGAATTAACACATCTTTGGAATACCAGTTGGCTCAAATTTATAGAAAAGATAAAAAGAAATTAAACATTAGAATTCCAGACGTACAGAGGCAGGAAAACAACGTTGATTGTGGTTTATTTGCAATTGCTAACGCAGTAGAATTCTGTTTAAATGGATTTAAAGGGGGTACACATATAAAATTTGATCAAAAGTACATGAGGGAACATTTAATTTGTTGTTTGGAAAAGGGATATTTTAATCAATTTCCGAAAAATATAGTTGGCTTTGCTCCCAAAAGAATTTTGGCTAATACACACACGATCGTCATGTCTTGTAATTGTGGGCTCCCGGATACAATAGAAAATATGATAGGTTGTGAAGGCAAAAATGCGAAGGGAAAAATCTGTGATGTCTGGAAGCATAAAAGTTGTGCTAAATCTGAAATGGTAGGTAAAACCTGGCTATGTCAAAAGCATAAATCCAATGGCTAAAGTATTTTATATCGGCAATTATTTTAACATAATAGAAAAGTAAACATTTTTTAAATTTATAAATAATTTTATCTGTAACAAATAACAACTAAACTATTTATTTAAAAAAAATTAAAAAATTATATAAATAAATTTTAAAAAATAAAAAAAAACACTCGACACGCAGTGCTACCTCCAAGTTGGTTCGAGTGGGGAAACGCCATATTCATTATGGTAGGCGAAAGGCACTGCACAAAATCGATTTCTTATATGACATTAATTATAACTTAGATAGTAATTAAATTATCGACACCAATCAACTTTACCTATGTAAACATACTTTAATTAGGAGATATCTGTTAAGTTTGATGAGTTTTTGAGCGACTAGAAACGTTTCCGGTCAACTTTTCTATACTTTGTCGTTGATCAATTTTAAAAAGATATATATCATTTTGTAGCTAATGCTAAGGGGAACACGAGGCCCTATTTACATTTTGACCGGGTTGTAAGGTTGTTGAGAAATTATAGTTCAAAGTTGAAAGTTTGCACTTTTACTTTTCATACCAGGTATTTTCCGGCGAATTTTTCTATACTTTCCTTTCAGTAATATTTTATAAACTATATATCATTTTGAAGCTAAATGAATAACCTTTATCAAACACTAAGACTTATTTGACCGGGGTGAAGCATTTCGGAGATATCTGGGTTCTAATCGGAAAATATGATATGTGCAAACTCGCAAAAAAACATTTCCGGTCAACTTTTAGGTAATTTATTAATAATTAATTGCATATAACTATATATCTCCATAAAGATCTTTTAAATATCTTCCAGAGACATTTTAAATTTTTATTCTATGTTAACCCGTTAAAAAGTTATGAACAAAAATATAGGTGTTTTTATGTTTCCGGTTTTTCATTTCCGCGTTTTAGCCCACGCCCTTTTAAAACTTCCGAAATTTTCCGCATGTATCTGGTAGTAACAAAGACGACAAATTCAATGTAAGGTAATAACGAAACGATAAAAAATGGTGTTCAACGGAAAGAGACGTATTTAACATCTACATCTTCTTGCGATGTACGCGCATTTGGGCTTTGAAATATTCAATAATAAACCTTGCATTGTCAAAATAGTGAACATTCCACAAACTTATATAGATGATCATAGATTAAGATGTAAGATGATGAAATGTTCAGAAATCTGTTGCTTGTTTCTCCAATATGGATCATACAAGTTATATGAGTCAGGAAATAAATACAGTAGCTATATGAACATTAGAATTTGGAGTAATATTGTTAGTTGTGTCACTCTGAAACTAGATCAGCAAATCGAAGGTCTGTTTCACTCTTCACTCTAGCACTCACAACATCTTGCATACATTTTGGTATGTTTATAATTGACTCGGGTTATTTATTTGGGAAATCAATCTCCCAGATAAGAGAAATGTTTTCCCCGTGCTGATAGTAGGCTTTCTGAATATGCATGTATGGCTTTTTCGGTTTCTTTTTTGTACATATATTGTGTGTCATTGATTAGTCCGTATTTTGTCAGTTTCATATTGCTTATCGATTTTTGTTGACCAATCTGTGTTTTTACCTTCTTCATTCTGATAAATTTTTAATTTTTTGTCTGATTTTCTGTATTCCTGTCAAGGCAGAAAAATGTACACATGAGATGAACCGATACAACAGGGAAATCTTGGGTACAATTAAAGAACTTTGGAGAAAAATTAACAAATGTGTTACAGTACTTAGCAGAGAGAGCAAACATAAACATGTACAGGGGATTTGGTTTCTTGTTCACAAAGACATCATGAACATTGTCTTATTTATGATTTTAGAAAAGAAGCAGCACTTCACATCCAATAATTTAATAAGAACTGGTACACATGTGTTACAAGCTAACAACTGCGCCATCAAATATTTTCAATTGCACCCAATTTTCAATCTTGGAAAAATGTCATCATTAAAATTTGAATATTCAGTTCAATCAATCAAACAGTTCCCAATCATTAGCCTTTAGTTTATCCAATGTGATCTTTTGTTAAAAGCGTACTAAATTGGTGACCACCAAATCTATAAACTTGGTAAATCATCCAGCTACTTGATTTCTGATAAAATTAATGCATTACAAGTAGGATACTACTTAACTATGTACTGGGGTAGAGTCCATCTTGGATGAGAACATATATGAATTCAGGTCAAAATGACCCTTGCGATATCCCCTCATTTTTACCAAAATCACCCCACAATATATTATCTTCCCTGTAGGTAAAATCTTAATGATTTAATCTTAAGTTTTTAAGCAATAGCAATACTTTTCTAAACATAAAAAATTGGCAATTTTAATACTGCATTGATTATGCAAAAAAGTATACCTCAAAACAGCTGTATAGAAGTATACCTTGAAACAGCTGTATAGAAGTATACATTGAAACAGCTGTATAGAAGTATACCTCAACACAGCTGTATAGAAGTATACCTTAAGTGAAACAGCTGTATAGAAGCATACCTTTTTGGATCTACAAAAGGAACATAACCGACCATACGCGCTAAGCAGTTTTATTTGTCACTCAAAAAAACTTCTGCCAAAACGCACTGACATGCTCACATTTTCCCTTGTTTAAAGGAAAAAATAAAATGAAGAAAAAGATATCGTTTTGACTTTCGTTTAATTAGATACTTAAAGCATAAAAATGCAACATCGTCTGAAACGACGACAATTTCGTGAGGTAAAATTGGTACGTTTTTTGGCGATGTCAACAAACAACATCGTGGCTTGTTACGATGGATGGTGACCCATTGCGACTCGTGTAACGAGAAAAAATAATGGTTCAGCATGAATTACCAATTATAAAATAAATCAAAAGGACCGAAAACAGCTTTTACTATGGAATAATGTAGCGACATTGTGACTGCCATGTATACAATAGCATTTTCGATCACCCATGTCAAATAATCCATTTATTTTTCTTGTGTCACAAACAAGAAATTAAATATCTTATTCAATATTTTTATTAGTTAGAAATTGTTATATTTAATTTAACTACTTGTATTTTATTTACGAAACTTGTCCCAACCTTCATTTTTTTAACATGATTTTTTACCCGTTTTATCACACAAAAGTGTCGCCGCCATTGTGAAAATTTTGATATATTTTTTCAAAAAGCCTCTCATCACTGGCTTTCTTTTTGCATTTAGTTGCCAATTTACCCAGTTTCAGTCATAAATAATCCCTCAATATAATAACACTTAAACAACCTTGTCTGTATAGCAGCACATTGAACATAAACAAAACACATAAAAACCTTCTGTTCAAGCCGATACAAATCTATAGACAATAGCCCTCCTAATATGTCCACAACATTGAAACGCATGACCACAAGGTACGCTACAAGAAGAACTTCTGAGCAAGCAAGAACTGAACCTGCTATAAATGAAATACCTAGTCATAGCTCAGAAAACACTCAACTTCTACCGTTCACATTGAACTTAGTTAAAGCTGCCGAACGCAAGTTAGAAACACTCGATAGAATAAACGATGTGAAAATTGAGGTAAAACACAACAATCTTCTCCTAAGTTTTCAAGGTGGTGCCTACGAGCAATTTCGTCCAGCTCTTCATGGATGCATCTTATCAACAAACCTCAATACAGTTACTAATACAAAGAAAGACCAAATGGGGCTCATCATAGAGGAATCTATTTCCATCGGTCACAATCGGAAACAGCTGTATCGCATTAACTGTTACCACACTTCCTGCAGAGTAATGATAAATGGATTACATATGGATCAGTTTGTCACAAAGCTAGCACCAGATCTATACAAAGTCATGTCACAAATCAACAACTTCAAGGATATATCAGATAAGATTAGTGCTGCCTGCGAACAATACATCAATCTACAGAAATCAAACCAACAACATGTCAAAAGAGACAACAAAAGGCCAGACTCAAATTAAATGACCAGGCTCAGTTGATCCAGAACTCGAACTTCCATTGCCACGGTCCCCAAGGACAACCTAACTCGATATCCAAAGCTACCACCGATAATAATCCACCTAGATCTAGTGGAGCCATCTGTCTTATCTGTGCGAAATACAGCGAAACTGAAGCTGTGGAATGCTCACAATGCGAAAATCGGTTGCATTACGTCTGTCTTGAACTTACCAAAGAAGACATCACAAAATTAGAAGCAGATTCAAATGAGACATTTATCTGCATAAACTGTCAGCAATTTCAAGATTTTATTGATGTAGACTCGCTATCACATAGAGATGTTGCCTGCGAAATTGCTGAAGAAGAAACTGATTTAAAGACTCCTGCCACACTAAAGGAATGTCATGCTAAAGACACAACAAACACAGGAAATGTACACACTGCCACTGCTGAAACACATGAACACGCCGACCAAAGTGGCAACAGTTCACACGTTGCATGCAGTGACCCTAGCTTAACTAGAGTTTCCAATGCAGGTTCTCAGACATGCTCCCTCCTATATAAAAACCAAAGATCACGAGCGATGCCAACTGGATCTCAACAAAAAAGCTAAAGAACTAGAAGAGAGTGAAAGCAGGCTTAGAAAAACAGCTATCCCATTGCAAACAACAGGTTGTGAATGCAAAAACATATATAGCCAATCTAGAACTTAAACTAAAAGACACCGAAGACTCTAACAGAATCCTCAAAACCAGATTACTCCTTCTGCAAGAAACACAAAACTGTCAACATAAAACGCACGAGAAAGAACAGAAAAACAACATGTCAATCACCATCAACCGTAAATCACGATGACAGGCTCTGGTCCCATGAACAACGGGTACACCAGTTGGAGATAGAAAATGTAAAACTCAGCGCTCGTCTAGACAAAATAGAGATAATATCCCAGGTACAAAATTTGCTGGACAACTCACACAGAAGGCGTCAAAATCCTAGCAAACCAAAACCAAAGATTCAAGAGCCGTCCAATCTTACCAAGAACCCTACACAAGGGGTCACCACTAACCCACTCCCACCTCAAGTACAACCAGAACCACACCATCCAGCAGGCAACTCTGTCCAACACGATAATCAACAACAGCATTTGGGAATTTTTTAGCCATGCGCCCAACCCTACTAAAACCACCATCGAATCAGCATCAGATACCCGCTCACCAGAATCTAGCCTCCATGATGCAGCCCCTCCCACTAAGGACTCCAACAGCTGTACACCAACTCCAACAGCGAACTATTCAAAACAATCAAGCATGTCACTCGTGATTTCAGGTCCCGAGGTCACAACAACCAATTATTGGACACTACCGCCTACTACCACTGAACCCTCGACCAGTGTATGCACAAAGACCTCTACCTCTAGCCCAGCGGGATCCAATTCAGGGGGTAAAATATCAGTGACTCAATAAAACTTGTGACCTTCAACATTGAGTGTTTTAAAAGCAACAAGATCTATCTTAACATGCTAGCAAATGCACATGACTTAATCATCCTGCAAGAGCATTGGCTCTACAATTACAAAAAGCACGAACTTTCAGATTTTCTGAGTGTTATAAAATCAGTTGATGATTCAGATCCGATCCCACCCACTCAACGCCCTAGGGGGAAGGGAGGCACTGCAGTCCTCTATTCTAGAAAGCTATCCAGCATAATTGATGAGCTTACCGATGGCTCAAGCCGTATTTCAGCTCTCAAGATCAACCGTGAAGATTCATATCATTATTTCTTTGCATGTTCTAAATATACCATCATTAGAGACAGATTATTTGAGAACCTTTCCTGGCTGCCCAATTATTGTCCAATAAATCTTGAACTTTTAACATGTTGTAACCCGTTATTGTCCACTGAGCAGAACAAACAAGTTTTTAAACATGTATTTGAGTATATCAAAGGGTCAGAAAGATTCCACGTTGATTAATAACTTGTACACAGGGCTCTTGAAGCACACAATTCATCACCACCCCCCTTATTCTCTATTTATTCGTTTATCTTTGCTAATTTTTTTTTCTGGTTCATTCCACTTATCTCATGTATTGTAAAGATCTTATCTTACACATATAATATATATTGTATTAAATTGTATGCATGCTCCATAAATGTTCTTTTGCAACATATTGGAGAAGACTTTATAAGTTTGTCTAACTTGTGTCTTATCCTTTTTGCAAATTTGAGCAAATAAAATATGTTTAAACTAATCTCAAGATCAATTGTAAACCAAGACCAATGGTTGTCATTGGTGTCTACATGCCCTGCACTGGACCGGTCAACGCTGACCTAGAGTACTCAGCCGTACGTGACGAAATAGCAGAAATGATATACAAATTCAGACCTACCTGCAATATTTTACTGGCTGGAGACCTAAATGCCTCATTAGTAAAAGAAAGCCAAGAGAGACACGCTTCTTTTAGATTTTATGCAAAAATTTGATTTCACTTACCAGCTTGACAATGAATCCGATACTTACTTTCATCATGGTGGTCATTGCTCTTCAAGAATCGATTATATCCTACAGAGCCCCGTTAAATTTGTCAAATCAATAGAGATCCTGGATCGAGATCCTCTAAATACCTCACAGCATGTTCCAGTCATAGCCAATATACCAGTTGACATATCTTCTAATCAGTACTCTCATTCTGATGGTCCTTCCTCTGTACCTACGACAACCAGAATTAGATGGGACAAATATCAATCCACCCTACAAGAGAATCTAGGAAAAATTGGCTTGGATCAAGAGCACAGTATTCATCTTCTTACTCAGACAATGGGGCGTCACATCCCGGCAATGTATAAGTTATTCATCAACTCCCTATTAGATCTGCTCAAATCACAAGGCATCGGCAGCTATATAGGATACATTTACTGTGCAACACCAACTGATGCAGACGACATATGCTTTGTCGCTGATAATCCAGAAGAGCTACAAACAATGCTGCACATCCTGGGATTTTATGCTAACCGTGAACACTATATTATAAGGGAAGCAAAATCAACAATCCTGAAATTTAATGATAAAGCTGAACGACAATTCTCCATGAACGGTGCTACCATACCTGTGTCAAATACCGCTACTCATCTGGGCATTGAAAGAGACTGCACTTCAAAGTTTGGCACCCATGATGTGGTAAACTGTAGGGTTACGGCATCCAGGCGTGCTACATACGCACTCATGGGAGCTGGATTACATGGACTCAATGGGCTCAACCCAACTGTCTCCACTCACATCATCAGAATTTTCATTCTACCTAGGCTTTTTCATGGTCTTGAGTCTATACGACTTCTCCCAAAAGACTTGATTACACTGAGCATGTATTACAAACAGTTACTAAAAAGAATACAGCATCTACCAGAGAACAATGCAGACTCTGCTACATATATTCTCACTGGGCAACTCCCACTCGAGGCTGAGCTGGATAAAAGAACCCTCTCTTTCTTTGGGAACATCATAAGAGACTCCAACTCTAGAGAATACTCGGTAGCACTCAGACAATTTGCTATAAAGAACATCAAATCCTCCAAAAGCTGGTTCACTCATGTGTCTTCCCTGCTTTCAAAGTATTGTCTACCAATACCTCCTGAGCACTTTGAGAACCCTCCAGGAAAACTAAGCTGGAAAAACACTGTTACAAAAGCGGTCTCAGAATTCTGGAAACAACAAATTCTAGACGAAGCACAGAGCAAATCTACACTGAAATTCCTCAACCGTGAAGACATGTCAATCAACAATGCTCACCTAGTTTGGTCAAGTGCCGGACACGAACAGTTTTCGGTACAACGTGCATGTATTAAAACCAGGCTGTTGTTAGATGTCTAGATTACAAAAACACAGACAAATGTTCAATCAGGCTGCAGTCGATTCCACTTGCTTGCTGTGTAACTCAGCAGGTGAGGACAGGGAGCACTTCATCCTACAATGCCCTTTTCTAGAATCCACAAGGAGGCCATTCATTAACTCTCTGGCCAGCATAGTATCAGATGCAGTTGAGGATAAACAGCTAGTGAATGACATTTTCTGTCAACCTATTGAACTTTTACGACTGATTTTAGACTGTACTAATTTCAGAAGAATACCCTACTCACACTTTCATCGTATCGAAACATTAACCAGAGGAATGTGTTATGCTCTACATGTGAAGCGCAGCACAGCATTAAAGTTGAACTGTAGATAATCATTCTGTGTCCGTATGAGTGTGCCACAACTATCCCAACAGAAAGTTTTTGTATTTTCAATTTCAATTCTTAATTTTTGTTCTATTTTCCCCTGTGTTAATTATTAATGGGGCGCATTGCACTTTTTTTTTGGGCCAGTGACTATAACTTAAGAATGTACGCATAATTGTGTGCGGTTCTCCTAGATAGAGGAGGAATTCTACAACAACAGAACAGAACAGATGGCGCAGCTGTGCAAAATCTGTACATCGACAAAGCACCCATTTTTGTGTCGATGTTCATTTAATTAAACACGTAAAGAATTAGAATACGATCGTGTGATCGCACAAAATAATCATTAAATCACTTCATAATAACGTCGTCAAACATTATACACTGGTGCTACTGTCAGTACTACATTTTTCGGTTTAGTGAACAGCTATCGCGAGAATTGCCAAATATCACGTTGCTTTCCAAAACCAAAAAGTCTCTCGCGGATGAACATGGAAAATTAGTTTAAATCGTAAAATAAGTTATCAGTTATACAGTAAATGTAACAACATACGAAAGGACATGTATAGTAAAGTTGTTCAAGATAAATGCAGTGCACCGATTCATGTACTGGATAGATTCCTCCAATGTGACCTATATTTTACGAGCGTAAGGTTATTGTACACGCCGGTCGCAGTAGTTTCTATGTATCTGAGCGTTAGCAAGGGGAAAGTTTGCTACGCAACCTTCCCAAAAACAGCTCTCTAGAAGTATACCATGAAACAGCTGTATAGAAGTATACCTAATAACAGCTGTATAGAAGTATACCTCAAAACAGCTGTCTAGAAGTATACCTTGAAACAGCTGTATAGAAGTATACCTAAGAACAGCTGTATAGAAGTATACCTCAAAACAGCTGTCTAGAAGTATACCTCAAAACAGCTGTCTAGAAGTATACATTGAAACAGCTGTATAGAAGTATACATCAAACAGCTGTATATTAGTGGGTGCCTTTTGGCAGGGGCAATTTTTCTTGCGGGCATTTTGGCATGTTACCACATATATTATACTTATTCTTTTCATATTAAGGCAGTTTGAGCTCATTTTGCCAAAAAAGAAGGTGGTATAAGGATAGAAGACTTTCTATTTCCATTTCTGATGACCATTTATTGGGATCTCAGAAATATTAGATACCTTTTTAAAAAGGTGAACTATTCTTGCAAAGTTTGGTTTAAACTAAGTCCAAGTCTGATTTCCAAAAAGTTAGTGGACAACCATCCAATTTATAACTGATGATAAAAAGCTTACTTAAACTTTCAGCCAGACAATGAAAAGTAAATACACAACAAAATTATATCATAAATATTTAATTCAGCCTTTCTTAAAGACATTTCTGTAGGAGAAGGACTATTCTGCTTCCATTTTGTCATGACAGCATATGCATTAATATCATTATTTTAAAAACCATTCAAGACTATTTTTATCATAGGTTGAAGTATTAACTATTTAGTGTACATACAGTTGCGAAGCAAAACATACACATATTCATGTAATGCTCTATTATGACAAAAGCACAATATAATCAGATGTTTAAATGATGTTACTATCACCACATTAGAATTTTTAAAAAGTGAAACTATATGTTTAATAAGAAATTAAGAACAATTTGAATTTTCTTCAGGTTGACAAAATTGACCTTTAAGCGACAATCATAAAATACTGGAAGTATTACCACAGATTCTGTAAAATAGTGACATTTGATATACTTTGATTCCACCTTAACTGTAATAACATCTAATAATATAATGAAATGAAGCTTCTTTTGGTGTGACAATAAACTAAAGAAGAAATTCTTAATGCAAGACCCATGTTTCACAAAAGGTCATACGACTTCTGCATCATGTGAAAACAATATAATGAATTATTGTAAGTGGAATTTTTTGTGAAACTGAAACCAGTTGTCTTCAAGTAATTGTATTCTGAAAAGCATACATTTACTTTTTGTTGTATAGTGTAAGCATGCTGTGCTATGTTGTTTTTTAGATAATAGAAACAAATAAAACAACAGAATGAAACCTCTTCTGGGTTATGTACAACACCTAATGTAGAACTACTAAATGCCAGGTTGTTTTCAAACAATAGAGTAAACCTCCATTTGTACAGACAAAAGTGTATGAATGGTAAACATTTTGTTCTATATTTTTTTTGTTTTACGGTGGGATGAATTTATTTTATAAATATACGGTAACTTTTACTGGCTACTGAAATTTAACTTGTTAATATTCCTTTTTTTTAATATATACAATTATACTAAATTTTAAAAAATTTGTTCAAGGGCCAAATTGGATACCTTTCAATTATACATTCACATTTAATATTTTTTATAAAGAACAAATTTTTTTTATTTACTAAAACAAATTTACTGACCTTTTTGATGCACATGACAATCTTCATTTTGAAACTGAATGAAAACCTAGATTGTGACATGAGTATTTACAGAAATTACTGACATAGATTTAATCAAAGCAAACTTTACAAAAACCCGATGATGTAAACTGTTAATAGTGGAATGTTTACATGAATAAATGTGATATAAACAAATTGTAGATGGTTTTAGCTTGAAGTTACAGGTTCAAAAATATGGCCAAAACAGGATTTTGTTCCAACTTTAAGTGTTCAAGAAAACTTTACTAAAAGAATTTCACAATACATGTATTTTTTAAATGTACAACATAACAAAACTTAAAATGCTACGAATTAATGAATACTGATTAAACATTTGTTCAAATAAGTCTGCAAACAACAAAGTATCTAAAAATCACATTTTGATTTTTATGAGTATATATTTATTTTAATTTATCCTAAATAAAATAAACAGATTGTGGACTTAAGTATATAGACTAAAAATTAAGATGAAAAATTAAATACAAACATTTCTTTCAACATCATAATGCTTATTTTTTTTCTTAAGAACCAATACACACAGCTGTTGTTCTCTACAAATGCTTAATAGTCTTTAGATTTAACACATGTCAATGCTAAACATTATAGATACACCTGTGGCAATTATGTCTCTATATAAAACAGAATAAAAAATGTACACATGATTTCACAACATTCACGGTGTCCTGTCTGGTAGCTTCATGTTGTTCTAATTTTACCAGGAACATAGTTTTTATCAATCACAGGTTCTATTAAAAACATATGCAGACATTTTTCATTCTGTGCTAATGGATGACCAGCAACTCTAAAATACAAAATATAACTGGTTATAGTTTTAAACTGACGTAATTCTAATTCTTTATAAAAAAAATGTTTTAAACTCAAAGTAAAATATTGTCCATTTTCAGTTTTATAATTATTCAGTTGAAATCTGTTATTTGGATTATGCAGTCACCAGATGCTCCCAGGGACCTGTCATTGGCCTCTAAGCAACATGGCAAAATATTTTTAATTCACCATTAAGACCCTGAGTCTATGTTTGTTTACTCTTTGGAATGACTATTACAAATTTGAGCCTGTTTCTGAAGAATGAACTATGATTCATCATTGATTTGTTTGAATGTTTTAACGCCACTTTCAGCAATATCATGGCGTCCAGTTTTTATTGGGGGAGGAAGCCGGAGTACCCGGAGAGAACCCCCGACCTGCGGTAGGAAAAATGGCAATCCTTGTCAATTAAGATTGGGGTCGAGAACACCCTGCCTGCAGTGAGAATCGAACCCGGAATCTCAGTGTTGACAGACCACGTGATCAATAGTAGACGAACTACCTTAACCACTCGGCCACCGTGGCCCGATTCATCACTGAAGCCATGTTTAAAGTCATTTCATCACAAAATCATGTCTATGCAATATACTTCAATTGAACAATTTCACAATCCATTAGCTGTAATAACGGTGATCATTAACACAATCACAGATAAGAATTATTGCACACGTGACTTCAAGATCTAGATGAAATTAGGAATCTTTGTAAAGGACCTTATAATAATCATATTGTAAGTTTTGGCTTTATTTCGTTAGGCATTTTTTGTGCAGGTGATTAAAATCATGTGAAAAGTAATACACGATGGAAGGATAAAAAACAGCTAACCTAGACTTCTAGTCAAGTGAGAATAAATTTGATATTGAAATTCAGTTTAAACCTGTTAAGGAACAGAGCTGTTATTGTGTAACAAGATTTGAAAGACACCCTAACATGCTTCTATGGAATCCACCTTATATCTAACTACATGTACATACTACAAGTGCAACTTCACTTGGCTAAAAAATGTACAAACTTGTTAATAAATTGTTCAAGTCCTTTCCTTCTTTCTTCAATGAATTCATCTTCAAAGATTCCATCATCTCCTCTGAATGGTAACTGTCGTTTAAATGCTTTACCTGGTAGTGGAGGTACAACAATCTGCAATGACAGCAAAATGAATACCTTAAGAGAGTGTTCCTTTTTCTATGCAAGTATGTTGTATATTATTTTTACACAAATTGTTCTTCATTTTAAAGTCCAAAAATGAAGTTGTCTGTATATGCTTAAGAATGAAAAAGTCACATTTGGGCTTTAAGGTTCCAACGATAGAAGTTGAAATTTATGTCACGAAAACCTGACTGCATCGTTGTGGCTGTTTTCCATTTAATGTGTTGTATATGCATTTTTATGTCTTTATGGGTTTATTTTAAGCAGTTAAATTATTGGGGATAAAGTATCAATAAAAGACCAGACTACATGTAACAGTTTGATTAACCTGTCAGTCTAATGATATCACATATTTCCATAAATATTAAACATAACAATAAAACAGAAATCAACTGCCATACAACTGTTTAATAAATAAATGTTTCTATGTCATTAGTACACATGTTGATTCGGGGCCTCAGTGGCAGAGTGGTCAAAGTAGTTCATCTACTATTGATCACGTGGTCTGTCAACACTGAGATTGCGGGTTCAATTCTCACTGCAGGCAGGGTGTACTCGACTCCAATCTTAATTGACAAGGATTGCCAGTTTTCCTACCGCAGGTCGGGGGTTTTCTCCGGGTACTCCGGCTTCCTCCCCCAATAAAAACTGGACCATGATATAGCTGAAAAATTGCTGAATGTGGCGTTAAACACCATCAAACAAACAAACACTTGTTGATTCAATTATGAACCAATGCAAGTAGGAAGTAGAAAATAACATCAGTGTCAAACATATCAAATTATGTGCACTGTGACAAATATTTAAATAGGAAATTTTAATATTATTCTGCTTTAAGTGGATATTCACTCGCATATTCGCCCTATGATTTATGATCTAGTCTAAGCAGAAATTGGAGAGGAACCGGCTTAAATGGTGTGCAAATATGATAAACATGATGCTTAGATAAAATTAGGATGATTTCCAAGAAAAATTGGAATAAAATTGAAAGCCAACATAGGGCTACTGTTTAAAATGACAGGGTGATTTAATTTCACCTCGCATGGTCATCTGTTAGATGGCCTGTCAAAAGACTGCCACCTGCCTCCTTCCACCCCCTCCCCCCCTCCCAAAAAAAAAAAAAAAAAAAAAAAAAAAACACACTAACATGCCCAAAATACATGTAATAGAAATGACAAAGTGATCAAAGGTTATCCATGTTGGAATGGTGCACACTTTCATGGTAACCTACCCAAATATTAAATATCTCAGGCCTTTGTCAAAAGACAAAATGTTGAAATTTTACCTTGATGGTCAAGGGTAAAGGTCACCATTCTTTTGGCAAAGAATATAAGGTAACCAATCACCATACTAAATATCTAAAGCTTTGGTAAAAGAACAAAAAATATGATAATTTCACCTTGGTAATCAACATTTTGCCCTATGATAAACTACTTACATATCAAAATATCTAAGTCCAAAAAAAAAAAATCTGGTTTTTGATTTTGTTTTTAATATTGCCACATTCAACAATTTTTCAGCTATATTGTGGCGTACAGTTTTTATTGGTGGAGGAAGCCGCATTACCAGAAGAGAACCCCTGACCTGCAGTAGGATTGGAGTCGAGTACCCTGCCTGCAGTGAGAATCGAACCCTCAATCTCAATGTTGACAGACCACGTGATCAATAGTAGATGAATTACCTAAACCACTCTGCCACCGAGGTCACCCAAAAAATCTGACCTTCAAAGTTAATGTCAAGGTCATCTATGATCAACCTAACTGACTAGTCCGAGAATCCTCTGCCGTCCAACGCTTTTTTTTCTTTTTTATTGCGTGGGACGTCAGAGAGCTCTCCATAAGAAAAACAGCGGATTTTGTGACATCGGTCTGGGTCGGCACATTTCATCGTGTCAGATTAAATAAAACATTTTCATCCAGTTAATCTATATATAATTCGCCTCTTTAGATATTTTTCTCTAGGAATATAATCATCATACATTCAATAAAGCTAATTTAAGAATTGGATTTAAGTCACATTGTTGTCACGTGACTTTTTGTTTTAAATGAAAGTGAAATGTAGGAATGTAAGGGTATCGATGGAAATGAGCTTAGAAATGGACTTAAATCAGCTTGATTGAAGGTAAGAGAAAAATATCTAAAGAGGCAAATTATATATAGATTAACTGGATGAAAATGTTTTATTAAATCTGACACGATGAAATGTGCCAACCTAGACCGGTGTCTGCGCAAAACAAAGCTAAGTAGTGTGGACTGTGAGCACGCTCACAAAGTGATACCCACCCGCTTCGCTTTCAAGTCTAATTATCTCCCCTTAATGATAATCAGGGTCAATAAAAATCCTTCAAGCACATCTACATATAATGTACTTCCTTTATGCCAAGTTTCATTTATTTTCATTAAGCGGTTTAGGAGTTGCGCTTCCAAGGGATGTGGACAGAGAGGGTGATCCTATATATCCCCCCCCCCCCCCAACAAGTTTGTGGGGGTATAAAAATCATAGGACCACATTTCGTGAATATTTGCTGGTCATTTGAACAGACAAAGATAAATAGACTTTCGGTCCAACAGCAATTTTACTGGTCATAAAATAAAAATTAACATAAATTTGTATGTTTGTTTGAATGAAATTTAATGCCACTTTGAGCAATTTTTTAGCTATATCATGGCAATCATGTAGTACCATGAGAAAACCCATCACTTTCAGTTGGAAATATGGCAATCCTTGTCAATTAAGATTGAAGTCGAGTGCACCCTACCTGCAGTGAGACTAGATCCCGCAACCGCAGAGTTGACAGACCACATGATCAATAGTAGACGAACTACCTTAACCACTGGGCCAACGAGGCCACAATCTTAAATTTGACCTTGAGGTCAAAGTCAAGGGCATTATGACATGCTTTCAAGGTGATACATCCATATCTTAGGCTTGGTCACAAGAAAATAGGTAAGAGGCTGGAAAAGCTTACAAAATTTAACCTGTGGGTCATTATGAGAAATTTACACAACACACTGTCACATGGTGATACATCCATGTATAATAGGATAGTAACTAGTATAGGCCAGACAAGATTCACTGATAAGGAGAAGAAAACATTGCGTATCCAATCCAAATTCAACTGACCAAGAGGATTCACAGAAGAATATTTAAAAAATCTAAAGAGTTTACAGAATCAATGACAGACAAAATGAAAGTGACTTGCCTTACTATCTCTTTCTAATTCATTTCGTAACCATTCAAAATCACTGTATCGTCTTCGTACACCAGAATCTTTTACTTTAAAAACAGGTAAGTTAGTCTGAAATGGCAAAACATTATATGAAATTATTGTTATTGATAAGAGAAATTTAAGTTTTATCTATTATTATAACCCCGCTTGACAGAATCAGGGGTATATGTTCTTCCTCATGTCTGTCCTTCCATCCGTTCACATTTGGTTTCCGGATAATAAATCAAAAATATGCATCCGATTTGAATGAAACTTTGGGATATTGTTATATATCAGGTTGGTAAGAAGCCTATTTATTTTAGGGTAAATACGTCAATTTCAAGGTCGCAGCCCACGAAAAACTTTAGAAATTTTTACAAAAATTTTGTTTCCGGACAATAACTCAAAAAGTTGGCATCTGATTTGAATGAAACTGTGGGATATTGTTATATATCATGTTGGTAAGAAGCCTACTGATTTTGGGGAATATCCTTCAAAATTCAAGGTTGAAGTCCATGAAAAACTTTAAATTTTTACAAAAGCGGGGGTACTAGTATCAGTGATTGCTAGATCAACTTTGTCTAGTTTGAAAGGTGATGTTCCCCCATGGTGCTTAATTCTACACCAGAATGTTTTACTTTAAAAACAGGTAAGTTAGTAGTCTGAAATAGAAAAACATTATATGAAATTATTGTAATTAATAAGAGAAATTTAAGTTTTATCTATTATTTAAAGGTGATGTTCCCCCATGGTGCTGAACTCTGCATAACTGAAATGATCTTTTATAGTCAAAATACTATACCTGTAAGGTATTTTCTACCTATTGGTCAAATCAGTATGAAGGAATTAATTTGCCATGTTTTCAGCAACGAAAAATAGATTTTTAATAATAGATTCAGGGACACTATTGACTTAATGAATTTTCGAGATTCTTCAATTTTTATGATATTTCTGTATGAGCTATTTTTATTACTTGTCCCAATGATATTGACTACTAAATTGTCCTTGTCTGACTGCCATTTCTATTTGGCCCTAGTAATCTGGTATACGGAAGTAAAACACGAACTCAGAACTTCACAACAAATTATTCTGAAATTTTGTTTCTCCTGAAGTTTTACAACAAAAAATATATAATTTTACTTTCTATAATTTGCTTTCTATAATTTGAATAAAATAATACTTCGATAATAAATACACATTTGTTTTAGGTTATTTAGCATCCCCAAATACATAATAATAATCCATGCATTTTCCAGGTATTGTGAGGTACTGACTTCATGTTTTACTTATTAGCTGGTAAATAGAATTAGTGAAGAAACGGTGTTGTAGTAAGAGAAAATGATTCATGAGTGCAAAATTTTCAATGGATTAAAAGAAGCAATATTATAGTGTTGAAGAACGAGTGTCTGTGAGTATGCAGAACACCAGCAGGCATGGTGACAGTTAAAACGTGTAAACATATCAACAAGAGTAAGGGGTCAGAATACATATTTTTTTTTTTGTTAGACTCCTTCGCGCCTTTTTTTGGTTTTCTGCCATATTTTGCTCGGTTCCGGGTCGTTCTGCTCCGATTACATGTTCCCCCGAGTTGTTTGGCGCCTGGTCATTTTGCCCCGATATAGACGAATATTATATAAGTGATAAATAAAATTTATCAAACAATAATAATAAATATAATAATAAAATACATAATATGGATAATATGGCCGGAATAAGTGCACTTAGCCCAAAATATACACAAAGCCCACAAAGAAATCAACTATTTGTGAATTTTTTAATGCTGATATATTAATTCAAAGCTGACAAGGCACCTGTCCAATTTTGGTGACTTTTCATAAAATAGTTATTGTAAACATTGCATAGAAATATTTTCATTGGGCATGTGCAATTAATCATAAAACCAGTCAACCATTAAAGATTATCACACTTCTGTAATTATAGAAGGTAATGTACACAGAACAAAATAAACATGTTAATGTGGAAGAGTGATATTTTATATTAATTTTATAATTAGTGTATGAATAGTATTACTGTATTAAATATGATTTCTTAGAAAGTTAATAAAATATTTATAGTTCTATATTTGTGGTTATTTGATATATTAAGAAAGTAGTGTAACTTACTTAAAATGCAAATATATACAGACAATGTTCCAAGAAAAGTGCAGTCTAAAATACTAATATATACAGACAATGTTCCTGTGAACATATATTTATTCCGGATAATAATTGTTCCGCCTGGAACATTTTAGAATATAATAAAAGTTCCACGGAACATTACTTATATAATAATATTTCCATTTCTTTCGGGTGGAACTTTCCTTATAAAATATTACATAATGAATGTTCCAACTGGAACTTTTGTTATATAATAAAAGATCTCTAGAACAAGTATTATGATGGAACTTATATTCTGTCACATTCCAAGACATGTACAGTCTAAAATACAAATATATACATACAATGTGTCAAGAAATTAACAGTAAAAAACAAAAATATATACATACAATGTGTCAAGAAATGTACATTGGTCGACATCTTTGATGTGGATTTGGGGCTATTCTTTTTGTTTTGGTTACTTCAAAATTGTTGTTTTTCTTTGGTATAGGCGGCTTTTAAAATTTGGTGAACATGTTTTCTTGCTGGGAAGACGATTTTAACTGCCAGCTTTGATATGAGAGTAGATGCCTACGGTCTAGTCCAAAAAAGTTCAAAATTTCCAGTTCCATATAGAGAACGTTTCGACAAACTGTACTAGTACCCTCACAATATCATGCAGAACTTGTATCAGCTCTTGGATTTCCTGTCAATTACCTTTTTGAATACGTGATTCATGGATTCACAGTTATTATTAGCTGTCTATTGGGAATTATGACATTCTGGCGTAGGCGATTAATAAGTTCACCTTGAAAATATGGATTGAATTCAGGAAAGTCATTTCACAGGCTTTAATGTCAAAGTCTTCTGAATCAACAGTGGTTGTAAGCCCGTTGCAGCCCAAAATTTGTGTTTTTTCAGATGGTCTGACACATTGTCCTTGATGTTTTTTTAATACATAAAAGTCGGCATATGTTCGGAAATACATGATCTATAGCTTGGTAAGACCAGGTTTATCATTACTACTGAATCTCAGGTCAATACAAGTGACAGTTTTTTAAATTTGTGCTTTTATATGAGACAAATAATTAACGGGGGATTGTTGTGCATATAAACAACTTCCTGCACACGTTAAGCGCTAAAATAATACTTGCAAAATTGGCAACAAAACATTCCTATTTCTAGTAAATTTTTGGTTTATTTAACATTTACTTGTTTCCTTTAAAACTATTCATGATGGAGTCTGATTGAACAGTAAAAGACAACTAACAAATAATTATAGCAGTTAACATGTTTATTGTGTCACGAGTGGCTTCCCGCTTTGATTGGAAATCATATTGCAACAGACATGTACCAATAAAATATTCGATATCTCCATTATTTTGAGAGACTTCTATTTTAAAATCAAGATTTCTGCCCTAACATATCATTATCATTCATTTGAAATGTTAAAAACGTTAAAACTCCATGATTTGATGGGTTAGGTGCATATTTTGGGCTAAGTGCACTTAGCCTGGGCAGAGCAGTATTTAGACAGACTGAAATAATATAAAGTATAAAAAACAAATTCTTGCATAAAAGTTTTTCCCAAATTATTTTAAACGATTAATTAACATACAATTGCAATAAATGACTTTGATGTTGATATGAGCACAATTCTGCATTAATTAATGTCCAGAAAATTGTTACATTCACAGCTTGCTAAATGAATATATACGATTAGGTGGCAATTGCAGTAATTAAATGGCTTCCGCTTGGTATGAGTACAGCTAGTTTAATTTACCACTCCAGGGGCTTCTCTGGCTTCTAAAAAGCTGGCGCCAAAAAAAATCACCAACTGCAATTTTCCGTCGCCAGTTTTGTAAAAGTGTCGCCATATTTATTAGAAATCACTACATCACTATATGGCCAGGCGAAATTGTTGGTCAGACACCCTCTGTAACGTCGGACGAAATCCAAGTTTGCCGGACTCATAATTCAATTTTTCAAAAGTTTGGTCTCGAGCAGCCCGTACACTAATTTTATTTTAATCATGAAAATATGTGAGAGTGATTTCGTGTTGAAAGAAAAACAAAAATTTTACAGTAATTTATTAAAAACAGCTTTTCCTGTGAATAACCGGAAATACTGAAAATAGAACTATGCATGTGTAAGAGTTTTCTAATTACGAAATTAAGACGGACATCCGGTCCGGAAATTGCTTATGATGTCAGTTTTCACACCTGTATTTTATTATTAATAACATTATAAAAAAATATTACTACAATATAAGTTTGTTTTGTTTATTTTTGTCAATTAATTAACAGCATCAATTGTTTTATTACACGTCTATTCAAATCTGATGCAGGTAAACTAAAGCCGCTTTTCATCAGACAACTTTGTTGATTCATTTATTGCCGATTTCCGTTCAATAACTCCAAATAACACACATGTCACTGGATACTACACAATACACGTGTATTTACGACCATAGAAGCCGACAAAGGATCTTTAATGATGCAATCGCCAATAACCGATAAATTTAACACGCGCATGCATCGTTTAACACTATAAAACCTGTGCGCCAAAAAAAAATCGCCAGACGCAATATTTTGTCGCCAAATGAAAAAGAAAATCGCAATTGGCGACATTGGCGAAGCCCAGTGCCACCCCTGCACTCTGGTATAATGATGTTAGCTTGTGTTGTCTTTCAATCTTGCTAAAAAAAAGGAGATACAAGCAATTACTTAATTACAGCAGATTGTGCTCACCTATCAATCAGATTATCTACATATCAAACACCGGCACCATAAACAAACAAAATAACAATAACATTACAGTATCTGGATAATCATACACAAGGTTAAAAAAAAATCAAAATTAAAACATGTATCATCATATATATTTTACCAGGCAAAACGACCAAGGGCGGACTAGAAATCGGGGCAAATAAACCCGGTGTGAACAAGTATTGGGGCGAAATGACTCAGGTGCAAACGACATTCGAGGCAAACTAACTGGATACCATTATGCCCCATATGAGATGGGGCAAATTCCTGTGCATCAATAGACAATACCTTACACATGTTACAAAGAAATGCACATGTATGTCAAAACTCAAAAAGTTCTTAATTACAGTCTTATTCGAAAAACACCACAATAGATGATGATATTGATGGTGTTTAAATAAATGGCAGTATTAAAATTATACTAAATCCTGACTTTTATCTTATACTACTACTAGTGAAGTCTAAAAATAGTTTGCTCTCAAAGCTTCCGCAGTGTATTTATGTATTTACCGTCATTCTGACTTCGTAGTCAGTGTATCTTTTTTTACCGATTCCATGGGTTTGAGGGTCGGCTATGTCTATCTCTAGAAAGTTAGCAGGTGGTGAATAGGCATCTTCAAGGGTTTGTTTCTTTGGCTGAATTCGAGCAGTTGCTGACTGTGTTGTAGTCATTGTGTACCAACAGGTACTCCTACCACAATTACCTATGACGTAATTTATTTTGTGTTGTAAAGGGAGGTAATCTAAATTTATTTTGCTCCGCGTTGGGTTTCATTTTTCTAATATTAAAAGGTATTCTTTGACAATAATAAGCCACATATTCCGATAAATGTGGAGCGAATCGGCAATTTATCGTGATTTGCGTGTTTAATTTGAGTCCATCCTTAATGCAAATAGTATAATAATTTATTATGAGATAAAGATTTTATGTTTGGCAAGTAAATAAAGGGATTCAGTGAACGAAATGACCCTTTCGACATCTCATACTACTTGACATGGTTCTTTGGGGGAAAGGGGAGGGGGTAGAGGTAAGATCTGTAGTTATTGTGTCTTTATAATCGAGCATCGTCTGAAGATGAAAGTAAAATATACCGACAAATTATAATTTCCATTTAATTATTTTGAGTTATTAAATTGTTTCAAAGGATTTGCAATTACATATATTCTAAACGCCAAACCTGGGACTAGTATAACTATTGATTAATAGGTTCCTGGCCAAACTAACATTCATGCGCATAAACAAATGAGAACTAAATATATTTTTTTTAATAACTGAAAAGTAAGTACAGTCGTATTTTGTCAATTCATGAAAAAAGAAGTTTTGTAATTTTTTAAACTAAATTATATATTTAAACTGTTAGTGACATTTATTCTAATGTAACGGAATTGTTCTTTTTTATTGTTATATATATATATATATATATATATATATATATATATATATATATATATATATATATACAAGTCTAGAAGATTATGCAACGATACATATGACGGTGTTTCTTGTCATAAATTTAGACACAGACTGACCAACATATTGTGATTGTTCACGTTATTTATTTATATTGACACTCAATGACTAAGGCCATTCGTTGGTCAGTCTGTGTCTAAATTTATGACAAGAAACACCGTCATATGTATCGTTGCATAATCTTCTAGACTTGTATATTATTATTTTTTGTTTATGCTGTATCGTCATGTTTGTCGATCCGATACTAAATAAGTGTACTGGTTCAGCAGCATTCTTTTAGACCCTTTATATAATATTTTGAACTGCCTGTATTGTGTATTTACACGATCCCAGTGGACTTATATTATTCCATCTCCCAATGAAAAAAATATTATTCCATCTCCCAATGAAGAATATCTTAAACATTTATAGTTAAACGCCACTGATGAGTCTTATGTAGACGAAACGCGCGTCTGGCGTAATGAATTTGTCACCTTGATACATCTTGTTGGAATATTTGAGCAAAGCCAAGTAACAGCACGGCACGTCCCCGGTTAGCGGACTGAGAAGCAACTATTAAAAAAGTTTTGGGTTCATTTAAAATGAGAAAGTTTTAGATGAATATGTTGTGATTGTTCACGTTATTTATTTATATTGACACTCAATGACTAAGGCCATTCGTTGGTCAGTCTGTGTCTAAATTTATGACAAGAAACACCGTCATATGTATCGTTGCATAATCTTCTAGACTTGTATATTATTATTTTTTGTTTATGCTGTATCGTCATGTTTGTCGATCCGATACTAAATAAGTGTACTGGTTCAGCAGCATTCTTTTAGACCCTTTATATATATAGTAACAGCACGGCACGTCCCCGGTTAGCGGACTGAGAAGCAACTATTAAAAAAGTTTTGGGTTCATTTAAAATGAGAAAGTTTAAGATGAATATGTTATGATTGTTCACGTTATTTATTTATATTGACACTCAATGACTAAGGCCATTCGTTGGTCAGTCTGTGTCTAAATTTATGACAAGAAACACCGTCATATGTATCGTTGCATAATCTTCTAGACTTGTATATCATTATTTTTTGTTTATGCTGTATCGTCATGTTTGTCGATCCGATACTAAATAAGTGTACTGGTTCAGCAGCATTCTTTTAGACCCTTTATATATATATATATATATATATATATATATATATATATAGTTGTCTAATAAAAATAATTATAACAACACTACTATGTACAAATAATATATATGGAACGCAATATTTCGCTCTACCAAAGAGCTTCATCAGGCGTTGACTGAATCAAAAATTCAAACAATAGAAAATGTTTTTGTTGTTCACTTTATACAAAAAATCTATACTGATGCTGAGATCTAAAATATTTTTGTTGTTCATATTACTGTTGGGTCATAAACATTTTTAGTATTCTACCTGTGGATTACGTTCGTTCAATCCATCAGGTTCTAGCGTTTTTAATTGATGTATCCAAAATGTTTCTCGAAGTCTTCTGGTTGATGTATTCCACTTTGGGTTTTGATCAATAATTTGGAATTTTACAGTATCAAAAGAGTGGCCTGTAGTTTTAAGGTGGCGAGTTAGTGGACAATTTCTGTTTTTCGTGAAAAAGGAGCGATGGTTGTTAAGTCGCATATTGAAAGCTGTCTCTGTTTCTCCAACATACTGGATGTTACAAATCCCACAGGTCAGTATGTAAATACAATTGCTGGATTTATAGGAACAATTGGAGTATATTGTGAAGCTTTCGTTGGTTGTTGTGCTTCGAAAGGTGCTAGCGACGTTTGCTGCTTTACAGCATTTGCAATTACTGCGATTGCATTGTATCCACCAGGTTTTGAAGGAGAGTTCATTTTGACTCTAGCATTTACAGTAATATCTTTTAGACTGTTTGGTCGACGGTATGCCATTATAGGTGGTTCAGGGAAAAGCTTTTTTAAATTCGGATCATTTTCGATAAGGTTCCAATGTTTCCTTAAAACATTTGAAATGTTTTTTAAGTCAGGGTGGTATGTGACGACTAATGGTATTCTGCTGTTTGTTATATTTTTATCTTTGTAATTCAGCAACGAATCTCTGTAAACATTGTGAGCTTTCCCAAATGCCTCGGCGATGTTTTTGTTTTTATAGCCTCTTTTGAGTAAATTTTTACGGAGCTCATTTAAACGATGGTTTTGGGTGTTTTCTGTTATATATATATATGTATATATATATATACATTTTTCTAAATTTTATTTACTTTTAAATGTCCGTTTAATGATTTCATATACGATTCTTTTAATGTTTAATATAAAAGTAAGTAAGTAATCTTAATTTAGATTCGTCATAATATATACAAGATAACAAATTAACATGAGCTCTGTAGGACTCTTTAAACGACTATCCGTCCGCAGACCTGTACCTAAAAGTATCCTTAGTTACCCCCCCCCCCCCCACCCCCCTTGGATATGACATTCTGCTGTTATCAGGTTTTCGAGTTTTTTCTAATGTAAATGCTGTTATCTGCTATTATTATTTTAAATTTACTGCTATCTGTTCTGGGAAAACTAAAAAAAAATGTTAACCTGTAAATGGACCTATCCGACCCTCTAATAATAATAATAATAATAATAATAATAATAATAATAATAATAATAATAATAATAATAATAATAATAATAATAATAATAATAATAATAATAATAATAATAATAATAATAATAATAATAGTAATAATAATAATAATAATAATAATAATAATAATAATAATAATAATAGTTTTTAAAAAAATATTGCGTCGTTTTACTTACAAAAGCCTGTTATACAACATAAACATGTACATTTATTCATTCTAGTATGATCATAACATAATTTATATATCGTAAATTATTTGAGTTTCTACCGTATTTGTTTGGCTAGTAACTTCATACACATGTATTGTAGACGTAGAAAACAATACACATGTCACTTCTGACTTTGAAGAATAATAATATATGTAGAAATGAGAAATAATGTTTACCACAAGAAAAATTTGGAGTATTTTCACAAAATTATTACCAAATACTATTGTTCATGTCCATTCAGTGCAGGTACACAATGAACTTGATAATGTTTAATTCATTTTTATATAGAAGACCACGTTTGACATACATGCAGAAGTGAGATTGCGTAACCTCGGTAGTGTAGTACAGACAATGTACTGACTACTTACTATACTATATTGAGCAGTTTAAGCCTTTTTGAAACTCCGAACAGCTTATCTCAGATTAAGAACAGCTGTGATGGTAAAAGTCATCAATTCACATTATGTAATCTATTAATAGTAATAATTTACAATTTCATAATCATAGCTATACTGGTCACGGAGTAGTTCTCGCCGGCAAGTAATTCTCGCCACCCGATTTTTTGACAGTTTTTGTGAAAAATTAGAATTTTAAAAGGGATAATCGTAATTTGTTTTGGATTAAACATAGTGAAATCTATCAAATGAAACCTTTTTTGTCGATTTTAATGGAAAAATAACGGCACAGTCACCAAAATGGCGAGAATTGCTTCTGTCATTTTTATGGCGAGAACTACTCTCTGACCAGTAGGTACCTAATATCAACAGACTCTATCTCTGTATTATATATATACATAGACCGAAAACTTTTGAACGTAAATATTCAGAACTTATGTCAAGTAATAGAAAACCTATTGATCTTTTTTAAAAATGCTATGACACGTGAAATTGTGGGAAAATATATGCAAGATCGGCATCTGACATGCCTTACTGCTTGGTATCAATAGAAGATATATTCAGACAAATTACTTTAGTATACTTTACTATAGAGCCACTACAAGAATAAAATTCATTGTAGTAGTAATAGCTGTTTTTTCTCACTCAAAACTGCAGGTAGGTATATATAATAACTTGGAATTTTCACATTGAAAATATAAGCCTTTCAAATTTAGCATGCTTTTGCTTGTTGAACAAAAATTTGAAAGGGTTACGTAGTTATCACTATACATCCCAACTGAAGTATTGACATCTTGATTCAGTTATAAATAATAATCATAGGTACCTAAACATCAGCAGACTAGTACATAGACTTAAAACTTTTTAAATAAAATACTCAGAATTTATTCCAAGTAAGATTGAACCTAAAAATACAGTAATATTGTATCTTGGAAGACCTTGTAATAATTATGGATATTACTCGCATTAAAAGCAATACAGTGTGTATGTTGCAAATGTCGATCAAACACTTGCCTTGTCTGATATAAATTTGTAGTTGGCATTACACGACTTCAATATTGGGGAATAAGAAGAGATAAAGGTTTAATATAAGTAAAGATATTAACATGGCAAATTGCATGGAAATGTAGTAGTGTTTCACTGGGACATCTGACATAGAGGAACAGGTGTGTTCACGTTTCTCCAACATTTGATAATTAATTAAAACAACACCCAATTAAGTGTGGGGATTACGGGGCATCTGAAGGATTATCATGTTGATATTTACCTGTAATATATACCTGTTTAATAAACTTTAATAGGTTATACGTTTTGTGTCTTAACTGAATATTTTGCATTTCGTTTTGCATAAAGGGAAAAATCATCTACAGTGATATATAAAAACATTAATGTTTTTTCTATAATTACGAACTTATTAAAAATGAATATATTACATTCAAATCATTAAAAAGTATAACCATGGAAGTATTCAACTTGACGACGATTATTACAAGCAGACGAAGGCGGCGCACATTTACTTTCTGCAACACTTTACCCCATAAATTGCGTAAACGCTGATAACATATACGGAACCAAGTGTTGGGTATACATAGAACCAAAAACACCACATAGAACCATTCCAAAACTGAAGCAGACTGGACTGCGCAGACAAACCTTCGTTAACTTCCGCATGTAACTTTGACATGAATGTTTTTGTTAATGTGTTTAAATGTATTCTGCAAGTGCTAGCCATACTATAATTTTGCTATGCATAAAATATTATATATTTTTTTAATCACAACAATAACAATAATGAAGAAATAAACAAAAACAGCAAAGTTAAAATACCCATCATTTTATCTAAAATCTGTATTATATATTATGTGTTCTATAATTCTTAACCTCTCCCTTTGAACGCCTCTTAATCCCCTGTCTTAATTGGTTGTTGTTTTAGTCGAAGTGACAATGTTGGAGAAACGTGAATAAACCGAGGAACAACATCAAGATGAAAATATTGTTGACTGGGCAGCAGCACAAGCCAATGACCAACAGATTGGAACAATGATAAAATTTGAAAATAAAGAACCCTAATGTGGATTTATTTTGTTGTGGTTAATACACTACTACATAAATATTTAAATTTAAATAGCCTTTCTACTAAAAAATTATGCATTTTGATTTACATAGTAATTTTGACATGCAATTAATTAAAATTTGTAGAAAATTTTTCATTCTCAATAAACATTGTTAAAGACAAAATATTATTTTCCCTTTCATCTTTATTTCAAAATCAATAGAAAGAATATGTAGTAAAAAGAACCATATTTGGTAAAAGCAATTTATGAACTAATAATTAAATTTTGTTATGTTTGTAGTAAAATATTTAAATTCTGAAAGAAACTTAATAATTTCTTTTAATAATATGTGATATATTTTTAGTATTTACATCAAAATTTTTAAATCTTTAATTAAAAAATATCCATATCTTTTGTGAATTTTATTTTATAAAATAAAAAGTGTAATTTTTATTCCTTTTTCATATATTTTGTTGTTGATGATTTAGACATTTCTATTTATAATATAACATATCCCGCACACATCTTGCTTGATAAATCTCTTGCCTGAGTGTTTTGTGTTTTCCAAATCATGAATATTTAAGAAACCATGTAAGTTTGTATATATACAGGTTTTTATTTTTATCATTGCAGTGATATTTCTGATTTTTTTTCATAACTTCAAAACGTGTTTATAACAACCTAAACAGTTGTAAGATCTCGCAAACATTTAATCAAGATTCATGAATGAACCAATAAATGTATTTCTTTTTTTTTTATTTGTCAAACTCGATATTAACTCTGGAAGCAAACAAGTGATTATAAATATCTACACGTATTGATTTTTTCATCTTAAAATGAGAGTTGAATTAATCTCATCTTTATTTACACACCTGATTGGACATTTGACCTTCAAAATTTACATGTAATAGGGCACAGTATAACATTGGAAATGTTTATCTTTTCACATTCCAATAAATATTTATTCAAGAGGATTAGTTAAATTAACAAGAATGGACTTGTTTAAGGAAATTTTAAACATCTATATAACAATATTTTCGTGTTTTTCTTAGCTGATGGGTTATTTATTTTTATCATTTAAGGATGCTTAACTGGGAATTTATTCAAGGAATTTAAACCTATCTATTGGTTATATGCCACCACTACCAACAGTTGGAGTACATTGTTTTACCCCTGTTAGTCCATTTATTCCATGACTTGTAGATTTATTTAGCTGGTTTTTTACCTCACCATGTGAGCTATTGCCATCACTTGGCGTCTATCGTCATCGTTAACTTTTATTATACCGCCGCTCGACAGAGTCGGGGGTATAAAGTGGTCCGTCTGTCCATCCGTCCATCCGTATTTCCGTCCGTCCTTTCGTCTGTCCACATTTGGTTTCCGGATGATAATTCAAAAAGTTTACATCCGATTTGAATGAAACTTTGGGATATTGTTATATGTCAGGTTGGTAAGAAGCCTATATATTTTGGGGGAAATCAGTCCAATTTTAAGGTCGCAGTCCGCGAAAAATGTTAGGAATTTTAACAAAAACGTTGTTTCCGGACAATAACTCAAAAAGTTTGCATCCGATTTTAATGAAACTTTGGGATTTTGTTATATATCATGTTGGTAAGAAGCTTATTAATTTTGGGGGAATCCGTCAAATTTCAAGGTTGCAGTCCACGAAAAACGATATTTTTACAAAAAAGTTGTTTCCGGACAATAACTCAAAAAGTTTGCATCTGATTTGAATGAAACTGTGGGATATTGTTATATATCAGGTTAGAAAGAAGCCTATTGATTTTGGGTGAAATCCGTCAAATTTCTAGGTCGCAGTCCGTGAAAAACTAGAGACGAAATTTTTAGAAAAAATGTTTCTGGACAATAACTCAAAATGTTTGCATCCGATTTGAATGAAACTGTGGGATATTGTTATATATTATGTTGGTAAGAAGCCTATCGATTTTTGGCGAAATCTGTCAAATTTCAAGGTCACAGTCCACGAAAAATGTAGAAATTTTTACAAGAGCGGGGGTATCAGTGATCGCTAGATCAACTTTGTCTAGTTTAAACATCTTATCCTCCAAAACCACTGAAGGGATTGCTTTGAAACTTTGCACACATATTCAGTAAAATGTCCCCTACCAAGTTTGCACAAATCATGGCTTCAGACCAACCAACATTGCTGAACTGGCTAAAAATAGAACAAGGGGGTCAAAATACAGTTTTTGCCTTACAGTTCAAAAAGTATAATAGATACAGGAAAACCGAAGAGACCTGTCTTCTTCAGCATCAAAAGCTCTACAAAACACTCTATTTGGGCAAAGTTGTATAAGGACTCCTTGTAGGAGTTATGGCCCTTTAATTGTCGAAATTGATTATTTTTGCCATTTTGGCCTCAAAATCTTGAAAAATATTAGAACTAGAGAAAAAGTTAGCATTGCTTAATTGTTCTGTTCTATGAGAGCTACAAAAATGGCCTAGGGTCAAGATTGTCTGATTAACCATTTAAGAGTTATTTCCTTAAACTGTTTTTTTAATGAATTTTAATTGATTTTTAAAAATCTTCTTCTCTGAAACTACAGAAAGGGACTGTTTTGCAACTTTGTACACATCATTCGTCAAATGTCCTCTACCAAGTTTGCACAAATTATAATGGGGTGGGGGGAGGGGGGAGGTCAAAATGCAGTTTTGGGGTTATAGTTTTAAAAGTATAACAAATACAGGAAAACCTCAGAGACTTTTCTTCTGCAGCATCTACAAAACACTCCTTGTAGGAGTTATTGCCCTATAATTGTTGAAATTGATTATTTTTGCCATTGTTGCCTCAAAATCTTGAAAATTATTAGATCTAGAGAAAAAAATAGCATTGCTTAATTGTTCAACTCTTTGAGAGCTACAAAAATGACTTTAGGATCAAGATTGTCTGATGAACCATTTAGGAGTTATTCTCCTTTAACATTTTTTAAAAATTAATTTTAATTGATTTTAACAAATCTTCTCCTCTTAAACCCATGAAAGGACTGCTTTGAAAAATTTCATACATCATTTTAGGTTGTCCTCTACCAAAATTGTGCAAATCATAACAGCTGACTACCAACATGGCTACCTTGTCTTTACATAGAAAAGGGGGGTGGGAGAGTCAAGATAGTTTTTGGCTGATAGTTAAAAAAGTATAACAGATAGAGCAACTTTGAAGTGAACATCCTTCCTAAGCATCAAAAGCTTCTCCTTATAGGAGTTATTTCCCTTAAAAGGTCAAAGATTAATGATTTTTGCAGAAGTTTTGGACAATTACTTATAGGAAAGAAAAGCTGGATAAAAAAGAGTTGCTTGGTTTCAGGTGCATGTGAGCGATACAGGCTCCTGGGATACGATGTAAGCTACATGTACTAATCAAGCTTTCATTTAGTTACTTTCTGCTGATTTATATATCAAGTTAATGTTTTGTTCAGCTCCAATGATTTTTACCGAAATTAATGGCATTTTAAGAAGTTTCATAAAAATAATAGTTTTCCATTTTGTTTGTAACTGCTTGTAGATAATTAGCTGATTTTTGGTCTGTGAGTCTGCAGTGATAAGTTAATGATCAAGTTTACGTTTGGTTTTGCTCTGCTGATTTTTGCCTTGGACTTAGGGATTTCATCAGAATAATAATTTATCAGAGACAACTAAATATGTCAGCATGGTCTCAAGGGTGACTTTAAATGATAAACTTTTTTTAATGATAAACTGATCTCAATAGTACATCCAATTAAAATTATGCTTAATACACGCTTTGTTTTTTAATATTATAATGTCAATGTACTTGCATACATTTTCTGTGTTTTCTTTAATAATTCGAATCACAAGCAATGTTAAAGTAACATAATCATTTACATGGAGTCTGTAGTTTCCGATATACTGGTGACTGGCAAACATTTCAAAACATTTTATAAGTCTCATGCACCTACATCAGCCAATTTGCCATCTGCTTAAAATGTTGTTATAGGGGGCCTCAGGGGTCTTGTTGTTGAGTGCCATGATATAGTTGAAAAATTGCTTAAAATGACATAAAACACAAAACAAACAAACAATAAATTGTTTTTGAAAACACTATATATTAGTAAGAAACATTTCAAGTAATTCAGGTTTAGCAAACTTCAGATAAGATCATGGTGTAGTAACATTTAGGTACACAATGTAAGGCTTAAATATGTTGAATAAATGTAAATTATACTGTACCTCCAGGTTTATGGTAAAGTATATGTACATGTACATGGTTATGCTTATTTATAATATGATGACATACACATACCGTTTTCTTGATAATGTTCTTTGTGAATTGTAATAATTACTACCGGTATATATTTTATTATTACAAATATGAAGTTGCATCATGGTTTGGTTTGATTCTATTTTCACAGAAGCTGCCAGTGTTAGTACATCTAATACCAAAAGACAGAGTTCATCAGACAATCTGAAATCAGATGGTCCTCTCGCTGTCTACAAAGATAAGGTCAGATCAGGACATCTGAGATCTGACGAGTATCAGCTAAGTGTTGTCGAAAAATTAGAGCAACTTCACAGAACATTAGAGAATTATTCACCTCCATCACAAAATATTTTACATAAAGTAAGCATCAGAAGTGGTAACATAATAATTATGGCTGTGTACTGCAGAGTTTGTATACATAAATCTTAAAATGTTGTAGGATTGTTCTTCCTGAAGACAATTGAGTTCCTTTTAGTAAATTTTGATTAGTTTTTGGTGTTACAAATCTTGTTTATTGCTGGAAATAAGTTCTGTAATGGTGAAGTACAGTTCTGTAATGGTGTAGTACAGTTCTGTAATGGTGTAGTACAGTTCTGTAATGGTGTAGTACAGTTCTGTAAAGGTGAGTTCTGTAAAGGTGTAGTACAGTTCTGTAATAGTGTTGTACCATACTGTAATGGTGAAGTACAGTTCTGTAATGGTGTAGTACAGTTCTGTAATGGTGTAGTACAGTTCTGTTATGGTGTAGTACCGTACTGTAATGGTGTAGTACAGTTCTGTAATGGTGTAGTACCGTACTGTAAAGGTGTAGTATAGTTCTGTAAAGGTGTAGTACAGTTCTGTAATGGTGTAGTACAGTTCTGTAATGGTGTAGTACAGTTCTGTAATGGTGTAGTACAGTTCTGTTATAGTGTAGTACAGTTCTGTAATGGTGTAGTACAGTTCTGTAATGGTGTAGTACAGTTCTGTTATGGTGTAGTACAGTTCTGTAATGGTGTAGTACCGTACTGTAATGGTGTAGTACAGTTCTGTAATGGTGTAGTACCATACTGTAATGGTGTTGTACAGTTCTGTAATGGTGTAGTACAGTTCTGTAATGGTGTAGTACAGTTCTGTTATGGTGTAGTACAGTTCTGTAATGGTGTAGTACAGTTCTGTTATGGTGTAGTACAGTTCTGTAATGGTGTAGTACAGTTCTGTAATGGTGAAGTACAGTTCTGTAATGGTGTAGTGCCATACTGTAATGGTGTAGTACAGTTCTGTAATGGTGTAGTACAGTTTTGTAATGGTGTAGTACAGTTCTGTAATGGTGTAGTACAGTTCTGTAATGGTGTAGTACAGTTCTGTAATGGTGAAGTACAGTTCTGTAATGGTGTAGTGCAGTTCCTAGTGGTGTAGTACAGTTCTGTAATGGTGTAGTACCGTACTGTTATGGTGTAGTACTGTTCTGTAATGGCGTAGTACAGATAATGGTGTAGTACAGTTCTGAAATGGTGTAGTACAGTTCTGTAATGGTATAGTACAGTTCTGTAATGGTGCAGTACAGCTCTATAATGGTGAAGTACAGTTCTGTAATGGTGAAGTACAGTTCTATAATGGTGTAGTACAGTTCTATAATGGTGTAGTACAGTTCTGTAATGGTGTAGTGCAGTTCTGTAATGGTGTAGTACAGTTCTGTAATGGTGAAGTACAGTTCTATAATGGTGTAGTACAGTTCTGTAATGGTGAAGTACAGTTCTATAATGGTGGAGTACAGTTCTGTAATGGTGAAGTACAGTTCTGTAATGGTGTAGTACAGTTCTGTAATGGTGTAGTACAGTTCTGTAATGGTGTACTGTTAGTACAGTAACAGATTTCAGTTAAGTTAAATTGGTTTTTGAAAATACTCATAAGAAGAAGGCATATAGCATCATAATTGTTTTTTTTCTTTTTGCTTTATTGGTATTAGCAGGAGATTTGTATGTAAGGTAAAATTAAAACCATCACTTTAATTGATCAGTCAGTATATAAAATAGATTTATATCTATAATAATGATCTGTTCTTAGTCCTCAGAAGTGATTAATCAACATGTGAACAAATACTGTAAAAGTGTTTTTTTCCATTGTGAAAATTAAGCGTTTTTTGGTAAAAAAAACCATGTGAGTTTATTTTGGCATAATGTAATTTTCGCTGTCTGTATTCATAATGAATAACACTATCATTTGTTTTAATATTTTGCACGTTTTTATTTTCGCATTCCAAATATTACTGCGAATATAGCGAAAATTAAATCACAGAAAAAAAACCATGTATATTGTAGGTTATCCTCTCATACTATGTTGATTCTGCACACAATAAGTCTTTTTTGTATTAAAAACTGGTGATTTTGATCTCTGTCATGTATGCAAACAATTTAGTTAAAAGTTAATCTGACAATTCTCCACTTTTTTTCTACTGCAAAGAAAAACAGGTGGGGGGGTGGGGGTGGGGGGGGGGGGGCAAGTAAATCATTTAATTTTTATTAGATTGGATACAAATCCAGTAACAAGGGGGAGTTTCTTTCCTGTCATGATTATTATTGTTGTGATTACCTGTGTGTTGCTTGCACAAAAAAGAATACCTCTACAACTATATACTGTTGTCGATGAATGTGAGCAAAATCATCATTACAAACGTTAGCAGACAAATAATATGGGAAATAACCTCATGTACGGTATACTTAAGGTTTCGTATTGAGCAGAATTTCAAGCATCCAAATTAATTGTTCTTTCAGTTAGGAATATTAAAACAAGACAGAACTGGTCCTAAAGGACTATATCTACATGGTCATGTTGGTAAGAATATTCTGTATTTTATTTTATGTTCAAATGGTTTATTTATATCTATGCACACAACATTGGTAAAAGGAATACACTGTAGTATATTTTCAATATGCTTTTGCTATTGAGTATTGTTGACACTATAGGCTTAGCAAAAAATAAGATATTGCTTCTTTTGTTTAGTAAATGTATAAACACTACTTCACTGCAATTGTGGAGATAACATTGAGTCAGTACTACATTTCTTTTTATGTTTGATCTTTAGTACTTAAAAAAACAATTATGTCAACACCACTTGGTTTAGATCCAATCATTGAAAACAAATGTAATATGGAAACACTCTGTTAATTTGGATAGTAGTTTTATGTTTGTGGTGTTTGTTTGAACGATGTTTTATGCCACTTTCAGCAATTTTTCAGCTATTTCCTTGTGTCCAGTTTTTATTAGGAGAGGAAGTTGGAGTACCTGAAGAATACCCAGAACTTTGGTAGGAAAATTGGCAATCTTTGTTAATTAAGATTGGAGTTGAGTACATCCTGCCTGCAGTGAGAAGCCAATCTGCAATCTTAGTGTAGACAGACCATGCAATCAATAGTAGATGAACTACCTTAACCACTTGGCCACCAAGGTTCTTGTAGTTATATGCTATTCATGAGTAATCAAATTTTATTAAAGATACACACAGATTTGTTTAACTTTACTCAACTTCACACCACTTGGCTTAGATCAAAACTTGGAAAAATATGTTATATGGAAACACTCTGTTAACTTTATGCTATTCATGCATATTCAAATTATATTAGATACACAAATATTTGTTTCATGTATGAGCCTTTAAATGGTACACAAAGGAACAGTAATATATTATCCATGTTTTGTCAGTATAATCCAAAAGAGTCCATGTGTAGTGTTTTCAGTATAATCCAGAAGAGTCCATGTGTAGTGTTTTCAGTGTAATCCAGAAGAGTCCATGTGTAGTGTTTTCAGTATAATCCAGAAGAGTCCATGTGTAGTGTTTTCAGTATAATCCAGAAGAGTCCATGTGTAGTGTTTTCAGTATAATCCAGAAGAGTCCATGTGTAGTGTTTTCAGTATAATCCAGAAGAGTCCATGTGTAGTGTTGTCAGTATAATCGAAAAGAGTCAATGTGTAGTGTTGTCAGTGTAATCCAGTAGAGTCCATGTGTAGTGTTTTCAGTATAATCCAGAAGAGTCCATGTGTAGTGTTTTCAGTATAATCCAGAAGAGTCCATGTGTAGTGTTTTCAGTATAATCCAGAAGAGTCCATGTGTAGTGTTTTCAGTATAATCCAGAAGAGTCCATGTGTAGTGTTGTCAGTATAATCGAAAAGAGTCAATGTGTAGTGTTGTCAGTGTAATCCAGTAGAGTCCATGTGTAGTGTTTTCAGTATAATCCAGAAGAGTCCATGTGTAGTGTTGTCCATATATCCAGAAGAGTTCATGTGTAGTGTTTTCAGTATAATCCAGAAGAGTCCATGTGTAGTGTTTTCAGTATAATCCAGAAGAGTCCATGTGTAGTGTTGTCAGTATAATTCAGGAGAGTTCATGTTTTGAAAATTGGGTCTTATCCTTTGGTCTTTGTTTATGACAATAAATTGTGTTGAGAAGAGCGAGTTCTATTTGTCTTCTATGGTTGACTTCTGATAAAACACTGCTTAGTTGCTGTTTTTTTTTAACATAAGCTAAATAGGCTTCACAGACATAATAGGAAACAATATTTATTGGCTTTGAAATAGATAAATTCTTAAATTTTTTAAATTTGTTTATAGGTTGTGGTAAAACAATGTTAATGGATATGTTTCATGAACATTGTAAAATAAAGAGGAAAAGACGGGTTCATTTTCACAAGTTTATGTTAGATGTACATAAGCGTAAGTTAAATGATTAACATATTAGGAAATACTATAACTGTAAGCTTTTTGCTTGCTTGATTGACTTGGTTTTTTTTTATGTTCACCAAGCATGTATTTCAGCTATATTCAGGATGAGAACAAGTTAACAAACTATAAATCAATTCAGAAAAGATGGAACAAAGTACAAAAATTTTTGAATGCCACTGGAAAAGTTTGGGGTATGGGTAGGAGCTGTAAATTTAGCATTTTGTAGCAGCTACAACAAGCCCACTCTTATCAACATCTACAAAAGCAGTCAAGTGTACAAGGAGCATGGCACTCTCCAAACACGCTACCCACTTTTGTCAGCATATTCCGTATTATGACTTGACAAGCCCCAAGAGAGCATCCCCTATCAGAAACCTGGGCACACACTGTGCAGCTCTGTGGGTCAAGCACTGTGAACCCTCACAGTATGGTCCTAGTTGCTTTTTGCATAGATTGTTTATTTTAACAGCGTAAAAAGTAATACATGTATGATCCTATATTCATAACACAAATCGTATTGTACATGTAGGCCCTTAGAACATTTCAGAAGGACTAACTTTTGATTTTAAATGTAAAACATTTTTTTTGCCAAAAAAAGAAATTCTGCAATTAGTTGATTTGTTTGTCATGGTTGAAATTAGCTGATGATATGAATCAAACAAGAAGAAATTACCTGACTTCATTGATATGTATAAAAACATGACTGTATTTGCTTTGAATTACTAAATATAATGGAGTTATGTCCCTTTAGAATCTCTTATCCTAAGAATACAATTACAGTCACCCTAAAAACTGTGAAATGTAATTTTCAGAAAATTCAAACATTAACAAATAAATATTTTCAAGGATTGTCCTCTTTAAATTATTTTGGTATTATAAATAAGTTTCCTTCCAACTTTTCAGGTATTCACGAGATAAAACAGACGGTTCCTCGTCAGTATAATGTCCAGAAAACACAGTCTTTTGATCCTATATCTCCTGTTGCTAAGGAGATCAGTGAAGAAGCATGGTTGCTTTGTTTCGATGAATTTCAGGTTAGAATCAACTTTAGAATTGTTTATTTGAAATCATTGTTGATATTTGTTAATAAACTTTTGTAAAGGATGTGTGTGGTATTGATATGTTTTAATCTATAATATATTATTATTTTATACCATTACTATCCTTAAATATTAAATCTGCCTAAATCAGTAGCAAGATGGCTAGGATTGCAGATTTCAACTCCATATAGTTCTGACTAAAATTGATGCTTATTATTTCCTGGAATATCTAATAGAAATAGGGGCCTCGGTGGCAGAGTGGTTAAGGTACTTCATCTACTGTTGATCACATGGTCTGTCAACACTAGGGTTGCGGGTTTGAGTCTCACTTAATTCATAAGTATTGCCAGTTTTCCTACCGATGGTTGGAGGGTTTTCTCCGGGTACTCCAGCTTCCTTCCCCAATAAAAACTGGATGCTATGATATAGCTGAAAAATTACTGAAAATGGTGTTAAACAATATTGAAACAAATAAACAGAATCTCATAAAAATATATTGGTCACATTAAGATTCTAGATCTATACACAATATATTTATTCTTTGTAGGTTACAGATATAGCAGACTCAGTAATTATGAAGAGTTTGTTTACTTCTTTATTTGACAATGGTGTGGTTGTTGTAGCAACATCTAACAGGCCTCCTGATGGTAAGGCAGATTCGAAACAAGTTGTGAAATACGTTTTCAAATTTTGATAAATGGCTTATCAACACTCTTTTTCTTACTTTAGTCAAGGTGTGCTACAGGTGTGTCTTCCAGTAAAAATTCAGGGTTTCTAACCAGAAACTCTTGTTTCCTCTCCAGTAAAAACTTTGTTGCTGCGATATGAATGGAAATTTGTTGTAATGTCATAAAACTTCAAACAAACAAGCACAGTTCATACACATTTTATAAATTATAATATGATTTTTCTTTGCCTTGTTTAATTGATGGTTCAAATTTTGAAATAGCTTAGAAATTGAAATTTTATACCTCCAGAATTTGTACAGCATCTAAGTAAACTCCTAAACATTTGACATCAATGAAAAAATTGTAATGCCATCTTATTAAAATTTAGGTTTTAATGTTGTAGTAAAGTATTCGAGTAGGTTTGGGAAAGACCAGGTGATCTTCCAAGAGTGATAGAAATTTTAAGTAAAAGACAACATGAACTTTCAGAAAAGAGCATGACCACACCCTTTTCTTCTGTAAATCAATAACTTTCACATCATGATAGCTATAGACTCCACATTGTTTAAAATCTGACATCAAACCCCAATGCCAAAAAACAAAAACGTAAAACATTCCTCTTTCAGGCATTTTGATTGGATGATGCAAGGAGTACTGACTAGTGCACATGAGCTCATCTCTATTGGATCATCTGTACTAGAACCTGGCCATTTACTGAAACATCAATCACCTTCTGGTGTAATGTGTATTAAATGTGTGGCATATGTTATATGTAGTCTTCATAGTGTCCAGATTTAGTTACATAAAATATTTTAATTTCAGATCTGTATAAAAATGGACTACAGAGAGGAAATTTTGTTCCATTTATACATAAATTGAAAGTAAGTTATTGGTATAATTTTCATAGTACCTTTGGTCTAACTACTAGTGTATTGGCATTTCTCATCACATAAACGTAATATGTTGTCATCTGGACGTCAGATGCAATTAAGTAGCAGTCATTTGAATTTGTCTAGTAACTGTATTATAAATATTTAAATTTATTAACTATTTGTTAATTTTATACTGCTTGCCCACTGAAGCAAATAAACAGTTAGCATCTAACAATTCTCCATGCTGACAAATATAAATTATCTACCCTTAACATATGCTTGTAGAGAAATTATAATATTTATATCTCCTTTGTGCATGGCCTATGCGAAGAATCAGGTTGAAATATTTGTATACTTTTGTAATTTGACTTAATTCTATAAGAGATAATATGTAGGCTTTTCATCCATGTATTGCCTATAGTAGATCTAATTAAGAAATAATTCACCCAGGCTGTGGTTTATCATTGTTTTACAACCGGGTGACCATTTATGTTGTATTATTTTATCCCCAGCAAAAGCGAGGGATAAAATAACGACATAAATGGGCATCCTGTTGTAAAACAATGATAAATCACAGCCTCCGTGAATTATTTCTATTCTAATAAGACAATTACGGTACATTTATAATATTTTAATACCTATAGAAAACGTCCTTTCCACCATAAATGGCTGTTCCGTCAATGTAACACACAATATATTGCAACAGATAATTATAGCGCGTGTCGCTATTTTAAGATTAATACATCATACACAATAGCTTTCAGGTGGGAGTTACAGTTTTGTAATCGGAACAGCCCTTTAAAACATGACATCCTCAGTGCATGTTGCTCATATATAAATCATTTTTTTACCACAGTTCAAAGTCTTTAAAGCACGTCATATTAAAATGTTCAATAACACATTGTACAAATAACATCCAGTTAAAATTAATAAAATTAACCAACTGATTTCTCATCAAGACAGTATTTTAATGGATATATTTTCATAACATGACAAATATTAACTGGTTTACTTGGAGTTCTAACTTTGTTACCAAGAACTGATTAATTCCACATGAACATAGTGCAGTCATCTGTTTAATGAGAATTACAAAGATATAATCTACTTCAATAGATTAAACATACATTAAGAACATTGCATTGTAGGGATTGAGCAATAGAGCCAGAGTGACTCTCTCTGACTACAGGCAGGTAATTCTTGGACAGTAAAAATTTTTATATTATTTTGGTTTTACAAAACACTTTTAATACTTCAACTCGGCAAATACTTTCAATACTTCAACTCGGCAAATTAAATCACTCACTAACACATTTATAGAGTTAATATGATTGTTTTATCTAAGAAATTTTGATTTTTAGAAACAGTGTGCTGTAGTATGTTTGAATTCAGGTGTAGACTACAGAATGGAAACACTACCATCTTCAGGAAAAGTATATTTTCTGTAAGTGGTTTGGCTTTCCAGTTTATTAATGCCATTTTTGTGAGTTTTAGCTTACAATAATAACAACTTATCATACATAGAATTATTAATAAGAATACATAGAAAAGAAATTAATGTTGAATTAAACACCAGTTACTGCAATATTTTAGTTGTTATTATTACTATTCATGTGAAAAACTTTCATTATTATTGGAGTTCCATTATCTGCAATATTTTAACAAAGAACAGATAGTGTGGTAGTGTTATGCATATATATATAGGCGTAATACATGGCATATTACATAACATATGCATGTAGGTGGGGTATTGGGCGGGGCTTCATAATTATGTCATGGCTCATGCCACTGATTTTATGCACATCAGCTGTTTGCTTTATACAATTAGAAAATATTATCTTATTGAAGTTTTGATTTAAAGTAAGTTGTCTGCCAAAGAAAATGTCAACATTTAGGTTTGGCAATAATACTGTTAAAATAAATTGTTACATGGATTTGTTTATTAAATTTGTTTAATTTGGGATGAATTTTGTTAGCATATGCCATTGCTTGATTTGATCTTATTATGATGTTGGAAAAAATCAACATTCATAGTAATAATAATAATATACTGTCATTTGTCATCACGACCCAAAGGGGAGTGCATTATGCCTTCTAACCTGGGACATATTTTTGCATGACATGACAAAGACAGTATTATTGTATAATTAAAGCTTTCAGTTTGTACCCGGGGGGGGGGGGGGGGGTATGTTAATTAAGATGTATTTAATTGTAAGAATTGCATCATCAGTGTGATTACTGATTTAACTTTATGTTACAAGCAATACTCGAAATGTTAAATAGTTTTTCTTAATGCTGCTCCAAAACTATGGCCTTTTGTGGATGTAGATTTAAAGTTTGGGTAACATTTGTATGAAAACTAGTATATAGGGAAATCTTTTGGAATCATTTATGGCAAGCATAAAGTCAGTTTGTTAGAAATAAGGAAAGTTATTGTATAGGGATGTGTCTTTGCAGAATGAGTGCTAATGATACAAGTACAGAAGTAGATGATCTTTTTCATGAAATTGCTGCTGTTGAAAATGATGGTGAGTTAAGGGATATGTTAAACACCTATGTTTTTTATTCAAGGTGAGATAATAGTGACTCATTTCACTTTTATTTTTTAGGGTTGTTAAATTATGCTTTTTTTGTTATGTTGGTAAAGGTTAAATTTTTTGAGGATATGGTTTGCTTGTTTGAATGTTGTTTAACATGGCCATTTTTCAGCTATATTATGGCGTCCAGTTTTTATTGGGGGAGGAAGCTGGCGCATCAGAGAAAACCCCCACCTTCAGTAGGAAAACTGACAATCCTTGTAAATTAAGATTGGAGTTGAGCGAACCCTGGCCGCAGTGAGACTCGAAGTAGCAAATCTTAGGGTTGACAGACCAATTGATCAATAGTAGTCAAAAAACCTTAACCACTCGGCCGCCGAGGATAGTAGTCAAAAAACCTTAACCACTCGGCCGCCGAGGATATGATTTAATGTAGAAATGTTTACATGCATCTACAGTTGATATGATTTAATGTAGAAACGTTTACATGTATCTACAGTTGATATGATTTAATGTAGAAACGTTTACATGTATCTACAGTTGATATGATTTAATGTAGAAACATTTACATGTATCTACAGTTGATATGATTTAATGTAAAATATAATTTTTTGAAATCTCACGAAGAGATTTTATATTAATTTTATAGTACATTATACTTACCACATTAACATTTAATATATATATAGAATATGTTCGCGTTATTAGTGTCTAAATCGCAATATTAGTGAGATGAACTAAATTTAAACATCACGTGATGTTATCATCTCACTATGATCATGTGACTATATTACCTGTATTACGTAAACCATATACCTGTAATTAATTCGCGCCAGTCTAAACATTTTGACACTATTAAAATCTCTTACATAGAAGAAATTTATTATGGGGTGGTGGTGGCCTGTGGTAAGTATAATGTACTATAAAATTAATATAAAATCTCTTCTTGAGATTTAAAAAAATTATATTTTATATTAATTTTGTACATTATACTTACCACATTAACATTTAACATATATATAGAATACTTACTGATTAACAAGCAGTATTCTAAGGAGGCTGGATAAATTTCTTCTTCAAACATCCATCTCCAAATTTAAAATCTCTTTACATACAGTTTCTAGAAACTCTATTATATAGAGTTCAGAGTTCTCTTTATACATACATACAGTTTAAGAATTAACAACAACTAACTCTGTACAATTAAAATTCTTCCGCCAAAAAATAACAGCATGCAATACTAGTCTTCATTCTGTAAAAGACATATAAATAGACAATCATTTACTGTAAGAATTTATGAGAATCTAAATCTCTCAAATGAAATTTAACAAATGTGGACTCTGTTGCCCAGTCTGCCGCTTCAATAATAGCTTTAGTCGAAGCTCCCTTGTATAAAGCCCAACTTGGTGCTATTGCTCTAGTTGAATGAGCAATAACTTTAAAATTACTGTCTTAATATACATTTTGAACCGTTTTAACTATCCAATTAGATATCGTTGGAGCTGTTACTGGTTTGTGTGGTTCATTCAAAGATAAAAATAATTTGCCTTTGTCTAAAGAGGCCAATTTCTCTCTGAAAACTTTCGTCTTTTCTAAATATATACCTAAAGCTCTTTTAGGGTCTAGTAACTTTTTCTCAGGAAAACAAGGAACAAATATTTTTGCCCCAAAATGATTTTGACGATCTTGTTTTGATAGCCCATGTCTGATAAAAGTTACTCCCTTCTCTTGAACTTTCATTGATTCCTGATCAATTCTGAGACTTTGAATGTCACTGCATCTACGAAATGTTGTAATAGCAATGAGAAAAACAGTTTTGTACGTTATAAACTTTATATCTGTATCATTTAAAGGTTCAAAAGGAACTTTCTGTAATGCATCCAGAACTATCTCTAAATCCCATTCTGGTAATAATTTTACCTTTGGAGGTCTAGACTGAAAAATGCCTTTTATTAACCTTGTAATGAAAGGGTGTTGTCCAATGGGACAATTCTGATAAGGCGGTAAAACTGCTGAAAGCATTGAACGATATCCAGAAATAGTTCTGTATTGTAAACCAGACTCGAATAAAAATGTCAAAAAATCTGCAATTTGATCTAAAGTTGCCGTATATGGATCAATTTCCCTTTCACTACACCAGCTATTGTATTTATCAAATTTGTTGACATAATCTTTTTGAGTTCCTTTTCTCCATGATGCAGTGAGCTATTTTCGAGCTGATTCAGAAAAACCATCTGTTTCAAAGTTTCTGTTGAGAGGAGCCATGCTGTCAGATTTAACATTTGAGGATTTGGATGATAGATACTTGTTTTCGGTTGATTTAACAGATTTTCCAAAATTGGCAACTGTATTGGAGTAGCTATTAGCAGTTCTAGAATTTGAGGATACCAATGTCTCCTCGGCCATTGTGGGGCTATCAAAATTATTGTACAATGGAACTGCTTCATATATTTTAACACTTTCGGTACTAGACAATTTGGGGGAAACGCATAAGCAAACATGTTCTCCCATGATATTGTCAGAGCATCCAGAGCTAATGCACTTTGGTGTGGAATCCATGAGCAGAAAATCTCTGTCTGTTTGTTCTCGGAGGAGGCAAATAGATCTATCATTGGATTTCCCCATAAATGAAAAATCTGACTGACAACTGATTTGTTCAAACACCATTCTGTTTGGCGAATTTTCACTCGACTCAACTGATCCGCCAATAAATTTTTCTTGCCTATAATGTGGGCGGATTTCAAAACTATCCCATTCTGAATGGCCATCTGCCATAATTCCCATGTCAAATAGCACAGGTTTGGTGATTTTGTCCCCCCTTGGGGTTTGATGTATTGCACGACACTGGTATTGTCGCTCCTGATCAATACACACTTGCCTTTCACTTGATTCAGAAAATGTTTCAGAGTTAAAAACACAGCCGTCATTTACAAGTAATTTATATGCCACTTTTTCTTATTTGAATTCCACTTTCCTTGAAATATCTGAGTCCCAATAAAACCCCCAAAACCCCTTTTGGAAGCATCTGTCGTGATTGTAACAGTGCTTTGAGGTGATACTAAAAATCGGCCTTTCTGCGTGTTGGCTGAATTTAGCCACCACATCAGATGCAATTTCAGATGTTGAGTACACGGGACATGTTGATCCAAATTGCGAGAAATTGGTTTCCAAAAACTCAAAAGGTGTAATTGAATAGGTCTCATGTAGAGACGTGCATTTGGTATAAGATCTATACAAGAAGCCATTACTCCTAGAACTCTCAGAAAATCCATTGCTTTGGTTTGCCCTGAGAACAATTTCTGAATCAGAGTCTGTAGATTCTGAATTCATTCTGGAGTAGGAAGTACAAGACCTTTGTCCAGAAGGAAAAGACCCCCTAAATAAGTTACTGTTTGACTGGGAATTAGAGCTGATTTTTCCATGTTTATGATGAAACCTAGTGCAACTATCAGATCCAGGCATTTCTGTCGATCTTGAATCAGATGCATTTTGTTTTGGTTCACAATTAGCCAATCGTCTAGATAAACTACTAGACATATATTTTGTGTCCTCAGATAGGCTGCTACCTCACCAGACAAAACACCCGCTAAATTTATTTTCTGCGGAACTGTAGTAGTCTCGGACTCTATTTCCGAATCTACACTATCCATTCTAAGAGATAAACTCTAACCAAAAATTATTTTAGAAGTTGAAAGAAAAGCAAATGAGACACCTTTTCTCTTCAACGCAAAATTTAAGACTGGCGCGAATTACTTAGAGGTGTATGGTTTACGTAATACAGGTAATATAGTCACATGATCATAGTGAGATGATAACATCACGTGATGTTTAAATTTAGTTCATCTCACTAATATTGCGATTGAGACACTAATAACGCGAACATATTCTATATATATATTAAAAGTAAATGTGGTAAGTATAATGTACAAAATTAATATAAAAACATTTACATGTGTCTTATAGTTAAATGTTTTTTTAACATGTAAATCATTTGCATGATGATATATTTTGCACAAATGTCTTAATTTTAGTTGAGAGACCCAAAGTGCTTCAAGTATTTGGACGTGAATTAATGTTACCCAAGACATGTGGGGGATTGTTAGATACAACATTTGACCATATGTGTGTACAGGTAAGGTTACCCAAGACATGTGGGGGTTTGTTAGATACAACATTTGACCATATGTGTGTACAGGTAAGGTTACCCAAGACATGTGGGGGATTATTAGATACAACATTTGACCATATGTGTGTACAGGTAAGGTTACCCAAGACATGTGGGGGTTTGTTAGATACAACATTTGACCATATGTGTGTACAGGTAAGGTTACCCAAGACATGTGGGGGTTTGTTAGATACAACATTTGACCATATGTGTGTACAGGTAAGGTTACCCAAGACATGTGGGGGTTTGTTAGATACAACATTTGACCATATGTGTGTACAGGTAAGGTTACCCAAGACATGTGGGGGATTGTTAGATACAACATTTGACCATATGTGTGTACAGGTAAGCATTGGACCTGATGTTAAGTATGTGGGGGTTTGTTAGATACAACATTTGACCATATGTGTGTACAGGTAAGGTTACCCAAGACATGTGGGGGATTGTTAGATACAACATTTGACCATATGTGTGTACAGGTAAGCATTGGACCTGATGTTAAGTATGTGGGGGTTTGTTAGATACAACATTTGACCATATGTGTGTACAGGTAAGGTTACCCAAGACATGTGGGGGTTTGTTAGATACAACATTTGACCATATGTGTGTACAGGTAAGGTTACCCAAGACATGTGGGGGTTTGTTAGATACAACATTTGACCATATGTGTGTACAGGTAAGGTTACCCAAGACATGTGGGGGTTTGTTAGATACAACATTTGACCATATGTGTGTACAGGTAAGCATTGGACCTGATGTTAAGTATGTGGGGGTTTGTTAGATACAACATTTGACCATATGTGTGTACAGGTAAGGTTACCCAAGACATGTGGGGGTTTGTTAGATACAACATTTGACCATATGTGTGTACAGGTAAGGTTACCCAAGACATGTGGGGGTTTGTTAGATACAACATTTGACCATATGTGTGTACAGGTAAGGTTACCCAAGACATGTGGGGGATTGTTAGATACAACATTTGACCATATGTGTGTACAGGTAAGCATTGGACCTGATGTTAAGTATGTGGGGGTTTGTTAGATACAACATTTGACCATATGTGTGTACAGGTAAGGTTACCCAAGACATGTGGGGGTTTGTTAGATACAACATTTGACCATATGTGTGTACAGGTAAGGTTACCCAAGACATGTGGGGGATTGTTAGATACAACATTTGACCATATGTGTGTACAGGTAAGCATTGGACCTGATGTTAAGTATGTGGGGGTTTGTTAGATACAACATTTGACCATATGTGTGTACAGGTAAGGTTACCCAAGACATGTGGGGGATTGTTAGATACAACATTTGACCATATGTGTGTACAGGTAAGCATTGGACCTGATGTTAAGTATGTGGGGGTTTGTTAGATACAACATTTGACCATATGTGTGTACAGGTAAGGTTACCCAAGACATGTGGGGGTTTGTTAGATACAACATTTGACCATATGTGTGTACAGGTAAGGTTACCCAAGACATGTGGGGGTTTGTTAGATACAACATTTAACCATATGTGTGTACAGGTAAGGTTACCCAAGACATGTGGGGGTTTGTTAGATACAACATTTGACCATATGTGTGTACAGGTAAGCATTGGACCTGATGTTAAGTATGTGGGGGTTTGTTAGATACTACAACATTTGACCATATGTGTGTACAGGTAAGGTTACCCAAGACATGTGGGGGTTTGTTAGATACAACATTTGACCATATGTGTGTACAGGTAAGGTTACCCAAGACATGTGGGGGTTTGTTAGATAAAACATTTGACCATATGTGTGTACAGGTAAGGTTACCCAAGACATGTGGGGGATTGTTAGATACAACATTTGACCATATGTGTGTACAGGTAAGCATTGGACCTGATGTTAAGTATGTGGGGGTTTGTTAGATACAACATTTGACCATATGTGTGTACAGGTAAGGTTACCCAAGACATGTGGGGGTTTGTTAGATACAACATTTGACCATATGTGTGTACAGGTAAGGTTACCCAAGACATGTGGGGGTTTGTTAGATACAACATTTGACCATATGTGTGTACAGGTAAGGTTACCCAAGACATGTGGGGGATTGTTAGATACAACATTTGACCATATGTGTGTACAGGTAAGGTTACCCAAGACATGTGGGGGATTGTTAGATACAACATTTGACCATATGTGTGTACAGGTAAGCATTGGACCTGATGTTAAGTATGTGGGGGTTTGTTAGATACAACATTTGACCATATGTGTGTACAGGTAAGGTTACCCAAGACATGTGGGGGATTGTTAGATACAACATTTGACCTGATGTTAAGTATGTGGGGGTTTGTTAGATACAACATTTGACCATATGTGTGTACAGGTAAGGTTACCCAAGACATGTGGGGGATTGTTAGATACAACATTTGACCATATGTGTGTACAGGTAAGCATTGGACCTGATGTTAAGTATGTGGGGGTTTGTTAGATACAACATTTGACCATATGTGTGTACAGGTAAGGTTACCCAAGACATGTGGGGGATTGTTAGATACAACATTTGACCATATGTGTGTACAGGTAAGCATTGGACCTGATGTTAAGTATGTGGGGGTTTGTTCGATACAACATTTGACCATATGTGTGTACAGGCAAGGTTACCCAAGACATGTGGGGGTTTGTTAGATACAACATTTGACCATATGTGTGTACAGGTAAGGTTACCCAAGACATGTGGGGGATTGTTAGATACAACATTTGACCATATGTGTGTACAGGTAAGCATTGGACCTGATGTTAAGTATGTGGGGGTTTGTTAGATACAACATTTGACCATATGTGTGTACAGGTAAGGTTACCCAAGACATGTGGGGGATTGTTAGATACAACATTTGACCTGATGTTAAGTATGTGGGGGTTTGTTAGATACAACATTTGACCATATGTGTGTACAGGTAAGGTTACCCAAGACATGTGGGGGATTGTTAGATACAACATTTGACCATATGTGTGTACAGGTAAGCATTGGACCTGATGTTAAGTATGTGGGGGTTTGTTAGATACAACATTTGACCATATGTGTGTACAGGTAAGGTTACCCAAGACATGTGGGGGATTGTTAGATACAACATTTGACCATATGTGTGTACAGGTAAGCATTGGACCTGATGTTAAGTATGTGGGGGTTTGTTAGATACAACATTTGACCATATGTGTGTACAGGTAAGGTTACCCAAGACATGTGGGGGATTGTTAGATACAACATTTGACCATATGTGTGTACAGGTAAGCATTGGACCTGATGTTAAGTATGTGGGGGTTTGTTCGATACAACATTTGACCATATGTGTGTACAGGTAAGGTTACCCAAGACATGTGGGGGTTTGTTAGATACAACATTTGACCATATGTGTGTACAGGTAAGGTTACCCAAGACATGTGGGGGATTGTTAGATACAACATTTGACCATATGTGTGTACAGGTAAGCATTGGACCTGATGTTAAGTATGTGGGGGTTTGTTAGATACAACATTTGACCATATGTGTGTACAGGTAAGGTTACCCAAGACATGTGGGGGATTGTTAGATACAACATTTGACCTGATGTTAAGTATGTGGGGGTTTGTTAGATACAACATTTGACCATATGTGTGTACAGGTAAGGTTACCCAAGACATGTGGGGGATTGTTAGATACAACATTTGACCATATGTGTGTACAGGTAAGCATTGGACCTGATGTTAAGTATGTGGGGGTTTGTTAGATACAACATTTGACCATATGTGTGTACAGGTAAGGTTACCCAAGACATGTGGGGGATTGTTAGATACAACATTTGACCATATGTGTGTACAGGTAAGCATTGGACCTGATGTTAAGTATGTGGGGGTTTGTTAGATACAACATTTGACCATATGTGTGTACAGGTAAGGTTACCCAAGACATGTGGGGGTTTGTTAGATACAACATTTGACCATATGTGTGTACAGGTAAGGTTACCCAAGACATGTGGGGGATTGTTAGATACAACATTTGACCATATGTGTGTACAGGTAAGCATTGGACCTGATGTTAAGTATGTGGGGGTTTGTTAGATACAACATTTGACCATATGTGTGTACAGGTAAGGTTACCCAAGACATGTGGGGGATTGTTAGATACAACATTTGACCATATGTGTGTACAGGTAAGCATTGGACCTGATGTTAAGTATGTGGGGGTTTGTTAGATACAACATTTGACCATATGTGTGTACAGGTAAGGTTACCCAAGACATGTGGGGGTTTGTTAGATACAACATTTAACCATATGTGTGTACAGGTAAGGTTACCCAAGACATGTGGGGGTTTGTTAGATACAACATTTGACCATATGTGTGTACAGGTAAGCATTGGACCTGATGTTAAGTATGTGGGGGTTTGTTAGATACAACATTTGACCATATGTGTGTACAGGTAAGGTTACCCAAGACATGTGGGGGTTTGTTAGATACAACATTTGACCATATGTGTGTACAGGTAAGGTTACCCAAGACATGTGGGGGTTTGTTAGATACAACATTTGACCATATGTGTGTACAGGTAAGGTTACCCAAGACATGTGGGGGATTGTTAGATACAACATTTGACCATATGTGTGTACAGGTAAGCATTGGACCTGATGTTAAGTATGTGGGGGTTTGTTAGATACAACATTTGACCATATGTGTGTACAGGTAAGGTTACCCAAGACATGTGGGGGTTTGTTAGATACAACATTTGACCATATGTGTGTACAGGTAAGGTTACCCAAGACATGTGGGGGTTTGTTAGATACAACATTTGACCATATGTGTGTACAGGTAAGGTTACCCAAGACATGTGGGGGATTGTTAGATACAACATTTGACCATATGTGTGTACAGGTAAGGTTACCCAAGACATGTGGGGGATTGTTAGATACAACATTTGACCATATGTGTGTACAGGTAAGCATTGGACCTGATGTTAAGTATGTGGGGGTTTGTTAGATACAACATTTGACCATATGTGTGTACAGGTAAGGTTACCCAAGACATGTGGGGGATTGTTAGATACAACATTTGACCTGATGTTAAGTATGTGGGGGTTTGTTAGATACAACATTTGACCATATGTGTGTACAGGTAAGGTTACCCAAGACATGTGGGGGTTTGTTAGATACAACATTTGACCATATGTGTGTACAGGTAAGCATTGGACCTGATGTTAAGTATGTGGGGGTTTGTTAGATACAACATTTGACCATATGTGTGTACAGGTAAGGTTACCCAAGACATGTGGGGGATTGTTAGATACAACATTTGACCATATGTGTGTACAGGTAAGCATTGGACCTGATGTTAAGTATGTGGGGGTTTGTTCGATACAACATTTGACCATATGTGTGTACAGGTAAGGTTACCCAAGACATGTGGGGGTTTGTTAGATACAACATTTGACCATATGTGTGTACAGGTAAGGTTACCCAAGACATGTGGGGGTTTGTTAGATACAACATTTGACCATATGTGTGTACAGGTAAGCATTGGACCTGATGTTAAGTATGTGGGGGTTTGTTAGATACAACATTTGACCATATGTGTGTACAGGTAAGGTTACCCAAGACATGTGGGGGATTGTTAGATACAACATTTGACCTGATGTTAAGTATGTGGGGGTTTGTTAGATACAACATTTGACCATATGTGTGTACAGGTAAGGTTACCCAAGACATGTGGGGGATTGTTAGATACAACATTTGACCATATGTGTGTACAGGTAAGCATTGGACCTGATGTTAAGTATGTGGGGGTTTGTTAGATACAACATTTGACCATATGTGTGTACAGGTAAGGTTACCCAAGACATGTGGGGGATTGTTAGATACAACATTTGACCATATGTGTGTACAGGTAAGCATTGGACCTGATGTTAAGTATGTGGGGGTTTGTTAGATACAACATTTGACCATATGTGTGTACAGGTAAGGTTACCCAAGACATGTGGGGGTTTGTTAGATACAACATTTGACCATATGTGTGTACAGGTAAGGTTACCCAAGACATGTGGGGGATTGTTAGATACAACATTTGACCATATGTGTGTACAGGTAAGCATTGGACCTGATGTTAAGTATGTGGGGGTTTGTTAGATACAACATTTGACCATATGTGTGTACAGGTAAGGTTACCCAAGACATGTGGGGGATTGTTAGATACAACATTTGACCATATGTGTGTACAGGTAAGCATTGGACCTGATGTTAAGTATGTGGGGGTTTGTTAGATACAACATTTGACCATATGTGTGTACAGGTAAGGTTACCCAAGACATGTGGGGGTTTGTTAGATACAACATTTGACCATATGTGTGTACAGGTAAGGTTACCCAAGACATGTGGGGGTTTGTTAGATACAACATTTAACCATATGTGTGTACAGGTAAGGTTACCCAAGACATGTGGGGGTTTGTTAGATACAACATTTGACCATATGTGTGTACAGGTAAGCATTGGACCTGATGTTAAGTATGTGGGGGTTTGTTAGATACAACATTTGACCATATGTGTGTACAGGTAAGGTTACCCAAGACATGTGGGGGTTTGTTAGATACAACATTTGACCATATGTGTGTACAGGTAAGGTTACCCAAGACATGTGGGGGATTGTTAGATACAACATTTGACCATATGTGTGTACAGGTAAGCATTGGACCTGATGTTAAGTATGTGGGGGTTTGTTAGATACAACATTTGACCATATGTGTGTACAGGTAAGGTTACCCAAGACATGTGGGGGATTGTTAGATACAACATTTGACCATATGTGTGTACAGGTAAGGTTACCCAAGACATGTGGGGGATTGTTAGATACAACATTTGACCATATGTGTGTACAGGTAAGCATTGGACCTGATGTTAAGTATGTGGGGGTTTGTTAGATACAACATTTGACCATATGTGTGTACAGGTAAGGTTACCCAAGACATGTGGGGGATTGTTAGATACAACATTTGACCTGATGTTAAGTATGTGGGGGTTTGTTAGATACAACATTTGACCATATGTGTGTACAGGTAAGGTTACCCAAGACATGTGGGGGATTGTTAGATACAACATTTGACCATATGTGTGTACAGGTAAGCATTGGACCTGATGTTAAGTATGTGGGGGTTTGTTAGATACAACATTTGACCATATGTGTGTACAGGTAAGGTTACCCAAGACATGTGGGGGATTGTTAGATACAACATTTGACCATATGTGTGTACAGGTAAGCATTGGACCTGATGTTAAGTATGTGGGGGTTTGTTAGATACAACATTTGACCATATGTGTGTACAGGTAAGGTTACCCAAGACATGTGGGGGTTTGTTAGATACAACATTTGACCATATGTGTGTACAGGTAAGGTTACCCAAGACATGTGGGGGATTGTTAGATACAACATTTGACCATATGTGTGTACAGGTAAGCATTGGACCTGATGTTAAGTATGTGGGGGTTTGTTAGATACAACATTTGACCATATGTGTGTACAGGTAAGGTTACCCAAGACATGTGGGGGATTGTTAGATACAACATTTGACCATATGTGTGTACAGGTAAGCATTGGACCTGATGTTAAGTATGTGGGGGTTTGTTAGATACAACATTTGACCATATGTGTGTACAGGTAAGGTTACCCAAGACATGTGGGGGTTTGTTAGATACAACATTTAACCATATGTGTGTACAGGTAAGGTTACCCAAGACATGTGGGGGTTTGTTAGATACAACATTTGACCATATGTGTGTACAGGTAAGCATTGGACCTGATGTTAAGTATGTGGGGGTTTGTTAGATACAACATTTGACCATATGTGTGTACAGGTAAGGTTACCCAAGACATGTGGGGGTTTGTTAGATACAACATTTGACCATATGTGTGTACAGGTAAGGTTACCCAAGACATGTGGGGGTTTGTTAGATACAACATTTGACCATATGTGTGTACAGGTAAGGTTACCCAAGACATGTGGGGGATTGTTAGATACAACATTTGACCATATGTGTGTACAGGTAAGCATTGGACCTGATGTTAAGTATGTGGGGGTTTGTTAGATACAACATTTGACCATATGTGTGTACAGGTAAGGTTACCCAAGACATGTGGGGGTTTGTTAGATACAACATTTGACCATATGTGTGTACAGGTAAGGTTACCCAAGACATGTGGGGGTTTGTTAGATACAACATTTGACCATATGTGTGTACAGGTAAGGTTACCCAAGACATGTGGGGGATTGTTAGATACAACATTTGACCATATGTGTGTACAGGTAAGGTTACCCAAGACATGTGGGGGATTGTTAGATACAACATTTGACCATATGTGTGTACAGGTAAGCATTGGACCTGATGTTAAGTATGTGGGGGTTTGTTAGATACAACATTTGACCATATGTGTGTACAGGTAAGGTTACCCAAGACATGTGGGGGATTGTTAGATACAACATTTGACCTGATGTTAAGTATGTGGGGGTTTGTTAGATACAACATTTGACCATATGTGTGTACAGGTAAGGTTACCCAAGACATGTGGGGGATTGTTAGATACAACATTTGACCATATGTGTGTACAGGTAAGCATTGGACCTGATGTTAAGTATGTGGGGGTTTGTTAGATACAACATTTGACCATATGTGTGTACAGGTAAGGTTACCCAAGACATGTGGGGGATTGTTAGATACAACATTTGACCATATGTGTGTACAGGTAAGCATTGGACCTGATGTTAAGTATGTGGGGGTTTGTTCGATACAACATTTGACCATATGTGTGTACAGGTAAGGTTACCCAAGACATGTGGGGGTTTGTTAGATACAACATTTGACCATATGTGTGTACAGGTAAGGTTACCCAAGACATGTGGGGGATTGTTAGATACAACATTTGACCATATGTGTGTACAGGTAAGCATTGGACCTGATGTTAAGTATGTGGGGGTTTGTTAGATACAACATTTGACCATATGTGTGTACAGGTAAGGTTACCCAAGACATGTGGGGGATTGTTAGATACAACATTTGACCTGATGTTAAGTATGTGGGGGTTTGTTAGATACAACATTTGACCATATGTGTGTACAGGTAAGGTTACCCAAGACATGTGGGGGATTGTTAGATACAACATTTGACCATATGTGTGTACAGGTAAGCATTGGACCTGATGTTAAGTATGTGGGGGTTTGTTAGATACAACATTTGACCATATGTGTGTACAGGTAAGGTTACCCAAGACATGTGGGGGATTGTTAGATACAACATTTGACCATATGTGTGTACAGGTAAGCATTGGACCTGATGTTAAGTATGTGGGGGTTTGTTAGATACAACATTTGACCATATGTGTGTACAGGTAAGGTTACCCAAGACATGTGGGGGTTTGTTAGATACAACATTTGACCATATGTGTGTACAGGTAAGGTTACCCAAGACATGTGGGGGATTGTTAGATACAACATTTGACCATATGTGTGTACAGGTAAGCATTGGACCTGATGTTAAGTATGTGGGGGTTTGTTAGATACAACATTTGACCATATGTGTGTACAGGTAAGGTTACCCAAGACATGTGGGGGATTGTTAGATACAACATTTGACCATATGTGTGTACAGGTAAGCATTGGACCTGATGTTAAGTATGTGGGGGTTTGTTAGATACAACATTTGACCATATGTGTGTACAGGTAAGGTTACCCAAGACATGTGGGGGTTTGTTAGATACAACATTTGACCATATGTGTGTACAGGTAAGGTTACCCAAGACATGTGGGGGTTTGTTAGATACAACATTTAACCATATGTGTGTACAGGTAAGGTTACCCAAGACATGTGGGGGTTTGTTAGATACAACATTTGACCATATGTGTGTACAGGTAAGCATTGGACCTGATGTTAAGTATGTGGGGGTTTGTTAGATACAACATTTGACCATATGTGTGTACAGGTAAGGTTACCCAAGACATGTGGGGGTTTGTTAGATACAACATTTGACCATATGTGTGTACAGGTAAGGTTACCCAAGACATGTGGGGGTTTGTTAGATACAACATTTGACCATATGTGTGTACAGGTAAGGTTACCCAAGACATGTGGGGGATTGTTAGATACAACATTTGACCATATGTGTGTACAGGTAAGCATTGGACCTGATGTTAAGTATGTGGGGGTTTGTTCGATACAACATTTGACCATATGTGTGTACAGGTAAGGTTACCCAAGACATGTGGGGGTTTGTTAGATACAACATTTGACCATATGTGTGTACAGGTAAGGTTACCCAAGACATGTGGGGGTTTGTTAGATACAACATTTGACCATATGTGTGTACAGGTAAGGTTACCCAAGACATGTGGGGGATTGTTAGATACAACATTTGACCATATGTGTGTACAGGTAAGGTTACCCAAGACATGTGGGGGATTGTTAGATACAACATTTGACCATATGTGTGTACAGGTAAGCATTGGACCTGATGTTAAGTATGTGGGGGTTTGTTAGATACAACATTTGACCATATGTGTGTACAGGTAAGGTTACCCAAGACATGTGGGGGATTGTTAGATACAACATTTGACCTGATGTTAAGTATGTGGGGGTTTGTTAGATACAACATTTGACCATATGTGTGTACAGGTAAGGTTACCCAAGACATGTGGGGGATTGTTAGATACAACATTTGACCATATGTGTGTACAGGTAAGCATTGGACCTGATGTTAAGTATGTGGGGGTTTGTTAGATACAACATTTGACCATATGTGTGTACAGGTAAGGTTACCCAAGACATGTGGGGGATTGTTAGATACAACATTTGACCATATGTGTGTACAGGTAAGCATTGGACCTGATGTTAAGTATGTGGGGGTTTGTTCGATACAACATTTGACCATATGTGTGTACAGGTAAGGTTACCCAAGACATGTGGGGGTTTGTTAGATACAACATTTGACCATATGTGTGTACAGGTAAGGTTACCCAAGACATGTGGGGGATTGTTAGATACAACATTTGACCATATGTGTGTACAGGTAAGCATTGGACCTGATGTTAAGTATGTGGGGGTTTGTTAGATACAACATTTGACCATATGTGTGTACAGGTAAGGTTACCCAAGACATGTGGGGGATTGTTAGATACAACATTTGACCTGATGTTAAGTATGTGGGGGTTTGTTAGATACAACATTTGACCATATGTGTGTACATGTAAGGTTACCCAAGACATGTGGGGGATTGTTAGATACAACATTTGACCATATGTGTGTACAGGTAAGCATTGGACCTGATGTTAAGTATGTGGGGGTTTGTTAGATACAACATTTGACCATATGTGTGTACAGGTAAGGTTACCCAAGACATGTGGGGGTTTGTTAGATACAACATTTGACCATATGTGTGTACAGGTAAGGTTACCCAAGACATGTGGGGGTTTGTTAGATACAACATTTAACCATATGTGTGTACAGGTAAGGTTACCCAAGACATGTGGGGGTTTGTTAGATACAACATTTGACCATATGTGTGTACAGGTAAGCATTGGACCTGATGTTAAGTATGTGGGGGTTTGTTAGATACAACATTTGACCATATGTGTGTACAGGTAAGGTTACCCAAGACATGTGGGGGTTTGTTAGATACAACATTTGACCATATGTGTGTACAGGTAAGGTTACCCAAGACATGTGGGGGTTTGTTAGATACAACATTTGACCATATGTGTGTACAGGTAATGTTACCCAAGACATGTGGGGGATTGTTAGATACAACATTTGACCATATGTGTGTACAGGTAAGCATTGGACCTGATGTTAAGTATGTGGGGGTTTGTTAGATACAACATTTGACCATATGTGTGTACAGGTAAGCTTACCCAAGACATGTGGGGGTTTGTTAGATACAACATTTGACCATATGTGTGTACAGGTAAGGTTACCCAAGACATGTGGGGGTTTGTTAGATACAACATTTGACCATATGTGTGTACAGGTAAGGTTACCCAAGACATGTGGGGGATTGTTAGATACAACATTTGACCATATGTGTGTACAGGTAAGGTTACCCAAGACATGTGGGGGATTGTTAGATACAACATTTGACCATATGTGTGTACAGGTAAGCATTGGACCTGATGTTAAGTATGTGGGGGTTTGTTAGATACAACATTTGACTATATGTGTGTACAGGTAAGGTTACCCAAGACATGTGGGGGATTGTTAGATACAACATTTGACCTGATGTTAAGTATGTGGGGGTTTGTTAGATACAACATTTGACCATATGTGTGTACAGGTAAGGTTACCCAAGACATGTGGGGGTTTGTTAGATACAACATTTGACCATATGTGTGTACAGGTAAGCATTGGACCTGATGTTAAGTATGTGGGGGTTTGTTAGATACAACATTTGACCATATGTGTGTACAGGTAAGGTTACCCAAGACATGTGGGGGATTGTTAGATACAACATTTGACCTGATGTTAAGTATGTGGGGGTTTGTTAGATACAACATTTGACCATATGTGTGTACAGGTAAGGTTACCCAAGACATGTGGGGGATTGTTAGATACAACATTTGACCATATGTGTGTACAGGTAAGCATTGGACCTGATGTTAAGTATGTGGGGGTTTGTTAGATACAACATTTGACCATATGTGTGTACAGGTAAGGTTACCCAAGACATGTGGGGGTTTGTTAGATACAACATTTGACCATATGTGTGTACAGGTAAGCATTGGACCTGATGTTAAGTATGTGGGGGTTTGTTAGATACAACATTTGACCATATGTGTGTACAGGTAAGGTTACCCAAGACATGTGGGGGTTTGTTAGATACAACATTTGACCATATGTGTGTACAGGTAAGGTTACCCAAGACATGTGGGGGATTGTTAGATACAACATTTGACCATATGTGTGTACAGGTAAGCATTGGACCTGATGTTAAGTATGTGGGGGTTTGTTAGATACAACATTTGACCATATGTGTGTACAGGTAAGGTTACCCAAGACATGTGGGGGATTGTTAGATACAACATTTGACCATATGTGTGTACAGGTAAGCATTGGACCTGATGTTAAGTATGTGGGGGTTTGTTAGATACAACATTTGACCATATGTGTGTACAGGTAAGGTTACCCAAGACATGTGGGGGTTTGTTAGATACAACATTTGACCATATGTGTGTACAGGTAAGGTTACCCAAGACATGTGGGGGTTTGTTAGATACAACATTTAACCATATGTGTGTACAGGTAAGGTTACCCAAGACATGTGGGGGTTTGTTAGATACAACATTTGACCATATGTGTGTACAGGTAAGCATTGGACCTGATGTTAAGTATGTGGGGGTTTGTTAGATACAACATTTGACCATATGTGTGTACAGGTAAGGTTACCCAAGACATGTGGGGGTTTGTTAGATACAACATTTGACCATATGTGTGTACAGGTAAGGTTACCCAAGACATGTGGGGGTTTGTTAGATACAACATTTGACCATATGTGTGTACAGGTAAGGTTACCCAAGACATGTGGGGGATTGTTAGATACAACATTTGACCATATGTGTGTACAGGTAAGCATTGGACCTGATGTTAAGTATGTGGGGGTTTGTTAGATACAACATTTGACCATATGTGTGTACAGGTAAGGTTACCCAAGACATGTGGGGGTTTGTTAGATACAACATTTGACCATATGTGTGTACAGGTAAGGTTACCCAAGACATGTGGGGGTTTGTTAGATACAACATTTGACCATATGTGTGTACAGGTAAGGTTACCCAAGACATGTGGGGGATTGTTAGATACAACATTTGACCATATGTGTGTACAGGTAAGGTTACCCAAGACATGTGGGGGATTGTTAGATACAACATTTGACCATATGTGTGTACAGGTAAGCATTGGACCTGATGTTAAGTATGTGGGGGTTTGTTAGATACAACATTTGACCATATGTGTGTACAGGTAAGGTTACCCAAGACATGTGGGGGATTGTTAGATACAACATTTGACCTGATGTTAAGTATGTGGGGGTTTGTTAGATACAACATTTGACCATATGTGTGTACAGGTAAGGTTACCCAAGACATGTGGGGGATTGTTAGATACAACATTTGACCATATGTGTGTACAGGTAAGCATTGGACCTGATGTTAAGTATGTGGGGGTTTGTTAGATACAACATTTGACCATATGTGTGTACAGGTAAGGTTACCCAAGACATGTGGGGGATTGTTAGATACAACATTTGACCATATGTGTGTACAGGTAAGCATTGGACCTGATGTTAAGTATGTGGGGGTTTGTTCGATACAACATTTGACCATATGTGTGTACAGGTAAGGTTACCCAAGACATGTGGGGGTTTGTTAGATACAACATTTGACCATATGTGTGTACAGGTAAGGTTACCCAAGACATGTGGGGGATTGTTAGATACAACATTTGACCATATGTGTGTACAGGTAAGCATTGGACCTGATGTTAAGTATGTGGGGGTTTGTTAGATACAACATTTGACCATATGTGTGTACAGGTAAGGTTACCCAAGACATGTGGGGGATTGTTAGATACAACATTTGACCTGATGTTAAGTATGTGGGGGTTTGTTAGATACAACATTTGACCATATGTGTGTACATGTAAGGTTACCCAAGACATGTGGGGGATTGTTAGATACAACATTTGACCATATGTGTGTACAGGTAAGCATTGGACCTGATGTTAAGTATGTGGGGGTTTGTTAGATACAACATTTGACCATATGTGTGTACAGGTAAGGTTACCCAAGACATGTGGGGGTTTGTTAGATACAACATTTGACCATATGTGTGTACAGGTAAGGTTACCCAAGACATGTGGGGGTTTGTTAGATACAACATTTAACCATATGTGTGTACAGGTAAGGTTACCCAAGACATGTGGGGGTTTGTTAGATACAACATTTGACCATATGTGTGTACAGGTAAGCATTGGACCTGATGTTAAGTATGTGGGGGTTTGTTAGATACAACATTTGACCATATGTGTGTACAGGTAAGGTTACCCAAGACATGTGGGGGTTTGTTAGATACAACATTTGACCATATGTGTGTACAGGTAAGGTTACCCAAGACATGTGGGGGTTTGTTAGATACAACATTTGACCATATGTGTGTACAGGTAATGTTACCCAAGACATGTGGGGGATTGTTAGATACAACATTTGACCATATGTGTGTACAGGTAAGCATTGGACCTGATGTTAAGTATGTGGGGGTTTGTTAGATACAACATTTGACCATATGTGTGTACAGGTAAGCTTACCCAAGACATGTGGGGGTTTGTTAGATACAACATTTGACCATATGTGTGTACAGGTAAGGTTACCCAAGACATGTGGGGGTTTGTTAGATACAACATTTGACCATATGTGTGTACAGGTAAGGTTACCCAAGACATGTGGGGGATTGTTAGATACAACATTTGACCATATGTGTGTACAGGTAAGGTTACCCAAGACATGTGGGGGATTGTTAGATACAACATTTGACCATATGTGTGTACAGGTAAGCATTGGACCTGATGTTAAGTATGTGGGGGTTTGTTAGATACAACATTTGACTATATGTGTGTACAGGTAAGGTTACCCAAGACATGTGGGGGATTGTTAGATACAACATTTGACCTGATGTTAAGTATGTGGGGGTTTGTTAGATACAACATTTGACCATATGTGTGTACAGGTAAGGTTACCCAAGACATGTGGGGGATTGTTAGATACAACATTTGACCATATGTGTGTACAGGTAAGCATTGGACCTGATGTTAAGTATGTGGGGGTTTGTTAGATACAACATTTGACCATATGTGTGTACAGGTAAGGTTACCCAAGACATGTGGGGGATTGTTAGATACAACATTTGACCATATGTGTGTACAGGTAAGCATTGGACCTGATGTTAAGTATGTGGGGGTTTGTTCGATACAACATTTGACCATATGTGTGTACAGGTAAGGTTACCCAAGACATGTGGGGGTTTGTTAGATACAACATTTGACCATATGTGTGTACAGGTAAGGTTACCCAAGACATGTGGGGGATTGTTAGATACAACATTTGACCATATGTGTGTACAGGTAAGCATTGGACCTGATGTTAAGTATGTGGGGGTTTGTTAGATACAACATTTGACCATATGTGTGTACAGGTAAGGTTACCCAAGACATGTGGGGGATTGTTAGATACAACATTTGACCTGATGTTAAGTATGTGGGGGTTTGTTAGATACAACATTTGACCATATGTGTGTACAGGTAAGGTTACCCAAGACATGTGGGGGATTGTTAGATACAACATTTGACCATATGTGTGTACAGGTAAGCATTGGACCTGATGTTAAGTATGTGGGGGTTTGTTAGATACAACATTTGACCATATGTGTGTACAGGTAAGGTTACCCAAGACATGTGGGGGATTGTTAGATACAACATTTGACCATATGTGTGTACAGGTAAGCATTGGACCTGATGTTAAGTATGTGGGGGTTTGTTAGATACAACATTTGACCATATGTGTGTACAGGTAAGGTTACCCAAGACATGTGGGGGTTTGTTAGATACAACATTTGACCATATGTGTGTACAGGTAAGGTTACCCAAGACATGTGGGGGTTTGTTAGATACAACATTTGACCATATGTGTGTACAGGTAAGGTTACCCAAGACATGTGGGGGTTTGTTAGATACAACATTTGACCATATGTGTGTACAGGTAAGCATTGGACCTGATGTTAAGTATGTGGGGGTTTGTTAGATACAACATTTGACCATATGTGTGTACAGGTAAGGTTACCCAAGACATGTGGGGGTTTGTTAGATACAACATTTGACCATATGTGTGTACAGGTAAGGTTACCCAAGACATGTGGGGGTTTGTTAGATACAACATTTGACCATATGTGTGTACAGGTAAGGTTACCCAAGACATGTGGGGGATTGTTAGATACAACATTTGACCATATGTGTGTACAGGTAAGCATTGGACCTGATGTTAAGTATGTGGGGGTTTGTTAGATACAACATTTGACCATATGTGTGTACAGGTAAGGTTACCCAAGACATGTGGGGGTTTGTTAGATACAACATTTGACCATATGTGTGTACAGGTACCGTTACCCAAGACATGTGGGGGTTTGTTAGATACAACATTTGACCATATGTGTGTACAGGTAAGGTTACCCAAGACATGTGGGGGTTTGTTAGATACAACATTTGACCATATGTGTGTACAGGTAAGGTTACCCAAGACATGTGGGGGATTGTTAGATACAACATTTGACCATATGTGTGTACAGGTAAGGTTACCCAAGACATGTGGGGGATTGTTAGATACAACATTTGACCATATGTGTGTACAGGTAAGCATTGGACCTGATGTTAAGTATGTGGGGGTTTGTTAGATACAACATTTGACCATATGTGTGTACAGGTAAGGTTACCCAAGACATGTGGGGGATTGTTAGATACAACATTTGACCATATGTGTGTACAGGTAAGCATTGGACCTGATGTTAAGTATGTGGGGGTTTGTTAGATACAACATTTGACCATATGTGTGTACAGGTAAGGTTACCCAAGACATGTGGGGGATTGTTAGATACAACATTTGACCATATGTGTGTACAGGTAAGCATTGGACCTGATGTTAAGTATGTGGGGGTTTGTTAGATACAACATTTGACCATATGTGTGTACAGGTAAGGTTACCCAAGACATGTGGGGGTTTGTTAGATACAACATTTGACCATATGTGTGTACAGGTAAGGTTACCCAAGACATGTGGGGGATTGTTAGATACAACATTTGACCATATGTGTGTACAGGTAAGGTTACCCAAGACATGTGGGGGTTTGTTAGATACAACATTTGACCATATGTGTGTACAGGTAAGGTTACCCAAGACATGTGGGGGTTTGTTAGATATAACATTTGACCATATGTGTGTACAGGTAAGGTTACCCAAGACATGTGGGGGATTGTTAGATACAACATTTGACCATATGTGTGTACAGGTAAGCATTGGACCTGATGTTAAGTATGTGGGGGTTTGTTAGATACAACATTTGACCATATGTGTGTACAGGTAAGGTTACCCAAGACATGTGGGGGATTGTTAGATACAACATTTGACCATATGTGTGTACAGGTAAGGTTACCCAAGACATGTGGGGGATTGTTAGATACAACATTTGACCATATGTGTGTACAGGTAAGCATTGGACCTGATGTTAAGTATGTGGGGGTTTGTTAGATACAACATTTGACCATATGTGTGTACAGGTAAGGTTACCCAAGACATGTGGGGGTTTGTTAGATACAACATTTGACCATATGTGTGTACAGGTAAGGTTACCCAAGACATGTGGGGGTTTGTTAGATACAACATTTGACCATATGTGTGTACAGGTAAGGTTACCCAAGACATGTGGGGGTTTGTTAGATACAACATTTGACCATATGTGTGTACAGGTAAGGTTACCCAAGACATGTGGGGGTTTGTTAGATATAACATTTGACCATATGTGTGTACAGGTAAGGTTACCCAAGACACGTGGGGTATTGTTAGATACAACATTTGACCATATGTGTGTACAGGTAAGCATTGGACCTGATGTTAAGTATGTGGGGGTTTGTTAGATACAACATTTGACCATATGTGTGTACAGGTAAGGTTACCCAAGACATGTGGGGGATTGTTAGATACAACATTTGACCATATGTGTGTACAGGTAAGCATTGGACCTGATGTTAAGTATGTGGGGGTTTGTTAGATACAACATTTGACCATATGTGTGTACAGGTAAGGTTACCCAAGACATGTGGGGGTTTGTTAGATACAACATTTGACCATATGTGTGTACAGGTAAGCTTACCCAAGACATGTGGGGGTTTGTTAGATACAACATTTGACCATATGTGTGTACAGGTAAGGTTACCCAAGACATGTGGGGGTTTGTTAGATACAACATTTGACCATATGTGTGTACAGGTAAGGTTACCCAAGACATGTGGGGGATTGTTAGATACAACATTTGACCATATGTGTGTACAGGTAAGGTTACCCAAGACATGTGGGGGATTGTTAGATACAACATTTGACCATATGTGTGTACAGGTAAGCATTGGACCTGATGTTAAGTATGTGGGGGTTTGTTAGATACAACATTTGACCATATGTGTGTACAGGTAAGGTTACCCAAGACATGTGGGGGATTGTTAGATACAACATTTGACCATATGTGTGTACAGGTAAGTATTGGACCTGATGTTAAGTTAAACATATTTTATTGTTCAAGTAAAAACAATTTGGATTAGACACAAGTTACCAGAACTTAGAATTGTCTTCTCCATTAATGCAACAATAATAACATAACATGAAGAACATTATATATACACAATAAGTTATTATATACACAAATTGTGCTCTTAGAAGTGCAATAAAGACAGACAAAAATATGAGTGAAAGAGACTAGCGTTCATGTCCGGTAATTTGCATAACAAGAGAAGTGGTAGACACCACACTGATAATGATTAAGTCACTTTACATACAACATGGTGCAATAATATTTAAACATACAAAACAAAACAGTGAATGGTTTATTGATTAATTGGCTGTAAAAAATAATAAAGGCAATTTGTTCAGTGCTTAACGCTAAGTGTGTGCATTGGAATTTGCAAGGATTATGCGATCACAATAGTAGTAATTGAATGATACACTAAGACGAGCAATGTTTGTCAATATATATTTATTTAGTGCTTGGCCCTGAGCTGTCCAGCATACCACCAGATGGCAGATAGTGAAAGTTTTGATTTGCTATTAAAAAAATTGAATTCAATAAGTTAGTATATTACTGAAAACTGTATGTAGAAAATTAAACGGTTCCTTTTTTCTTAAAAACATCATATGATGTTCCATAAAATCATTCAGAGCATAGTGGTTAAGGTAGTCAACTATTGATCAACTGCATTTTACACTGACATGTGGTAAAGCCTTACAAAAGCAAAGTGTGCTCGAGTACAACCTTAATTAACAAGAATTGTAGTTTACTGCCAAAAGTTGGGCTTTTGCTGGGTACTATGGCTTACTTGCACAATAAAAACTGGACAAGAAATAGCTATATAACTATTGAAAATCCCAATTCAGACAAACAATCAAAGTCGTTATATACATAATTTTCATTCAAATCTCCATTGTATCTTCTAGGCTTTAGGTGCTGTAGATTACCTAGAAATAAGCAGAGAATTTCATACAGTAATTCTGAGAAATATACCTCAAATGAACCTGGGCATGAAATCAGCAGCTAGAAGATTTATCACCCTTGTCGACACATTCTATGACAACCAGGTGAGTTCCTTAAAGGGAAGGATATATCAAAATCCTTAATTTTCTAACGGTCAATAAATTGGTAAAATTCTTTTTGATTTCAAATCCTTGAGGTACAGTAGACTGAGGGCAACTGAATAAACAAAGTATCAAATAAAAAATATTGTGTACTGTTAAATATTGCTTGTCAGTTACAGGTTATTGGAAATTATTTCTTCATTTGAGACAATATAGTGTGGTCATAGTAAATACACCCTGTACTGCTAGGTACCAGATAGATCAGTTTTCTATAGTGTCATCAGTTTAAACCTTTAGATTAGGCCTTAGTGCCATCAATTTAAACCTATAGATTTGACCTTAGTGCCATCAGTTTAAACCTCTATATTTGACCCTAGTGCCATCAGTTAAAACCTCTATATTTGGCCCTAGTGCAATCAGTTTAAACCTCTTTATTTGGCCCTAGTGCCATCAGTTTAAACCTCTATATATGGCCCTAGTGCCATCAGTTTAAACCTCAAGCTTTGGCCCTAGTGCTATCAGTTTAAACCTCTAGATTGGACCTTAGTGCCATCAGTTTAAAATTCTATATTTCACCTTGTGCCATCAGTATAAAGCTCTATATTTGGCAATAGTGCCATCAGTTTAAACCTTTAGATTTGGCCTTAGTGCCATCAATTTAAACCTTTAGATTTGACCTTAGTGCCATCAGTTTAAACCTCTATATTTGACCCTAGTGCCATCAGTTAAAACCTCAAGCTTTGGCCCTAGTGCAATCAGTTTAAACCTCTATATTTGGCCCTAGTGCCATCAGTTTAAACCTCTATATATGGCCCTAGTGCCATCAGTTTAAACCTCAAGCTTTGGCCCTAGTGCTATCAGTTTAAACCTCAAGCTTTGGCCCTAGTGCTATCAGTTTAAACCTCTAGATTGGACCTTGGTGCCATCAGTTTAAAATTCTATATTTCACCTTGTGCCATCAGTATAAACCTCTATATTTGACCCTAGTGCCATCAGTTAAAACCTCTATATTTGACCCTAGTGCCATCAGTTTACACCTCTATATTTGTCCCTAGTGCGATCAGTTTAAACCTCTAGATTTGGCCCTAGTGCCATTAGTTTAAACCTCTAGATTTGGCCCTAGTGCCATCAGTTTAAACCTCTTGCTTTGGCCCTAGTGCTATCAGTTTAAATCTCTATATTTGGCCCTAGTGCCATCAGTTTAAACCTCTATATTTGGTCCTAGTGAGATCCGTTTAAACCTTTATATTTGGCCTTAGTGCCATCAGTTTAAACCTCTATATTTGGCCCTAGTGCCAATAGTTTAAACCTCTATATTTGGCCTTAGTGCAATCAGTTTAAACCTTTATATTTGGCCCTAGTGCCATCAGTTTAAACCTTTATATTTGGTTCTAGTGCCATCAGTTTAAGCCTATATATTTGGCCTTAGTGCCATCAGTTTAAGCCTCTAGATTTGGCCCTAGTGTCATCAGTTTAAATCTCTAGATTTGGCCCTAGTGCAATTGGTTTAAACCTCTATTTATGGCCCTAGTACCATCAGTTTAAACCTCACGCTTTGGCCCTAGTGCTATCAGTTTAAACCTCTAGATTTTACCTTAGTGCCATCAGTTTAAACCTCTATATTTGGCCCTAGTGCCATCAGTTTAAACCTCAAGACTTGGCCCTAGTGTCATCAGTTTAAACCTCTAGATTTGACCTTAGTGCCATCAGTTTAAACCTCTATATATGGCCCTAGTGCGATCAGTTTAAACCTCAAGCTTTGGCCCTAGTGCCATCAGTTTAAAATTCTATATTTGGCCCTAGTGCCATCAGTTTAAACCTCTATACAGTCAAACCTGTCTTAAGCGACCTTTGAAGGGAAATTGTAAAAAAGGTCACATAAGACAGGGGGTCTTTATACACAGGTCATGATGTTTGCAGACCAATCAACAAAGTCATGTTGTCAGCATGTGAAAGAGTTAATTGAAGACCTGTATTGTTTGTTTTATTAAGTAAACAATAAAATATGATATTATTTTATGTAAATAAAGCAAGTACAAAATATACAACAATAATGAGCGTTGTGATTTCCGATTGAATAAATGCAGGTCAACTGTATTCCCCAATTTAGTTGTTGTATTTTTCTCTGTACCGGTTTTACTGGTTTCCTTGTGTTTTAACAATAAGCACTATGTAGAAAGTGCAAGTCGGTTTAGAACCAGTGTACACCTGTTTGGTATTGATTATTTCCCTTTGTAAAAAAAAATGGCGTGATTATACAATAAACACGCCATTATGAGAAACATCATCATTTCCAACCCGAATGGCAACAAACATTGACGACTATTCAATTTTTACAGGGCAATCTGCACTTCGCTTCTAAGATAATAAAACAGTTTTTGATCACTTCATACTTTTTTGTTTTCCGTTTCGAAGAACCTTGATAATTGACAACAATGCAAATGGTCAACAAATCTTCTTTTCGTCATGGAGGGTTTATTTATTGCTAAATGATTTTAAGTCACGAGAGTTGTTTTAGACAGGTTTTCTTGGTCAAAACGAACGGAAAACACGGTCGTTAGTCGCGTAAGACAGGGAGTCGTCATATAAAGATAAAATGAACGGAAAAATGCTCGGGAGGAATAAATACGGTCGCATAACACAGAAAGTCGTTGTATGGAGGGGGTCGCTAAAACAGGTTTGACTGTATTTGGCCCTAGTGCAACCAGTTTAAACCTCTATTTTGGCCCTAGTGCCATCAGTTTAAACCTCTATATTTAGCCCTAGTGCCATCAGTTTAAACCTCTATTTGGCCCTAGTGCCATCAGTTCAAGCCTCTAGATTTGGCCTAGTGCCATCAGTTTAAACCTCAAGCTTTTGCCCTAGTGCCATCAGTTTAAACCTCTAGATTTGGCCCTAGTGCCATCATTTTAAACCTCAAGCTTTTGCCCTAGTGCCATCAGTTTTAACCTCTAGATTTGGCCTTTCACCACTTATATGTTGTAAGTTTATCCTTATACAACAACACTAGAATTATCAGAAGGTTTGTTTTAATGCTTATCTGAAATCAACATGGCAGCCATTTGTGTATCATGATTGTCTGTAATTTCCGTCTTGTTCTCTAAATGGATTGTTAATTTTGGGCGGCCAATAATTAAGCCAGCTACTTCCTCTTCAATAAAAAATAGATGCCACGATATATAATTGAAAAAGTGGCATTAAACCACAAACAACAATTAATTCAGCTTGTGCTGAATAATCTTCAGGGCGGTTTCACCAAAGATATATGTAATTGTCAGTATATCTGAGGGCATGTTATTGTTAAAATTTTAATTTAAAATGTGACCATTCCTCAAACAATTATGTAATAGCAGTTAAAAATAGTTGAGGTTTCTGGGATTTGAGTTGGAAAAAGTTGGAGTTGATTGAAAAATATTTTATCTAAAATCTGAAAAAAAATACTCAGACAAATTAGGGAAAACATTCCTTGAACAATTTGAGTGGGTGCACAACTTCATTATGTGTGCAATCTTTCTTTGAAGTTTTAGGGATATGTTTAAAAGCTGCAGTAGCTGATACAAAATAAAATTCCCTTTATCTGCTTGCCTTACTGGTGCAAAAAAATAATAAATGAAAAGTCCTCTTCATGAATTCTTTAATTCTTTTCATGTACTGGTTAGAACAAAATAAGATGTGCTTTGTTATTATAAATCATGCATTGTTTTTCCAGTCAGATTAATAGTTAAATTATTATCAAGCTCTGCAATTTTTTAAGGTACGTTTGATTTGTACTGCTGAGAAAGAGCCCAAATATTTGTTCGAGTCCAGTACTATTAGTCAGGCAGATTATGAAGCAAACAGAATGCTTATGGACGACCTAGGGATAAAAGAGGTAAGCATATTCTGTTCTGTAGGATATTAACATCATGCATATTTAAAAGAACAGAATGCATTTGAGTTATACAACTGGCAAGACGATACAAGAAATCTTGGGTATAAATACACATTTAGGAATGATGAGTTGGATTATGTATATCCAATTTTTCAAATTGCATACGTCACATTATTAGACATTATAAGCAATGACACCGGCTGCTAGGGCATCTCATTGAAGCAATTACAAGACATCTTCCACAATATAGATGAAAAATGTTATGTAATACATTGTTGAGCAGTGTAGTTAAAACTAAATAAGCTGTGATATAAATTACAATGAGTAAATTTGTAGCTTTCCTCTTTAGCCATCAGTATTATTTCATTCTTTCAGAAGTCACATTTATCTAAAGCTAGTATATTTACTGGAGAGGAAGAGTTATTTGCATTTGACAGGACAATATCGAGATTGACAGAAATGCAGACAGAAGAATATTGGAAACGTCGTGATCCAACAAAAAATTCTTGATGACAGTTTTAATTAGCAAAAAAACCCTTCATTATTGTGATACCTCAAGATGCAATACCAGTCTATGCTATTACAGATAATATATTTGTTTATGAGTACCCTAGTTTTTAGTTTTGTTTAAGTCATAGTTTTAATAAAATTATTAACTTTTTTGTTATAAAAATGTTATGTGTTTATTGTATCGGTACCATGACGACCAGAGTGATAACCAATATATACATATATCACTATAATTAACTTATAAACAAATCTAAAGCATCATCTGGAATTTTAATGACAAAATATAAATATATACAAATGACCATCAATGAGTGAAATAAAAAGTCAATGATTAGCTTTTAGAGATCTGTTCCTTCAATATCCTAATGCTCTGTTGTTGGTCTGCTGGTAACATAGCGATCTGTTGGTCTGTCAATTGTAGTACTTGCATGATTAAAGCAGCCTAAAATAAAAAAAAGCATACTAGTTTACATAGGTTTCTTCATTTGACTGGTTTTATGCTACTTTCAGCTATATTATGTTGACTAGAAAACCATAACGCTTTAATTAGGAAACTTGATGGTTAATTCACAACCCATGTCAACAGACTGATAATAAATAGTATAGTGATTTACTGCTAATAAAGCACATTTATGTATTATACACACTGAAAAGAATATTCTTCCAACTGATTCAATGAAATTTTACTGTAAACTATATAATACCCATGCTTATCACATGATCTTTTATGCACACTAGACGATTAACAAGATGTTTGCTTCACAAAGTGATTATTATAGAAAAATGTTTACAGTCATACAACTAACTACTTATAGTAAACTTTACCGTGTCTGTCCAACAGGATTTTGCCTGACAAAATTAAAAACTGCTACCGAGTTTGGTCGAGTTTATGGTCCTTTTGTAAATCTCATATTACACTTTTTGAAATCAACAGTTATTTTCCACAGCTAAATGGCGTTGTGAAATGCGGCTGAATTTTCATTTTGATAGATCAAATTTCCATAGGAAGTCGGCCATTTTTGTTTCTAAAGGGGTCTAATGTTGTTTACAAACGTTCGTCTGCTTTCGTAACGTACAATGGTATTTGGACAAACCGTGAGACTTTTCCCGCCTCAACTGCAGACGACATTACCCGAAGGATTTCTAATAGACAACAATGGAATTTTCCAAAGTAAACTTCAGTTCAAAACAAGGTCAAAATTTAGTATGGAAAATCGATGTATCAAAATGAAAATTCAGCTGCATTTAAGAACGCCGATTAACTGTGGAAAATAATTGTTCATTTCAAAAAGTGTAATCGGAGATTTACAACAGGATCATAAACTAGACGGAACGAGGTAGCAGTTTTCCATTTTGTCAGGCAAACACCCGTCGGGAAGACAGGGTAAAGTTTACTTTAAACCAATAGACTCCTGACCACCCCTCATCTACATTGCAGAAGATTCTCTTAGACATATAAACTGGAAAAACTTATTACTGTGCCTAAAGCTACTGGTGCTGGAGTTATCTCCTCCTATCTCATACAGTGTGTAAGATTTTGTGTATTTGAACAAGTTATACAATATAACCTTCAAAAATTTAAAAAAACCAAAAACATTCAATATAATTGATAAAAAAATTCATAAAATAGAAATTACCATTCTTAAGATTAGCTAGCAACACTAATGAAAGCATTATTTTCTCTGTGGCAGAGTGGTTAACGTAGTTAGTCAGCTATTATTGATCACATGCCTGTCAACACTGAGGTTGCTGGTTCGGGTCTCACTGGGACAGGGTGTGCTCTATATCTTAACTGACAAGGATTGCCAGTTTTCCTAACAGGTACTCTTGCCTTCTTCACTTATCTAAAACATTGCTTAAGGTGGCATCAAACACCATTATAACAATCATTGTCATTGCAGCATTGCCTCATACCAGGCCTGGATGCAATAAACAAATTATTGGCAGAGAATTTTTTTATTCTCAATTTCGGCCAATCATAACTTTTGATTTTCTCTGTTGTCATGGTAATTGAGAACAATTCTCATGCTGAGCAAAACATTTTTACTTAAAATGTTTTATAGTGCTAGGACCAGGCTGTACAGTAAAAACAATGTTCCAAATGTAAAAAAAACAAAAATTTTAGCATACATATAAATTAAATAAAGATAAATTGTACAAACTCCTGAAGTGTATGCTTAAGCCTGTAGTTTTTATATTTTATGAATGTAACATTACAAACTTGCCAATAGAAGCTGCAAACCATTTGAGGTATATATTGGTACAAGATGTTTAAAAAAAAAAACTAATAACAATTGTCTAAGACTGGAAGCATTACAAACCTTCTCTTGATCTTGTGCTGAAATCTGACCACCAGAACCAAAATTGGAGGGAAGCTGCAAGCCACCAGATCCCTACAATTTACATTTTTTCAACCATTATTTTTTGGAGCTTTTGCCTGAACTATTCAAATTATACTTAACTTTTGTTAATAAAAATCATATTTAAAAAATGAACAATTGACCTTGCAATTGTTCAACTACAATGGAATTTTACAATACTGTACTGTGGCTGTACTGTGAAAGTATAGTACATGTATTATACAATTTTACCAATAAGATGGTAGATGATGACAGAAAAGTTTATGTAACACTGTAACAGAAAGATACAAAGAGTTATGATCTACAAGAGCATATGATAATATTAGTTTCAAAAAATGTATCAACTATATGATATTATAAAATATAAATTATATAATTTGCAGAATATATATTCATGGTTTCTTTTAAAATTTACCGCAGGTCGGGGGTTCTCTCCAGGTTCTCCGTCTTCCTCCCCCAATAAAAACTGGACGCCATGATATAGCTGAAAAATTGCTGAAAGTGGCATTAAAACACCATTCAAACAATCTTTTAAAATTCAACAAATAAGTTTTGAAAATCATTCATCGTTTATTTAAATTTTAATCTAAATATATTTAGCATAAAACAGAAGGCTTCCTACCATTAAACTACTGAGAGCACCTGCTGCAGAGGGCGCTGCTGGTCGCTGTGGTACCATTCCCCTTGGACCTGGCATCATTCTTGGGTCTCTCATGTCTCCACCAGGTACATCAGGTCTCATCACCCTAGGTCCACCCATATTACCAATTGGACCTCCTGAAAAAAAGGAGAAACTGACACCATTAATGCAGTAAATAGCAGGAAAATATAAAATCCCTCCAATTCAGATCTGATATCAAACTCGGGCACTAATATCAGTTTACAGTCAAAAGACCAGACATGGACTTAACTTATTAGATTTCAATTTGATTACACGTGTTTACTTTGCTCAATGTTATATTTTTGGTGACTTTACAAGCCAATCTGTGATTATGTAGGTCCATATGTTATATAGATTATTCAGATAAAAATCTCCAAGTTTTCAGTTTCCATAAAGCATTAAACCCCAGAATGCTTGTGCTTCCATTTATTTCCAATTTAAAGGTTTTATATCCACTTATTACAGATCATATTTTGCATTTTGTTACATCTTTCATATATGGAGGCAAGTACAATTAAAAACTTTGATGAAAGCAATTGATCTGAGGTATACAGATTTCATGTTTATATCTTGAGTTTTTTATTTGAAAGTGTACTCACCCATCATCTGTGGTCTCATTGGCCCAGCCATCATATCTGGTGTGGGTTGTAGTCCTGGAATTCCCATCCTTGGACCCATACCACCCATTGATGGTTGCATGGGCTGGCCCATACTCATAGGCACACCCATGTTTTGTTGCATGGAAACTGGAGGTCTAGCTCCTGCAAAAGACATTCAATTATTATATTGTTGTCATTATTTTTCTTTTTTATCGCACGACTTGGAAAATGTTGTATACAATGGGCTACGATGTGATATCAACAAGAGATATGAAAAATACATTGTGACATCAGTCCCTGATGAAAAAATACATTGTGACATCAGTCCCTGATGAAAAAATACATTGTGACATCAGTCCCTGATGAAAAAATACATTGTGACATCAGTCCCTGATGAAAAAATACATTTTGACATCAGTCCATGATGAAAAAATACATTGTGACATTAGTCCCTGATGAAAAAATAATTGTGACATCACTTGCAGGCAATTAAAGAATGTTACTGATGAATTGCTGCATTTCAAAAAATTTCTACAGTAAACAATGTTGTTTATTATATTATTCTGAATTAAAAAAATGTTTTCATTATATATGTGTACTCTTTTTTTATTAATGTTATGGTTCGTTATACTGTTATATCCTGAAATAACATCTTACATATTACTTCATTTATAGTTTCAATGATGCCCTGTTTCTTCAAAATTTATGGCAAATCATCAGAGAAATAGGTTTCAGGAATCGTGAGAATTGTATATCACATCTTGTTATTTAATTTCAACAAACTAATAAAGTCCCCATAGGCTGGTTTATTATCTGTTTAAAATGAAACAAGTGTGGACTGTGAGCAAGCTCACAAAGGGATACCCCCCGCTTCGCTTCAAGTCCAATTATCTCCCTTGAATAATATCTGACAGAGACGAAAATTCTTCATGCACATTTACATATGATGTACTTCCTTCATGTAAAGTTTCATCAAAATCTGTTAAGCGGTTTAGGAGGAGAAGCGCTTACAAGGGATGTGGACAGACGGACAGACAGGGTGATTCCTACATACCCCCCCCCAAACTAGTTTGCGGGGGGTATAATAACTCTAGATGATATAAAGTGATATTCAATTCTCACTCATTGTCAAACCTTTAAATATCTCTAAAAACATATACTGGTATGTATTGCTTTCAGACTAATTTATGTTTTGTTCCAATGCAATCTTTTTGCTTAGAAACTGCACTCTTAAAAAATATTGCCAAACACATTTACAATGACATGTCTACAGAACATACTGCAATACTGCATTCTTAGTAAGTAAGTACACATCTGTAAGTAAGTTAATACTTGACATATAACAAATACTAATGTAATTAAACACAAAAATAGAAACTTTATATTTATGGCCAAAATTTGTGTCCTCTTCTATCGTAAAAGCAATATGTAAGCACTGAACCTACTTTAAACCCGCCACCATGGGAACATAGAATAGAAAAAAAATGAGAAATGAAACTGGTTTGTTTGCTTATGCATATAACAATTGGAATTTAAACTGAAACAAATCAAATCTTACAGCACACATCACATTACATTAAAATCTGAAGAACATGATTAGTAGTTATACATTTATATCTGGCAATCACATTTCTTAAAATCATAAATGTTTGTATTAGAAAAAGTCTTATCACCCACATGACAACCTTTTGACCTATCAGGTATATGTCTACCTGGTGGTCCATCCATTCTGAATATTGATAAAAGTGGTTTAGACTGCTAATTCAAATTGTTTTGTTTTTTTTAGATATTGACTGGTTCCCTGTTTATTTTTTAGCAAACAGTTATAGTCAAAATTCAATGACCTGTCAGGTATTTTTTTACCTATTGGTAAACAAATTCCAAATACAGATATAACAGCTGTTAAGAAAACTGCTTCAATCTGTTTTCTTTACTCAATAAGGGATTGGACATTTAAGTTGCAGCTACTCATGCACGACTCAGGTGAACGGAAACTTTTAACTTTGTTCTCTAACACTGTGCACTATTACTATCTTAAAATCTTAAAGTTAGATATTTGAAATTTGCATGATTTAAATGTCCAGCTCTTTCTGATTAAGAGCTTTAAAGAAAACAGATTGAAGCAGATTTCTCAACAGCTGTTGTATATTTTTGGAATTGACTGTGCAACAGGTAGAAAATACCTGACAGGTCATTGTATTTTGACTATAATAAATGCCCTGATATAGAAACTATCAATGTATACCAACCTGGCATAAGACCCATTTGGTTCATCATGCCTGCTACACCTGCTGCCGAGCTCGATACTACCTGCTGATATATAAGATATTATAATTATAAACACTGTGACATCTTCATGAGAATTAAAAGAATAAAGTTACTAAAAATATTTGTTTCCACAAGTTTAAGAAAAATTCAATGATGGATTAAAGGTTTGTTATATTTTTAATCAACAAGTGATAAAATTTCAATGTGAGTATTCCCAAAATTTCTTCCTGACAACCATATAGCCAGAATATATTTACTTTCTAAATTATTGATTAATTTTTACCCCAAAAATTGTACAACCATTGTTGCCAGTGAATATCTTATCACTGATACGCCATGATTGCTTTCATACTTTGCTGAATAACATAAGATGTTTATGATTATTCAATAATATATAAAACATTTTGTATAAAAATAATGTGACTGAAAAATTTGAATAAAAAAGGATATTCACTAAAAATAAAATGGTTATTCACCGCCGGAAAATGCATGCGATTGTTATTTATAGAATCCCGGTTATTCCCTTTTTAAAATAACAATCGCATGCGGTGAATAACCATTTTATTTTTAGTGAATATCCTTTTTTATTGAATAAAACAATAACTGTCTTTTGATTCGGTAAATGTGTGGAGTTATTGACTTTTGAAAAAACTCTTTGTTATTCACCTCGCCCGCTGGGCTCGGTGAATAACAGTTTTTTCAAAAGTCAATAACTCCACACATTTACCTCATCAAAAGACAGTAATTGTATAATATTGTTGTGTTTATATTTATATGTATATTTTAATGCATTGTAGTTATCTTATTTAAATGATGGTGTCTCAACCAATGTGAATGGTGAGAACAAAATAAGTAAACTCATTGACTGTTGGTAATAAAGCAGCTAATAATGGTGTTTTATGCTGTATATTATTAAATGGTAGACATCTACTAGTCCACTTTATGACTGGGGATTCAATTGCACAGCTGGAATTTCATTTGTAGGCTGAATTTTACTGCCTACTTTTGGCAGACTTTAGTCCCTTTACTCGTAATGTAGTAAATCAAAAATTCCAACTTCAATCTTTTTACACGAGAGTCAAACATGATACATCTCTACAATGTTATTAAAGCTTTATATTGAAACAATTCTTTTTATCTTTGAAAATGCTTTTTGTTGCCACCATGATATGACGAGTCTTTCGTCATTTTGCCATGTATTGAAATGTCTAATTGAGTGAAATCCTGCTTATTTTGCATACTAAACAAACATTCCATAGTAAAAATTACCATATATAGAATGTAATTTACATATGTGACACCGTCCCAGGTGCAACAGCACACCATCGGATTCTCAATGTTTTTCAGGTAGTAAACCTAGTAAATGATTAATCTTAAACAGGAAACCGATCAAACAATGTTGACACTGTCAAATGATACCAAGATTGTACACGGCTGATTGTTTATTCAACTGCTTTTTGATATCATGGTGTCTGGAGTGATTCACTCCACCTCTGCTACATTACAAGTAAAGGGACTAACTTTCCAATTTGCAAAAAAATGCGAGGGTATGATTATTTGTTCTATACGAAAAGTTATCTATGCTATACTCTACTCTTGAATTTAGCTCTTTTCCTTAATGTTTTCTTGACCAAAACATGGGAATGGTTAAAAGTATTTTCAGTGGAACTTCTCAAAAAATGTCAATCAGAAAACGTTTTTTTCTTTTTTAGACATAAGATCATTAAAGTAATAGCTAAAATGTAATTTTTTCTAATAATGGTCCCGTATCAATACTGTATTCTGGCTGGTTCCCATCCTGTCTTTTAATATTATTATATTATCATTTTAGCATATCTATTCAATTAAAAGATGTTATGAACTCTTATAGAAGATAAAGAATTCAAAAATATTATCCCTTACATAAAATACGGTAAAATTACTGGATTAATAGTGAACCAGAGAGTTATTTTGTGAAGTATATTACCTATACACTATACAATATCAGTTCTGACTGGACAATTTATTGCACATGGGCAAATTTCATTGACAATTTTTTCCTTATCTTCTTCAAACTTATCAGATAGGAATTACAACTAGACAAAGTTGATCTAGCGATCGCTGATACCCCCACTTTTGTGAAAATTTCTAACGTTTTTCGTGGACTGCGACCTTGAAATTTGATGGAATTCCCCCAAAATCAAAAGGCTTTTTACCAACCTGATATATAACAATATCCCAAAGTTTCATTCAAATCGGATGCAAACTTTTTGAGTTATTGTCCGGAAACAACTTTTATGTTAAAATTTCTAACGTTTTTCGTGGACTGTGACCTTGAAATTTGACGGATTTCCCCCAAAATCGATTGGCTTCTTACCAACCTGATATATGACAATATCCCAAAGTTTCATTTAAATCGGATGTAAAATTTTTGAGTTATTGTCCGGAAACAACTTTTTTGTTAACATTTCTAACGTTTTTCGTGGACTGTGACCTTGAAATTTGACGGATTTTCCCCAAAATCGATAGGCTTCTTACCAACCTGATATATAACAATATCCCAAAGTTTCATTCAAATCAGATGCAAACTTTTTGAGTTATTGTCCGGAAACAACTTTTATGTTAAATTTCTAACCTTTTTTCGTGGACTGTGACCTTGAAATTTGACGGATTTCCCCCAAAATCGATAGGCTTCTTACCAACCTGATATATGACAATATCCCAAAGTTTCATTCAAATCGGATGTAAACTTTTTGAGTTATTGTCCGGAAACAACTTTTTTTGTTAAAATTTCTAACGTTTTTCGTGGACTGTAACCTTGAAATTTGACGGATTTCCCCCAAAATCGATAGGCTTTTTACCAACCTGATATATAACAATATCCCAAAGTTTCATTCAAATCGGATGTAAACTTTTTGAATTATCATCCGGAAACCAAATGTGGACGGACGAACGGACGGACGGACATGAGGACCACTATATACCCCTGACTCTGTCAAGCGGGGGTATAATAAGCATAATGTGACATAAATGTTGCTATTCTTTGGAAGAAACATTATTATAAGATTAGCTAGTGGCTACAATCAATACCTGACATTAGTCTCATACATTAACCTCTAAGGTGACATTACCATTGAAACTTACCTGTGGAGCAGAAGATATGGGATTCGGTGCATTAATTGAGGTGGAGGCTGCTGGTGGAATCTGTGTCTGGTCTCTATGTAACATAGCCTGACAAAATAGAATGGTGAAAGTTTTTCTATATTCACCTAATACAGTGCACAATTGTAAAATGCTGAAAGTGTAGTAATTGTTTTTGTTTGTTTGTTTGAATGGTGTTTTAACGCCACTTTCAGCAATTTTTCAGCTATTTCATGGCCTCCAGTTTTTATTGGGGGAGGAAGCCGGAGTACCCGGAGAGAACCCCCCACCTGCGGTAGGAAAACTGGCAATCCTTGTCAATTAAGATTGGAGTCGAGTACACCCTACCTGCAGTGAGAATCGAACCCGCAATCTCAGTGTTGACAGACCACGTGATCAATAGTAGACGAACAACCTTGACCACTCGGCCACCGAGGCCCCTGTAGTAATTGTTATCCTCTACTAAAAGATTTACATAGCTGACCATGATAACATTTTCTAAAATATTGAATTTACCTGAAGTAACAGTGACAAGCCTATTTTCTCACAAGACATATTTTCCATTAAAAATATCCTAAATCGCAGCAAGTTTCAAGTCTAATAACAATTTTTTGTAAAGTTTACAAAATTATGTCCCAAAATAAGCAATTTTTAAGTTGTCAGATGGATAGAAACAGATGCTAGTGTGTGAAGTTTCATTCATAATCTTATTTTGAATTGAAATAAATAATTTTGAATTCATTTCATTTCTAAAATATTTGTGCATCAAATAAACTTAATTTTAAATAGAATTAAAAAGAATTATACATTTTTTGCAAAGTGAAATGAAAGTAGAACTAGTTTGGTTCTTTTAAGCACTACTTTGGGCTACAGCATCAACTGACTGGCTATTAAGTAGAGGGTAACCTAATATGACAACAGTATTATACATTATACCATCATAACTGCTCATCTGGGAAGATGAAAATACCTTCACATCACAGAAAGGCTTCATTTATTTGAAAGATTTTCATATGCAGTTATAATTTCTAAATGTAAACAAATTCTTAGCTGTAAAAGAGTACTGGTACGTTACCATGGTAGTATTATAGGTGTTCACCCACCTGCTAGTAATTACAGATTACAAAGTATGCATATGGTTGTCGTAATCTGTAAATCTTTCACATTTTTCCATTTTATGATCAAATGATTTAAAAAACTTGTACTCAATAAAATATCAACCAAATATCTAAGTACTACATGAGATACAAGGAGATGCTACTGTTGTAATATGCAAACCTATTTACAAAAACAAATAAGTAACATTCTCTAAATTCACAAATAACCCAGACAAATACAAAATGTTACCATAGCAACTTGTGGATCAACAATTTTCATGACAATCTGTGCTTGTAATAAGGCATATGCGAGCTGAGGATTCTGTAATAACATACTTCTGGCTTCTGTTGGATTGTTCTGGATACACATCTACAAATAACAAAGACATTATGGTTAAGGCAGACTACAGGTACTTCATTCAGAGATCTTGTTATCTTCAAACATAATGTCAAATTACTGATTTTTTTTCATAATAAACAATAATATGATCATAAATACTGTACTTGGTGGTTTTTCATAATTTAAATCTGTCTTTCACACTGTCTTTCACATTGCAAACAGTGGTCAAGTACTGCTATATATAAATCTCTGGTCTGGTATTGACTACATTCTAACAGGCTAACAAGAGTTTCTATCTCCTATACACATACTAAATATCAAGGTCAATTTTATCATTATTTATGAGTTGTAGGTCACTTGTATCACATTATGAAAAACTGTACTCCAAGAGAAATATACAGTAAATCCACATGATACTAATAAAGCATATAAACTAACTTATCCACCACAAAACATTTAACAGTTTAAACTAACTAATCCACACGAGTATAGTAAACTGTACAAACTACGGTAATGAATCCACATGAGAACAGTAAACTGTACAAACTAACTTAAAGACAAGTACTCATCATAAACTACCACTGGACCAAATTTGACTTCAATTTAGATATAAAGCAAATTGTAACATGAATCCTTTGTTCTTTTTTAAGAATAAACAAGAGACGACGAGTATGTATGCTCTAAATTAAAACACTTGTATAATATTGCATGAAAGGTCACGTGTGCCGGTTAAACTCAAGGGAAAAACAGCCATGCAATAACCAACTACAATTAGATCCGATAATGCACAGTAAAACTCCGCCTTAATTAAGTCAAATGTTATTGATTTTCACTGCAAAAGGATAGCACGAGCTTCCAATATTTGCTTTTCATTTGATAAGTCGAATATCGGTTGCACCATAATAGACACCTCTTTATTTAAAACCAATTATAAATGGGCGGGATCTAGGGGCTTATTCATGTTACAAGTAATTTATAGCACCGCCTTCCTGTTAGACAAATACACCTTCTCACGCTAAAGCGTTCGAATGTGTATCTGTCTAACTCAGAAGACTGTGCTATAAATATAACATATCCAGTGCTAATGCTGCCACCCCTGCCAAAAACCCAGATCCATATACAGTGAAACTTTTCTAAACCAGCCACCACTGGGACAGAGAAAAATGGCCGGTTTACAGAGGTGGCCGGTTTAGTGAAATCTACCGTGATTTTCAGAGACCACCCTATTGGGTACAGAGTTGAGGTCTTTAATCAATTGTTTTATCGTAAAGTTATCATAGCATGTTTCATTTTAGAGAAGTTAAAAAAATGCAATTGCAATGCCGCAGAAAAATGTTCACTTCTAACAAAAAAAGATGGATCACTAGAGTTTGGTGATTGCGCTTGTACTGTAAACCAGCCGACTTTAAGTATCGTTATTGTCTGTATCTTCTAACTGTTATGCGTGATCTTCAGATTGCTAAAAGACTGAACATCTTGGAATTTCATTGCAAATTTTAGCTAAATATCAAATAATAATCATACAACTAGTATAACTGAAGAAAAATTACCTCCTGTTGTAAGAAATATTCCAAACGAAAGCAAGCACATGTTTCAATTTTTACAATCATCTTATTAATATTCATGAGCTGATTTACCAGATGTTAACACAAGTAAGCCACATGCTTCGTTTATTTGCAAGTTGTTTAGCATTGTTTTTTGTTCAAATTAGTTCAAAGGCATACAGTTCAAACTATATCTATTTTAAAGATTTATTATCAAATATGGAACACATTATTTATGTTACCACGAATCGCAAAATGGATGCTTAGGTGAACAGATTTACTGGACAGCATCATATATTTATTGAACAATAATATTCAATGATTTTATTGATGTAAATCAATTTTTATTTTCAAACCATAATTTATTAGCTTGGACAAAGATCACATTTAAATGTCATAAATTACTCTTAAATTGTCATCAAAATAACTTACTGATTAGTGCTTGTTTGTGAACACAACATGTAACACCTATTAAGGCCACCAAAGGTGAACTATGATGTAATGATTTCCTGTTTCTTCAGTGATTTATGAGAGGTAAGTTTTATAACTGGCCGGTAAAGTGGGGTGAAATTTACTTGGTTAATTAAAGCAAAACTTTAGAAAAGTGGCTGGTGTCCGGTTTGTAGAGGTGGTCGGTTTTGTGAAGATAATTTACATTAACTTTAATGGGTAATGGTCAGGACTTTTTTAAACGACCGATTTGAAGGGGAAACTGGTTTTCTGAGGGTCCGGTTTAGAGAAGTTTCACTGTATACATCTTGCCTAAAACAACCTTTATCACGTGGGACAAAAATGAATAAAGACTTTTTGAAAATTTGTAAAAATAAGTGGTACAGAATGTAGAAGTAACCTCAACAATGAGTGGAGTAACAAAAGTACATGCAAATCCCTTTATACCTTCATCTGCTTCATCAACTCAAACATCTGCTCTGGTGGTAAGCTAGCGACAGCTTTAGATATGGCTTCTGGGGCTTTCTCTGGTTCCACTGGCTCTCCATACGGACTCTGAAAAATTGCAGATAAAATTAGCAAACATTGTGTATGTCATATGTAACATGTTAAAAAATGTGTTTAAAATAAAAATAAAACACATAAACTTTGTATAGGTGCTAATATATGTGTAACATTCCCAATGTTGTCCTTTCCCCACACCTGTCGGATCCACCCAAATCTTCCATATGCCGAACCATGTTTGGAACAGTCACATTCCATAACATGTCTGATTTCCACAAGGCCAAAATGTCTCCAATTTTATATGGTGTTAGCTACAATAATGTAGCTCCTTTTTTTTATGGACAGAGCTACAAAGAGGTCACATTACTCGTAATGGAGCAAAAACACTCTTGGGATTTACACATTTTTTCTGCTATTTAACCTCTGTCTTTATTTAATAAATATGTTTTCTTTCCTCCGCCGTTCATCTGACATGTCTACAATGTCTAATTAAATAATTTTAAGACTTTTTCTTAATCATGGCATTGTTGACATTATTAAAATTGTGGAGTGTAGAATTTCGGAATTGTATCTGTAAAATTTGTAATAAGGGGACATACTCATAATGCAATGAAATCATCCTGAATTATATTTTTTTACCAAATCGATTCACTCCCGGGCTGCTCCATTACAAGTAATGGGACCGCATTGTAGCTCCGTCCATTAAAACAAAAAAAAAAGGAGCTACATTATTGTAGCTAATATGGTGTGCCTTTGTTTTGTAATGTTACTGGTCTCTTATGACCTCTGATGTCAACAATGATGCCTTTAAAAAAAGACTGATGGATAGAACTACAGATAGAAACAGTAGAAAATCAACGTACACATTTTATTGAATAAAATGGTTGTTTCCAGTGTATGGTTTAATTGGATATATGTTATGTTTCTATAGTATGTAAGATATAAATGTTCTAGACATTACTAAACAATGAATTAATTATAATTTTATTTTATTTTTTGTCCAAATCAAATATAGCAACCCATTGTGAACTTAAAGTTTGTTTTTTATGCAAAAATGGATGTTTTTCTATTAAGTAGTTTCAGAGAAGTTGCGCTGACAAAATGTGTCACGGACAAATGTACAGGACAAAAACAATGTCTCACCACCAAAGTGGCCGTGAGAACACGTTTGAACATCACAGTTTGCCATCAAGGATAGACAAATTGGGAATACAAGTTTCAGTGATACAAACTGGCCACGTTTAGGTGTAAGGGAGTTGGACACATGTGGGAGTGTTACACATTTTAACAGTATTTTGTTGATTACCGATTTGCTAATAAAGATTATCAATATTTAAAAATGATCACATGCATTCTCATAAAACTTTGAGGATATCTTAGAAACCTTTGGAGTTATAGTTAAAAATCATCTAGTATGTTTCCTTTGATTCAAACATGTATTACCTCCATTACAGGACCACCAAGGGCATTCTGCATGCCTTTTATTTCATCTCGGTTCTGCTCTCCTGCAGCAACTCCAACCCTCAAGGGTCGTCCATTAAAATCATAATTATTGAGATTTCGCATGGAGCTTTGAGCAGTTTCAATATCTTGGTATTCACAGAATCCATATCCCTTTGGTTTCCCTGTCTCTCTGTCATATACCAATCTAAATAAGATGCATTATAAAATGAAAGTAAATATTCAGTGAATATCAATCAAAATTATGATCGAGTTCTTCATGAAAATAGTGCCTAAACTGATGATATACATTATTTTATTTTGAATATGCATTCAAAATGAGAAGTCAAACTGGTCTATTTCTGAATATCACAACATTTGAGTATATATATAATAAACCCCAAAATATCAAAAATAACATCTTCATGCAGGAAGGGTTTATAATGCTACTGAAAGAATGTTTGAGATGTGTGTACAAAACAGTAAGAGTTGATTACACAAAAAGGTACCCATCTTCTGTAAAATTTGAAGTACTAGTAAGTCTAGGAAACAGAAAAATTCATTGAACAATTCAAAAATAGCAGGAGCACAAATTTGATGTGTGCAATTGTTTTGTGTGAAGTTTCAGGATCTCACATAAAACGTTAAGTTGATTCACAATATTTTCTCTGAGCCCCTTGGAATTCACCATACATGTACTACATGTATAACACTGGTTTGTACTGGTACTAGTACATAATTCATGCTTTGCATACTGCAGCTCTGGCCATGTTTAATACAATCCCAGTACCTTGACGGATTCAAATAACTTTAATCATGTTAATCAAAAGGTCCTTCTTTGCAATACTTATTTCAACATCTGGGCAAATTGAGGGAGAGTGTAAAATATCAGAAGGACTTGAACTTCCCTTTTGATGCACCGTAGTGCTTTGTTGCACACTTTTCCCAGTGTGGTGAACCTTTGTTTATCTGGTGATTAAAGTGTTAACACATGTGGTTTGTTGAAACACATTGATTGTGGAACAATTAATTAAACACCAATTATCTTAGAAAAAAGAGCATTCAACACCCTTCATCCTCCTGTATGTCCTCCATTGTTCATATAAGTCTGATTATCATGATAAATGTGTTTGTCTGCATTATTTTAGTTAATTTTTACTGCATGCAGCATCCAGATCTAGACTCCACTGACTTGAAAACATATCAATTCTATCTGACTATCAAAATCACTTCTAACTCAAACTTACGGTAAAAAAAAATTGCCATTAAACAGCTTTCCATGAAGACTGAATTTTTAAGCCTGGATAATACTACAATTCCTAGTATGTGGGATAATTTACCTGAAACTTACTACAGGACCAGCTTGAGTAAAGATTTCCTTTAACTTTTCTTCTGTTGCCTCATAGGGTATGTTACCCACTGTAAATAAATACAAACAAATTAAACACGGTACTTGTACAAGGAATATGTTGTAAACTGCAGAAATTCGTAATGAAAGTATTTGTTGCAGAAAGGCAGTAACATTTTTTAAACCTCGTCACTCAGACGTCTTTTTTTTATATTCGTTTTACATAATTGTTCATTCAACAGATTCTATTGTTGTGTAAATTCTATAACAATCCGACATGCACGGAGTGAGAAACCATGTGTCAATTATTGGTCTCTTTGGAGACCTGATGAGATTAGATTAATGGACAGATAGGTGTGCCAAAACTAACACACCTATTACCAAATAATTAATAGGTGAGGCGGGAATCACTAAATTAATGGGAGGAGCAAAAAACTATAAGTGACACGTGTCCGGCTGACGACATCAAACTAATTGTGCACAATTCCTTAACAAAATTTTAAAAGTAAATGTTTTTTTGAACAATATTCCACTAAACCTACGACGGCCAAAGTGTCGAAAACGTGTGGGAAAAAATCGTTTGAGACAATAAAACTTTCAGGTGTGCATAGTATTTTAAATACACGTAAAGTCCACGTGTTGGTTACCTTCATCAATTAACACCAGTCACCTGAACAGGAAGCCAGCGGGACATTTTTTTATTATAATTATGAAATTTACCGTAATTCATACCTTTCAACTCTTACACACATTTATACACACGTATATTAGTTGGCCCCACAATAAAATCGCAGGTGTTCCTTGATCAATGGACTGTTCTATTTTGCATCCGGTGGACGACAGGTATCCTAATTCTTCGGGGCACCATAAGGAAAGGTGTTTTATGCCAGGGTTTTATTTACACCTATTTTTTATATTATAAGAGTTTAAACACATCTTTATTGTATAAAATTTTACTATGTCTGTTTTTTGTCACCACTTTTTTACAAATAAATATGAAAATATTTATTATGTAAAATAATTAATAAAGTACCCCATGTTTTTACTGAAGATCTATAAAGAATTAATACACAACTGAATGGTTTAGTGACAGGAACAATACACTATCTTCAAATAAAGTATTTATCGAATTCAGTCCATGACAATTACATTTACGTTCGCGGACATGTGGAAGAAATCGCGGATCCATTGGGGACATCATATCTGAAGTGTCTGCAAATGATGAACTTCTTTCCATCAGGAATGTTCGCGTACTATAATCGGTTTCAGTCATTGACTCACTGACTTGGCGTAATCCGTTTTGGCTGTAATGTATCAAGTGCCTACTGGCCCGTTGATTTGTGTATTCCTCAATAAGAAAACAAATGTGTATTGTTCCTGTGAAACGTTTTTAAATTACTTAGTTGTCATAATAACGCCATCAGTAGAAAATGTGCTCAAGAAGGGTACATTGGTTATCTATTAATACATTAAGGTATTTTCAAATTTTGAAAAAACAGTGTAATAAAAACATTGACACAGTATTGAGTAAAGTAAAATTTTTGGATTACATTTTAGATTTACAACTTTTTATGAAATGTTAAAACTTACTAGTTGACAAAAAGTGGTGTTACCTAGTACAACTCACATATGCAGAATATGCTTATACATAAATTTCAATGAAAACATACTTATTTCAAATGCATAAGAAATCGTAAACACAATTTTTGGCAACATATTTTGACATTGTTATTGTGACATCTCATTTTACAGTTTTTTAAATAAATTATTATTTTCCACAGTTAAATGGCTTTTTGAAATTCGGCTAAATTTTCATTTTGATAAATCGATTTTCCATACTAAATTTTGACCCTGTTTTGAACGTAAGTGTAGGTAAGGAAAATTCCATTGTTGTCTATTCGAAATACTTCATGTAATGTCATCTGCAGTTAAGGCGGGAAAAGTCTCACGGTTTTGTCCAAATACCATTGTACGTTACAAAAGCAGAAGAAAGTTTGTAAACAACCTGAGACCCCTTAAGAAACAAAAATGGCTGACTTCCTATGGAAATTCGATCTATCAAAATGAAAATTCAACCACATTTTAAAATGCAATTGACCCATTTCCAGTTTAACATGATTTATCTCCCCTTTTACTTCCTGTTATAAAACTACAGCTGTCATTACTAAAAGACTATGATATTGAAATAAAGATTTTGGACTGTTTTTTATATAGTTTGTCTATGCCAATTTAATTTTTCATCTAATTAATCTTATTAGTATATGTTACTATAGCCATAGGCAACAGGTGAGTTTGAATACAACACGAATGTCACTGGTAAGCTTGTTTATTTAAGCTGGGGTTCCTACCTCCAATTAGCACCAGGTAAATAGGATAATGAACATTGATTAATTAATTAACGATCATGTTTACACACCAGGAGGTTTTAACTGTGTTAGCGCTAATAGGTCGCCACAGTCGCCAATGAGAATTAAACTTTAATGTGGCGAAGTGTTATTCATTCTCGTTCGCCACGTTGGCGAAGTGAAAGCGAAAGTAAAATGTTGACTGTCGAAATCTAAAATAAATCTCTGAGATAAAGTTCGGAGCGGTAACGATATATATCCGGGAAATTTCAATGCGTAATTGTCTATTCCGTAAAAACATTACCCTTGTCCGAATTTGTTTTCGATTTTACTCAATACCGAACTGGTTCCCATTGCAGTAATTGATCTTAATTCCAGTAAAATATTTATTATGTAAAATAATTAATAAAGTACCCCATGTTTTTACTGAAGATCTATAAAGAATTAATACACAACTGAATGGTTTAGTGACAGGAACAATACACTATCTTCAAATAAAGTATTTATCGAATTCAGTCCATGACAATTACATTTACGTTCGCGGACATGTGGAAGAAATCGCGGATCCATTGGGGACATCATATCTGAAGTGTCTGCAAATGATGAACTTCTTTCCATCAGGAATGTTCGCGTACTATAATCGGTTTCAGTCATTGACTCACTGACTTGGCGTAATCCGTTTTGGCTGTAATGTATCAAGTGCCTACTGGCCCGTTGATTTGTGTATTCCTCAATAAGAAAACAAATGTGTATTGTTCCTGTGAAATGTTTTTAAATTACTTAGTTGTCATAATAACGCCATCAGTAGAAAATGTGCTCAAGAAGGGTACATTGGTTATCTATTAATACATTAAGGTATTATTTTCAAATTTTGAAAAAACAGTGTAATAAAAACATTGACACAGTATTGAGTAAAGTAAAATTTTTGGATTACATTTTAGATTTACAACTTTTTATGAAATGTTAAAACTTACTAGTTGACAAAAAGTGGTGTTACCTAGTACAACTCACATATGCAGAATATGCTTATACATAAATTTCAATGAAAACATACTTATTTCAAATGCATAAGAAATCGTAAACACAATTTTTGGCAACATATTTTGACATTGTTATTGTGACATCTCATTTTACAGTTTTTTAAATAAATTATTATTTTCCACAGTTAAATGGCTTTTTGAAATTCGGCTAAATTTTCATTTTGATAAATCGATTTTCCATACTAAATTTTGACCCTGTTTTGAACGTAAGTGTAGGTAAGGAAAATTCCATTGTTGTCTATTCGAAATACTTCATGTAATGTCATCTGCAGTTAAGGCGGGAAAAGTCTCACGGTTTTGTCCAAATACCATTGTACGTTACAAAAGCAGAAGAAAGTTTGTAAACAACCTGAGACCCCTTAAGAAACAAAAATGGCTGACTTCCTATGGAAATTCGATCTATCAAAATGAAAATTCAACCACATTTTAAAATGCAATTGACCCATTTCCAGTTTAACATGATTTATCTCCCCTTTTACTTCCTGTTATAAAACTACAGCTGTCATTACTAAAAGACTATGATATTGAAATAAAGATTTTGGACTGTTTTTTATATAGTTTGTCTATGCCAATTTAATTTTTCATCTAATTAATCTTATTAGTATATGTTACTATAGCCATAGGCAACAGGTGAGTTTGAATACAACACGAATGTCACTGGTAAGCTTGTTTATTTAAGCTGGGGTTCCTACCTCCAATTAGCACCAGGTAAATAGGATAATGAACATTGATTAATTAATTAACGATCATGTTTACACACCAGGAGGTTTTAACTGTGTTAGCGCTAATAGGTCGCCACAGTCGCCAATGAGAATTAAACTTTAATGTGGCGAAGTGTTATTCATTCTCGTTCGCCACGTTGGCGAAGTGAAAGCGAAAGTAAAATGTTGACTGTCGAAATCTAAAATAAATCTCTGAGATAAAGTTCGGAGCGGTAACGATATATATCCGGGAAATTTCAATGCGTAATTGTCTATTCCGTAAAAACATTACCCTTGTCCGAATTTGTTTTCGATTTTACTCAATACCGAACTGGTTCCCATTGCAGTAATTGATCTTAATTCCAGTTTAATTTTGTCAAGCATGGTGAAACGCCAGCTTTCAATGCTTTCGTTCTTACCTAACGCTGACATCATGTACAAGGTGATGATATGACATTTTTAAGCATTCCATGACTTTTGTAATGATTGGATTTGCACAGTTATTATTTCTTGACTTGTTTAATAAAGTTTACTCTATTATCATCTGGTTAAATGTTTTCATTTAAAAGTTGAACCTCAGCACTAAATCTAAATTCTTCAAATGAAGAACAGTTGTAAAAGACCTGGTTGTGACCTATGAATGGAATTAATCCCAAATTTTAGTGTTGCTCATCACATATTCCCCCTTTTCTATACAAGTCATTTAAATTTACAGCTTCCATATTTTGCACACACAAATTTTGCTGAAATGTTGTGGCTAACAAATTTCAAATGTGGCTAAGTAAAATTTGGATGTATTAGCCACATTGGCTAATGGAAATTTTGAGGTAGTGCTAACACAGTTTAATAACCTTCCTCAGTCAGATATTGACACCTGTCATTCAACTGAAGCGTGAAAATTTATCAAAGACAATTGTCTATTTCAAAAAGTTTCAACAGGACACTAGGTGGCGTTTTTTAAATTGGAAAGTCGTCAACTAGGTCAATTGACGACTTTCCAATTTATAAAACGCCACCTAGTGTCCACTTCCGGTACTAAAAACTGCGGCTAATGCCACAGTTTGTCCTGTTGAAAACTTATTCAATGGACAATTATCTTTGATAAATTTTAACACTTTTTGTTAATTACAGGTGTCAAAATCTAATTGAAGATGTAATTAAAACCCCATGCTGTGTAAACATGTTTGTTAATTTTTATAGCTTGATTAAACAAGCTTACCAGTGACATACATGTTCCAATATTCAAACTCACCTGTTGCCTATGGCTATAGTAACATCTACTAATGAAGTTAATTAGATAATTTATTGGAATAGTCAAACAATACAAAAAACAATGTAAAATCTTTATTTCAATATCATAGTCTTACAGTGATGATAGCCGTAGTTTTTTTAACTGGAAGTAAAAAGGGAGATAAATCATGTAAAACTGGAAATGGGTCAATTTAACTGCAAATAATTTTGATTTCAAAACTGTAAAAGTGTAATCTGAGATGTACAAAAAGATAATAAACTCGACCAAACGCAGTAAGCAGTTTTCCATTTTGTCAGGCAAATCCAGTAGGACAGACACTGTCATGTTTACTATAGATTAATATTGGGAAAATCAAGAATTAAAATATGACTTTACCAAAGACATCATATATGCATAAAGATAAATACCGAACAGAAGTGAGAAATCAACATGTAAACATCAAGTTTGTAATACACAAATTTTTTAATGCAGAATAAAAAAGGATCACTCAGATTCCAAGAGAATGAAATAACGGGTTCTTTCACTTACCAAAAACAGATCTGTTAGCTCTTTCTTGTGCAGTTAAAGGCGCATTCATATATTGGGCATTTTGTTGCATGGGGGCCGCCATTTTTTTTATAAATACTCTCAAATTTTTTTTACAGCAAGTTACTTATAAATATCTAGCTTATTGTATATCTTATTTTCTTATTTTATGGGATGCAAAATAGACAAAGCAAAATGAAGAAATTTAGCACGAAATATATTATATTACTATTAACCTTTAGAGAGCTTATTGTACATCAAGATCGTTTTTACTCTTTAAGGCATTTAGTTTTACCAGGCAATTCAAGATTCACATAGACCAGCTTGTCTTAAAATTGACAGCAATTTCTGACCTTCAAAATCAATCAAAACAACAGCTTACCATCATAATGGCAGGATTATCGTGGTCAAAATATTTAATGAGGTTAATATTACCCAAATGTTGTAATACGGTTGCTGACAGGTCTATATAAAAAATGTATCAGCATCAGTCCCCATACTGGCCATAGCCATACTCATAGGCATAGCCATAGGCCATAATTCATAAGTACATGCTACAGCACAGTAAACTAAAGTAATTAATATTAAGAGTCGGTACACATATTAACCAAGAAACATGAGCTCTGGACCAACTATAAGCAAACAATGCATACATAACTGTACATGCACATAAGACAATGTAAACATGCAGCTTATAAATGAAGCACAATAAAGTATATTGTTACTGAGAATAAAATCCGAAGCACTAGGCAGGAACATAATACATTGACTTAAGCATGTGCAGTCTTCAAATTAAACCAGTGATACAATGCCTGCGGCATGTAAAATCAAGTCAGAGCCTCTTAAACACTCAACTATGGACGCCCAGCTGGCGTGTGCCAAGAACTAAGCTGTTATTCATTATGATGATAAAAAATCGCCAGAGATGCATATAATTTATTTATTTTAACTATGTAAAATGAAACTGGTCCCGTGAGCATTAGTTCAATAAATTTTGTAACCAGTCTTAGTAAAGCTGGTTCCTGTATGACTTGTAGCTTTTACATAAAGCGTTGTGGAAAATAAGAGCAGATACACAGTTTAAAACAAAAGCAAATGTCTCCATTTTAGCATTCACTATCAAAAACTTTAATTTGATGTATATAAAAATTTTTAGTTGTGCATTTTACATTAAATACATTATATTATTGGGGCCCCGGTGGCTGAGTGTTTAAGGTAGTTCATCTACTATTGATCACATGGTCTGTCAACACTTAGATTGCGGGTTCGATACTCACTGTGGGCAGGGTACGCTTGACTCCAATCTTAATTGACAAGGATTGCCAGTTTTCCTACCGAAGGGCAGGGGTGTTCTCCTGGTATTCCGGCTTCCTCCTCCAATAAAAACTGGATGCCATGATATAGCTGAAAAATTGCTGAAAATGGTGTTGAACACCATTCAAACTAACAAACAAAGATTGATTTTCATCTTAACCATATACCATTAGAAAGATCACCCTTATTATAAGACGACTTTAATCGTTCATTTAGTTTGGTCTTGTAAGAGGGGACTGCTGTATGGCCTCTGCTTATGTTTTTTTCATTTTCTACAAACATATACATAATATAAATGTTATATTGTATTTTTTATTGTTTATGAATAAAAATTGTTTATATATTTAAATCTGTTGTTAGTATTATCATCCAGCTGGCTAATTCGAATTGGATTCATCACTCCTACTAGTATGTAAATGGTTGGTAGTAATTCTAACAACTAAGATCTATAAGGTGACTATAGGGGCTGTGGAAATTGTTATGACATCACCCAAACTACTCATAGAACTGTAACAAGGCCAAATTTGTAAATTGTATTAGATTAGTGTTTACATTTTTTGTTTATTTGGGTTTACAGTTATGCTATTACTTGTAAGTTATCTAGATTGAATATTAATATATCAATAAAAGTGTTTCTTCCTTTATTTCATGTGATGTGCTTGGAAAACATTCAACATTCAATAGCACTGTGAGTATAAATATAATGTTCTGTTTTGTTATGAATAAGTAATGATTATGTTCATAAAAATAATTTAATCTTTTTATGGATATCTTTGGAAGAGGAAGATAGATCTTTTTTACATTTTCTCTTATGACCAGACTGTTTATCATATTCCCAAACAAATATGAATTTTGTGATATTAAACCATGGAAAATATGATATTTAAAAAGTTATATTAAATATAGACAGGTCTGATTGGATGCATCAACCATTGTCTATCACTTTTAACACATTTTGATTGGTTGTGTTGGGGTATCTGTCGCATTGGAAAGTTGTTCATCTATGACAATTGTTTACACCATAATGGAATGCAATGAAAATCTCTATGCAAGCAGCTGCTGTTGTACTGCTTGAGAGATAATCTGTACAGATCGAATCATAAGAGAAAACAATTTCATAACTTGTGAGAGTGTTAAAAATCACTTAATATCCACTCTCTTTATGTAATTTCAATGTAATAACAGGCTTGCTTGTAATAATACTGAAATTAAGTAATGCAAGTTGATATTTTGCAACTTTCAACTCTCATTTATTATGAAACCTATAATTATCAATTTAAATCAGTAGATTTCTGCACAAAATATTAATTGTATGTCAACACCAGAATGTTGACTGCTGGACTGAAGATAGCCACAGGAATCACTGTCCATGACTTGATCTCAGTCGTTATAATTAACAACAATGATACATGTATGATAAATAATTGGAATTGGTATACTCTATACTTTTAATTTCTGTGTAAAGCTTGAAGCAAACGAGGTTTGGGGGTTGAAAATATACATGTAACTAAATTTGAATGACATAAAAAGCCACAAGTCCAAAAATAATGCCAATTCTATATATCTATTAAAGGGAATACACCTTACAGGTAGTTTTTATAACAATTATTATACATTACATTGTGTTCTTTTTATAGCATTTCTGGGGGCCAGGTGAGTAGACATAAATCTGTATCTTAAGATTTTTTTTAACCATTAATGAACAGAAACCAAAATTCATAATTGCATTGGAAATATCAGTTTTTTAAATCCTTTATAACGCGGACCACATAATATGCACTACTAACCACTACATGTATATTTAATTTAAATTTGTAAATACTATGAGTACAATGTAAAAGCTGATAAAAAAAACTCTAAAAATAAAACTTAAGGAATTGTTCTATTGCTAGTAACTTCTGCTGAGTGGATTTATTATGTGATCTAGTTTATTATTATTGATAGTTTTCTGTTTTTGTATTCATTATGTAAAAATTGATATTTTTAGTTTATTAAAAAGTTTATGGTGAATTGTTAATATGGGGATATGGGTTTTGTAAGCCCATTTGATGGATTCTTGTTAATATGGGGACATGGCCTGGGCTTTGTGTGGTTAATGGTCATAAGCCCATTTGATGGATTGTTAATATGGGGACATGGGCTTTGTGTCGTTAATGGTCATAAGCCCATTTGATGGATGGTTAATATGGGGACATGGGCTTTGTTTCGTTAATGGTCATAAGCCCGTTTGATAGATTGTTAATATGGGGACATGGGATTTGTGTCATTAATGGGCATTAAATTAGTGTTCTAAGGTGGTATTTAATTTAAATTTGTAAACACTACTGGTCCGAGAGTAGTCCTCGCCATTAAAATGACAGAAGTAATTCTCGCAATTTTGGTGACTGTGCTGTTATTTTTCCATTAAAATCGAAGGCAAAGGCTGCATTTAATAGATTTCACTATCTTCCATAAAAAACTAGTTATGTTTATAACTTTTAAAATGCCAACTTTTCACATAAACTGTCAACAGATCAGGTGGCGAGAATTACTTGACAGCAAGAACTACTCCGTGACCAGTATGAGTACAATGTAAAAACTGATTAAAAAAGCCCAAAAATAAAACATGAGGAGTTGCTTTAAGTAGTTGTTCTATTGCTAGTAACTCCTGCAGAGTGGATTTATTATGCGATCTAGTGGATTAATATTGATATTTTCCTGTTTTTGTATTCATTATGTAAAAATTATTATTATTAGGTTTAGTTTATAAAAAAGTTTATGGTGGATTGTTAATATGGGGACACGGGTTTTATGGCATTAATGGGCATTAAATTGGTGGATTGTAAATATGCGGACATGGATTTTTCGTCATTATTCATAAGCCCATTTGATGGATTGTTAATGTGTGGACATTGGTTTTGTGTTGTTAATAGTCATAAGGCCATTGGTGGTTTGTATATATGGGGACATAAGATTTGTGTCATTAAAGGTGACAAGCATGAACAAAGTTTTTTAGATATTTGGTTATTTTTAAACTTTGTCCTACCCATCCTATTTACTTTTTAATGTTCTAAGATTAATGTGTAAGACCTGCCTTGTAATATTGGTACACATTGTTTACAATAACGTTGTGTCAATAAGAAGATGGGTTGCCCCAAATCAGATTGTGTCTTCAAAATAATGTCCAACTGCTCAGTATTACTACTAAAAATATTGAGAAAATTCTTGCCAACAAAAAAGCAACACTTCTTTGTGACTTTACTACTTTTCAGTTTTACACATAAATATTTAATTTTGCAGTAATAATTAGCATTCTTAAACTTTAAGGAAAAACATTAACTGAATAGGGTTTGCATTTCCTCTAATTAACTACTGAAGTGATTCTCAGTCACCACTTCTGTGCTTATTCCTGTTATTTTTTATTTGCAGTTGCAAACTGGGGACTACCATTGGCTGCTATTTCTGACTGTATAAATAAAGACCCAGAAATGATAAGTGGCAAAATGACACCAAGTAAGTAACTTTTGTATTTCAGAAGGTCACAGTAAGTTATATATCCAGGCATAGCCATTAACACAGAAGGTTACAGTAAGTTATATATCCAGGCATAGCCATTAACACAGAAGGTCACAGTAATTTATATATCCAGGCATAGCCATGAACACAGAAGGTTACAGTAAGTTATATATCCAGGCATAGCCATGAACACAGAAGGTCACAGTAAGTTATATATCCAGGCATAGCCATTAACACAGAAGGTCACAGTAAGTTATATATCCAGGCATAGCCATTAACACAGAAGGTTACAGTAAGTTATATATCCAGGCATAGCCATTAACACAGAAGGTTACAGTAAGTTATATATCCAGGCATAGCCATGAACACAGAAGGTCACAGTAAGTTATATATCCAGGCATAGCCATGAACACAGAAGGTTACAGTAAGTTATATATCCAGGCATAGCCATTAACACAGAAGGTTACAGTAATTTATATATCCAGGCATAGCCATTAACACAGAAGGTCACAGTAAGTTATATATCCAGGCATAGCCATTAACACAGAAGGTTACAGTAAGTTATATATCCAGGCATAGCCATTAACACAGAATGTTACAGTAAGTTATATATCCAGGCATAGCCATTAACACAGAAGGTTACAGTAAGTTATATATCCAGGCATAGCCATGAACACAGAAGGTCACAGTAAGTTATATATCCAGGCATAGCCATTAACACAGAAGGTCACAGTAAGTTATATATCCAGGCATAGCCATTAACACAGAAGGTTACAGTAAGTTATATATCCAGGCATAGCCATTAACACAGAAGGTTACAGTAAGTTATATATCCAGGCATAGCCATGAACACAGAAGGTTACAGTAAGTTATATATCCAGGCATAGCCATTAACACAGAAGGTCACAGTAAGTTATATATCCAGGCATAGCCATTAACACAGAAGGTTACAGTAAGTTATATATCCAGGCATAGCCATTAACACAGAAGGTCACAGTAAGTTATATATCCAGGCATAGCCATTAACACAGAAGGTTACAGTAAGTTATATATTCAGGCATAGCCATTAACACAGAAGGTTACAGTAAGTTATATATCCAGGCATAGCCATGAACACAGAAGGTCACAGTAAGTTATATATCCAGGCATAGCCATGAACACAGAAGGTCACAGTAAGTTATATATCCAGGCATAGCCATTAACACAGAAGGTTACAGTAAGTTATATATCCAGGCATAGCCATTAACACAGAAGGTCACAGTAATTTATATATCCAGGCATAGCCATTAACACAGAAGGTTACAGTAAGTTATATATCCAGGCATAGCCATGAACACAGAAGGTCACAGTAAGTTATATATCCAGGCATAGCCATTAACACAGAAGGTCACAGTAAGTTATATATCCAGGCATAGCCATTAACACAGAAGGTTACAGTAAGTTATATATCCAGGCATAGCCATGAACACAGAAGGTCACAGTAAGTTATATATCCAGGCATAGCCATGAACACAGAAGGTTACAGTAAGTTATATATCCAGGCATAGCCATGAACACAGAAGGTTACAGTAAGTCATATATCCAGGCATAGCCATTAACACAGAAGGTTACAGTAATTTATATATCCAGGCATAGCCATTAACACAGAAGGTCACAGTAAGTTATATATCCAGGCATAGCCATTAACACAGAAGGTTACAGTAAGTTATATATCCAGGCATAGCCATGAACACAGAAGGTCACAGTAAGTTATATATCCAGGCATAGCCATTAACACAGAAGGTCACAGTAAGTTATATATCCAGGCATAGCCATTAACACAGAAGGTCACAGTAAGTTATATATCCAGGCATAGCCATTAACACAGAAGGTTACAGTAAGTTATATATCCAGGCATAGCCATTAACACAGAAGGTTACAGTAAGTTATATATCCAGGCGTAGCCATTAACACAGAAGGTCACAGTAAGTTATATATCCACGCATAGCCATTAACACAGAAGGTCACAGTAAGTTATATATCCAGGCATAGCCATTAACACAGAAGGTTACAGTAAGTTATATATCCAGGCATAGCCATTAACACAGAAGGTTACAGTAAGTTATATATCCAGGCATAGCCATGAACAAAGAAGGTTACAGTAAGTTATATATCCAGGCATAGCCATGAACACAGAAGGTTACAGTAAGTTATATATCCAGGCATAGCCATGAACAAAGAAGGTTACAGTAAGTTATATATCCAGGCATAGCCATGAACACAGAAGGTTACAGTAAGTTATATATCCAGGCATAGCCATGAACAAAGAAGGTTACAGTAAGTTATAAATCCAGGCATAGCCATGAACACAGAAGGTTACAGTAAGTTATATATCCAGGCATAGCCATGAACACAGAAGGTCACAGTAAGTTATATATCCAGGCATAGCCATTAACACAGAAGGTCACAGTAAGTTATATATCCAGGCATAGCCATTAACACAGAAGGTTACAGTAAGTTATATATCCAGGCATAGCCATTAACACAGAAGGTCACAGTAAGTTATATATCCAGGCATAGCCATTAACACAGAAGGTCACAGTAAGTTATATATCCAGGCATAGCCATTAACACAGAAGGTTACAGTAAGTTATATATCCAGGCATAGCCATTAACACAGAAGGTCACAGTAAGTTATATATCCAGGCATAGCCATGAACACAATTACGTCCCAGTATTTAGATTAGCTTGTTTATTCCTAAACACATTTGTAGTATGTCGGTGGCATAGCTAGGTTATGATTGCAGTGCATGCAAATCTTACAGCAGGGGGTCTGGGGGCAGCTCGGGTCCAGGGAAGTGCCCTGATAAGGGTTCCAGGGGCGATGGTGAGGCCCCACTGGAAGCTCTGCGGATATAGCCTTTTAGAAGTAAATTTGCGTTTGTGCACGCAGATACGTTGTTGAGTAAATGGTAGCTTCACCACTGTATGTCTTAAGTTGGTCTTGACTTATACATGTGTATGTAAGTCAGACTTTGACAGGTTGCTGGTCATTGTTATATATTTTAATTTCTTTTAACTGCGCAATAGCTGAGCAACATTGTCCATTTTATATAACCTAACTTGGTATTTGCAGCACGTGACTGATCGTTGACGTCATAATAATATGTATTGGTGATGTTGACTATACATGAATTCTTCCACAAACAACAAGTGACGACACTAAAAATTGTCAATTGCAAATATTATTTGACTACTTGTTAAATATTGTTTTTGTTATTTCTTTTCATAATATTTGAATTTAAAATATAAGAATTGTTTTCAAATGTTGGTTAGATTGTTGGATATAGATGACTTTGGGTGGGTTTATGTTGTACATAAACAGCATCACAGTTTAATGGTGTAAACCGACCCAAAATTGTCTATATCCAATAATTTAACCAGCAATTGAAAACAATAATTTTTTTAATTTAGGTGGCATTGACTCTATGTGTTAATTTTCATGTGCAAAATAATGTAGGTAGATATTTGGTAGAGATAATGAATAATTTAGTATTTACTGAATACACTTGTATTGTCACTGAGATTGCGGGTTCGATTCTCACTTCAGGCAGGGTGTACTCGACTCCAATCTTAATTGACAAGGATTGCCAGTTTTCCTACCGCAGGTCGGGGGTTCTCTCCGGGTACTCCGGCTTCCTCCCCCAATAAAAACTGGACGCCATGAAATAGCTTGAAAATTGCTGAAAATGGCGTTAAAACACATTCAAACAAAACAAACAAAAACAATGTATTGTCATGCACACATTTATGACAAAAAGAGTTTACTGTAAATTAATTGTAAAAAATGGTGCATTTATAATAGTCAAACTAAGTTAATAATAATTTGTGTTATTTTTTCCAGCTTTAGCACTGTATTCTGCATTGTTTATGAGGTTTGCTTGGAAGGTTCAGCCTCGTAATGGATTGCTCTTTGCTTGTCACATAACAAATGTTGGAGCTCAGTTAATACAGGAATGTAGATTTATTAAGTATTAGTAAGTATACAAAGTTAAAAAATAAAACAACTTTACAATATTTGTGTGTTTTCATGCTGTCTTCCTGTTTTTATTCATAATCAAAGCTTTACTTGTGTAAGAGGTATAACTAGCATAAAAAAAAATAAAGTGGAAATATTCTTCCGTAAATGGCCGATTTCTGGTACAGATGACCCAGTACAGATGAGCTAACGCACACACATCTGTACTTGCTGCTTAATCCAATCAAAATGCCAGAAACATGAACATTGTTATGGAAGCATAACAACGTTCTTGTTTCGGCATTCTGATTGGATGTCAGAGACAATGGAGAGTCTATAGGATATAGCGATGTGAAAGTTGTTGGTTACGGAAGAAATGGGTACTTTCATGCACTTTTGGGAAAGCCCGTGTGAACTTTCACTTGTGATAGAAAGATATAATCTCTTATATTTAAACATACTTTTGTTGATCACGCTCAATTCAAGGACAAATATGTCATTCAGCCCCAATTCTACTTCTTTATGTAAATACATGTTTTGATAAAATGTCTGTTGAACTCCAGTAATATGAAAATTCTACTTCTTAGTGTACATTATTTTCAGTTTAGATCAATTTAATGTTGAACTAAAATAAACACTTGTTTATAATTTTAAAAGTTTATGACATACAGTTATTCAGGACAGCTTATTAGAATTGAAAAAGTATGAAATTAATTACTTTCTGAAATAAAATTTTACTGCTTACCATTGTTTGTTTGAAATTTAAATTAATTTTGAAAAATGTTATTTGATTTGTTATGCTGGGATCAAACTTGGTTTGCTGTTACTTCAAGTGACAGATCAAAGAGTTATACCAGAAATAAACAACTGATAAAAATGTAATTCTAAATTTTAGTAAAAAAATTCTTTTGGTACTACCACAGTCCAATCAGTAACTAGTACTGTGGTTTCATTTTTATTCGTTGGATATCAATTTTCGTGGTTTTTGTGGGCGCTATCTACCCACGAATTCAAGAATTCAACCAAGTATTATATCCCTGAGTGTTTAATTTACTCGTAGTTCATGAACATATCGTATGTAGAAAAAATCTTTAAGTAAACTTCAAACGTTATACTAAAGATTTAACAGTATTTGGATGTTTTTGCCGATAAGAAAGAAACAAGACATACGAAAATGTATAATTCTAGTATCGTGCATAAATGTGTACTCCAGCAAACAGTTAACTTCCAGTTGTGTATTTTTCGCGTATTTTTCTCCATATAGAGGATATAGAGTTATAAACCAGCAATAATATTTGATAATTTTAGACCATTTTAAAGTAAATTCATCATTAAAAATGCAACGATAATAATTCTAACAAGTTTTTTGTCGTCTACATAGCCTGTAAAATGATCGCTAGAATCTCGAAAATTACTTCCTGTTACTATTCAAAGTGCTCTAGTTTGAAATAAATAACCTCGATTAAATATACTAGTAAACAATATTTTAATGTTTATTGTCAATGGTCTTTCGGTTATTAATTACTGTAAAAACATCATGTCGTTCTAATTAACAATAGTCGCATTAATTACAAGTATATGAAGGCCGTAAGGTACTTTGTTGTTACACGTCAGGTAAACTTCACACGCTTTCCGTAGAATTAAGGACAAAGCAAAAAGAATCGGGTAATAATTGGATTTACTAACATAATAATTCTTTGTTTAAACAAGTAAAATATGTGCATCAATTTCACCACAAATACCGATTTTTTACATTTAGTGTACATTTGATCTGGCGATCCTCGAATTTATGTATCCAACGAAATGGATTTTTTTCTTAATCCACGAAAATTGATACCAATGAATAATAATGAAACCACAGTATTTAAAGTAGTCAAGTTGCTACTTACAATTTTCTAGACTGCAAAAGTTTGTGCAGGTAAACCACATATCAATCATTTTAAAAAAAAAGACTGACCACCCAGTTTTTTTTTAAAGATAATATTTGTCCCAAAACCTAGCGTAATAAGTGAAAATAGGTGTTAATTTTTTTATTTTTGTATATACTCAAAAAGCTGAGAATTGTTGTCCATTGGTATAATCTAACTTGGTATTTGAGCACATGACTGATTGACGACTTAAAATGACCTATATGTTTTCTTCCACAAACCTCACTATTATTGTGAGCTGCAGATATTATTTGATTGCGTTTTAAGTATTGTTCTTGGAGGCCTCAGTGGCAGAGTGGTTGAGGTAGTTCGTCTACTATTGATCATGTGGTCTGTCAACACTGAGATTGTGGGTTTGATTCTCTCTGCAGGCAGGGTGTACTAGACTCCAATCTTACCATAATTGACAAGGATTGCCAGTTTTCGCCAGGTACTTGGGCTTCCTCCCCCAATAAAAACTGGACGCCATGATATAGCTGAAAAATTGCTGAAAAGGGCATTAAACATGCAAACAAACAAAACAAACAAAATATTGTTCTTGTCATTTATTTGTATAATATTGAATTTAAAATATAAGAATTTTTTTCATTTGTGGGTTAGATTATTGGATATAGATAACTTTGGGTCAATTTATGTTCTACATAAACCACTTTCCGGTGTATTGGCATAAACTGGCCCAAAGTCGTCTATTTACATTAATCTAACCAACAATTGAAAACAATTCTTAAATAATGTGACCTGATTATTTACATACTTTACAACAGTCCTTCTGTTAACACTATTGTGTACACACTTTCTTTTACTAATTTCCTTCTATTTAGCATTATTATAGTATTTACATTTTTTTTATTTATTCACACATTCTATTCAATCTTATTGTTGTTGTTTTTTCTTTATTGCACACCAGAATCCTTCAGTTTATCATTGTTATGTGCAACTTGTTCTTTTCCAGTTATTTCACACCCGAGTCAGAAAGAAAGAAACATCACATTGCAATTGTGGAGAAAGAAATTCATGCCCACCCAGAAAAATATCCCGCCATTCATCCAGTTGATCATCCTTCACCTACTGAAGCTGCAAAAGAAGTGAAAGAGTTTGATAAGAAATATGGCCTTCCTAAAGACAAAGAGCCTATTATAAAACCAACAATGTAGATGGTTTAAGCCATTTCACTCAACTATCCCCTGTCCGACCTTTCTAGAATGGACTTTTAATCTGATAATGAGAAACTTGTTCATATTACAAAGCATAGAATAGTCGGAATCTTGCTGGTTCTTCTGGCATATGACCTGTGATAAGCTAAAGAAAGTTTAAGTTTTATTATTTATATACAGTTTTTCTTTTACTGGTACTGCCCCTTTCCAGAATGTTACTGGTATGGCCCATTTTCAACTTTTCCTGGTCAATCCCCTTGAGTTGTACTGGTGTTTTCCATGGCAGAGTTTGCCTGCCCAATGTTTTTTTACTTTTTTTTATTTCAGTTTTACTAGTATTTGTCCCATAGTACATTTATACCTGTGTTCCCTGCAGATTTTTCCAGGTATTACCCATTGTACACGGATCTGAATTGAAAATATTTTTGTCAATTTGGATCTGAAGTTAAAGTTGTATATACATGTATTTCTGTGACTTGTAAAGGCACCTTTTCACCAAATTAGTCATAAAAAATACCAGGCATATCAGCAATATTTAAACTTTCTCATAACTGCCAGTACTGTAAATGTTCAGAATTTTTACCTGTCTCTGTTCATTTGTTTTAAAGTTATTTTGCAAGTATAATATTTTTAATGTTATATAAACCTAATATGATTTTGACTGAAAGTTATATATAGTTCACCTCCAATGTATTTTTTCCATTGACAATTTTAATATATGGTAGTATTGTTTCATAGTCTGTTACGAAGTCACTACATGTTTGCTGTTTTCTTTTTGAGGTAATTTTCTAAATAAACTGGTGTTGGTAAATTAAATCTTGGATGCAATTTTTTTACTTAATATGATGTTTCAATCTTTTACCCAGACCTATTATCCACCACAGAAGGGTAAATATCAAAGTTTTCTTATTTTGCAATTCAACTAATAAACTCCATGAATGATCTTTAGTTATGGAATGCAGGCTTCAGTACCTTTAGGGATATTATCCAGTGATGTGATTTGACTTGGTTAATGTATAACATCAATGATTGTTTATCTTAAAAAATGGAATCCACTTCATTTTTGGGCTGTAACAAGGGAGAATGTGGCCATGAAATCCTATAAATTTGTTTATGTGTATCTGGATGAAATTAAAGTAAAAAAGAGGTTTTTTATGATTTTATAATGTAGAAAATATAAGGTTAAAATTCAGGTTTATATTTTTAGCCTTATTGTTAATTAGTGTTTTTTGCTTGTTTGCTCAAGATTATTATATTTAATTTTTTTTTATTTTACAGTGTAATACATACATGTAGTAATAGATTATTTATGACATATCTGTAGAAAAGAATACCTTTAGAAATGCTTTGCAATATATATTTGTAAGCGATATAATGAATGATTGATATACACACCTTACAACATTGGAATATATAGGACCATTCATACAACTAATTCTGTATAGAAGACCACCTGCCAATGGAGTTATTAATATCAAAGATATCTGTTCCCATCAGTTTACTGACTGCTTGTATTATATGATCTTATATTGTCAGTCAGTTATACTCTGCCTATAATAAATGTCATTTTTATTTCTTGACTTACCAGAGATGAGCTATTGCAATACCTTGATTGCTCTCTGGAAGTCGATATTCCATTAATAATCACTTGTCTGTTGTCATATATAACCATGTAACATGGTATCAGTAATTTTTATGTGGTCTCTTTTGTTTGCCTATCCTACCTTCAAAATGATGGCAATTGCATAAATAAACACTCATTTATTTGCATAATGGGTAAAAAAGTTTAGGACTATTACTTCATAAAGATTTTTTTTTTCTAAAATTTCATTTTGAATGATATTATTGATTTTTAAAATTATCATTATTTTGATAATCATTCTGTCTCTAGCTGAAATATGGTAACTAGACATTTAGCAAACAATCAAAATAGATAAATTCTGTAATTAAACTTTACCTATTGTTGTCTGTTCAAAACAACGATTCATGATTTAATTACCGTACATAACTCAGGTCACAAGGGAGGCAACTGTAGTTCGATCTGCATTAGTCTGTGGTTTTGAAACTATGCAAAGATTATGTTCTTGTTATATCCTCAATATTTATGTACTGTTGTAATTTGTTTGTAAGTTAATTTAGCACACACACGCACACACACATAATTTTTAGAAGGCTCTGTGTGTATGATTTTGCAATAAATGTACAATGTAAATGAACAGTTAAATTTAGGATAGAGCTTAAAAAGTTGTATTGTCATTATTGTAATAAAAGTAGTTGTGTAACATTAGAACATATGGCTTCACCTCTATATAATATTTAGACTTTGAGAAAAAGCACTTGTTTTTAACCCTATCTACAGCTTGATGTTATAACATATTTTTGTGTGAATACCAAAATTGTGTACTAAGAAATTAATAAAATGTACAATTTCTTGCCAATGTATACAGGTAATAGTCATTCTCTTTTGTACTTCCTGTATGTAGTTGTGTTATTAGATGCTGTTTTTTTCCTTTTGAAGGTAAATTGGAAATGCAGGGTAAAGAAAATAGGATTATTGTTTGGAGCTTTTCTTTGTCCAGAATAAAGCTGAAAACATTTACTGGACATTAAACATCAATTAATTTGTCTATTAGTGTAATTTTGATAATTGTACGTAAATCCAGTTGTGTAAATTTGTTCGACAATTTATACAAGCATCAGGTTACTTAATTGTAACAGTTCTGTACATCAGGAAAGTTTTTTGTGTAACCTAGGACTTTTTAATATTAGTAAAGATATTGGTATGTTCTTGATATATAACATAATAAGCATAAATAAATATTGTTTTGCTGAAGTTTCATAAGAAGATATAAATGATCTTCATATCTGTGAAAGCAGACAAGCACACTAGGTACAGGCAGGTGGTGGTGATAGACAGTAATTGACACCAGCTGATAGACTGACACATAATTACTATTAGTTATAAATAGCATCATTGGTTAATTACATTTTTTATTTTAGATGTAAAGTAGAATGTATAAATATTGAAAAGTAAAACACATATTTTCTTATTTTATATTTCTAGTTTTCATAATTGATTGTCTATTTTAAATATGTTATTTATTGATAACAGGTCATCAAATTCTTATTTCAGATTGATTTTTGCTATAATCATAGTAAGAACAGTAGAACACAAAATATATTGCATTTGTATGAGGGTGAAGACTATCACACTCTGCCAAAGGCAATAATCGGAAACACAATAAAAGGGAATAAAACAAAGTCGATTTTAGACTTTTCAATAAAGTTAAGCACCATTCAATAAATCCACCATCAAAACATACTTATGGATGGTTGATTATACTAGAATTGTAAGCAGAAAAGTATATTCACTCTGGGCATTGGATAGTACCATTTTATTATTTTATTATACTTATTGTTTAATAGAAATAAACTTTATTTTGAAAAAATATATCCTTGTGCCATTATTTAAGGGGTTATAGCTATTCCATGATAAAGGTTAGTGTTTATTGAAGTATTTTGACAAACATTTTTTAGCTGACCTGGACAGAAGGTCCATTTGAGCTTTAGCTATCACTTGGCGTCCATTATCGTTGTAAAGTTTTTAAAAAAATCTTCTGAAACCACTGGCCCAATTATTTTCAATCTAATTAAAATTAAATATTTCACTTGCTCCTCCTTTTTTGCTATGGTCGCTGCGTGTAGATCTTGCAACACAGCGACCAATAACAAAAAGGGGGAGCAAGTGAAAGATTTAATTTTAATTAGATTGAATTATTTTCAAACTTGGCCACAATTTTTAACACAGTTTTCAGTTTTTACAAAATAACTTGAAAATTATATAAGAGCTAGATTCACATTGTAAAGTGCTTAAATGATCAGCAAGACAATGGCTACAAAACACTTTGTTGGTCCGAAATTGTCAACCACTTTTTATAGGAGTTATTACCCTTAAATGACAATTTCTTTATCAAATTTTCAGTTTTTTACCGGTAAGCTAAAAACTAACAGGTACTAGAATGAAACTGTAAATTGCAAAAAATGATCTACAATTCACTGTACTGGTCTGAAATTGTCAGATGACTCTTTAGTTTATCGTGGTTGGAGTATGTTTATGCATTATCTTCAATTTTGACTGGTAAATTGGTAAGTCAGAGCTCATGCGCATTAGTGATACACCCGCTGTCAGAAAAAATATTCGATAAACGGGCAGTAGATGACCAAGGAGCATGAAATCTCTATACACCATATGGTACAATAGGATAAAGTAATATGCAAATATCGGGCTTTTGCTTCCTATAGTTGCTTAGAATACTGCGACGGAAATTCGTGTTACGGATGAACGAACGGACGGACAAGGGTAAGAGAGCATACTCCCTCGTCTTCGAAGCTGGAGTATGATTAAGACTGGTAAACTGATAACAAAAAAAAATTTCTGTCTAATGTTGTCAATATTTCTACAACACCCCTTTAATTAAGCCCCTTTCCTAAATATAAGGTATTTAAGTAATCAAAAGTTGCAGACTTAGCACTATTTGACGTCGGTCTTCTTTGTTCTGCACAAACCTTTATTATTAAATTTAGAATGTAGTAGTGTCTTCAAGTATATCCAATAGCCCCACCTCTTCATCAATTGTGGCATTTACTAAAATAAGTACATAAACATATAAAGGTTTCAAACAGAATGTATTTGTGAACACATAATTGGGCTACTTCGACGAAAACAAAGTTGGTGTCCAAGTTGAACCCCAAGTCTTTTACGAATTATTCTTTTTTTTTATCAGGGGCGGATACAGGATTTTCGTAAGAGGGGCGTAAAAAGGGGATAGTGATCCTCTCGCGCTTCGCAGAGGCGCATTTAAAAGCTCCTCTCGAAAAAATGGTGCAAAATCCTGTAGTATTCTCGCAATTTCCAGCATCAAAATGAATTTATTTAACACAAGGTTTTTATAGTGTTCAGTAACCTTTATTTGGTACAGTATACAACAGAGATATCATAATAAACGAATTAGTACCGTTAATGCATTAATTTATTTAATTTATTTATGGCGGGGATTACATTTTTGCCTTTGGCGCTGTGGTTGTTACCCTCCCTCTTCTCTTTTTTCCCTTTCCTTTTATTTTTTTTTAAAAAACGACCCACCCCCCCCCCCCCCCCCCCCCGGATCCGCCACTGTTGATCCTATCAAATAATGTATCCCAAAAATCCTTTCTATACCATCAAGGCTACTCTTAAACAGAGGTCGGTGTTAACTATTTTTTACGGTTATACTATCCACTGGAAAAGGTTGGAACAGAGTACATTAAGTATAACTACTTAGTTTTAAAGAGGACCCTATAAGTAACTGTTCCCATACCGTCTTTGTTGTATATGTTTATCAGCTGAGTAATACAGGTTCTTATATTGAGAGCTAGTTTTCTTTTTTTTTTAATTTATATTTTACTTGAATCATGTGAATTATTATCCAAGCCTCTAATTTGACTTAGGTTTTCTATTATGCACTGGACTGCAGTACGGTCCAAATCGCCGGAACCATGATAACTTAATAATCCATTATTTTCACTTAACAGATATTTATACTCGACCTCCTAGTAATTGCAAAACGACAATTGTTACTGAAAACAGATCACATCTGCAACTACCTGCCTCGTTGATCCTTGATCATTCTTACTTGCTCAATTAATGTTAAAACGATATGCAAATCTTTCCAATCGAATATGAACCATTTAGATCAAGCAAAAGCCAATTAAAGCTTGTTCAAACTTACATGTAACCATTTGTTCTTTAGAACTGCGTACACGAATGTATTCAATGAGGAGGGGCAAGATCTTTTCTGTTATTATGTTTTAGGCATTTTTACAGGTGTGTTAACTGTTTTTTTTTTAAATAAAGCAACTTTTAACCATTAGCTGTTATCCGTTTTTTTAATTGACATTGTTGTTAACTAATGAAAATAAAAACCATGTTTGTTGTTAATAATATTGCCCTCCGATGAGATTCTACTGTTATCTATTTTTTCGATTTTTGTACACACAGTTTTCTCATGTAAATTGCTGTTATCTGTTATATTTTAAATTTATATATTATCTGTATTGGGAAAAAATCCCAATAATATATCACTCATAGTGTCGTCAGTTTGGTCAGAGACAAATATCAATTAAGAAATAATTCATTCACTATCGCTCGGTAAGAAATAATTGTATAGAATAAAAAGGCCCAATCCATGTCTTTGTTTGTTTGTTTTATGTTTAACGCCACTTTCAGCAATTTTTCAGCTATATCATGGCGTCCAGTTTATATTGAGGGGGGAAGCCGGAGTACCCGAGAAAACCCCGACCTTCGGTAGGAAAACTGGCACTACTTGTCAATTAAGATTGTAGTCGAGCACTCCGCAATCTCAGTTATGACAGGCCACGTGATTAACAGCAGACGAACTACCTTAACCACTCGGCCCGGCACCGAGGTTCCTCCCAGCCCATGTGTAAATTATTACATCATACCCTGGAAGAATAATTTCAAATTTAAGATGACAAAAGCCTCTATTTTGTCGATTTAATCGGGCCCTATATATAGACAGGACAGTCTATAAAGACCATGATTTTCTAGCCGCCATTTTCATCATGAACATTTTCGGTCTAGAAATCCGTCTACTGGTTTCCAATTTACGGTGAACAAAATACACATAAAACAGCAGAACATTTATAAAATATTGTACCATAACGTGCCCTCGGTACGTCTTATTTATTGACTTATTTCAATCCGAACTACAAAATTCATCTTCGCGGTTTATGAGTGTAAACAGGGACAGACTATATATAGTATATCATAGTAGACTCTCTCTCTGGCGTAAATCGATCCAAAGTCGTCTTCATCCAATATCAAACCAGCAATTAGAAACAATTCTTTAATAACTATAATAGAGACATATAATACATATTGTATTGTATTGTATAGTAAAACAGCATAAACCATGTATAATATAATATAATATAATATAATATAATATAATATAATATAATATAATATAATATAATATAATATAATATAATATAATATAATATAATATAATATAATATAATATAATATAATATAATATAATATAATATAATATAATATAATATAATATAATATAATATAATATAATATAATATAATATAATATAATATAATATAATATAATATAATATAATATATTAAAAATGTGTGTACAGATGATTTTCAGAGTGGAAATTACGACATTGTTTGGTTTATATATATATATATATATATATATATATATATATATATATATATATATATATATATATATATATATATATATATATATATATATATATATATATATATATATTTATATTGTAATTAAAACCCATCGTAACAGCAGCAATTTTACCGTAGCTCATCTTTCAGGGATAAGTGTCAAAGACAATAACCCGGGACTATGTTCCTGGTAGAAACTAATATCTCTCTTAACATGAGATTACATTCTGTCAGAAGCACAAATTCAATATACCTCCTAGTGTATATGCGGTATTGTAGACTTTATTTAATCTGTTTCCACGTAAGGATAAAAACTAAAAAAAAAACCCTTTTTCAAGTTTTACATCGACACGCGTACAGAATTACTTCCCTTTATAGAGCTCTTTTTGTTGTCATGCCAACTTCAAAACAAGATGGCTCTCTCCATGATCTAGCTGGTACGGAAAACTACGTATATATTGGAAACATTTTAATTGCTAAGATTAAACTACACCATAGTACTTTTTAAGTTTCTGAATTATTACAGTTCTGATTTATACTGTGCAACTTGTCAGCCCCGTGGTCATGGATGTAATGTACTTTCTGTAAGTTTTTCTTGACTTGACTCTTGAGCCAGTTTAATTTTGGCAAAATACCCAAATCATCATACGTTAAGGATAGGGTAGGTAAGAGTTAGGGGTAGGTAAGTAGTAAATGTATGTGGTGGGTCCCCTAAGTAAAATTAGGTCAAACCAATATATTAAAAGCTCCTGTTAAAAATAAACTTCAATTAAGTAAAACTCAAGTAAATTTATTTATAGTCGGTAAGACAAATGATAACAAAATTATATACATATAACATAAGCTCTGATGAGCTTTTAAAACCGACATTAAGACATGTGAGTACAGACAAACAAAGCAAAACAATACATTGCATACATAAAATCAATGATAAAAGCATCTTCAAGGACAAAATACAGTACATAAAAGCATGCAGACATGAGAGATTTCCTCCGATATAAAACATAGAAAGTTCAGATAAGATACATTTAAGTACATAAAAACGAGCAGACATGGGATACATAAAAGCAAATAAAACAGAAAAAGCACTAAAATATTTTAATAGCATACACAAGCATCAAAAAGCACAAATGTTTATATATTAAGAAAAAAAATAATAAAAAGATGTAAGCATAGCCAAAGCATAAAAACATGCAGCACTGAAAGGAGCACTAGGGATTTCAGACACTGGTGATGTCAGGGGTGCCAAACTATATCTAACAGCAAAAAGAAACAATTACAAGCCACCCCTTCCCACCTACTAATTAAACCCTTAAATTGATTTAAACTTATATCTCCTCTCAGATCATTTGGGAGTTCATTCCATAGTTTGGCAGCCCCATACCGCACTGAGTGTAGACCATACCTTGTTGTATTAACGTTTGGTTTGGCTGCTATATTTGAATATCTAAAAGAATAAAAACTCTGTTTATAGTTATAAGATCATGTAAGTATACAGGGGTTTGTTTGTTAACTATTTTAAAAACTTGTATAGCTAAAAGACGCAGTCTTCTTAGACGTAATGATGGCATCTTAGATTTAGTGAGTAGGTCTTCGTATGTACCACTATCGTCTTTATAGATAAATCTTAAGGCCCTTTCTTGAATTTTTTCTAGTTTTTTTGTGTTTTTTTTGCCACAAAAATGCCACACTAAGGGACAATAGTTAAAATTGGATAAAATAAAAGTATAGTATATAGTGAGTCGACCCAATTTGTTGAGGTGTTGTCCAATTCTTTTTATGACATCTAATTGTTGTGAGGATTTTTTACATATATTTGCAATGTGAGTGTCAAAATTTAGTTTGAAATCAAAATTAACACCAAGAAGTTTTACTTCATCGTCACATCTAATTTTACTATCATTTATATCAAATACAATTTTTTTACAGTGGGTTTTTTTGCCTACAGCTATGGCTTGAAATTTTTCTGGGTTAACCTGCATGTGATTATTATTAAACCATTGTATTAAGTCTTTACTTTCTACCTCTAGAGTTTTAATTACATCTTGAAAATCATTACTGCTATATGAGAGTGTATTGTCATCTGCATAATTGTATAAATCGGATTTTGACACAAAGTGGAAGATATCGTTCATAAAAATGTTAAACAGTACTGGTCCTAGAATTGATCCTTTGTAAATATTTAGAAAAGAACTATATACTGAGCCAATTTTTACACATTGTTTCCTGTTGCTTAAGTAACTTTTTAAAAGTGTGAGGGCTTCTTTAGATAAACCATAGTTTTCAAGTTTCAGAAGGAGAAGGTTATGAGGCAGACAGTCAAATGCTTTTGAAAGTCCATTAATATTGCAGCGATATATTTATTATCGTCTAGGGCTATGCGCCAATCTTCTATAATTTTAATTAAAATATCCTGGCAACTGTAACCTGGTCTAAAAGCGGATAAATACATATGAAATTTTGATTCAAAGAAATCATTTATTTGTATATCTATGGCTTTTTCAAAAAGTTTGGAGATAGTTGGTAAAACACTAACTGGTCGATAATTATCTTTAAGTAAAGTGCTGTTTTTTTTATGTATTGGTACAACTTGTGCTATTTTTAGTTTATCTGGGAAAACTGATGTCTCTAGAGATTTATTGATTAGTTCTTTGATTGGTGTTTTCATATCTGGGACTGCTATTTTGATAATTTTAGATGATATTTCATCTATACCAGTGGCTTTCTTTACCCTAAGTTTCATAATTTGTTTCTCAATAAAATGTTCAGTAATAGGTTTAAAATATAATTGTTGCATATCAGCAGTATCCTTATTTACATTAAATGTCTAATTTATGTTTACATTTCTTATTGATGCTTTTGCGTTTTCAGATTTAGTAAATTCCTTAATCTTTGTAATACTAGGGTGATTGTTATCTATAGAGATTGACCCTTTTCCTATGTCTTTAGCTACATTTATAAAGAAATCATTAAAGATGTTACTAATTTCTACTTGATCTGTTAATATATTTTCATTTTCTTGTATCATAATATTTGTATCATGAAGACAACCTTTGTTAGTTAGAAATGGTTTAATAGTTGGCCAAAAATGTTTGTTTTTGGGTCCACCAATACATCTTTCCATAAAATAGTGCTTAACTGATTCACATTTGATCTTATTGACTAAGTTTCTCTGCATCCTATATTCCTCCCATGATTTATTATCTCTATATCTTTTGTAATTATTATGAAGCCTTCTTTTTTTATACACAGCTTTCCTTAACCTACTATTCATGAAGGGTGCAGGGGTCCTAACAACATTTCTACATTTTACTGGTACATGTTTATTAAATACTTCCATAAAGTTTTTATTAAAAGATTCATATGATTGATTGACATCTGTAATCTTTTCAGTCTGAAAGTCTATATTATTGACGACTTTCCAATTGAAAAATGCCACCTAGTACCCACTTTTGGTAGTTTGTCCTGTTGAGAACTTTTGAAATGGACAATCGATAAATTTTGATAAATTTTAATGCTTCATTTTAATGACAGGTGTCAAAATCTGAGTGAGGATGTTATACCCTGTGTAAACACCAATATGATTGTTAATTAATTAACTTACGTTTATTACCCTATTTATCTGATGCTTATCTAAGGTAGAACCCCAGCAGCTGTTTTGTAGCTTGATTAAACAAGCTTACCAGTGACATCTGTGTCCTAATATTCAAACTCAGCTGTCGCCAATGGCTATAGTAACATCTACTAATGAGGTTAATTAGATGATAATTTAATTGGCATATAAAAACAATATAAAAATAATGCAAAATCTTTATTTCAATATCAGTCTTTTAGTGATGATAGCCATAGTTTTTTTAACTGGAAGTGAAAAGGGAGATAAATCATGTAAAACTGGAAATGGGTCAATAGAACAAATGAAATAAATTATAGGACAGCTGGGCCCAATAGTGTGTGCCGTCCAACCAAGGGCATTAAGTTGTAGGTGTAGGATGTAAAAAACTCCCAGAGTCAAGTGAAGCCCTATATTGTTCGTATGGAATAATTAACTTATTTACTGCTATACCAGTGGGCTTTGTAACTTTAGAATTACTAAACCTGATCTTAATTTAACTATATCACATATGTACAGGTCAAACTTAACAAAGATTTGGTACTTGCATAAGTATGAGTACTGCACATTAAGGTCAAAGACTGCATAAACAAGCAATGTTTTTTTAACATTTATACATGTACCTGTGTTGGTATCCTTTGATTCCACAAATGCTAAAAATCTTCCTCCTACAGTATCAGTATTGAAAAAAAAATATTTATTTTAACCTTCCAGGGACTTATTCTGTTCTTAATGTAATGTTACATTTTCAGACAGTTTAATTCTGCAACGTTAATTGTTTAAACATTTGTGTCTTTAATAAAATTAAAAGTTAGGCTGAAAGACACAATCTTTAAAACCTCTATCAATCTGAACCTGTAGCACACCATATCAGTGTTTTGTTAGATGTTGTTTATGGTCCAAATGTAGCTGTTTTATCACTGCTAAAGGGTTTCAGTTGTTACATATATTAAAATTGTTCCTTAATTCATTCATGTCATCAGTCGGGCCAGCTACTGCACATGTATCAGAATAATGTCGTTCTGGCATGCCTTATTTTTAACGTCAAACCTTGGTTTAAGTCAAACAAGCAGCTGTAAAGGCTTAAACTTACAACCTCAGTTAAGACATGCCAGTGATCAAAGATTTAAATGGCTTTTAATGTTTATGGCTTCCCATAGATGTTAATATGTCAGTTTTAAAAACTGTACTACTGTTGATTTTGACGTTCTATATATATATATATATATATATTAGTATAATTGAAACATTCTGATATATTTGTAGATTGTACATAATTATACTTATTTCATATTTTTCAGAAAGAAATGAATAATGGCAGCATATAAATTTACATCACACAGACAACTTAAAAATTTACTGAATGATGCTGAAGTGAAACAGAAAAAAGACATTAAAGACTTTGCTGGAGGTCATTTAAATGAATCTCGATTATTCAGGCCACCATCTGACTGGGCCAGCGTAAAGTGGACTGCTGGCAAAGATACAGCTAGACCACTTTCACTGCCCAAGTCTGGTTTAATTGAAGTTAGGAAACAGAATGGAGAACAGAGTAATAAAATAAATAATGTGCTAAATGTACTGTATGATTTTAGTGTTGGTACTTCTGGGAGTGTACCAGTTCCAAAGAAAAACCAGTCTAATGCATTGCCAAACAAGAAATCTTACAAAAAACAAGATGATCATGATTCTAGACCTGTTTCTACCAGAAAAAACATAAGTCCTGTCTCTAGGAAATCTATCTACACTGAATTAGAGGATGGTATTTTAGTTGAAGAACTAAAGGCAGAGGAAATGATGTTACGTCATCCTGTTATTGAACCCGTGATGATAAAACATACCTCAGCAGAGGATCAAGATATCATGGAAGAGTTGACAGAAAGGCTTGATAAGGATGGATTATTAACTTTTAGACATTCTTTTTTACCAACATACCACACAGGTGTTACAAAAAAAGATCAGTTTACTAAAATGAAACAGTTTGAAAGTGGTGTGTTAAGGAAACAAGACTCGGAAGAAAAGAAGGTTTTGACAGGAGTGAAAGCTGTTCAACATTTAGAGAAAAAGTTGCAACAGGTTGGTTTTCTATTTTTGATCAATTATATGTGGAAATTGTATTGATATTCACTATGATATTGATACATGTAGCTTTAAAAATCCTTCATATCATAACTTTTGTATGCATTATTATTTAGTTCTTTATTCATATACAATGTTTATTTAGGCTTTATTTTAAAATATGGTCTAAATGTGTTGATGTTATGAACCATTCTAAATCATTATTAAACTTTTTTTTAAAGTTAAGTATACATATGTTTCGATCTCCAAAATGTACTCAAAAGTGCTAGATAAGGTTTTTAAACTTAAAAACATGTATATACTTTTCGCAATGTGTAAATTCAACTTTGACACGAACCTGTACTTGGTCTATTTCCAGTGCACAACCGCCAAAGGATCCCAGCAGGACCTAAGTTGGCAGTTAAGGGAGGCCCTCTCAGTTTGAAGGGTTATAATACAAAAAGCATGACTATATATATACTATTGTGGGTAACATGTTTGGATTGACCCATGCTCGTTGCAGGAATTCGATCAAACTTGTGCAGTATTTTGATTAGGAACCATTAATACAAATATCCAGCTATTTAGTAATTTAATATCTTGTTAATGAGGGTCCAACGTAATTGTATTAGAAGCTAGACAATCAGATCATTGTTGTACACCAAGCCTATTTTTATTTCAGGAGCTAGACAATCTTAATATCTTGGACTCGGGGCCTAATTTTCATAAACTACAAGTGTATAGCAACATCTATGAAGACCTTATGGCAGAGTCTGTTACTTTTGCTTATGTTCTTAGAAGTGTGAAGGTAAGTTATAAAATTGATTTATTTATTTTAATTATAGAACAGGCATGTTTGTTTGGAGAGTAGACCAGATTTTTTTAGGCGAGAACTACATACTAAAAGCAAATTACTAGTTGATTTTGTTGATCAGATTAAAATCAATACGGGGGCCTCGGTGGCAAAGTGGTTAAGTTAGTTCGTCTACTATTGATCATGTGGTCTGTCAACACTGAGATTGCGGGTTCGAGCCTCACTGCGGGCAGGGTGCATTCGACTCCAATCTTAATTGACAAGGATTGTTAGTTTTCCTACCGAAGGTCTGGGTTCTCTCCAGTACTCCGGCTTCCTCTCCCAATAAAAACTGGATGCCATGAAATAGCTGAAAAATTGCTGAAAGTGGCATTAAACAAAATTCAAACAAACCAACCTAAAATCCATCAAGAAGAATGAATGAATCAAAGTCACACCCAATATTATTCTAAAAAATCATTATATACTAGGTGAACATGTACATCCAGATTGTACACCAATATTAGCATTTTTCTACAATTAATTGGCCCAAAAATAGGGTGTGAACAATAGATAATGATATTAACTTTGGTCAATGTATTACATAAATTTAGAAGTTCAATATTTAAACATGATCTATTTTATCAAAATTTTAAAATGGAACATTTTTTTAAATTTCAGACAGAGTATGATAATTATATTTCACGACTGTTAGACAAGCAGACGCCACAAAATAGTCGAATGTTACGTGACCAGGTCCAACAAATGACCAGCAGAGGTACATCAAGACCTAAAGATTTAAACGATGCCAAAAAAAAAGTCATCAGTTTAGAGGAAAAAGCAACACAGAGTCTTGAGGAAAATGATAGGTATGAGTTTATTTCTCAGTGAGGTATTATCTCAGAAAGTGAAGAGTGATCTGTCTGAGGTATTATGTAATCATTATAATTTTGTGTAAAACTTAGCTGAATGAATTTTTTTATTGTATGCAATTAAATTTTTGTTTTTTTAGACTAAATCTATGTCTAAATTTATATGGAGTCTAAAATTAGTCTAAAAGGTGCAATGAAATAGTCCTTTTCTAAATATTATATAGTTGAACTGGAAGATAACTGTACATTTCTTGAGCTCACAAAAGTTTAAAATTCAACTTGAAATTAATGATGACATACCAACTACAATGACTATTTACATCCCTGCATATTAAGATTTTCTGCATTCTGAATCATTAAACAGAAATTTGATTCCAAGGTTAGTATATTGATAAATTGATAGAAAATCAAGTTCAAAAGTTTTCAGAAAAAAGTTATATTTTTCTTTATTGCTGAATTAATCATAATATAAATTTTTGATAACAAGCTTACAACTATAAACTTTGTCCTTTGGAAATGTGAACAAGCATTCCACAAGTCTTGAAATAAGTCTTTTAGTAATTAAGGTTAAAAAGGACTAGTATACACATATAGACTAAGTCTTTTAATAAGGTGAACAAGATTTACACATATAGATGGCCTTTTGGAAATGTTAACAATCTTAACAGATGCAGATTAGACATAGACTTTTTGTATTGTGTACATTTGGTAATAAAGTAAAACATTTATATTTTTAGGCTTAGGAAAAAACTGGAGGAAGAGAAAGTTTGGTTGGAAAATGTTCCCACACCAGGTAAATATACAGCAATGCAAGCATAAAGCATGTTTATCTTTGCAGCATTAATTTTATCTGACTTCTTGAAAAAAAATTTAGAACGGACAAAAAGACCATAAATGCAGGTATATAAAAAGAATGTGAAGAAGAAATAAACATGTAGAATATGCTGTCAATATCTGTACATTTTCAGAAAATACCAAGCTTTTTATGTAAGTATTAGAATTGCCAGGCATTTATTGACCATTTTGTACTAAAAGACATAATATTTTCTGACAATGTATCTGTATGGACATTGATTTTGTTGAAAGTGAGAATTTCTAGCTGCTGTCTGGGTTAATACTTTTGTTGCCTTTCTAGTTATAACATAATGTCATCATCAAATATCATATACCACAAAATGTTGATATCCAGAACAAATTTCTAAAAAAATTGTTGCAAGCAAGCCAATAGTATATTGACATATTCTAGTTGCATAAATCAAAATTGAATGAGTGCAGTATTTATTCAGCCTTTGGGATTTAATTTTTCCACTTGTGTTTAGCATAAAATAAAACTAAAACTAAAAAAAAAACACTATTAATTGGATGAAAAATGTGATTTTATATTGTACATTTGTGTAAACATTGTAACATACTGAGTTTTCAAGTTTTTTTTTTTTAACAAACTGCACATTTATATATACAAATTTATTTTTCAACTATTTTTATTAATCAGTTTTCTTAAAAAAACTTTTGCAAATTAAGACCTTTTTATAATATTTTAGAACCAAGAGCAGTGACAACCAGCGTATATCGTGAGGAACCTCCACCAGAATTATGTGATGAGATTGAACATGTCAAGTCGCAGATTCTAGAAAAATTAGACGATTTGCAAGATTTAAGGACAAAACTTCGTGCTGCATTTGTTCCGTTAACTGTGTGCTCGCATCTAGAACAGTGTATTAAGGAAACAGAGGTACAGGAGAATAATTATTTTGTGGAAAAACCTTACAAATCACAAGATAGAGTTACATTGGACAATAAAGCAGATCAGTAGATCGGAAATAAAGATAAAAGTGTCAGTTATTTAATAGCCATTATCCTCAGATATATCAAGTTCTTCATGTTTTAGTTCCATGCTTTTGGTTTATTTTTTACAATTGAGAAAGTTTTTGTGTGAATCATTTGCACTGGGAAAGTCTATATATACTATTGTATAGACTGTCCCTGACCCTGATTTGCTGGACAAATAGAAGTGATTTAACAACACTGCTTACTGATAATTGTTACATGGTATAATAGGTTAAAAAAGTCAACAAATCAGGTGTATACACATATTAGAAACATATTTGTTTACTTTCTTATTTCAGATTGAAGTTCAAAAGTTGCTGAAGCAGAATGAATACCTAGAGAAGACCATTGGGGACATGGAAAGTGAATTAAAAGATGCCATCCAGGATGCTGATACTAGTGAAAGAGATGCCAGGTTGTTATTATGATTTCATTTGGATCAGATTGGCTGCTGTACGGCATTAACCTTTGTTCCAATCCTTGTACCTTGTTCAAACTATATTGCTGATACTCTTAAGGAAAAACATAAGCCATTACTTGTATTACTGGGTCAATGGGTCAAATTGATTGTTACTTAATTAGGTCTTTATGTGAAAATCATTGTTACCTAATTTAATTGGGTCTTTAGGTATTCCATTTATACATTTAAAAGTAGGTTGTGAAATGTCTGCAGATCTTTAGATGTAAATAAGGATCATAAAGAAATTATTCTGAAACACAAAGGAAAAGTGATATTTTACAAAAAGATAATTAAAACAAAATTTGTTACATCTATACATAGAATATAAATATTTTAATATAATTTCACACATTCAATTGAGAGGACAAAAATGTTGATAAGGGATAAAGGCTTTACAATGATTATTAATACCTATCACCAAAAGCCACATTATATAAAACATTGGTTTAGTGCTTATCAACTTAAATGTCTCTCAAATCAGAAGCCACCCATCCCCAATGGCCACATCACACATTACATAAAACATATGTTTAGTGTGTATCAACTTCAGTGTCCCTCTAACGAGACACCACCCATCCCCAATGGCCACATCACATAAAACATTTGTTTAGTGCTAATCAACTTAAGTGTCCCTCTAACCAGAGGCCACCCATCACCAAGTGCCACATCACATAAAACATTTGTTTAGTGTTTATAAACTTGTTTAGTGCGTATCAACTTCAGTGTCCCTCTAACCCATCACCAATGGCCACATCACATAAAACATTTGTTTAGTGCATATCAACTTAAATGTCCCTCTAACCAGAGGCCACCAATCACTAATGGCCACATCACATAAAAATTTGTTAAGGGCATATCAACTTAAATGTCCCTCTAATCAGAGGCTACCCATGACCAATCACCACATCACATAAAACATATGTTTAGTGCGTATCAACTTCAGTGTCCCTCTAACCAGAAGCACCAATGGCCACATCACATAAAACATTTGTTTAGTGCGTATCAACTTAAATGTCCCTGTAACCAGAGGCCACCCATCAACAATGGCCACATCACATTAAACATTTGTTTAGTGCTTATCATCTTCAGTGTCCCTCTAACCAGAAGCCACCCATCACCAATGGCCACATCACATTAAACATTTGCTTAGTGCATATAAACTAATATGTCTCTCAAACCAGAAGCCACTCATCACCAATGGCCACATTCTATTAAACATTTGTTTAGTGTTTATAAACTTGTTTAGTGCTTATCAAAGTGTCCCTCTAACCAGAATCCACACCTTTCATCAGACAACATTCTTGTGTAGAAAGGGTGGCCATCATATAGAGGCACTACTATACTAGTAATTTAATAGAAATTAATGCTACTAGGAGTTCCAAATTCGACTATCTTGTATAATACATGTTCAAATTTGTTTTCAGACGTATTTGGAGGAAAGTCAACTCAAGACGTGGTTTACCAGGAACATCGTGTGATGAAGAAGATGATGACGATGATGAGAGCAAATGGAATTGGTACATCTCATAACCAGAAAATGCCTTTGTCTGCAAAACTGTGATATTGTGTAAACTGTGATAAAATCTGTAATTAGGAAAAGTGTGTGAATATTTTTATTGTCAGCAGTAATTGTTACAGATAAACATTTAGTACAAGCCTGAACTATGAGTTAGTTTTAGCAAAAGTTGTATGCTAGTGAATGACAAATGGATAATAAATCCTACAATATCAAAGGACATTATATGATAGTATAAAATATTTCCATTACAAAGATAAAAGGTTGCAAAACATACAGAATTGTTAGTAACTTGAAGCTGATTTTGGTTACAGCTGATTCAATTATGATCCTCTATCATCTTAAGTTAATTCATACAAAATCTTCTATGCATCATATTCTTTGACCATTCAGAGCACCAAATCTGTCGTCAATCAAATCTGTGATTGTCAAATAAATTTTAAACATTATTACATGTAATTTAATAATAATCTTTACAGTTAGTAGTTGTTAACTGGCATTTAAGTTTTTGTTAGCTTGACAATATATTATTTAACACATTTAGAATATTTACTTTGGAAACCAGTATTATTAACTTTGATTACTCATAATTAATAGCCATAGTACTGTATGGTATACTTTAAGATATCAGAGCTTTTTAAGTGAGAAAAGTTGCTCGAATAGTTAATCATGCTGACAGGTCTATCCTTCAAATATAAAAAATATGATCTGAGAATAATAAAAAAAAATAATAGAAATGTTAAAGGGTTTACTTCTTACTTTAATTAAGTATGGATCATATATTTCTACTGACCAATCTTTTTTATGCTCATTGATACAGTTCTAGGTATCAATTTATTATATTTATACCCATTAAATGTGAAAAACTAACAAAAATTAATCAGTGTAAATATTGAGTAAGAGTAAAAAATATTTAACAAATTGCCAAACAAAATAGTTATTGAACAAATAAAAATAATTGTAGACACCAGCTAAGCTTATAGTACATGTACATGTCTATGAAGTCTTAGTGCATCTTGGTCAAGGATATAAAGTTGTTGTTAATTATATAACTGTGACATAAATTTGTGCAGATTTTTTATGTAATGGCAGAATTATGATGTGTGTGTAAACTGTTTTTTATTGTTTGCTAGATAAAACAATAAATCTGTCTTGAAATAAATTTACTTTGATATTGCTTTTAGAACTGTGGTTTTATGCATCTTGGAATCTTTAATCTTTACAAAAATTGATGACAGATTGAATGTTTCGTAATGACCCCCTTTATATATCAGTCTTGTTGCCAGAGACCGGACCCCAGTGCCTTAAAATCTTTTACAACTCCAGGTTTAATTGACAAGGATTGCCAGTTTTCCTACCGGAGGTCGGGGGTATTCTCTGGGTACTCCAGCTACCTACCCCAATAAAAACTGGATGCCATGATATAGCTGAAAAATTGCTGGAAGTGGCGTTAAACACTATCAAACAAACAAACAACTCCAGGTACACTGACAAACTACAGTTAATCATAAAGGCAGAAAAGACTAATTGACCATTTTACCTAACTATTATTGAATAAAAACCCAAATGGCTTTAAAATCTTATTAGAAAATCATTGGTCTAATGACACCAATATTGGCTGCACTATCAGTCAACTCTTCCATACATTTGAAATGACATGACATGTTGATAAACACATAAACCATCAATACAGGAAACCAGAACACAAAACTAATGTCTGATTAATATCACTTGGCTAATTAGGAACCAGTATTGATTGATTGATTGATTAATGGTGTTTAACGCCAGAGCAGCATTATTTCAGCTATATTCAGGCGATGAACATGAAATGGATGATAAAATGAACATGAAATGATGATGAATGAAAATGGGATGGGACACAAGGAAAAAAGGGGTAACGGATTTTAGATTGCCACTGGCAAATGGGAGGATGGATAGGGTCTAGCAATTCAGCCTCCTGTAGCGGGATCGAAATCCCTACTCATAGCGAATACTAAAGCAGCGTTCTTTAACGTGCGAGGAACGTGGCATTTTTCCCAACACGGTGCACTAATATGGTTTGCGGTCAGGTTTTCTGTATTATGGCCTGACAACCCCAGCTTGCCAGGGGTACCCCATTCAACCACCTGGGGCACACATCCCAGTCGGTCTTTAGGCAAACCGACCTGACACGCCGGTCATGGTACTGGGCACTATTTAGTCGCCTTTTACGACAATCTAGCGCGACTGCGGTCTATTTTGGCCACCCGGATCCCGCACGGGGCAGGAACCAGTATAAGCAGAAATTGTGTACCTGACAACCATTGCTTAAATTACAATAAATACACTGCAGACATTACTAGAAATGTATGACAACCAAAATGAAATGTCATCATGTGTTTCACATGCACATGTCCTTAAAACAAATTGTTTTAACTTCGGGAGTATTGAAATTTACAAATTTACCACTTGGAAAATAAAAAATGTTCTCACATGTGATTATATTTGGATACTTTTTAGTATATTTTTCTTCTCACCTTGAACCATTGCCATCATTATGTACAGAATTATTCCAGAATGCATTGCTTAGACAAATTTGGTATCTGCACAATTCACAAAATTCTATATATAGTAAGATTTTTTAATACAATCATTTTTGGTGTCGTGTTTCAATGTCTTATTTTATTACAGGGTGTGCTCGACTTCAAGTTTTACTGACAAATTAAGATGGTCAGTTTTTCTGCCGGTAGTTAACATGATTGCCAAAAGTAACGTAAAATCCATTGAAACGAACACCATTCATTCAAAAACTATATAAATAAAGTAACATTTCTCAAATATTTAAGAAGGAACGGGTTTACTATTATATTTGAGCCCATCCTTCTCTTTCCAATATACATACATGTATACACACAACATGAAATATCCATACGGTTCATGTGGTATGGATCTGGAATGTTATTTCTTTTCCGATTTCGTACAAATAAATTATATATTTTTAGACAATGTACGAAAATTGTACACGCAAGTCAGTTGTTTTTGTCTTGTGTTACACATCTTGTTGACTGCAATGTACTCTGGCATGCGTTTTGGGGCCTTTTCATAAAGGGGGCGGGGTCATATATAGATCGATATTAATATTCCCACAAAATGGATAAATATAGAATAACTGATAACCTTATTACTTTCTGTATCACTTGCATTTATACCTTTGCCAAACAGTAAAAAATATAATGCATGGTTCATGAATTGTCTTTGTATATTATTAAGGTCTTGTTGCAAAACAGTATCATATAACCAAATTTAAGTATGAATCTTTATGTAGTAATGCATCGCCATTGTGCTGTAAGACGAAAAGTTGTAGTCGGGTGTGGCTTAGGGCAAGATGTAGCACTAACATCGCGTTCTTTTGTTATATATAGTAGTGGTGAGAACCCTTGACCTCAGCAGAAAATGACATTCATTGTCAAAGCAGGTTGAATTAATCCAACCAAACAAGTAAAGAACTAATTTACTAATAAAATGTGGATCGTTATTCTGTGGCCGAGTGGTAAATGTACAATTCATCACCGACGTGTCAACACCGAGGTTGCAGGATCGAGGCTTATGTTGAGCTCGACTTCAACTTAATTGACAAGTACCGGTATTTGTTTTCTCGTGCAAGATCGGTGTTTTTCCCTGGATACTCTGGATTTCTCCCATTAAAACCTTACGCAATGATATGGCTAAACAATAACAAACGTGGCGTTAAACACCAAACAACAGATAATCAAGCTTCGTCTGTAAATGCAGCCGTTTCATATAAAATTGTTCCATATGAAACAGGTGATGAAATTACATTTCCGGGATAACAAATCGCAAAAGAAGGTCTATGAGTACTAAAGCATTATCAGTCTTAGAAATCTTTATGCTGCTAAAACATAATTTTTTATCCTTCGGGTGAGGTAAGCTAAAAAACCTTTCCTGCACAGAGAATGATTGTTGAACTCATTCTCACCTTAAACGATTGCCATCATTATGTACAGAATTATTCCAGAATGCATTGCTTAGACAAATTTGGTATCTGCACAATTCACAAAATTCTATATATAGTAAGATTTTTTAATACAAGCATTTTTGGTGTCCTGTTTCAATGTCTTATTTTATTACAGGGTGTGCTCGACTTCCAGCTTTACTGACAAAGATGGTCAGTTTTTTCTGCCGGTAGTTAACATGATTGCCGAAAGTGACGTAAAACCCCATTGAAACAACTAATATTCATTCAAAAAATATAAAAATAAAATAATATTTCTCAAATATTTAAGAAGGAACGGGTTTACTATAATATTTGAGCCCATCCTACTCTTTCCAATATACATAATTATATTTATACAAACATACATGAAATATTCAGGTATAGTTTCACAAAATCCATACGGTTTATGTGGTATGGATCTGAAATGTTATTTCTGTTCCGATTTCGTACAAATAAATTATATATTTTTAGACAATGTACGAAAATTGTACACGCAAGTCAGTTGTTTTTGTCTTGTGTTACACATCTTGTTGACTGCAATGCACTCTGGCATACGTTTTGGGGCCTTTTCATAAAGGGGGCGGGGGTCATATATAGATCGATATTAATATTCCCACAAAATGGATAAAAATAGAATAACTGATAACCTTATTATTTTCTGTATCACCTGCATTTATACCTTTGCCAAACAGTGAACTATAATGCATGGTTCATGAATTGTGTGTCTTTAGTAATTTTTGTATATTATTAAGGTTTGTTGCAAAACAGTATCCTATAACCAAATTTAAGTATGAATCTTTATATAGTAATGCTTCGCCATTGTGCTGTAAGACGAAAAGTTGTAGCCGGGTGTGGCTTAGGGCAAGATGTAGCACTAACATCGCGTTCTTTTGTTATATATAGTAGTGGTGAGAACCCTTGACCTCAGCAGAAAATGACATTCATTGTCAAAGCAGGTTGAATTAATCCAACCAAACAAGTAAAGAACTAATTTACTAATAAAATGTGGATCGTTATTCTGTGGCCGAGTGGTAAATGTACAATTCATCACTGGCGTGTCAACACCAAGGTTGCAAGATCGAGGCTTACAGCGCTCATGTTGAGCTCGACTTCAACTTAATTGACAAGTACCGGTATTTGTTTTCTCGTGCAAGATCGGTGTTTTTCACCGGATACTCTGGATTTCTCCCAACAAAACCTTACTCAATGATATGGCTAAACAATAACAAACGTGGCGTTAAACACCAAACAACAGATAATCAAGCTTCGTCTGCAATGCAGCCGTTTCATATAACATTGTTCCATATGAAACAAGTGATGAAATTACATTTCCGGGATAACAAATCGCAATAGAAGGTCTATGAGTACTAAAGCATTATCAGTCTTAGAAATCTTTATGCTGCTAAAACTATGTCCGACATTCATAAAAAGTATGTTGTGCTAGCAGATCAGGTCCCGAACATTATTTTTATCTGCTAGAAACGTTATATATAGTGTTTAATAAATGAATTAGGCATGGAGAGTTCACTTGGCAATCCTACTTACACATATAGTACGCTGTCAGGAGGAGAAAGTCACAAATTGGCGTGGCATCCTTTGATCTCCATATCAAAGTTTAAGATTGTGATCTCCAGCCCCTTCTTGTATTGGATACAAAAACTTCACAAAATCCAAAATTCATATCAGGATCGTCAAAGTGTACAACCAATCCTCTATCGAAACTTCTAACTATTATTTTAACAGCAATAAAAGCGGGGCTTAAAAAATACCGTAACATTTGGTACTCCAGAATTGGCATTAAAGAAACGTGGATACTAAAAAATTCAAAAGACATGGTAACCATCTTAAGGTGTGGATCTCGTCTTCACCATTGTAACAGCATTAAACCCTTTGATTTTTCGACACTTTACACGGCCATCCTCATAGACAGATTAAAACCAGGCTAAAATATCTTATTAAACGCTGCTTTTTCAAGAAAAAAGGAATGAGACGATATACATGTAAATACCAGGTAATTAGCTATGACAGAACTAACTTCCTCATAAATGACTCTAAATAAAATAATAAATATACTGAAGACCAAATCTGTCAAATTTTCTGATTGACAAAATATTTGTCACGTTTGGAGGACATGTTTCTCAACATACTGTTATTGGTATTCCTATGAGTACAAATTGTGCTCCTCTCCACGCCGACCTGTTTTTGTACACTTATGAGGCTGAGTTCCTAGAGGCCTGCTGAAGAAGAAAGAAAAGAAACTAGCCCAAATTTTTAACCTCATATTCCGTTATGTTGATGATGTTTCATCTCTCAACAATGCTTAATTTGGTGACTATTTGCATTCAATCTACCCTAGCGAGCTTGAAATAAAAAACACCGCCAATACACTTTGGTCGGCCTCTTACTTAGACATACTTCTAGAAATATACTAGGGATAATTACAAACTAGACTCTACGAAAAACTTTATGACTTCAACTTTATAATTGTCAACTTCTCGTTCATCAATAGCAACATTCCAGTAGTATCAGTGAAACTTTGAGGTGTGTACATTTACGTTATTCTAGATCCAGCGATCTTTATTCCGATTTTCTAGACCGCTCACTGTTTACTAACTAAGCTACTTAAACAAGGGTTTGTTGTACCGAGGTTGATGTTATCCCTTCAGAGTTCTATGGCCTCCACCATGACATAATTGATCCGTATAGGAAATCTAATTGATCCGTATAGGAAATCTATCTCTCAACTTTAGACGATCGGCCACTTTCGCATCATGGGTAGTCTTTCCTATTCCTGGATTTGACTTTTTCCTAGACATGACAATTATTGAGCAACGGGTGTCTAGTCTGAGACAGGTACTCACTTACTCGTCCGTAGCACCTGGGGTGCACTTATGGCTTTTATTGGGTTCCTGTTACGGATTTTCTTCATTGCAAATCCGATTGAACCGCAGTTTTATCATTTTTTTGTCAAGGGGAGGTAACAACACAAAACGCCAAACAGGCAAATAATTTTTCTTTAGAACTATAAAAGATTTAAATACAGGTATATCAGGTTTTATAAATACTGTACAAGGGATTAGTGAAATAATCTGCTGAATTATGATTTTATACAAAGGATTTGACAAATTAAGTGTCAATTGGGAAAGTCTGGAACTTAAACATTTAAATGCGTTTTGCAATGTTTGTATTATATTTCAAAAGTCGGCTATTATTTGATATTTTGTAATGAATAGTATAGTTAATTATAATTTTTATTAATATATATATGGGACAGTCTATACTATCCTAAAAGGCCAGTGACGTGTCCCGTTAGTATAGACTGTCCCTGTATACAGTATATGTTTTATCCATGTTATTCATAACGGCCTGTAGAAAAAGTCTGAAACGTATCCACCTGCTGTTGTATTCTCTTTTAAGAAATCTTTTAAAGGTCTTAATTATATCTTGGTCTTTGTTCTATTAATTTCTTAATTTTTATGGAATATATAGGTTTCCAACAATTTACGACTTTCCAATTTAAAAAACGCCACCTAGTATCCACTTCCAGAACTAAAAACTGCTTATTTTGTTCTGTTGAAACCTTTTGAAATGGACAATTGTCTTTGATAAATTTTCACGCATCATCTGAATGACAGGTGTGAATATCCTAGTGAGGAATGTTATTCAAACCCCTTGCTGTGTAAACGTGATTGTTAATTAATTAACTGTTTATTACCCTATTTACCTGATGCTAATTGGAGGTAGAACCCCAGCTGTTTTATAGCTTAAATAAACAAGCTTACCAGTGACATCTGTGTTGTATTCAATCTCACCTGTTGTGTATGGCTATAGTAGCATCTACTGAGGTTAATTAGATGAAAATTTAATTGGCATAGACAAACAATAAAAAAAAAGCAAAATCTTTATTTCAATATCATAGTCTTTTGGTGATGACAGCCGTAGTTTTTGGGAAGGCTGCGACCGGCGTGTAATAAAACCTTACGCTCGTAAAATATAGGTCACATTGGAGGAATCTATCAATTACATAAATCGGTGCACCACATTTATCTTGAACAACTTTACTTTACATGTCCTTTCGTATTATGTCTCATTTACTGTATAACTGATAACTAATATTACGATTTAAGATCAGTTAAACTAATATTCCATGTTCATCCGCGAGAGACAGACTCGTTACACTTTTTGGTTTTGGAAATCAACACGATATTTTGCAATCCTCGCGATAGCTGTTCACTGAACCAACAAATGTAGCACTGACAGTGGCATCAGTCTAATAATATTTGACGACGTTATTATGATTGAAGTGATTTAATGAATATTTTGTGCGATCGTGTGGTCGTCGTTTCATACGGTTTTGCATTCTATTTTTTACGTGTTTAATTAAATGAAAATCAACACAAAAGTGTGTGCTTTGTCGATGTACATTTGCAGAGCGGCGACATCTATAAAAAATTTTAAGGTTGGGAAAATGGCATGTAGAAGTTTCGTAAATAAAATACAAGTAGTTAAATTTTAAATATAACAATTTCTAACTAATAAAAAGATATTGAAAAAGATATTTTGGTATTTGTGACACAAGAATAGTAAAAGGATTATTCGACATTGGTGATCAATTGCACTCACCATGTCGCTACATTATTTCATAGTAAAAGCTGACACAATTTGTTTCCGGTCCTTTTGATTAAGTTTTATAATTGGTAATTAATGCTAAACCATTAATATTTCTCGTTATACGAGTCGAAGTTTGTCACCACCTATCGTCACAAGCCAAAAACACGTACCAATTTTCCGTGTATGGTTAACTCACGAAATTGCTGTTGTTGCAGACGATGTTGCATTTTTATGCTTTAAGTATCTAATTAAAGGAAAGTCAAAACGAAATGTTTTTCTTCATTTTATGTGTTCCTTAAAACAAGGGAAGATGTGATCAAGTCAGTGTGTTTTAGCAGAAGTTTTTTGAGTGACAAATAAAACCTCTTAGCGCGTATGGTCAATCTTATGTTCCTTATGTAGATCCAAAAAGGTGCAAATTGAAATCAGCAATTATTTTTTAACATTTGTTCAGCGTTTTGAAATGCTGTTTTTTTAATTTGATAGAGCGATTTTCCAAGGTAAATTTTTACCAACATTAGAACGGGTGTAAGCGATTATTGTCCATTTGAAAATTTGGGGTAATTTCGTTTGTGCCTTAGGGGCAAATACCATAGAACGTCACGAAAGCTGGCGATCTTTTGTAAACATCGCAAGACCCTTGTTGAAAACAAAAAGTGTCAGATTGCATAGCAAAAGTCAAGTACATGTAAACAACAAACATAGTATGGAATATGTACTAGTACAGTCACTGTGGAAATTTTTTTATTGGATTTTTGTAATAAAAGGTTACAATATCGCATATTGAATATTAATTTTAAAAAATGCAAGCAGAAAAGCACTCCATGTGATTGTGTCTTTTAGTATAAGCTATTAACACACTGTTTAAATTTAAAACAAACTAGTTGACATGCATTCTGATTATAAAGATATATGTTGCCTCATACAGTCTTACAATTTTTTATTTATTTTTTTTTAATCTGGGTGATTTATAAAAATTGATTTACATGCGCTTTTGAATAATACTGGGTCGATCTTGTTATAGTGTGTGGGACTCGATATAACAAAATCAACCCAGTATCATTCGAAAGCACATGTAAATCGATTTGCACAGATCCCTGTGTTGTAATTGTTTAATGCCACTTTCAGCAATTTTTCAACTATATTTGGGCGTCCTGTTTTTATTGGATGAGAAGGCCAGATTGTAGGAGTCTTTTAATAATTGTCAATCAAGACTGAAGTTGAGCACACCCTGGCAGCAGTAAGATTCAAACAAGTGCTGACAGGCATTCGATCAATAGTAGATGAATACTACCTTAACCACTAGGCAACTGAAGCCCTGGAGTATTACAGAAAAAAATTATTTTAGTTTTGAATATTTTAGAAGCTTATGCCATCACTTACATTTATAGAGGAGACATTTAGGTAAGACTTCCAACTGAACCGCCCAATAAAAAATATGCAATGCATTAGACTATCACAAGATACATGGAGTTCACACGACTCGCACTTGCCCAATTGGCAATGCATGACTTTGTCCACTGTGGGGTTCACCAGTGGTTGCCACCCAGTGCCCAATTCTTTTATTTACATTCAAAATAATGCATTTTTAGTGGGGGGGGGGGGGGGTTCAAATGGAAGTCTTTCCGACATTTACATATATGTACATGTATTTGATGCAAGTTATATTCGAACCATATAACAGGTGCGATTTTTATGTCTGAAATGGCAGCAGCCAATTTGTCTTATTTATTTATAAAAGTTATGATAGAAGCAGCTTCAGTTGTATCGTTGCACTGAATGGATTTTGATGCAATTTTGATATACTTTTTGTCACATAGTGCTATTGTACACCTGATATTTTATATTTTGATTGTAATGATATTTAGGATTTCCCATAGCAAACATTGACTTGCCATTCTTTGATGTAGGGGATACCTATCTCCTATCCACAACTACTTGCACCACTGAGTGGGATTTGATGAAACTTTTGCAGAATCCTTTGTCATATTGTGGAATTGTGCACCTGATATTTACAGTTGGAGCAAAACGATTTTTGGAGTTTCCAACAGCAAAGCCTGGACATTGCCATTCAAGACATAGGGTAGCTGGGGCTATCAATTATGAGGATTGCAAAGTTTTTTCTAGTTTTTTAAATAATATCTAATATGTTTTCAAATTTACCCGATTTATTTTACATTGGTTTGTTTTATTGCCTGTCAAACATGAGGCAGGAATCTCATTTCATACTTGCAAAGGAACCTTTCCTTCGGTGCAGTCTGCACTTTGATTTTTAACTGGAAGTAAAAGGGGAGATAAATCATGTAAAACTGGAAATGGGTCAATTTGCTTCTCAGCTGATTTTTAACAGGTGTCTGTGCAATTTTCCAGAAAACCAAATATACCAAAATCCCATAATCATCAGGGTTCTCGTTAAGACGCGTATACGCGTCCTGGACGCGTCAAAGTTGTGTAGGACCCGCCATTTCTAGATTCCGTGCATCCTCGGGACGCATCGCAGTCAAATCATTTGCATCCCTAAAATCAACAGCACGTCATTTACCTAAAGCATACCAATGACACTTTTACAACCGGATGTAATTCTATTTTTAGCTGTGATGCACAGCAGGTGAAATATATTTGATCTCTGACAGTGACCTATGACCGATAATAAGTGGCTGAATTAACAAAATCTAAACAATCTTAACATGATTTAAATATATTTTTAAGAAATTTATTATGTATTTAAAAAAAACAAATAAGTTTTTATTAACCTTAATAATAATATCTTTCTTGTACATCGCGTCGAAGTAAACAAACACGTTTTCGATGTTCGTGGTTTTTAAACGGTAATTAAGTGAAACACCTGTCTTGCAACTTGATTTTAAAAGTTTTCTATTTGAATAATAAATTATTTCCATTAACTTTTTGTGACTAGCTAGAGCTTGGAATCTTTGCGGGTTTACCTAACCTATAATTTAATACAAAATATTTGCAGCAGAAAGATCGTTTTCGATGTTTTTAAAATGTGACTATTTGCAGCAGAAAGATCGTTTTCGATGTTTTTAAAATGTGACTAAGTGAAACACTTGGCTTGTGACCTGATTGCAATGATTAAAAAATATTATTGTAATGATTAAATGTCGAATGAACTTTTGTTATTTCAAATGAGGTTAAGCAGAAATATTGTCAAGTTTTGGATTGGTAAATTTAAACAAAATTTATAAAATTTATTGAAAAACTTGATAACTACTTAGTGCTTTGAAATTTATGTATTATACAATTAGTCAAATTTTTTAAACTGAGGTGTTGCCTCTTATCACACTGAACCCATATTTTCTCCCAGATGAAGCCATGCAGACTTCAAATAACCAACAGAAATAAATGGTGTTAATTCATAATTCCCTTCCATAAACATGATAAAATGATACTAAAATCTTGGGAAACATGTAGATTAAGCTGTCATTTAGTAATGCATGGGTTTCAACAGGGATTTTAGTATCAAATAAAACATGAAGATGTTCATAATGTTACAAAACAAAACTTAATGTATTACTCATGGTAACGTCATGCAGTACCGGTAGTTTGGTTCGAGTCAACTTTATGGACTCACCAAGACAGATTGGGACTCATCATTCCAAAAAGTGATGAGTCCCAGGACTCACCATAAAAAAATCCTAGTGAGAACCCTGATCATGTGGTTGTTTGAGGGGTAAACCTTATTGATTTTGTATTGGTGAATTCTAAGGCTAATTAATGTAATATGTAGTGTCAAAATAAATGCGCCCTTTTGGTTTTTGAGCATGACCACAATCTGTGTGCGTATGTTTTGCACGAGTTATTGTCACTCTCCCATTCAGAAGACCTTAGATTCAATCAGACCTATATAATTTTGATTCTGTACTTTATTTCTTAATGTTTGTAATTTGAAGTTCAGATCCATCATGACAGAGAAAATTGGCATCAATTTATTAAATACCTTATGAACACGAAGAATGGGTTTTAAAAGTATCTAAAATTATACTTTTGAAAAATAAATACACAATGATTAGTTGTTTACTTTATCTCCTTATATAAACTAGTACTAATTTTAAACCATTAGTCTCAGTACCAATATTAAAGACCTGCTTAATGTTATTTTTACAATTGTATATTTTTTATTAAAATGACAATTTATATACTAGTATTTACTTGACTTTTTATATAAATTTTTGTAGAATGGTATTGGCAAACTGTTCCTAAACAAAAGTACAAAAATGGCAGAGAGTGAGCATGCCAGGAGGGAATTGCAGCAAAAACAGCATTATTTTTTACAGAGTGAACTGCAGTCCATGTCAAGAGATCTACCTGGGTAATATATTTGCATGAACTACAATTTCTGTAAATTGCCAGGGATATTATTGTTAGTCAAAGCATAAACACAAAGAAGAAAAGGTCCTGAATTTCACATTGGTACATACTGTAATACTCTGACTGTGGGAGAGAATTCTTTTTTTTTCCATTTGGTAATCAATAAATTTTGAAATAGTCTTTTTTCTTTTTGTTCATCTACTGTCCAGGCTAATTTTCAGACTTTAAGACAGCCAATATATTTTTAACTCCATTAAATATTTTAATTTGTACTTTGTGTGTTGAGTTACATCTTACAGATTTTCAGAAAGATTTCTTATTGCAACTTTTAGTATAAGTATGCAGGTACATGTAATTCATGTTGTCATTTTATTTTAGAAAATTTCAACAAAGACTTCCATATGACTTGTTGTCTAGTTTAGCCAATGCACTGCTAGATGGGACTGTTTTCGAAATTGTCCGTAGTTTGCAAGAAGTACAGCATTTAGAAGAGAAGCATTTATCAGCTCAAAGAATGAAGCTGGTCAATGACCACAAGGGTAATATGCAATCATGTGAACCACTTTAACCTTGGATAAATTGTACTTTGTTTAATAGTTGTTGTATTTTTGATTGGGTGTCGACACAGAAACAAATTAGTTTAAGTTCAGTTTTAATTGTGAATGTTGAAACTGTCATTAAAAAAAATTCTTAAGAATAAAAAATTTAACATACATGTAGTTGTTGGATAAACTATTGAAACTGTTTTATTTTATACCAGTATTACTGAGGTGGACACATGTGATATCTACAAATTTGTTAGATTTCTTAGAAAAAAAATGTTTTGACTTTTAGTAAGATAATTTATACCATTTTATTGTTCAGACATTTATTCAGATGTTTTTTACAGCTCAAAGGCATGAATTACAGAAACGTCATAAAGAACTTTTACAGGCCTGTCAAACTAAGCCACATAATCTACCAATGGTAGAGGTCCAGATTGAAAGAGAAAAAGAGGTAAAACATATCAGTACATGTTTAGCAGTAGTGTAAAGCTTGTAGAGTTAATTTATGACAAAAATGTTGGACATTCCATAATTCAATCAAAATGATAAATATTTAATAAAAAGTTCCCCAACATTTGGTACATAAAGGATTGAATTTATAGAATCCCTAATAATTGTAAGATGGTCCTCTGTCCAGTTGATAATGGTGTGTCCTGTTCTTTCAGAATGGTCACAATGCAAGACCATAAGATCCTTTGGGAAATACATGCAATTTAATTTTATCAACAGGAACTAAACTGACCGTGTTGTGGTTAGCTTAAGACCTAATTAACTAGTAGCTTACATGGGAGGCAATATTAATAGAAAGATAGTATAGATACTATGTTTATGTGGTATTATAATAATGTGCCCTGTCAAGATTGAAACATTTATTGTCAATCTGAAATCCAACATAATCAACCCTTCGGAACACCTTTTATGTTTTCCAAATGTATTCAAGTGAGATTTATTTCAATTTGATTTATTTGAGAACAGAATTTTTAAGCAACATAAGTTTATCATGATTTTGGAATTGTATTCATATAACTAAGTTTAACTTGATAGAGTATGGTTACATTGATACATAAATGAATGATTTATTGATGCATTTTTCAGGATTAAATATTCATTTAAACATGGAAAACAAATTATTACACATAAATGGTGTAATGTTTCATATTTAGATTTTTTGAAACTGTTCTATTTTTGTAGACCATGGAGAGAAGATGTGAAGAAGAGGTTAAGAAAAAAGACATGAAGATAATAATGGACTTGGACCAGAAAGTTATGGACCAACAAGTGATGTTAGAAAGAGCTGGAGTCCCAGGTTTCTTTGTGACAAACAACAAACAAGACATTCGCCTACAGATGTACTTATTAGAGTTTATAAATAGACTAAGATATATGGACCTTCCAAGCTGACATAAGACTTGTGTTCAACCTGTGCACCTTAATCAAATGGAATTTTTAAAAAGTGACAATTTAAAAGATTTGTTAAGATTTAGTGAGATAAAATTCATCCATACAATGGTTTTTAAAATTTTTATAAGTTATGCATCTCAATGTGTTCCTGAAAATTTTGTTGACAAATAAATTTAATTTCCATAACCTGCACTTATTCAGAAGTGGCACATAATATGATTACTAGAGTTAACATAGGCTAAATGTTGCTGTCGTAATAATCAGATTTTTTGTGATTTGTTTGATTAATGGCTGAATTTAGTCTAATTACTCAAATATGGCAAATAAAAACTTCTTACTACAATCTACTTATCAAAAATTCTTACTACAATGTACTTATCAAAAATTCTTACCAAGATCTACTTATCAAAAATTCAAACATGAACATCTCATTTATTTTATCCAAGCATGAAGCAGTGCCAAATAGCCTGAAACGATCAGTTTTAATATAATTTCCTTTTCGTCTTTCAAAATATTGTTTGTTACAGACATGATAAGATTCAACTTGGCATTTTACTATATATGGATAATTGTGAGCATACTTTTACCCAACCTTGTTGCAAGCAGACGGAGAATCCTTTGTCAAAAGTCCCGGCTGCTATACTTTTTTGTTGGTTCCGTTTATATATCTCTTCATAAATCAGGTTGACAATTTCACCACATTGTTTTATCATTCTTTCCTGTGTGAAATTCAAATAAACTTTCTAGTGAATCTTCACTAATTTGCATACTACAAAAAAAACATTCCATAGTAAGAAGTCCATATATGGAATTTGTATTCGTCATATGACACTCTTTCCCAAGATGCAACACACAATTTGGGGTTTTCAATAATTTTCATGTATAAATGTCCATTACGACATAACATACAGCGGGTATTTAAAAACAGTGAGAATTATCTTCTCGTCTCAATAATGAGTGATCTTAAACACAAAACACGCCAAAAAGGAGGTGACATATAATATCAAAGTTCTACATGGTTGTTAAATATGCAACTGCTTTTTTGACATCAATGTGATTGCAGTGATTTACTCTCTCTGCTACATTAGGAGTACCTTCCAAAAAAAGACGAGGGTAGTCTGGTACAATTAATCATTCTTATAGGGGTAACATAGAGTAATTAGTGTAGATATTAAGTGTGAGAAAGCAAAATACTAAGTAAATAAAGTAAATAATTTAAAGGCCACAATTATATAATTGAATAGTGTTCTTCAGTATTAGTCCAATTTGGATGTATTCACTTTGTTTAGAAAAATAATGTATTGTTATTTAGTCATCAAGATTTACCTTGTTTTTTTATTATTGAAGATGAGTAAAATGTTGGTATCTCCTTCATGTTGAATTGCTCTTGGAATTGCAATACCCATCCAGAACACCCTGTCTAGTGCTAGATTTAAACAGAACTGCAACAACTGTCTGCCTTACTAGAGTGATTTCCTTGTCTGCCTCACTGGTGTGATTTTCCATATCTGTCTTACTGGTGTGATTTTTCATATCTGTCTTACTGGAGTAATTTCCATGTCTGCCTTACTGGTGTGATTTTCCATGTCTGCCTTACTAGAGAGATTTCCATATCTGTCTTACTGGAGTGATTTCCATGTCTGCCTTACTGGAGTGATTTCCATGTCCGCCTTACTGGAGTGATTTCCATATCTGTCTTACTAGAGAGATTTCCATGTCTGCCTTACTGGAGTGATTTCCATGTCTGCCTTACTGGAGTGATTTCCATGTCTGCCTTACTGTAGTGATTTCCATATCTGTCCTACTAGAGAGATTTCCATGTCTGCCTTACTGGAGTGATTTTCATGTCTGCCTTACAGGAGTGATTTCCATGTCTGCCTTACTAGAAAGATTTCCATGTCTGCCTTACTGGAGTGATTTCCATGTCTGCCTTACTAGAGAGATTTCCATGTCTGCCTTACTGGAGGGAGTTCCGTGTCTGCCTTACTGGAGTGATTTCCATGTCTGCCTTACTGGAGTGATTTCCACGTCTGCCTTACTAGAGAGATTTCTATGCCTGCCTTACTGGAGTGATTTCCATGTCTGCCTTACTGGATCGATTTCCATGTCTTTCTCACTGGTGTGATTTTCCATGTCTTTCTTACTGGAGTGATTTCCATGTCTACCTTACTGGGGTGATTTCCATGTCTGCCTTAATGGAGTGATTTCCATGTCCGCCTTACTGGAGTGATATCCATATCTGTCTTACTGGAGTGATTTCCATGTCTGCCTTACTAGAGAGATTTCCATGTCTGCCGTACTGGAGTGATTTTCATGTCTGCCTTACAGGAGTGATTTCCATGTCTGCCATACTGGAGTGATTTCCACGTCTGCCTTACTAGAGAGATTTCTATGTCTGCCTTACTGGAGTGATTTCCATGTCTGCCTTACTGTATTTCTTACTGGAGTTATTTCCATGTCTTTCTTACTGGAGTGATTTCCATGTCTGCTTTTCTGGAGTGATTTCCATATCCATCTTACTGGAGTGATTTCCATGTCCGCCTTACTGGAGTGATTTCCATGTCTGCCTTACTGGAGCGATTTCCATGTCTGCCTTACTGGAGTTATTTCCATGTCCGCCTTACTAGAGTGATTTCCATGTCTGCCTTACTGGAGTGATTTCCATGTCTGCCTTACTGTATTTCTTACTGGAGTTATTTCCATGTCTTTCTTACTGGAGTGATTTCCATGTCTGCTTTTCTGGAGTGATTTCCATATCCATCTTACTGGAGTTATTTCCATGTCTTTCTTACTGGAGTGATTTCCATGTCCGCCTTACTGGAGTGATTTCCATGTCTGCCTTACTGGAGCGATTCCCATGTCTGCCTTACTGGAGTGATTTCCATGTCCGCCTTACTAGAGTGATTTCCATGTCCGCCTTACTGGGGTGATTTCCATGTCTGCTTTACTGGAGTAATTTCCATGTCTGCCTTACTGGGGTGATTTCCATGTCTGCTTTACTGGAGTGATTTCCATGTCTGCCTTACTGGGGTGATTTCCATGTCTGCTTTACTGGAGTGATTTCCATGTCTGCCTCACTGGATTGATTTCTATATCCAGTCTCTTATATCGTTAGTAATTTAGTTAGTAATTAGTGATTCTTTAGTCAGTATTGGATAGGCTTTGGCTTTTAGTTTTAAGCTCACTAGTCCGAGAATCCTCTGCCGTCCAACGCTTTTTTTTTTTGCGTGGGACGTCAGAGAGCTCTCAATAAGCAAAACAGTGGATTTTGCGACACGGGTCTGAGTCGGCACATTTCATTGTGTCCAGATGTTAACAAATATTTTCGTCCAGTTAAACTATATATAAATCGCTTTTTTATATATTGTTCTCTATGAATATAATCATCATACATTCAATCAAGCTAATTTAAGCACTGGATTTAAGTCACATTGTTGTCACGTGATTTTTTGTTCAAAATGAAAGTGAAATGAAGGAATGTAAGGGTATCGATGGAAAAGAGCTTAGAAATGGACTTAAATCAGCTTGATTGAATGTAAGATGATTATATTCCTAGAGAAAATTATCTAACGAAGCGAATTATTACTGTTTTGCTTATGGAGAGCTCTCTGACGTCCCACGCAAAAAAAAAGCGTTGGACGGCAGAGGATTCTCGGACTATAAGCTCACCTGACCCAAAGGGTCAGTGTGAGCTGTTTTCATCACTTGACGTCGGCTGTAATTTTTTCACATTTCAATCTTCTCCAAAACCTCAAACCTCTTGGCCAATTGGAACCAAACTTGGCAGAAATGTTTATTAGGTGGTTCTTAAAAAAGTTTGAGTTTTTGGTGTTAACAAATATTAAACATAGCTGCCAGAGCCATTAATGCATTCTGATTGGCTGAATTTCTTAAATCTTCTACTCATAAACGCTTGACAGATTGAATTGAAATATTGCAGAAATGTACCTAAGATGGTCCTCTACAAAGTTTTGAGTTTTTTGTGCCGATCCAAAATCCAAGGTGGCGTCCATCGCAGGACTTTGTTTAACATTGGACCCAAGGGAAAAACATACAAACAACGTCATCGTGGAAACTTTCCACACAATGAAGCCAAATTATGAAGAAATGTAGGTTGGATAGTTATCTTTTTATTTTGAGTTTTTTTTTAGCCAATTGACAATTCAACATGGCTTCCAAGGCCACTAATGCGTTCTCATTGGCTGAAAAATCTTCTTACAAACCGCATGGCAGATTGATTCGAAATATTGCAGATGTACCTTAGATGGTCTTCGACATTGTTCCGATCCAAGATGACCGCCATCACAGGACAGTTTAACATAGGACTCTATAGGAAAAACAGACAAACAACTTCTTCTCGGAAACTGTTTCACACAATGAAGCCAAATTATGAAGAAATGAAGGCTGGATAGTTGTCTTATTATTCGAGCCGATAGTAAATTCAGCATGGCTGCCAGAACTGCAAAATGCGTTCTGATTATCTGAAAATTCAAAATTCGTTTCCTCAAACCGCTTGTCAGAAGGAATTGTGATACTTTAGAAATGTACCTCAGATGGTCCTCTACTAATTTTGAGTTTGTTGTTTTTTTAATCCAAAGTACAAGATTGCTGCCACCTTGGAACATCTCTGAACATAGTAACCTATGAGAAAAACATAAAACGGCTTCTTCTCAGAAAGTGTCCTACAAATTGCTGCTGAATGGAAATTTAACATGGCAACATTCCTAGAAACAAAATCTTCACATAAACTCTTAAGCATTATCGTACTAATTTGCAAGAAAAGTCATGTCTCTTAAAAAGTTTTTTTGTAAGTCATGTGAGTGATACAGGCTCTTAAGAACCTCTATTTTTGTTTATTAGTTGGATTATTTGATGTGCTTTTTAGCTCCCCTGACCGCATGGGTCATGTGAGCTATTATTCATCACTTGGCATTCATCGCGGGTGTCATCGTCGGCCGTTAACTTTAGATCTTCTCCAAAACCACTTGTTAAATTGGAACACAACTTTCATTGGGTGGATCTTAGCAAAGTTTTAGTTTTTGGTGCTAATCGAATATTTAACATGGCTGCCAGGGACTTTTATTTGTTCTCTACACAATTTTTGTGTCAATCCTAACTCCATGATGACCACCATCGTGGAACACAGGACACTATGGGGAAAACATACAAACGGCCTCTCAGAAACCATTCCAAACATTTGATCCAAAGCAAACAGAAATAAAGCCAGAATAGTTCTCATGTTATTGTGAGTGTTTCGAGAAATTCAACATGGCTGCTAGGAGCGTCCTGGGGCTTCCTCGGGTGGCGGTTCAACTCGATGAAAAGCGGGTAATATATTCCACCAGAAAATTTAATAACAAATCTATCGATTTATAACTTTGTTCTATTTAAAAAAGGTGATCGTTGTCAAAGTGAAATTTCAACTTAAACGCAAATTATACAAACATGCAAAACCGCGGTCAAAAGTGATTACTTTATTCCTATAGAAAACTTAATATACAAATTTCGTCGATGTTTAACTTAATTTTATTCAGATGTTGTGCTGCCATCCTGTTAGTGGTAGCAGATATTCAAACACACTTATATTAAACAAATGGGTAATCCGAATGACTGGGATCATACTGGCCGAGGAGGGTTCTAGTGCTCGACCTGCAGAGCGTCCCGGGGCTTCCTCGGGTGGCGGATGGGAGAGGCCATCTCGTTGGGGCGTTGTCAGGTCATGGTACGGAGGGTCTGGCCGCAGACCGTAGTGGGTGACGTGTTTGGAGAGTGCCACGCTCCTTGTACGATGCTGAACACTTTCGAGAAGGAATGGCTCGTTGCGGATTAAAGTCTATTTTAGAAAAATAATCATGCATATTTTATTAATCAGGCGCAGCGTCCACTTAATCGGCTTGGATAAAAGTGACCATGGTACAATTATTAGTGTTGGATGATTACAGAAACAAAGCATCGATGTAAAATAACCATAAGTTAGCCTAGACGAACACGATGAGTTACAGTTAACTCCATAATAAGACTGAAATCATTACAAATCGAGACAAATCTGTACCGGAAGTTGGCGAAACAAATTAAAAACATGACAGCTCTGAACAAATTTATCGATCAAGTGATAAAAGACAATGCAATTAACTATGAAAGTGTATTAAAAGACTATCCCCAAAACTGTTTACCTGATAAATTTAAACAATCATCGTCGAATAAAGCACAAACTGCGCTAGTGGAACAAACATACGAGTCCGCCGCACGTATGGTTGCCTTCAAAATACAACATTCCAAGCTTATCCCTTGGATCAAAACTCTACAATTGCTCTACTATGAACACTATGGTTCATCTCAAGACTATAGTGTGCTATGGAAAGACTTCCCAGACAACTGGGAACTGGCCCGTCCCCTAAAACTATATGCATCAGCTTAGAATCGAAAAAAAATACAACTCTAGTCTACAAGATAACAGTCTTCATCAACACAGGTCTTGTGCAAGTTCAAGGTAATAGTAAAGATGATTTTGTATACCGTGACTTCCCTGCCCTCACTAAAATCTTGGCCAAAGTAGTTACATGTCATACACAAACCGATACATGTAGTGACCCAACGGAAGAGAAGCAACAAAATGATGACAAAAGTGCAGATCATACACAACCGAAAGTTACTGTAGATGTTGACGAACAAAATATTACATCAAATGAAACTATCAATGACAATGAGCTAGAAATTGTGAACTTTAAAATGAAACCAGAGAATCTTATAGAAAAAATAGAGTCCAACTTTACATTGGCTCTCCACAAAATATCTCAACAACAAGAAAATAGAATGAAAGCAATTGAAGATTTTTTATAAGAAGTCAATTGAAAATAATAACAATACATTTTCTGAAATTTTGACATCCATTACAAAGTTGTTAAACCCTAAACTGGAAATGGAAAATATAAAAAGCAAACTATCGGCCATAGAAAGAGAAAACAATGACTTAAAACTGAAAATTATGGAAATGAAAAGTGATTCAGTTCTACATGAAGAAACATTAAAATCTATAATAGAAGCACAGGAACTAAAACACAACATCCAAAAAGAAAATAGTGAGCGAAATATAAAGCAACTAACAAAAACAATTGAGACACTTAAAACTAAACTCTGGAAAAAAGGAAAAACTGGAAGAGCTGGAAGGTGAAAATAAGAAAAAGACATTAACTATGGAACAAAAAGATGAAGAAATTAACCGACTCAAATTAAGTGTAAGGAGCGAAGAGCACCTGGATTCAGGATTCACATTAGTCAGCAAAACACAGAAGCCAAAGGCGATAACACACCGTTCTAAACCACATGTACTTTTATTAGGGACATCAACTACCAAAAGCATTAATCCTGATCTCATATCTGCAAAATACACAGTGGAGAAAAGAATGGCAATGACACTGGAAGAAACCGCAACAGAGGTATCTAACATCTCAGAGAAACCTGACATCATTATTTTTCACTCATTATCTAATGATGTCAAAACTAAATCCATAGACGAATGTGTGCTTCAGCTGAAGGAAATAATAGAAAACGTTCAACATCAGTTCAGTGACATAAAAGTTATTATCTCATTACCCTTACCAAGAGGAGACGATGAAACATTAAATAATAAAGCACAAATGCTTAGCCTGACGATAAAGGATAGATTTCGAAACATCAAAAACGTAATAACTTGTGACAACACAAATCTTTCGTTCAAAGGAAAACCAATAGAGCGCTTTTATGTGTCTGACCTAGTGCACCTCACAACAAAAGGAACTGCCATGTTAGCTGCAAATATGAGAGATTGTATTGACTCCGTTCTAGGATTATCCCACAGACTAGATTCAAAACATGATAATCGTGATGACAGATCGAGATCAAATGATTATGGTTATGGGCAGCAAAATCCCTACAGAGGTAGAGGTTATAACTCTAGATATAGAGGACATGGTCATAGTGGATACAGTTCACAAGGACGAGGATTCAATCGATATTAAATGCTGATACTAATGTAAAAACGTTGTTTAATAATAAGTAATTTCAGATAAATGAATATTGTGGAGATCTTCTTGCTGTGAAGATGATAACTGACCAAAGAATACAAGTATTTTATATATACATGTAGTTTTTTTTCTTTTGTTCCATGGTCACTTGAACAAAGTGTGAAGTGTTGTTTTATTGTTATAGAAAACACTATTTCTAACAGTTATTAAAGTAAAGTTGAACAAAAAGTAATTCATTTACTTTGACAAAAACAAATTTAACTTTTTGTGTTTGGAATGTAGGAGGCCTTAATTCCAAATCATATAATAAACTACAAGATAGAAATTTTATAAAAGAGATAAAAGATTTTGATATAATTTTATTAACAGAAACTCATCTTGGATACAGCCATCATATTGACATTGAAAATTTCAAATACTATTCTGTTTGTTGACCAAAATCTTCAAATGAAAGGTTTTATGGCGGTTTAGGAATACTAGTAAAGAATGATATAAAACAAGGGGTTAAAATTTTAGCTAATAATAATAAAGATTATCAATGGTTAAAACTAGAGAAACAGTTTTTCAATTTTAACAAGGATATTTTCTTATGTTTAGCATATATTATACCATCAAATTCAAGTTATGCCAATATGACAAATGATGATATTATAGACTGTATAGAAAGAGATATAACTGATAAATAAAACAACCTTGGTGACATAGTTTTGTGTGGTGATTTAAATGCCAGGACAGGTGCAGAGCCAGATTTTATACAGAATGATAGTTATAGTAATAATGATCATCTTCCTATTTATAATGATTATGATTGTGACTTAATTCAAGATACAAGATGTAGCTATGATAAAAAAATAGACAATAGAGGGAAACATTTATTAGATTTTTGTATTACTACTAAAATGAGAATATTAAATGGTAGAATAATAGGAGATCTACTAGGCAAATTTACTTGCCACAAACCCACAGGTTCAAGTGTGGTGGACTATGTTATTGTTTCAGAAAATATTATAGATGATGTACTTTACTTTAAAGTCTCAGATTTTATTCCTAATTTTTCAGATTGTCATTGTAAATTGACACTCAGTTTATTAGTAAGATATTCAATTAGAAATGAAAATAGAAAAATTAAATTGAAAGATTTTTCACCTGCTTATCACTGGGATTCATCATCTGCAGTTAAATTTCAAGACTCACTTTGTCATCCTATCTGTCAGAAGGCTATAAATGAATATATGGAGAAAGATTTTAATGAAACTTGTAACCCTGACTCTCTCACAGATGAATTTGTAAATATCATTAACTCAGCTGCAGCCACAGCAACTATTCTTAAGAAAAGAAATAACAAAAGAAAAACAAACACATGTAAATGGTATGACCATGATCTAAAAGTTAAAAGAAGAAATCTTATAGAAAAGGGGGAATTGATGTCTAAGTACCCTTTTGATCCCATAATTAGGGGTTCTTTTTATAAATGTTACAGAGAATATAACAAGTTAAGAAAATACAAAAAACGACATTTTAAACAAACAATTCAATTGCAAGATGTAGCACTAACATCGCGTTCTTTTGTTATATATAGTAGTGGTGAGAACCCTTGACCTCAGCAGAAAATGACATTGATTGTCAAAGCAATTAAAAGAATCAAAAGATGACAGTAAAAACAACCAAGTGGATCCTGACTTATGGTATAGGTACTTCTCCAATCTTAACAAATTGGACAGCTCTACTTGTCAAAAAGTTAAAGATATAGATGAAACATTAAAATTAATGGAAGAGACAAGAGAATTTAATGAACTAGACTATAAGATAAGTGCAAAAGAAATAATGAATGCTCTCAATCATTTAAAAAAGGGTAAAGCTTCAGGTCTAGATGGAATTCCAGGTGAAATGCTAAAAGCAGGATGTAACATGCTTAATCCTCTGTTACTTAAGCTATTTAATTTCATTTTTACATTCTCTTCTTACCCAACTCAATGGGCATCTGCATATATGACTTCAATTTATAAATCTGGTGACCCAAGCTTACCTGAAAACTATAGAGGTATAGCCATTTATTCATGTATTGGTAAAGTTTTTAATACTGTCCTAAATAACAGACTAGACAAATATCTAGTAGAGAAAAAAATCAGTGTCAAATAGGGTTCTCAAAAAAATCGAGAACTTCTGACCACATTTTTGTGCTAAAAACCATCATTGATAAATATATTAATAGGAAAAATGGAAAACTGTTTGCCTGTTTTATTGATCTGAGAAAGGCATTCGATACTGTTATTCATTCTGGTATTAAATATAAACTTCTTCAAAATGGAATATCAGGAAAATTTTATGACATTATTAAAGATATGTATAAGAAAAGTGAATTATGTATTAAAGTAGAGAATAGAATAACACCAACCTTTCAATCAAGCATAGGTGTCAAACAGGGTGATGTATTAAGCCCTAACTTGTTTAAAATTTTTATAAATGATCTACCTGATATATTTCTGAAAACATCTGGAGCTGTAAATGTAAATGATAATAGAGTGGACTGTCTTATGTATGCATATGACATTGTTATTTTATCTGAAACTCAAGATGGGTTGCAACAAAGAATGAACTTGCTGAGTTATTATTGTTCCAAATGGTGTCTTAATGTTAACATTTCAAAAACTAATGTTATTATTTTTAATAAATCTGGAAGGTTACTTAAACATCCTATATTTTATAATAACACTCCTATTACAGTATCTACCAAATACAAATATTTGGGGATTATCATTTCAAATAATGGAAATTTTAGTCAATGTAAAACAGATCTTTATAAAAAATCTATAAAGGCTTGTTTTAAACTACAAAATTGTTTATCCTCATCAAGTCCAAGTATTGACACATACATGCATTTGTATGACCACACCATAAAACCAATTTTAACATATGGCAGTGAAATATGGGGAATGTTTTCATCAACCAACTCAGCTAGTTGTAAAAAAGAAAGTAATTACTGCTTTGAAAAATATTTTTATTAGGTTATTCTGAACTTTCACATACCAAATTTTTAAAATATATTCTTGGTGTAAACAAAAAAGCATCAAATTTAGCAGTGATGTCTGAACTTGGTCGATATCCTTTATATTTTTCTATCATATTGTCTATGATTAAATATTGTTATCAATTGGAAGAGCAGGAAAAGGGTTTATTGTTTGATTCTTATATTTGTAATAAAAATCTGCATTTAAGTAATATTAATACATGGTATTCTAGTATATTGTATATTATGAATGAGTTACAGTTACCAAACCTTAAAATGAAACTTTGTACAATAAGTAAACTTGTTAAACAAAAATTGATAAATAGTTTTAACACATATTGGAATAAAGAAAAGATAAATTTAGTTTTTTCAAATAAAGGGAAATTAGATACCTATTTTAGTCTTAAAAGCTGCTTTGGGAAAGAAAAGTATTTATTTATAAAAGATTTTTCTATAAGGCAATCTATTTGTAAACTAAGGATCAGTGCACATCCACTTTATATTGAAGCTGGGAGATATAAAAACTTACCAAGATCAGACAGAAAATGCACCAAATGTAGTATTGAAGATGAAAAACATTTTATGATAGATTGTATTTTTTATGAAAATTATAGAAAACCTTTTTTGGAAGCATATCTCATTATAACCAGAATTTTAAAAATATGAGTAATGAAGCTAAATTCATATGGCTCCTTACTAATGAGGATGAAAGAATTTTAAAAGAATTGTTTTTTTTTATAAAAATGTGCCTACAATATAGAGGTAAAAATTAGACATCACAAATTATTATTATTATTGTTAACATGATATATTTGTAACAAAACATATTTTAACGTGCTCTGACCTGTCCTGTGTTCAATTATATATATTGTTTAATTATCAGTCCTGTTCAATTATATATATTGTATAATTACCATAATCATTGTATCTGATTTTTTGCCCCTTGAGGGCCCTTGATTGGAAATAAAGCCATTCTATTTAGGTTTCCGTCTTTATGTGCTTTCAAACCATACTGATACATTCTTTGTGACCTATTTAAATACATGTACATGTAATGGAAAAAAGTGTCGTTTGTTCTTTGTGTGAAATTTTTTGGTGATTTGTTGTCCGGTCGTTGCGTAATTATAAAATAAATAAAATATTTATGAGCTTATTTAAAAAATTGTAAACAAAAGTGCTCCGGAATATTTACAAAACCTGTTACCTTCCCTAGTAGATAGCAGAAACGATCAGAACACTATGCAGAAAACAAACTTAATTGAAGTAAAACGTTTTATGCTAATTACTTTATCCCTTCTGCTGTAAAGCTATGGAATGTAATGCCAACAGATGTTAAAAATTGTACATCCCTAAACGTATTCAAGAAATCATTGCGATCGAAAAACGATTCCGTCCCCGTACACTTCTACACCGGCAGTCGTCTTGGGCAACTATTACATGCAAGAATACGTATGAATTCGAACTCGTTAAATTCTCACTTATTTGTCAGAAATGTAGTTGATTCGCCAAACTGTCGATGTTGTTGTCTTTAAAAAAACAGTACATTTTCTTTTGTCCTGTCCTCTATACAAAAACCTCAGACATTATCTTATCAAGTCTACCACTTCCAGTTGATGTTAACTTGCTCTTGTATGGATCTGACCATATGCAACTTTCTGACGAGGACAATTAGGACATTTTTTCAACAAACTCAAATACTTATACAATCTAAAAGGTTTTCCGTACAGATTTTAAAATTGCAATTAACCTACACCTCCAAGCAAGTGTACTTGCATTTTGCTCTATCACACCCCTACCCGCACCCCCCTCACCTTAACACAGTCAGTTTTTCTACTGAACCATTTCTTTTCTTCGTGATATTAAGATGCGTGAAAAACTGTCAGGTTAAACGCAATTTGTCCAAATGATTGTTGAAATAAGTATATTTTGGAAAGAAATGCAATCTTAGGTATGAAAATACACAATAGCATTTTGGAGGAAGAAATCGAATTTCGAATACGTAGGAGCACCTCAAGGAAATTTGAAAACAATGAGACTCCCCCTTTTTGACCCTCACTTTTCAGTCAGAAAAGCAATGCGAACCTATATTTTTAACGACACCAAATGAACCACCTTTTAACTTTGTCTTTCAACGAAATAATAATCGAATAGGGATACCCCATATGGAAAATAACATTGAAAGGCCATTGGTACTTTGTATTCATTACAATCATGTTTTTTGCAAATGTTTGAATTTTTTTCCTTTGGAGACAGACCAGAAAAACAACTTTGCTTGTTTCTGAATCCTAATTTCTTTGTATTGTTTAATGTGATCCTGTATGATCATGCTAATTTTATGAAATAAATATGTTTACACCAATTTAAAAAGTCACTGAAACGTAGTAAGCCTTCATCTTATGCAGTTCATTAGCAACCGTTTCAATAAATTATAAAGTGTAAATAAATTGCTGCATATTTTCACAGCTAATAATATTTACGAATACGATCTAGATTAGCCTTTTGAAATCATTAGACAGGAAAAAGCAGACAGCATTTTTTTATATAAAATGTTGATGATGTACTTAAAATATTCACTTAAACGTCGACAACTGTCGTCTTTTGCAATATACTCACACATAAATATGAACTGTTAAATATTACATACTTTTACAGACAATGGTATTGATTGATAGGGTCTAGTTTGCATAAACAAGGAACTACAAGGATGGGGTTTTTCCACCACTAGTTGGTTATGTCACATTACAAATTTTATGTTTTGAATGAAAGTTGTACAAATTTGAATTTTGTTTAAATATGTTTATTAAAATTTCGAGAAATCTCCTATATGATACGTTTTTGTAAATCTAAAGGACAAAGTCATATGTAGATTTAAATGTATTTTATTTGGTAAATACAAAACTAGATGCTGTGATACAGCTGAAAAATTACAAAAACTGGCCTTAAACTTCATTCAAATGAATTGACAACAAACTGCGTCGTAAAGCTTTTGAAAAGTAGCAAACGGAAACGAAACAAATTAATAGTATGTTTTAAATAGAGTTGTATATTTCAGTTAATGTATATACAATTAAGGTGTTCGGTAAAATTATTCCTCATAATAATAGAAACAATTTGTTTTTCATTTATGATTATAAATTACTAGTATTTACAAAGTATTCGCATACTTTTCTTCCCGAACATAGGTAAATACGAGATAGGTAAATAAGACGGAATTTGTTGATGATCGACGTAAGTCAACATTGAGTTGAGTGATACAGATAATCTTGAGTAAAACTTTAAGTTTTGGTAAAATAAATGATAACGGGTGCAAATTTAAGTCATTGAAGTCCTATGATTACTTCAAGAACTGATTAACTGGAATACACGGTATTAAATTGCAAATAACAGTTATACCTTTAAACGACGTCTACGTCGTTTATGATAAAACGCCTGAAAATTGATCAACACATTTACAACACGTGATTTACAATAAATGGTAATGACACATAATCACGTGCACATAATGTAATGAATACAATATGATCGTTCACCTAGCCAGCTTGATCGCGTAAGAAAATATGAACAGAATTATATTTTTATTCAAATGCAAAGAACAAAATTATTACATTTCGCACTACAAAACATACTGTTTTTCACCTGAAAAATAATCAAAACAATATTACAGATAGAAAGTACTCAGGGGCGTAGCTGCCTATACGCGAGTACGCGTCTGAATCCACATTATTTTAAGAACATAATTGCAATCTATCCCTGTAATCAATAAACTGTCCATTTCAGTTCTAAATAAACCACTTTAGAATTCTCCAAATTGCACCAAATTGCACCATTGTTTTCAAAAATATTCCGGGGTGCATACCCGGACCCCACTAGTTCTTTGTGAATCCACATTGTAACTAGTCTAGCTACGCCCCTGGACTTACTTCGGTAAATGCAAACATCGAACTATATTATCGCGCAATAGCTCAGTAAACCGTACCTGAAATTAGTTATAACCCCACGTGTGATACAATGCAATGATTTGAGTTATGAAAACCTGACAGATGGGCCAACGTTCTGATCAACCATTTCTATTAGTTAATCATTCTAAAATTGAAAATAATGACTTTTAGAGATAAAACTGTTTTAGTACAAATTTTCGAGTGATTAAATTTATAACGCTTAGTCATTACAATAACAACCAATCAGAAAAAACATGTTCTAAATACTGTCACTAATGTTTTACATGTCCCACTTTTCGTTCTTATTATGATATAAACTGGAGTTGCCCTTGGTTCATAGTTTTCATATTAACTAGTTTTCTGATCGGAATGGCGAGCATAAAGAAACACATAGATAATAAGGGAGAATTTGTAAGAAAGCCTTCAAAATTCAGGAATTTTGTAACTGGTAAGTCAAATTTATACAACTTCAACCCGGAAATGACAGGATTTAACGATTCGAGGGTTCGATCTCTGTTCAACTTTTAATAGAATAAATCGACGATTTCTTCGGCGTATAATTGAATAGAGTTCATATGCATTATATGGCATCCGTCCCTCCTTGTTACAAGCATCGTAAACTGCAGAGCTATCTTGAAACAGCATTGAGGAAGGCGATTTACACACGTTCAATTTCCACACATGTATTTTGAAACATTGAAGTAAACAAGTATTAAATGATTATAACAATACCTTATCATATAACATAATGCCACGTTGAATTTACCTTCACTTTCAGGTGCTTTTTACAATACTTTCACAGAAGAGTTTAACTGGAAACAATCGATGCATCTATTAACCACTACTTTTTAAACTAAGGCATTCAAGAGTGACATTACCCGGGAAATTTAATGTATTATCTCCCCTTAGTTGTTCTAAATATTGACTTGTTACTGTGTAGCGATGTCGAAAGAACTTTCCAACTGGAAATCTTCCATAAACACACAAGGAGATTATATAAGAAAGCAATCGCTGTTTAGGAATTTTATTACAGGCAGGTATTCTTGTTCACAAGAAAAAATGAATGTAGCATAGGCGCAGACCAAAATGACTTGTACAAATCGATTTACCAGCGCTCTCGAATGATAGTGTCGATTGTGTAAAAAAAACCCCATTTTGAATGCAATGATACTGGGTCTAACAAAATCTTAGGTACCTGGTACTACGGAAGCGTATTAGGGCCAAATTTAGTTTTTTACCTGTTTGCTACGGAAGCTTATTCGGGCCACTTTGTTGGAAAATCCTTTTTTTATTGCGTTTAACCCAAAAGTTAGAGATCTCAGCCACCATCTGAAATGGTTTTGTTCATATGGATGACCTGACATTTTGAAAATTACATACACATGTTACCCTAATATATATTTCTGACAAATTCTCGTGAAAAAAATACGATTCATATTTGGTGACATCCTCAAGTCAGGGTTTCTGTGTCCACATGTGTCCACGAACACATGTGGACACATAAACCCTGACTTGTGAGGATTATTTGGTGATGCTTTGCCCCCAAAGTTATGGATCTTAGAGCATATAAGATCACACTAAAGCTAGGAAAAGTATTACGTTTGAGGTCATTCTTAAAAGATTGTATAGAATAAAGTGTTAAAATGTTTGGAAGTTAAAAATTCAAGAATATGATAGAACATTGTATTTATTTACACGATTTCTCTCTCAAAACTTTAAAAAAAAAATAATAAAAGAGTAAATCGTCCCTGACTTCTTTTTCCTAAAATTCTAGAAAAGTTGTAATTATCACGGTAGGGTCTCATTTGTTAAATTACCTCTCTTTGCAGAATTTGTTATGTTTTAAAAAAAAAATAAAAACTAGAAATTTTAAATTATTTTATGACAGTGGATATTAAATGACATCATATATAATTTAAGATATATGCACAAATTTTTACTTTAGAAGATTATTGATTAAATGTATTTCTATTTTTTATGCAAATTTAGGACTGAAAAATACCATAATTGTGATTAGCAGGAATCAAAATGTCAGAAAACACCATACCTTTGCAAGTATTCCAAATCAGCATTTTTACTATGGTTGTGTACAAAAGATCAATCAATTATAACAATACTGCATTTACACTTTCAGCTGATGGGTCATCTGGATTTCCAGCCGAGGCCAATCGCTATCACTTGTACGTTTCTCTGGCATGCCCATGGGCGCATCGTACACTTATTGTAAGAAAATTAAAAGGTTTAGAAAATATTATTTCCTGCACTGTAGTTGATTGGTTAATGACAGACAAAGGGTGGAACTTTACGGATCAGGTAATGCATCATACACACACAATATTTCTCACAGAAATTTGACATCATAAGAATTATGGGAAAACTTATTTCACAGTTTCAGATGTTTTGAATACATATAAAATAGTACAAGTCAGTTTTTTATTTTCGGGCTGAAAAAATTGTTTGCAATAAATATTACACAGAGTTGACTATTTCAAGTACAAGACCTGCTAAAGTAATATTTAACATTCTAATGATTTTAAATGCTTATTATATACAATTCGTAATGATTCATGTGAATTGTTTAATCATTCTTTACCATATTTGCACTTTTCTTAGAATTAAATAAACATAGTAACATGAATATACATCTTTTATTTCACATATGTTCAACTGCAATTGTTTTCATTACGTTTGATAGGTAACAATACGTCTGTTCAACTGCAATTGTTTTCATTACGATACGTCTGTTCAACTGCAATTGGCAATTTTACGCATCTGATTATCACTTGGTCCGACAATCCTCTGCCGCCCAACGCTTTTTTTGCTTGAAACGCAAAAGAGCGTTAGACGGCAGAGGATTCTTGGACTAATAAGCACCAACTAGACTTTATTGCCTTTGTGATCTGGTTAACTGACATGTTAAAATGATTTATAAAAATTTTCCTCCTGTCCTTTATTTGTGTACAAATTTGAAGTATGACGGATCATATAATCATGTTATGACTCACCATTTATACGAGACAATTTCCTACATTAAAAAAACTCTGAAGCATTTTATAGTTCAAACGGAAAAAGACCACATAAAGCTCTTTTTGTTTTCAATGGCATTAGTTCAGTAATATTATATTGAAATACAGCTTATTAAAACCAAAACACCAAAAAAGCAATTATATGCCAGAGAATCCATTCGTTAAAATTCAAGGCGTGAACCATGTAATTTTCAAGTATGTTGTTCTGTTATAGAAAAACAAGTGCACTCTAGACACTGTTAACGGAAAGGAATACCTTAGACAGGTTTATGAAATTGTCGATCCAGGTGAGTATCCTAGAAATAGATGACTTTTTTAGAAATAGTGTTCTGGAATGGCAACACATGAAAAATTAATGAGATGTGTCATTACTTAATTAAGGATTGCTTTTAATCATCCCAAGTCGACCAAATCGTTCTTAGCCATGCCAGTTATGTCACTATTGATCACCAACATTTCAAGAAAGACGTTGTTAGTTTGATTCCGGCTCAAATCTTAATTAACAAATCATTACATTTTTTCCTGCTGCAGACTCGGGGTTCTCGCCTGGTATTCTGGATTCCTTATCCAGCAAAACAATGGACGCCATGATATAGCTGGAAACAAATTCAAACAAACAAGCATTTGGCCTAAGTAGTAAACGAGCATGTTGTATGATATATATTGGTCTCATGTAACACATTAGGTCCCTGTAATGTCACACTATCACTTAACTAATAATTTGAGAGTAAAGACAGTAAAGGTGAAAATAAACATATAAAAAACCATTCTGTGGTACCCGAATGACGGAACTCAATAGATGGCCATGAACATTGAAAGACAATTTGCATAATTTTGACAATGTTTTCTGATCTTTTAAACTGTGTGTTAAATTTTATTTGAATGTTGTTTCTCATTAACATTAAACATAATCGTGAAGTAAATCCTAAGTTTAGGCAACCTGATATTTAATGGGTTAGATGCAAGATGCATTAAATAAATGTGCTATGCAGTCCCATTTGGGCTTAAGTTTGGTTGTTAGGGAAACATTGCAAGTAAAATGTAAGAAAACCAAGCGGTCAACAAGAATCGAAAACCATAGTACAGTGACAAAATCCGGAGAAAACCGAGCAGTCAACAAGAATCGAAAACCATAGGACAGTGACAAAATCCGGAGAAAACCGAGCGGTCACCAGAATCGAAAACCACAGGACAGTGACGAAATCCGGAGAAAACCGAGCGGTCAACAGGAATCGAAAACCATAGGACTGACAAAATCCAGAGAAAACCGAGCAGTCAACAAGAATCGAAAACCATAGGACAGTGACAAAATCCGGAGAAAACAGAGCAGTCAACAAGAATCGAAAACCATAGGACAGTGACAAAATCAGGAGAAAACCGAGCGGTCAACAAGAATCGAAAACCATAGGACAGTGACAAAATGCGGAGAAAACCTAACGGTCAACAAGAATCGCAAAGCATAGGACAGTGACAAAATTCGGAGAAAACCGAGCAGTCAACAAGAATCGAAAACCATAGACAGCGGCAAAATCAGGAGAAAACCTAACGGTCAACAATAATAGCAAAGCATTGGACAGTGACAAATTCATAGGCATTTAAATGAATTTTCCTGTACATTAAACCCCAGTTTCATAAAACATCTCAAATTGAGATCGAAACTCAACTCAAATTCTTTATTTTTCTTCAAATTCTAAATTTCTGGCAATCCGATTGGTTGATATTTGAGTTGAGGAAATCCTAAAATGTTAGATGTTTTCTGCATCGTCATGTCCGTGGAAAAGTTTAAAATGCAATAACCAGTAGTAAACACTCAACCTTTCTTAAGGAAATGGGTCGATGCTATTTCATGAAATATGTGTTGTTTTGCAGATTACAATTTGAATGTTACTGTACCATTATTATGGGATAAAACTAATCGGACAATTGTGAATAATGAATCTAGTGAAATAATCCGAATGTTTAACTCAGAATTCAATGCATTTTGTCCAAAGGATGAACAGAGGGCATTAGATTTCTACCCTAGAGAACTGCGATCTGAAATTGACGATGTCAACGCTTGGATATATGAGTAAGTTGATAATTTGATAAACGATAAGATACCCATATCCAAAAACAATTTTCGTTTTCGTTAGACAATGGTAGTATTCAGTAGTAAAATATAACAATCATGTTTGTTCGCCATGTCAAAACGAGACAGAAAATTTCTAGTAAGTATGAGATTGTACATTAGGGCATCAAGAAAATCATGTATTCTAACATTTTTGATCCATGATATACATTAAAAGATATTAACATTATACGAAGCAGACAGAAAAAAGAAGAGCTAACTTCAGACTCCAGATTATTCAACCTTAAAAGAACACTAAATCACATGTGTACTATTATATGTTAAAACTAGTTATTGTTAATTTATTTAAGTAGACCAATTACAGTAAGCTGCAAAGAAAAATATAATAGGAACTTTGAAAAATAATTGCCAAGCTTAAATGTTATCTTATATATTTCCAGGGAAATCAACAATGGTGTCTACAAATCTGGATTTGCAACCAAACAAGAAGCTTACGACAATAATGTTACAATATTATTTAAAGCCCTTGACCGTGTTAGTATTATACTTTTAATTGTTTATTTGCACCATTCAGCTTTTTTTTATTTCTTGGCGTCCAGTTGTTATAGGGAGGAAGCCGTTGTACATGGTGAGAACACAAGGTTCTTATTTAGTTTTAATATGGATATTCTTACATATAAGTAGTAATACATTTGACAAAGAATGCATTATGAAAAATATACCCTTGACTATATACATGATGGAAAACGCCAAACTAAAACGCAGTATCCTACCTAAGAAATACATATCACAGCTGAAGAATATATTTATATTATTGCAGATTAAACCAAACCATACACGGTTTTGTTAGACTTGATATGAAATATTGATATAATGCAGGTAGAGGAGATTTTGTCCAAAAGCAGATATCTAGTAGGTAACAAACTGACTGAGGCAGATATCAGACTATTCACCACCTTGGTCCGATTTGACGTTGTTTATGTAGGACACTTTAAGGTTTGTATAGCATTTCCCTTTTCCACAATATTAAAAATTTTCTATAACAATTACTCAATTGTTGTTCGAGGGAACGATGTTGCTGTACTGAATTTTCACAGAAAAAAGTATTTAAATAAATTGCACATTATTGAGTAACTTGCACATTGTGTCTCGAAAAAGAAAATTTAAGATCGGCAAGATAATATCATATTTACATAAGAAAATTTAAGCATCAAGAGCTGACTACTTCAGTCAAAGCAATTATGAAAGTAGCAAAGAAAACCGACCGAACAACAAGAGCCAAAAACCAAGGGACAGTTAAAAATCCGGATATAGACAAACACAACACAAAAATCAAAAACATAAAACACAGAAAGAGAGTAACCCGAACCCAATAAAAACCATGGGTGCACTCAGGTGCTCAGGACGAGTACGCAGTGCCTGCCTCTAATTAGACACTAATGAAACTACGAAAACACTGCAAAAATGGTTAATCCACAGTGTCCTTCGGAAACGCAACAATTTCTTGCTTCTTAAAGAAATGCCCTAAGTGCAGGAATCATAACAAAAATGCCCTGTAATCAGAACTACTTATTAAAAATAAATTATACTAATTAAAAAGAAAACGCTTAATTCTAAGAGCAATAACAAATGCAGTTTTATATTGTCGAAACAAAAGAAGTTAGAAACGGCCATCATCTCTCGATCTACATGGACTCACTTATAAAAAAATAATGACTTAACTTAGGCATCAGGCCCCAGTTTCATAAATCATCTCAAATTGAAATTTTCCTCAACTCAAATCCTTGAGTTTTCTTCAAATTCAAAATTTCTGGCAGTCTGATTGGTCAATATGTTAGTTAGGAAAATCCTTAAATGTTAGATGTTTTCTGCAACCGGGCCTTGATATCGAAGTTGATACAATTGCCCATCAGAAACTGTCGTTGTTATATTTGCCTGTATTTCTTAAGTGTTAATATATTATATTCTCAACTAATTTTTATACTTTATAACAAAATGCAATAATTGTTCTTCGTTATTTCATTCTCACATTGTGTACAATACATAAATACGTCAGATGTCGCATGCTTTTAAAAATAAGTTTTAGCACATATAGAACATAATAACGGTTTATAATCAAGTTATGGTTAATGATAAAATGAAACACTTCTTAGTATTTTTTACTGTATGTTATTTAAAATATATCAGCTGCAAAATAGCTTGTAATTTCGGAAATCTTGATGTCGCAATAAACGCGGAAATGTTCAAAGGCCGTGTGCGCGTGACAGCAGCAGATACTTTGTAAAATAAGTAGTGATAAAATCTATTATATGATGGATATATGTAAAAATTAACGAACCTGGTGACAGCATTGTCTTCTTATTTGTCACGAAGAAAACTGGTGTCGCAAATTTTCAATTTACATCCGTTATATTTCTTTGAAGAAAAAACTGTTCAAGTCATGACGATGGTTGTAGATAATAAGACATTGACCCGCGTTACCATAAATTAAAAAAGTATATGAATAATATTAGGATTTTTTTATACTTTTATTTCATTAACTGGTATGAAAATTTTTTTTTAGTTATCCGAATGTTGGAAATATTAAAAAAAATACGGAAGAATTTTAACAAGCATTACTTAAAACAAGAGTTATTGATTGCAGAAAGTTATTCGAATCCGATCATGACAAATATTTACAATATCAATTTCAATTATTCATCAAGTAACATAGTCAAAAGTCTAAATGGGGCAAGAAATTGATTTTATCCATGAAGTATTTTTTTGTTATTTTAACATGTGAACATTACAAACATAAATGGTCCGACTCCTGTTACAAATAAACAAGATGTAGCTATGTCATAGGCATGGTCTGCTTGGTCAAACCTATGAGTAAAGTAACTCGAAAGGAAATTCCTAAAAATATTTCAGACGCACATTGGTGACGGATGTTAAATAAAAATAAAAATAAATTATAAAAAATGTTTTCTAGCAAAATCAGGATTGTTTTTTATTTTAAGTGTTTTTGTTGGTAAATAATGCTTACAGCAAAAAAACAGACCGCTTATGATCATAAAACACAGCACATTTGTAGACAAAATGCTTCTAAACAATTTGGTAACGGATGTAATATAAAACAATAAGTTATGAATAACTTTTGAGATAAAATATTTTGTTATTAAAGTGTTTTATGTAGTAATAATAATGATGGCCAAAACAGACCGGTAAGTAGTCAAATGACACGTGAGAAAATATAAAAGTAACTAAAAGTTCCGTTGATAACGGAAGTTAAATAGTAACAACAATAACGGTCAACCATGATCTTTGACTAGTTTAGCGATACATGTTTGTTTTTCATGTTTTTATGTGCAAATGTCGCTGAAATACTAACACGCCTCGGTTTATAATTAACAAAACAGAAGAGAATATGTCAGTTTGTCATTGTTTGTATCAGTTATATATGTAAAAAAATTTCCTACGAGTTTTCATCAAAACGTTAATTTGACTTTTTTTAAAGTTTTCACATGAGTATCATTTTTATTAAAAATCATCCCACTTTTTAGGATACTATTGTTAAGATAACAATAGTTGTTGCTGCAAACAAATTAATTGATGAAGTAAATTAACTTATTAGCCCTATACTTTTTCGTCAGTTGTATACTTTTGGAAATTTTACCATGGATTTATTTAGATTTCTTGTAGATAAAAATGCAACAAACAAGCCAAAATAAATATAACATGCCATAGGCTATAGGAGTCATAATATATAAGTTGCTTGTTTTACTTTTAAATATTAATGGATAAGAATAATTTACTGCAAATAAAAAGTTTTTACCCACCAAATCACTTCTAACTGTAACATTTAACAAGGGTTTTTTCACATCACTACATTTAAATGTACATAAAATTTGAGAATGTCTTATAAGTTTGGTAATATTGCATAATGAAGTGTTTTAAATTGTGCCGTTTTAGGTAAAATAAAAAGGTGATCATCATGCATGAAGAATTGGAACTTATTTTATTTCTGTCTTTTAGTGTAACAAGAAAAGAATAGTAGATTATCCCAACATGTGGGGCTATGTGAAAGATATATACCAAACTGAAGGAATAGCAGAGACGGTGGATTTTGAACATATCAAATATCATTACCAAGTACGTAGCATCAATTATTCTATATGTATAGATCAGGTAAAAAAAGATTGTTTTATGTTTTGTTTGACAAATTCAGTCAGTTAATAGATTAATTATTTAGAAAATAGAAAAACTGATAGTCATTACACGACTGCAATAAAAATCGTCAAGAAAACACGTAAATAAATCTGTGCTTAGAAAGACTTCTTGTAATCCGAATAGAGCAGTATAATCTATTTTTGTATTACAATTATGCCGGTATTTTATATGATAATGGTTATCAAAAGTATAATACAGTACGATTATACGCAAGTACAAATTACAACGTTGATTCGTGACAAATAATAAACAATCACCAACGTTTAAATGTTTCACAGAAACAATATAAGTTTGATCTTTTAAAACATGTTTTTATAATTATAATGACTTTAAAATATCATTTAATTACAGAGAAGTCACACATCCATTAATCCTTATGGAATAGTATCCATTGGTCCAGATATTGACTTCAGTGAACCTCATGGCAGAGAAAATATGAAATGATGAACATAATCATGGGGACTTGTTTTATCGAATATCTTTAATTGTATTCAAAAATAAGAAATATATCATTACATAATAAGTTGTTCATATATTATCAGAATTATTATGCTTTATTATGCAATTCAAGTATATTTAAAAGTTTTGTTGGTGAACATAAATGAACCATAAAGTGTGCTGTTACAATGTCTGCTAAAGCCCTTTATCCCCGTGACAGTCTGTAGACCATTCCCAGTAGTTTTTGTCCATTACCATATGTTCTTTGGAAAAACAATTACACATTTTGTAAAAGTGTTATCGCGGATAATGTACAGCGGAGAGTCTCAAACTTAGAGATACCAGTGATTATAAATCAAATCCGTTTATTTTTAGTCTGCAACATACCAAATTACATAATCTTGCAACCAGCAAAGAAATAAAGATGTCTATTCATTCTGAGGTAGAATTCCTATAAATTGCATGTCGCAAATGCATATGGAACGATCAATGCGTAGCCAATAATAAAGACTAATAATACACACAGAAAACTTTATGTAACCAATGCGAACTTCGCTAAAAGTCAATGACGACCCCAAAACTTTGTCATTGAAGACTTCAATCTAATGACCGTAAATTCATGTTTAAACTATTTCTTCTTAAGCAGCAGTCATATATCCTAAAATACAGAAACGAAGTTTAGGCCACATAATATCGTATTAACTGGCCATACAACTAAGTTCCTAATGTATGTCATTGATGATTATATCAGACCATGGGCAAAACACCAGAAAGAGGCAGCAGGTACCCTCATATGATGATTGAAGGCACTTAGGTCGTTAATACTAACGCCTAATTCTAAGAGCGATGCAATAACACATGCAGTTTTATATTGTCGAAACAAAAGAAGTTAGAAACGTCATCATCTCTCGATCTACATGGACTCACTTATCAAAAATGCTAACTTAACTTAGGCATCAGGCCCCAGTTTCATAAATCATCTCAAATTGAGATTTTCCTCAACTCAAATCCTTGAGTTTTCTTCAAATTCAAAATTTCTGGCAGTCTGATTGGTCAATATTTTAGTTAGGAGAATCCTTAAATGTTAGATGTTTTCTGCAACCGGGCCTTGAATCGAAGTTTTTACAATTGCCCGTCAGAAACTGTCGTTGTTATATTTGCCTGTATTTCTTAAGTGTTAATATATTATATTCTCAACTCATTTTTATACTTTATAACAAAATGCAATAATTGTTCTTCGTTATTTCATTCTCACATTGTGTGTACAATACATAAATACGTCAGATGTCGCATGCTTTTAAAAATAAGTTTTAGCACATATAGAACATACTAACGGTTTATAATCAAGTTATGGTTAATTATTAAATGAAACACTTCTTAGTATTTTTTACTGTATGTTATTTAAAATATATCAGCTGCAAAATTGCTTGTAATTTCGGAAATCTTGATGTCGCAACAAACGCGGAAATGTTCAAAGGCCGTGTGCGCGTGACAGCAGCTGATACTTTATAAAATAAGTAGTGATAAAATCAATTATTTGATGGATATATGTAAAATTAACGAAACTGGTGACAGCATTGTCTTCTTATTTGTCATGAAGAAAACTGGTGTCGCAAATTTCCAATTTACTTCCGTTATATTTCTTTGAAGAAAAAACTGTTCAAGTCATGACGATGGTTGTAGATAATAAGACATTGACCCGCGTTACCATAAATTAAAAAAGTATATGAATAATATTAGGATTTTTTTATACTTTTATTTCATTAACTGGTATGAAAATTTTTTTTAGTTATCCGAATGTTGGAAATATTAAAAAAATACGGAAGAATTTTAACAAGCATTACTTAAAACAAGAGTTATTGATTGCAGAAAGTTATTCGAATCCGATCATGACAAATATTTACAATATCAATTTTAATTATTCATCAAGTAACATAGTCAAAAGTCTAAATGGGGCAAGAAATTGATTTTATCCATGAAGTATTTTTTGTTATTTTAACATGTGAACATTACAAACATAAATGGTCCGACTCCTGTTACAAATAAACAAGATGTAGCTATGTCATAGGCATGGTCTGCTTGGTCAAACCTATGAGTAAAGTAACTCGAAAGGAAATTCCTAAAAATATTTCAGACGCACATTGGTGACGGATGTTAAATAAAAATAAAAATAAATTATAAAAAATGTTTTCTAGCAAAATCAGGATCGTTTTTTATTTTAAGTGTTTTTGGTAAATAATGCTTACAGCAAAAAAACAGACCGCTTATGATCATAAAACACAGCACATTTGTAGACAAAATGCTTCTAAACAATTTGGTAACGGATGTAATATAAAACAATAAGTTATGAATAACTTTTGAGATAAAATATTTTGTTATTTTATCATTAAAGTGTTTTATGTAGTAATAATAATGATGGCCAAAACAGACCGGTAAGTAGTCAAATGACACGTGAGAAAATATAAAAGTAACTAAAAGTTCCGTTGATAACGGAAGTTAAATAGTAACAACAATAACGGTCAACCATGATCTTTGACTAGTTTAGCGATACATGTTTGTTTTTCATGTTTTTATGTGCAAATGTCGCTGAAATACTAACACGCCTCGGTTTATAATTAACAAAACAGAAGAGAATATGTCAGTTTGTCATTGTTTGTATCAGTTATATATGTAAAAAAATTTCCTACGAGTTTTCATCAAAACGTTAATTTGACTTTTTTAAAAGTTTTCACATGAGTATCATTTTTATTAAAAATCATCCCACTTTTTAGGATACTATTGTTAAGATAACAATAGTTGTTGCTGCAAACAAATTAATTGATGAAGTAAATTAACTTATTAGCCCTATACTTTTTCGTCAGTTGTATACTTTTGGAAATTTTACCATGGATTTATTTAGATTTCTTGTAGATAAAAATGCAACAAACAAGCCAAAATAAATATAACATGCCATAGGCTATAGGATTCATAATATATAAGTTGCTTGTTTTACTTTCAAATATTAATGGATAAGAATAATTTACTGCAAATAAAAAGTTTTTACCCACCAAATCACTTCTAACTGTAACATTTAACAAGGGTTATCGTTTAAAACTATTGTATTTTGATATGAAATTTAAAGAACATTTCGAATACCATGTGAAAGATATTTTTTTACTCTCTCTTGTAGAATAATTTACAATTCAAAGTAATTAGTTCAATAATATGTATTACAATAATAATTTTTTCACATCACTACATTTAAATGTACATAAAATTTGAGAATGTCTTATAAGTTTGGTAATATTGCATAATGAAGTGTTTTAAATTGTGCCGTTTTAGGTAAAATAAAAAGGTGATCATCATGCATCAAGAATTGGAACTTATTTTATTTCTGTCTTTTAGTGTAACAAGAAAAGAATAGTAGATTATCGCAACATGTGGGGCTATGTGAAAGATATATACCAAACTGAAGGAATAGCAGAGACGGTGGATTTTGAACATATCAAATATCATTACCAAGTACGTAGCATCAATTATTCTATATGTATAGATCAGGTAAAAAAAGATTGTTTTATGTTTTGTTTGACAAATTCAGTCAGTTAATAGATTAATTATTTAGAAAATAGAAAAACTGATAGTCATTACACGACTACAATAAAATCGCCAAGAAAACACGTAAATAAATCTGTGCTTAGAAAGACTTCTTGTAATCCGAATAGAGCAGTATAATCTATTTTTGTATTACAATTATGTCGGTATTTTATATGATCATGGTTATCAAAAGTAAACTACAGTACGATTATACGCGAGTACAAATTACAACGTTGATTCGTGACAAATAATAAATAATCACCAACGTTTAAATGTTTCACAGAAACAATATAAGTTTGATCTTTAAAACATGTTTTTATAATTATAATGACTCTAAAATATCATTTAATTACAGAGAAGTCACACATCCATTAATCCTTATGGAATAGTATCCATTGGTCCAGATATTGACTTCAGTGAACCTCATGACAGAGAAAATATGAAATGATGAACATAATCTTGGGGACTTGTTTTATCGAATATCTTTAATTGTATTCAAAAATAAGAAATATATCATTACATAATAAGTTGTTCACATATTATCCGAATTATTATGCATTATTATGCATTTCAAGTATATTTAAAAGTTTTGTTGTTAACCATAAATGAACCAAAAAGTGTGCTGTTACAATGTCTGCAAAAGCCCTTTATCCCCGTGACAGTCAGTAGACCATACCCAGTAGTTTTCGTCCATTACCTTTGTTCTTTGTAAAAGTGTTATTGTGGATAATGTACAGCGGAGAGTCTCAAACTTAGAGATACCAGTGATTGTAAATCAAATCCGTTTATTTTTAGTCTGCAACATACCAAATTACATAATCTTGCAACCAGCAAAGAAATAAAGATGTCTATTCGTTCTGAGGTAGAATAGCTATAAATTGCGTGTCGCAAATGCATATGGAACGATTAAGCCAATAATAAACACAGAAAATTTTGACCAATGCGAACTTCGCTAAAAGTCAATGACGACCGCAAAACTTTGTCAGTGAAGACTTCAATCTAATGACCGTAAATTCATGTTTAAACTATTTCTTCTTAAGCATCAGTCATATATCCTAAAATACAGAAACGACGTTCAGGCCATATAATATCGTATTAACTGGCCATACAACTAAGGCCCTAATGTATGCCATTGATGATTATATCAGACCATGGGCAAAACACCAGAAAGAGGCAGCAGGTACCCTTATATGATGATTGAAGGCACTTAGGTCGTTAATACTAACTAAAGTTAATACTTAAAGAAGCGAATATGAGCAGAAAATCCACATATATTTTAAAAGATCCTGTTATGTGGTTAATTTGCCTTACCTGCGACGATAGATTTGTCATTGTTCCAGCTGACAAGGTCCCAAATAATGTTTGTTATGCAAATCACACAAAAAGGGTTTGTATTTTTTGTTTTTCAAACGGCGTTTAACTCCACTTTCAGCAATTTTTTAACTACATGTAAATTTTTATTGTGGAGGAGGCGGGAAGAAAACCCCGACCTTTCTGTAGGATAACTGCCAATCCTCGAATAGGTTTTGCAAGTTTTAGTATACAATGCAGGTACTTCCATATAAGTAAGTATGGTCGGCAAAGTGTTCCCTAAAATCTCTCTACCAAATGTAACATCTGTCATAAGTGTGCTACAGAAGTACTGTGAAAGTGGTGTAAATCAAATAGCGGTCTTTAAAATCGTGTTACTGCATAAAGATCTTTGACTTCTTTACACCATACACTGTTATTTTGCATAGCTAACTTGAAATTCGTTCGAACAAAATTATCCATCATTATTTCTTGACAAATTTGAGAGGTCGTGGACATCAGTATTAAGTTCTTTGTCCTACATGATTTAATCTTACTCCGAGATGTGCAAAATATATATTATCACCATTTATGACTGTTTTTAGCTGACATACTAGTGTTTGTCGTGTTTGGTGGTACTGTTTTTCAGCATTGCCATACCTATGGTACAAGGCTTTATACTCGCCGACTTGTTTCTTTTTCGTACGAGAATAAAAATTGTTCTAGTCCTTACCAAAGTATTACGGACACAGTAGAAGAATCCAAACCACTAAGGTTCCGTTAATAATAATTTTCTCAGATTGCCTTTGATAAAAATTGATCGAAGTGAAAATTTAAATAGATTCTGGCGTTTTGGGAAATCTCAATTTCATAAATTTATGAAATTGTGGAATTCAGGTTTCGATGAATAGTACACAATTTGTTTTTTCCTGCTATGTTTATATTGGTAGAGACTATAATCTAAATAGCCACCATCGAAAGTAAAGTATATCATAACCTGATATTTCTTCGGTATTCAGCCGTCAACTATGACGGCAGTAATTAAAATATCAGAATTATATTTTTTGGTGTAAAGACGTCCAACATATATGTTATTTTAATGTACAGATATCTTGGATATAAAATATAGGATCTTCACTTGATCGGTCGTAAATATATAAGGTAAAGTAGTTATGTAGATCAAATGTTATGGGGTAAAATATGTTTCAAAAGAAGGTTGGATTTTTATTGCTGATTCTAAAATATTTATAATAATATTTTGATGCCAAATTGTTGATTAATTTGCTACCTTGAAACTGTGTTAATTTGATACACATATATCATATTAACAGAAGCATCAACTTTATGTAACCACCTTCACACAATTAAAAGAAATTAACAGCGATTTTAAATCGAACAGTTTATATAAAAAAAAAAAGAAATTATTACAAAGTTACTTTTGCTTCATCAAGAGATATTCATTTAAGTAGCTTGTAATAGAGCAACATACTTTTAGGCATTTAAATTTGTGTTGGAAAATACAAGAAATCGTTTAGTATTAGTGATCTATATTCAAATAAAAGGAGATTCATCATTATTATCATTATATTAACACCTTTAATATCCAAGGTATACATGTTTGGTTGTTTTCAATATAGCCATCAATAATTAAACTCCAAAGCACACTGGAAATATGTTTTTCCACACAGATGTATTTAAGCCACTGTCTGTTTGCTGCACAAGTGTTTTAATCTTACGTGAAATCGACATCAAACACCATGTCTAGGCAGACATCTAAAAAATATATTCTTACTTGGGGAAATAAAATAACATGTGTTCCAGGTTGAAAACCTATTTCTAATGTAATTGTCCATTAAGATATAATTGATCAATGTTTTACTTGAAAGATTGTGACAACGACAACGTTTGAAGGTAGCTATGTACTCCATTTGTTATTTTCCACCCGTTTTACTGACATTTCTGTCAACACGGTCTCTAACTGCTTGTACCAATTAAGTAGAGCTTATCAACTTTTATTACTCGGAATCCCTTGATGTTTTTGCTGATGAAGGACGACAAAACTAAGATAATTGTAACATTCCAGGGTGAACTTACCGAAACCCCACAAATTCCCACCTTAACAAGAACGGTATCCACTTTAATAGTAAATGTTTCACCTTTCGCGTAAGCTGTTTACACCAAGCAACATATACACGCTGATAGGAGGATTAAAAGAATTAAAAGTGGTGTTAACCGATTGTTCTGTTTCAACTTCGTCGTAGATACTGTGGTTACCTGGGTTATTTGTAGGTACGTTCGCTATGTTAAAACATTTTATCTTTGATCAGGAAAACTTTTAATTTAATATAAAAATAGTTTCGAGGAGTCTTACATTTTGTTTATTAAAGACCTAACTCGGTGCACATATTCTAAATCACGAAAGGAAACCAGACATGACAGTTAAAACCTCGACGGGTGTCTAATTAGAGGCAGGCACTGCTTACTCATTCGAAATACCTGAGTGCACCCATGTTTTTTGTTAGGTTCGGGTTACAATCTGTTTGCTTTTTCGTTTTCGGTTTACGTTTTGCGTGCTGTATGTTTGTCTTTTTTTCTCGGATTTGCAATTGTTCAGTGACTTTCAGCTATAGTTACTCGTTCGGTTTTCTTGTTATTTTTCTTTAAATAACATACTCACAGACAAAACTAATTTGCGAAAATGACTTGGCTAGTATAAGAACAATAAAAAATAACAAAATCGTTTACTAAAGTTAATTTAAAACGAAAGTAAAACGATTTTGTCCGTATTTCAAACCAGTCAGATACTTATCTTATGGCTCTAACGTATATAATCTTCATATTTGAAATAACTCGGAAATATCCAATGCAATATTCCATTAACCATTGGAATTTGTATAATGCAAATAGTGAACATCAATCAAAAATGTCTAGTCGCTTTTGTCAAATTTGAAGCAAAATAAATTCAAAAGACATTCATTCAAAAATATAAATTTGGTTATATTTTTTCTAACTACATACAAATTAAAAATCAGGTTTAACTCCATAAAATGACAAATACTAATATAAAAAGAACGTCCTGGTAATTTGAAGTGCATAATGTTTTGTTATTCTAGATATGACTCGTCCACTTCATACCAACATTTAAACAGTTAAATAAATTTCCAGAATTTGTATTTTACTGTATTTTTCTTTAAATAAAGAAGAACTAAGCATAAAATAAAACGATTCAACAAAAGACAATAAAGTGAAAAAAATCTTTTTTAAAAGAGGAACCAAGAACCTCAAATACAAACACAAAATAGATTTAAAAAATGAACAAATAAAATTGAAAAAAATATGACCGCATTGTAATTTAACGGTATATAATGATTAATTAGTATCATGTGCTTTAAATATTGTTGAATTTCTATCTTTGTACACTATTTCTACCGAACGAATAAATCAATAAAAATATAAAAATCATTCCTGTCAAATATAATTATCTTTTAAATATTTTGTGAATATTATTTTCGGACAAAGAAATAATTACTCATAAAAATTGTTCTTTTTTTATCACCACCCCTTTGTTTGTTTTTGTTATTATCTACATGCCGGAATTAAATACGACGTAAAGATCGATTATTAATTTAGAGATTAGGCTAGTAATAAAAATCCAAATATTTAGATAATTTGAAATATTAAGATTAATGTAATTAAAGGATTACAATTACATCTACAATTGATAACATAAGCACCAGACAACAACACAATATGTCCCTGGTAGCACATTTAATAAATCTATGCCTTACAACCTAACATATGCAGCATTGCTTAATTCTGGTGATCAGATTATTTGTTCATGCTCATTATATTTGCAATGCTATAAATAGAAACGCAATCATAAAGCAAAAATATGATGCGTATAAAACATTATTAAAAGTAATCGTCTAAGCACAAATATGATATTAATATTAAAAGATCCACATCGAGACAGCAGTCTTGCAAAATCCAAGCAAACGCTAATTGGCGATTGATTCTATAGTAATAATTAGAATGTATATAAATATACAATAATCATACAGTGTTAGAAAATATGTTTATTTACATGCCTTAGAACCAGGTAAAAATACAGGACTCTACTCAGCATTTCTTGCAAATACACTATATTTTATGATCATGTATATTATGTAACGATAAGATACATTTCATAACGGCAACACATGAAAAAAGTATGTCTTGTTGATTTCTAGTTAAAATATTGCCGAATAATTTTGAAATAAGTTAGCGAAACAAGCAAATATCGTAATTGATAACGCTTTATGAACCACAACGAAATACTAAAAATCGTGGCAAGTAAGAACAATAGTACAACAAAGTTTTATTGGGATACTAACCGTAAAGTAGATTTATTCGCCTATCTTATTGTAAAAACGTTGTAGAATAACCATCGGTCGTTGTCAAGTTATGATAATTTTGAATTCTTCACTGTAATATATAACATTTCCTCTTTGTTACAACTTTACATAAATATCATGTATACAACCATTTACATTAAGTCTACATTTCGTAGTAAAACTTGGTTTTGTTGTGAGTCATTTCAATTAAAAAAAGTAACGGTTCTCCCAATTTGTTATCTTTTACAGCAAACCGTTAATCCGTATTTATTAACTTCAGTAAGGGATTACAGAGATATTAAACGATATGATTATTTTTAATTGTTAAATGCCATCACTATGTCTTTCACTGTATTCAAACGATAAAGTTCATGAAATGTTTAAAAAAAAACGTAAAAACTATTTATTCCAGATCACACAAACTCTATAAAATAAGTGAGATCAGTTGCATTGACAGCTAAGGCTTAAGCACCCTGTGTTTTGCTAGCAACATCCTTGCATTCGATTCATGTAGAGCAACAAAATTATATTATTCTGTAAAAATACCAATGCAGATTAAAATGTTTTTAATGTTGATTTACGTGAATGTTAAATATTATAATTTATTTAAGTTAATACAACACACAGCCAAAAATGGATCAAAGCATCATGTGCATAGTGATTGTGCTGCTATGATCATTGGATAAACCGATTACTGACTAGTACTTTTTTAATCAATACACCATACCAATTCAGACCCTAAAATCATGGAACCGGGAGATTTGTCTTGCAGTAAAACCTGGTTTAACCTACTGTTTCTTTTAAATTGTATGTACCAATTCAGAACTGTTGCTGTAGTTGCTTATTTTTGGGTTTTGGTCTCAAGTTTGCCGGTTTCTTGGACTTTGAGGTGTGGCTTGTCTGTTTTTGACAGCTTCCTGAGTGTTCGGTATTTCGTCATTACCATCAAACAAATATAGTAAGTCTGAAAGATGCAATGTTATAGTGTTATAGTGTTATTAATCGGGTGCAAATTTAATATATCTACAAGAAAAACCAACGGATTTACATGAATTCGTACAATGAATTTGTCAATACAACGTCGATACAAAATATTTATTGAAGTAGTTAAATCATCTTCGAACAGGGATTGCTCTTCATATAACGAGATCCAAGTCAAGACATGTTACAACAGTCTTTGGAAATCCAAACAAATATTATTAGGCGAGTGGCCTAATAGTAACAAAGCGAAAGAAAATAAATATGTATATGCTCATGATGCTTATTTATAAGCCTGAAAATCAGGTAGAAATGCAATGTTCTACCGAGCATTTCTCGCTTGTTTTGTTGCGAGTACAAATACACGTTATATTTTCTGACAATGTATATCTTGTAACTATAAAATACACATGAAAAAGAGTATATCTTGTTGATTTCTGGTTACAAATATTGGTAAGTATTCTCGAAATAACAGAGCGTCACAAACCAATGGCAACGCGTCGTCAACCAGAACGAAACTCTAAAAAATATTTCAAATAGGAACAGTAGTACCATGATTTTCATTGGGATACTAAATAAAGATAGCAAACATGTATTCGCCTACCTTTATAGTACAGAAAATGTAGTAATTGTAGGAAAAACAATTAGTCGCTGTCAATTAGTTATGATAGCTGCGAATTCTTCACTGTAATATATAACTGGTACATTAATTTGGTGGCAGTTTTCTGCTATAATCAATAATAAGATTTTTATTCTAAATTAAAACTTAACATAAATATCATATGTAATATAAATAACCATTCACGTTAAAAGTTTTGTTGTGACTGGTAGACTTTCAATAAAAAGCTTTGGGTTTCCACAAGTTTTAAACTTTAGTATAAAACCGTAAATCTTGATACTTATTTTAACTTAATCAAATCTGAACATTGAAGTCATTAATTAAGGAAATATTTACCGAAAGGAATGAAAGAAAAAATGTCGAATGCCAGCATTCTAATAAAAAGGTAAAGTCTTTGTCAATTTTTTTTTTCACACAAAAAAGCATAACTATAAGTGAAAGTATGTGCATCGACTAGTTAGGCTTAAGCATCTCGTATTTTGCTAGCAACATCCGTCATTCGAATTCATATAACTTTTTTTACAACACGAATAATATTTTATTCAGAAGTTAAAATCAAGTTGATATTTTTTATTTGTTGGCATTTCTTGTATACTAACTGTCAGTTTCAAATTTCCCGTTTATTAATACATTTAAAATAAAAGACCAATAGATTAAAATACTTTTAGCAATTTTTAATGCGAATATTTAATTTAATAATTTATTTAATCTAATAAAAACAAGCTGTCATAAACGCATCATATTCTGTGAATTAATATTGCAAAACTTCATCTCGCACATGTCACGTTTCTGTTAAAAATTGTTCGTTTTAAAATAAACACATAGAAAGAGTTAGAAAACATCAATGACCCGTGATCAAAACATACAAATTTTGACTTATCTTTACAAAATAAATGTAACCTTTTTGTTTTGTCTAGCGCCAGCATGTCCTATCTAAGCAAGGGGGTTATCTTGGGTGACGATGAAGTGTTGCGATGAAAAGCTCACAGTAGGACGTCCTATCTTAGTCCTGTAACCATTAAAACAATGATAGTTTCTTTATCTGTTTACACAGATAGTAAACTGAGATAGGTCCTTTGATACTCTAAAATAAAGCTAAATTTTTCTCACCAACGAATCACTCTTCATCTTTTTCTGTCACCTAAGGCATGTATAATAAATAAATAACATTTGCTGAATATTAACATACTTGAGAAATGTTTAGCGTAAACGCTAAAGCTTTTTGCATTGAGAGTCTTCTTGGATTAAATTCAGTGGAATTAAAAGACAATCAGAAATCGCGTAAAGGAGTTGGAGAAATTTGTCCCGTTCCTGGCCAGGGTACTCGGTGTGTACATAACTCAATACAAACAATTCATGGTAAGTTCTATTTATATTAATTAAGTTAATTTTTACAAAAGGTAATGTAATTAATAGTGAATTATTTGTTGACAGATCTTGGCTTCAGAGCTCATACAGTCGTTTTTAAACTATGCATAAGAGTATTTTTTATAACCTATGCTCTACAAATATTTTAATATAAACATTAAAATAAAAGACTATTTTAATAACTAACTTTAATTATAAAAATATTCGTCTGACTTAAATATTTGTTTAATGATACGAAGTAAATATAGAATTTCAAAAAAATGTTTAGAAAATATTTGATAGAATATTAAAATCAATTTGATATTTTTAATTTGTTGGCATTTCAGGTATAGTAACTGTCAGTTTCAAATTTCCCGTTTACTATAAACATTTGTTTAGATATTTCCAAGAAGAAGAGTTTTAAAAAAGTTGAATTAATACATAAAATACACGGGTGATATCAGAGCATCCACTACACTTAATACTTGCTAGCAAGGTCTTACGCCTTTGAGAAGGTACAAGTTAAAAAATAAAATCTATTAATGAACATGTTATTCGCCATATTTTAATTGTATATTCTATATATGCGAATGCATATTTAAATTCACTCGATTTATAATTTAACATTTTCTAATTTATTGTTGATTTTTCAGCATGACCCTAAGCAACGATTTTTTACTTTGCAATTTCGATGAAGGAAAATTATGATTTAAATTTAATAAACCCTTGTTTGCTTATATTTGTTTTCATCTATGCTGCATTGCAATAATATAGTGTTATTAAATGTGTGTTTTTATATTTGACATGTATTATGTCCAAGGGAAGCTGTATTGGGTCGAGGATAGCTGTATTAGCCCGAGGCAACGCCGGAGGCTAATATAGTTATTCGAGGCCCAATACCGCTTTTCGAGGAATTAATACATGTCGAATATGAAAACAAGCATTTAATGACACTTTTATTAACCAGTTGAGTAAATGTTAGTACCATGTTACCATTGACCAATTTATATTTATTGATCCAATTCGGTTTTTCATGGACATAATAGAAGATAAATATGAACAACCGTCGGTATGAAAATGTAATTGTTTCCTTGAGAATTTTGCTTTAATTTACGTAATGCAAACGAATGTGTTTGTTTTTTAAATGATATTTATATATAAATTACCGGAAGTGACATTCCTGTATTGGCCCTGTTTTTCTGTATTGAACCTGTTTTTCCGTATTGGCCCTGTTTTCTGTATTGAGCCTGTTTTTTCTGTATTGGGCCTGTTTTTCTGTATTGGCCCAATTTTTTTCTGTATTGGCCGTGTTCTTCCGTATTGGCCCCGTTTACTATAATCGTATTGTATGGACAATTTCACATGTATTTTACTCAACTAGTTAATAAAGGAATATTTAAAATTTTAATTTAACTTGGTTGTTAAAAGAAAACCATCTGTAGCATTACACATTTAAGGGTATACTATCATCTGCAGGGGATACAATATTATTCTTCTTTAAAATAAAAATCCTTCGCTTAACTAATTTTCCCTATCTTCAGTTTAAATAATTGTTTGAGATATTTCAATATAATTTAATTGTTTATATCACATCACAGCTCGGCCTTTTGTTTTTACTTATTTTATACTGTATCTTTACTATTACGTCATACTAGAGCTCTTTCTCTCAATTTATTCTATTTCGACTTTTTTCCTTATTGTCTCACACTGTCTCACGCACAAAAAGGTACAAGTATTGGTAAATGTTTACACAGTGATGTCATTTTATAAATGTATTATTAATGTGTTGTTTTTGTTAGATGATAATGGTAACTCAAAGATTTCAATGGAACTTTGCCAGACGGACCTCTGGCATTCATTTCATGCGCTAGGTACTGAAATGATAATAACCAAATCTGGAAGGTGAGTAGAATTGTTTGTTTTCTTTGTTATAGCTTTTAACAGATGTCTCATTTAAATATTTATTATTAAGCAATATTAAATTCGTGAACAAAATGGAGAACATAATTTCATGTTTTTTTCTCTCATGTTTTTACGTAACCTAGATAATTTTGTCGTCTTATTTGTAAAAATATTTTATATTAATTTGGAATAAATGTTTTACATTTGTAGAAGAATGTTTCCTGCCATTCGTTGCAAATTTCATGGTTTGGAACCGAAAGCAAAGTATCGAGTTTATTTGGATTTTATACAACTAGACAAACACAAGTACAGATATGTATACCACAGGTTAGTGTTTAATTTACTGGAATGAACGCAGACATAAAATAATAAATTAGTTTTTTCTAATTATTGATGAAATTCTTTACAACTAAATGTTATAAAAAAACAAAGGTACATCAAGACGGGCGTGCCATCTTGTAATGACTCATCAGTGGCGCTTCAACCCAACTATTGGAAGGCCAACAAACATCGGAGCTTTAAGTGACACCAAGTTTTACCAATTCCAGAAAATTCCACCTTGGAAATAGAAAAAATAATAGAATTTGAAAAATTTTCTAAATTACTGGCATAATATTTAAAAATAAAACTATATTCCTATGTTTTTCAATGATATTCGTATCACCACAGAAGTGCGACTCTTTGAACGGTTTTAAACAAGTGCACAAATAATCCGCTTTATATTTCCAGCTGATATTATACAGTTCCTGCTGTATATTTAATAAACAATCATTTTTTAAAAATTAAATGGAAAGAATTCCAAAATGAAAGACTTTACCAATCTTTATTTTAATTCTAAATGAGATGTAAACTGTTAAAACTTATTGAGTGCAAAACGATAATAACTTTTCAAACTGGATACCAGCAGTGCAAGAAAAACTTTTTAAGGGACATTATTTTTTAAAACCACTAATTCAATGTTTTTTTTCAATTTTAAACGAAGAAAGGCCGTTATACTTTTATAATTACGTTCCTACTATGGGCAGATTATTAAATTTAATCTGTTTTCGTATTCATGGGAATTTAAATTGACTTACAAACTTTATACAGTTCCAAATGGATGGTGTCTGGTACCGGAGAAAACATGATGGCAGAACAAACGTACTCACACCCGGATTGTCCCATGGAAGGCCAACTACTGAATTCACAAATTATCTCATTTGAGCGGCTCAAATTAACAAACAACGAAAGAAGCAGAAATGGACAGGTTTGTTAATCAATACCTCCCTCTAACAAGTTTGAAAGCGGAAGATACATGTATAAATGCAGGAACGAATATTTGTACATGTATTTCAAAACGTAACAGGAAACTAAAAAATAAACTGTTTAAACATTTAGTTATGTACGTTCAATCACAATGTTTCTATAGATCAAATATACGGGTTAATTACATTAAATAAAATCACATTGTTTTAATACACTTGGTAATATAGAATTCACTGCATTTTGTGTGTCTTACATGGCCTGAATTTTTTAATGTAACGATGACAATTCTGATTGAAGTTGAAATGTCTTGTTTAATTATCCAAAAAAACAAGAACGTTCATTTTGTAAGTTATTTAAGAGTTTGTCTATTGCCAACGATTTAAGAAACAGATGAAATACTTAATATAATAATACATTGAATTTTAGTTTAGGTCATGTAGGTTGTGCGTAAATATTAACATAAAAATGTTATAAATCATAATATACAGTATTAAACATTTTCTTGTATACTGTCTTAATAAATACTTACGTTAAATTACATCAAAAGGTCCGCTTTGTACAAAGAGTGAGAATTTTGAAAGACATTTTACAAATTATTAAATGCAGTGTAGCACATAATCAGAAAATTAATAATAATAATAATAATAATAATAATAATAATAATAATAATAATAATAATAATAAGAATAAGAATAATGATAACGATAATAATAATAATATCGTTAAAATCAAAATACTTCCCAAAAAAATCCCTAAATCCGAATCCAACGTAGTAATCTTTTTTTTTAATTTCCACTTCATTAGAAATGATTTTGATCTTTTTAGATTTCTCTGTTATCGATGCAAAGATTTCTTCCTAGAATACACGTTGAGAAATTATCTGCTGCTGGTGATCCGGAAGAACATTATGTTACGGCATTTCTCCAGACGTCTTTTATGGCTGTGACGGCATATCAAAACCAAGAGGTCAGTTAAAATAACAAATAAATACAATTTTCTTATTTCATTTTAATTTGCACAAGCTTGTTAAACACTAATATATGCACATGATGACAGGAAATATTCAAAAATATTTAGAAAAGTATTCATTTAAGCTGCTTTAATAAGGCAATTTTATGATGATTTTTGTTGACGTATTTTGACTTTGGCAATTAAATACCTATGGGACTTAAAAATGTGTGATGTTGGTAGATTATTCTACAACATAAGTTTGTTAAAGACTGACACATAATTCATCTTGGCAATGACGATCATACTTACATGTTTATTTATACCCAATAAGGACATATTGTGACTGTCATTTCTGACACCCTATCAACTAAAAGTGGTTTTATCAATTAAAATATCAGTTCACCCCGGATGTTTGGATAGGTTCAAATTCCCACTGAGTTTTACCAAACGATGTCAAAGTACTTCAGCTGACAAAATTTCAAACAGAATTATATCTGCTTGTCGAAATCTAAAGCAATTTGTTTGTAAAGAGCATCAGTTATCACTATAATGGCCGTTAACGTGCGAGATTACGATAAGCATATCAATTTTGACTATGATAATATTTATTTAAGTTCATCAGATGTGATTAATTATCATACAGGTAGTAATACAAAAACGTGATTGTCTTCATTTATAGACCTATACTCTTAAAGAAATAAACTGTTTTAACTTTATTATTATTTTTAGTACCTTTTATTTGCTAAACTAATTTTATTAATGCAAATATAGTTTTGAATAAATATAATGTGGAAAATGCAGGTTGATCACTAGATTTCATTTCAAACCATTCTTTTAAAGCTATAACTATTATAAACATATAATAAAGGAAACAAAAATATTAGTAAACTTTGACAGAAAATGGAATTATTTAACAATAATGAAAGTATACAAAAGCCATTATATATCTGAAAATCTCAAGAAGGCAATAAAAATAAAGTTACAGACACTATTTCCTTTCCAGCTTTGTAAAAACCTTACTGTAAAATCAATTTCAATTCAGTACCTAAAAGAACTAGATTTCATGGAATAAATACGAAATACTACACATCTACAAACATGTGTGTGCAATACGAAAATGTAAAAAAAATGCATTATGTTTTGAATGAATGTTATAAACTTAATTATTCAAATGTATAATAATGTACATTGTCGGGGTTTTATGTTCTATTTTATGTTTAATAATTTTTTATTCTGCTGCTTGTTGTCTTTATAAATTTGTTTGTTTGGAAATAAAAAACATTGCCAATAAGTTTAAAATTTGCTTAGTTCTAGTTTTTTATTTGTTGTTAAAAATATCGCCTGTTTTCGAATGATGACTGTTATGATGACAGTTTCACAACGTGTTACATATTCCCACGATCATCGTCCATCAGGTGTTAATACAATATAACCCAAACACTAACAATATGTGTTTATTCACAGCTTATTCTATTTACATAGATAACCCGTTTGAAGATAGCTAGAAATCCGTTTGCCAAGGGTTTTAGAGAGTCCGGAAAGAACAGGTACATACTATGTAGTGGTCGCTGCAGTAACTGTGATAGAGAAACGGTCACAAGATAGTGTTAGTGATACAATATTTCATTAGATAGATTAAATGAACATATGATACTGTAGAGCTAAAAATCTAGTAAAACGCAAATGCATAAGTAGCGAAGAAGGCATGCACACTTTAAATAAAATTGTATTGCATGTAAATTGTTGCCATTTTAAGTAAATGCTTGTAACGGTAAGTAAAATATCATTGTCTTTAGGTTTCCTATATTGAAAGACATTCCAGCAGGACAGATTATCATAATCGATTTAGTTCAATTATTATTGATTCATTTTGTCATGTAAGGTACATGCACTTTTCTAAATGTTATTGTCTTCCATCAATTTTAAGCCTTTGGGTTTGAGTATTTCTAAACGTAAATTTTGAAAATGTGCATTAGGCATTTTAACAGATCTTAATTGATTGCTTTTGTTATAACCCTGTTTTTGTTTTGCTGACGTTGGACTTGAAATGTGTAACAGTATATCACCAATGTATTTTATAAATATTCTTTACAGCTTAATCTGCCTCAACCAACATATAGAAAATAAATCCAATAAAGTGTTTAATTTTAACATCCAGTTGCTTTTACCCTACTCTTATCATACTGAGTAGTTCGTAAGACATTCTTGAAAGGTACGCCTTAATTAATCATTGTGTAAAATTAACTTTTATATGTTTCCACCAATTATGTTGTGGAATTTTCAGGAGTTCCTTAGAAGCTATGATTGAATGTTATGGGCTACAGTTGGCAGATAATGAAATGCATACTAGATGCCCGAGGAAGGAAATTAAAGTATTATCGGATCAAGGTATAAAAAGCAATAGAAATATCCACTCTTCCAAAAATGTGAACAATTTATTATTGTCTTTGTAGATCGTGCTGTCCAAGTCTTTTCCCATTTGATAGTAATACAATTGCAATATACACCCTTAAGGGTCAAGCAAAAACAATACAGATGACATGCATCATACAGATCAAAACTAAGATATCATATACATAAGGATTCTCAAAAACTTACAATAGACCAACCGTTTATCTGTTAGTGAAATTAAACAGGGATTATACAATTACCTGTTTGCCCACATTTTGAACATTTTCGCCTTCATTTCATTATGATCAGTTGACACACATCATGAAATACATGAACACCACTGATCATCCCTTTTGTACTTTGCTTTCTATTAACTAGCCGACATTATTTCGGTATGTCGTGTTTTCTGTAAAAATGGACAAGAAAATTCAAAACAATTCAAATGTGCATGTGTAAGATAATAACATTGGATGGTGAAATTTCTAAATTACTGGTCATAACAATAGTCATATGTGAATCCTTTCTTAAATACTAGAAACTGCAGAATACGATTAAATAATACACTAGCAACAATGCAAATCTAGATGTACAAAAAAACTTACCCAATGAATAACACAATAGATAATGCTCCCACTAAACAGTAAGATTTTAAGTAAATTTCAGTGGCGTAGCCACGATTTTTAAAGCTGTAAGCAGGGGGTCTGGGGGCGGCAGCCCCCCTGAAGCTGAACAGAATTTGGAAGTCGAAGGATGACTTTGGCCTTCTCCAGGCACTTTTACCCACACATTTCGCTATTGAAGTAATGATTAAAAATGCACAAAAACATGAATATCAGATAGTAAGTTATCACAGCCAGCTTTGATTTTTTTAGGTTTTTTTTCTTTTTTTTCTTTTTTCTCTCTTTTTTTCTTTTTTTTCATTTTTTATTTTTTTTTAAATTTTTTTTTATTTTTTAAAACTTTTTAAACAGTTATCTGAGAGTTATCTTCAAGACATTGGTGCAAACAGGGACCATTCATATAGGGTCCCCTGGCGAAAATACAACTGGGTATACTCAAGAAGTCTGAGTCTGAGTATATAAAAAAACTCCACTAGTGATAACACAAAGAAGATCGACGAGAAAGTCAGAACAACCCCAAATCTTGATCACTGACTTGAAACACAACCATTCAATCTACTTCAAACTGTAATAATCGACTAGCTTAATAAGGGAACAGAAGATGGATTTTGCGGTTACCATCTGATGCAAAAGTATTGATGGCTTCATCAAAATCTATTTGGATTTCTGGATGCACATGCATCAGTGACAAGCCATTCAACCTGTCCTCTACCATCGTCGACCGAAGATAGGTCTTAACACGTTTCAGTGCACTGAAGGACCGCTCCGCTGTTGCAGAAGTGACTGGCATGGACAGGAGAATCTTAACAGCTGTGTGAATGTGTGGATACAGCTCAGGATTAGCATGTTGGAGGGTTTCAATCAAAGATCTAGGCTTCTCATTGATATTATCCCACTTGCACCTCCATCTGACCATCTCCGTTCGAGATGTTGCTACCCGCCATATTAGCAGCCCCGTCATACCCCTGTCCCCTCATAGCCTGTGTGACTATTCCATACTCGTTGAGTTTTCCCATAATGGTTGCCGCAAGAGCTTCTCCGGTTGTAGAACTGGCTTCAGCAAATCCGACAAATCCCTCTTTTACTTTCAATAACCCATCTGTATCAGTATCGACATAACGAAGGCATAACGCGACCTGCTCAATGGTTGACACGTCTGTGGTTTCGTCAGCAATGATACTGAAACAGTTAGCAGCATTGCACTCCTGGACAATACGTCGCTGTATTTGATCGCCACAAATACTGATCAGCTCATTTTGGATTTGGGGTGATAAATATCTGGCATTTGGGGGACTATTCTGTAGATGATCAGCTAAAATCTTATCAGTTTCAGCTCTAAATTTGATCAAAGCGATAAAATTACTCTTGTCTTCCGTATGACCACGGAGGGGAATATTCTGTTTTCCACACAGGTAGATAGTCTTCAAGATGCTCTTTAGAATATCCCGATTTCTCGAAATTTAATGCTGGAAAGAGGTACTCAGCATAGAAATGACATCTTCCTTTTTGCCCTCAGCGACGGCCACAAAATTTTCGCTTTTTTCCACACAATTTCCATGCCCAGATTGCTTCAAGTGACGTTTGATTAAAGTCCCCAAGTTTGCCCAGTCATTCACAGGGTCACGAACAAATGCATGTTCATCACTGTTGAACAGCACACAATATAAACAATAAAGACCATCTTCAGATTGTGAATATCTGAGCCAAGGGAATTTCTCTAGCCATGATCTGGTAAATGCCCTATTTACCCCTCGAATCTTTCTAAGGGGAAAAGCAAACGATGTCGGAACGAGCCAATTATTCTTTAATAAGAAAAGCTTTTGTTTGTCATTAACAGTTGTTTTATGCAATGCAATATCAAATGTTGTAGGCTGGGTAGATTTGGACTCTGGTTCCAATATGGGTGGGCTAACAGAAGCAGCATTGCTATCTGGATCAGCGATGCTCTGTTCAAGATGGGCAGACCCTGATTCAAATGTGGGCGGATTAATAGGTACAACATCGCTGCACTGAGCATCACCTTGAGCAAGACTGACGGACTCTGGTGATTTTTGTTTTTCTACGGGATGTTCATCAATACTTGTAGAGGGAGGGAGCCGCAGATGAGACATTTTGCGGTTTCGAAAAATATTTCGTCACTTTACTTTGTCCCTTGTCTATTTCGGAAGACTTACTCCTCTTCATTTTAATTGATCTGCTTGCTACTGATTTATGTAAACTTATTATTATTTTATGAAATGCTACGGTAGCACGAATAAATCGTGAATAATTCACTCAATGTGAATGATAGCCGGATTGCTTAATCAAACTGTTCAAGATTTATAAAGGACGCAGGTTAAAATCGTGACGTTATGAGTCAAGAAGTAAATTAAACGCAGTTACTTTTGGGGCACCAACAGGGTAACTCCTCATGTCGCATTTTAAAAGCTATATTTTCGGGGAGGTCGCAAGTCGTTTTTGGCATACAATGTAGGTCGATTTTTGATTAATCGTAATTCAAGATCAAACGAGATGTTGAACAGTATACACAAATAATGTAGTAATAACTATAATTATGTTAAATGTTTAACTTTGTGCGTCCATTGATTTGATCTTGAACTTCATATATTCATAAACCCAGAAAAATGCAAATACGAAAAAAAAAATTGCCAAAATTATTTGTAAGCACATGCTTACAGTGCTAATAAACAGCTACGCCACTGAATTTGAACATTATATTTATATTTAACCTAATTAAATTTACTGAACAGTCTAATTGTTAGTTTGCACATTTTAACTGACTGTGCACCTCTTCTTGTAGATTTGTTATTTACTCATATGCAACTGAATTCATTGTAGGACTACATAAGTCTATCGATGAAGAAATTTCGATGTATCGTCCAACATTTAGTGACTTTTTAACTAATTAAAGTTATGAAAACTTCATAAATAAACACGAATTGTATGACTCGTATGTATCCATACCTAAGTGTCTTTATATTTTTATACCCCGCAACACAGTGGCTTGGTATTATGCAATATCCTCCATAAGGGTCAGTCCGTCTGTCCGTACCTTGGTGGTTTTTAGATGATAACTTGAAAACGCGTCAACAGATTTTGTTTAAACTTTGCACGGCTGTTAAGTATTATAAAATAAAGATCAAGTTCGATTTTCAGCACAATCTAATTTGTAGTTTTTGACTAAGGCTAATTCTTTTTTTCAACTGTTAATGGTTTCCAAATGATAATTTGAAAACACGCCAACTGATTAGCTGTTATTAAGTACTATAAAATGAAGACCAAGTTCAATTTTCAGCATAATCAAATTTGTAGTTTTTGACTTAGGCCAATCTTTTTGGCCAATAGTTGACGGTTTCCACTATACAACACGTCAACAGATTATTTTAAAACATTGCACAGCTGTTAAGTAGTATAAAAGTAAGATAAAATTCAATTGTCAAAACAATCCCATATGTTGTTTTTGAGTTGGGTCGATTTAGAATTATTTTATAGGTCTAAGTATAAACAAGTTAAAAATTGTAACGGAGTAAAATGTGTTCATAAATATTAAATACAATGCAGCGTTGCGGGTATCGTTTCATGTCCCAATAGATGCCATATTTTTAATAACTGAATCAGACAAATACAAAAACACATACAAAAATTAATGCTGTCAATAAGATGTCGTATTGGACGAAAAATGCGATGAATTAAAAACTGTATTTAATAATTTTTTTTAAATGTTTCTAAACAAATGGTAAACCTATTAGCATGGCATGTAATCGTTTAAAACTACTTAATAGAAAAGGTGTGAAATAGTTAAAATGAAATTACTATAAAACGATTCGAAGTCATTTTTCCTATGCATATATATGTAGTAGTTCTTCTATTTTTCATTTTTTTTATTTACGAACTTTCCATATCGTTATTCTGAGAATAAATAATGACCAATAACATATTCGAATATAAAATAATGTTTATAAACATGGTAATTTATTATAATTTCTTTTTATTTTTACTTGAATGTGTTATCTCCCTTACACTATTTGAAAACGAATTCAACCATGTAAAACTTGTTTAAATTTTTAGACAATTGCATTTACTTGTTATTTTTATGCATCGCAGAAGATTACAGCCAATGTAACTATTAAATAATTATAAATGAAAAAAACTGTAGTTGAATGCTGAATAAACAATTACACTATATTTTCCAGGAATGACGAATCCACTATTACCGGACAGTGGCTTCCCAGTACTGTTTTCACCGCCAGACAAGATTGGATATGTAAAAACAGAACCTTTACAGGACACAAACACGACACCATCATATAATAGATATTTCAGTACGGACATTCGTAATATTTACGACTTTTGTAACAACAACGTGCATGTCATTCACCAAGATATCGTCCATTCGACAACAGATACAAGTAGCTGTAGACATCAGAACATACGACCATCGCCATACTCACCAACCACGTACTATACTCATTTCACTGTCCGACCAAATCTTAAAGTTGTACATTTCGATGCCACTTAGTGTGTTACGAAGCTAAAATCTTTGTATAAATATGGGGCGTAAGCACTACAGCACTTTCAGTTTTAGTTTTACTATGTACTAACAGAAAGAAGCTTCCCAAAGGATACAGCACTGAGGATTTTCATGAATATGAATCTTAGAATATCAGTGTCATTTCTGTGTAATGTACATGTTTGTATTGAACTACTGGTGCAAAGACATATTCAAAAACGTGTTCAAAACATACGCTTAACTTCAGATGCAATCAAATTGCTCATAATATTATGTCAAAAAATCTTAAAATGGTGTAAATATTATATGTTTTATATTGCCCATACATATCATCAAAATGTTTTAAAACCGTCGAACCACTTTCATCATGTGCTACAGTTTATGTAGTTATAACCTGTTTTTATGAACTTAATTATCCGTCATAACACTGTCGGTTCCGTAGTTTCGTATACATTGATGTTCAAGACCGCCATTTTTAGTTTTAAGCCACACATTTGACAACATTATTTTAATCAAACATCTGGAGAAGATTTTAAACATTGTTTTAACTTGCATAATTTAACTTTAATAATTTGGAAAAATTAACAAAAACATGAACGATCAATGCTATTCAATATCTTTTACTATTTGACATTCCAATATTGTTGGTAAGAGCGCTGTCGATGAAACTTGTATAGCTGAAATGAACATCTTTCGTAGTAAATTTTCTAAATAACATACAGGCACTGTTTAATTCATAAAGTTCCAAATAAATCTATGCGGTAAGAAATCATTAAAGAAAAACGCACTATGATTTTAAAATTCACTCCCCCTTGAGATAATTGCCAGATCAACTGTGAAGCAATCTGCTGCACATTATACGTAGAAATTGTCTCTAAATGTAGAATAAAATGATCAGATTTTAAATGACGTGATTCTTTCAAAAAGAAAACGTGTCCAGTTTACTCTGTATAAACTTCTAAATTTAGCCGTTAATATTGTGAAATCGTAAAACCTCTTGTGACGTTACGTCGCATTGCGCGTGTGCGAAGTGGAAATATAACGACTTATATAACGTGTGACGTTATAAGAACGTCATATCAGAATTGAATATAATTGCATGCAGATTTTTTTATAAACAATATCTTCGGTTTTACAGATTATAGTTGAGATTATAATTTATATACGTTCATATCCGTAGATATGCAGATTTTAACAACTGAAGTGCCCCAAGTACGCCCTGAGGCGAAGCTGAAGGGTGTACACGGTTGCTGAAGGTGTTGAAATCTACAGATATGAACGTGTATAACGTTATTATCCCCGGTATTAGTTTTAAATAAGGAATTTTTAGGTACTTTGTCAACGCAATGGCGTACGTTAAAGTGACGTTTTCATCATTATCAAAGAAAGTTTCATTGAAATTTGATAACAATGAGGCTTTTTTACAAGGTGTAGGGTACCTTTGGTAGAACCCTACTGTACTTGAAAAAAAAACCAGTTTTTTGTTGGATTCAAACAGATGTTTAAGAAATAAATTTTGGCGCTGAATGTCTTGCAGAGACGTCATGATAGTGTGACGTCGTTGTTTGTCAAACTGCATATCTTTTGTATCTTTTTCTGTTAAAAATAAAACACATTTGGACTTTTTGTTAAGGATTTCATCATCCTATATATGACACAAACCAATTACCATTTATAATATAAACGCATCTTTTAGGTACTTTTGTGCAAGTAACGGTTAGCAACACCCGGGTATATGACTTAGCAACGCTCCGGGTATATTGGTTTTGTAAAGACGTGTAACTGACCAATCAAATTTCAGGAATAATACTGATACTGGGATAATTTTGTTTCTTATTAGAGTTTTAGCAAAAGTAACAATTTGCTACTGAATTTAATTAAAAACTGACAGTATATGTTTACTGTAGATGAGATTTAAAATATAAAACTATAAAGTTAATTCCACAAAAACTTAGTCCCGGGCGTATTACAGGCTGCCAATCAACTGGTACCTACAGACTTTGAAGTCACTTTTTCTTCCAACACGTCATGCTCTCATTAAATCAATTATCGATTTCATATCTTAGAAACTTCAAGATAAAGATGATTGATTAATGGTGTTTAACGCCCGAGCAGCAATATTTCAGCTATATTCAGGCGATCAAGATAAAGAATGTAAATCTATATATGGCACAAACAATAAAAAACAGACATATAAAAAACAAAGCTAAAGGACAAACAAATACACAAGGCTTTCCCAAAAACGAAAGCAAATACCCATTTCTTTCTTAAACCAACAATTTTTACATTGTGATATCCTAAAAGCTCTTAAACATTAAATACCTCACATTCAATCAGAACGTCCGAAACAGTCCCATGCGTTTTGATTTGTTGACCCAAAGATTAGAAATGAGTGTGCGTGAAAGTAATAAAATGACGTATTACATGTACTTTAATGCAATTTTGGAAAGCTAGTGTGATGATCTACTCGATAAAGAAAATAGTATATCTATCAAGAGTGGAAAATTACCCGGTCTTATCTATCAAGAGTGGAAAATTACCCGGTCTTTCACAAAATTGTATGTTGTTGGCATTCTTCTGTTTAGAAACAATGGAGTCTGCGACTGAGTAATTACTTAGTTGTGGGGCAACAGCGCCGGGTGTGGCTGAATAAGCCAATGTCGCACTTGCTGCAAGTTGGGTTCTCTGCTGTTTGTAAGAACCCATTAATCTTAGTTTAATCTTTAGGGGTAATGATAATCTTTTAAAATTTTGCCAAAATTTACATTAGGTATAGATTTAAAGGAAAATATTTAATATTATTGAAACATAAAAATAGAGCTATATTTGATTAACTCTTATGATCTGTAGAATTTTATTACATTCATACACAGTGTTATTTGGGACCTTCAGCACCAACCTCGTAATCAACGTTAGAAAGTCGTCAACTTCTAGATATTCAAAATAGATGTACATTGTGTTCATTGGTACTTTCAGTTGTGACATATATTGGCGACCTCACAGCTCAATAAAAAATATTTTTTCCTGTGAAGCCCGCTTTCCGTCATACTCTCCAATAACACATACATGTATGTTATTTATTAAAGTTCTATTTCCTATTTATGAAATTCCCGTCACGATTTTTTTACACACGTTTCGAAGACATTTTAAATGATATATTTGTCTATTAAAAGGTGACCGGCAGGATTTTATGTTTTTTTACAATGTCAACTTGGTTGCATGGTTGTAGTCAAAAAGGTTATATTGTTAAGTTTTTAATAGTTCAATGATTCTTCAAGCACAGCTGGGTCTAGTTACGATCCCTAAGGGTCGACCCACAGAGTTGCCCAGGTGGCGGAGAGAACATATGGTGTTCCTTTGGGAACCTATCAGGTTACATAATACGGAAAACTTGGCTGCGGACCATAAATAATGTCGTGTTTGTATAATGCCGTACTCTTCGCGCGTTACAGTACATTTTATATAAAAAAAGTAGGCATAATGTAACCGCTAAAAGACCTTTTTTCATTCCTACACAACTCCATACTTTTCTTGCAGCAATCACGATCACCAGTCATTAGTTCATCCCATCTTCCAATTGATTTATTGTGTGTAAACGCTACAATAGAAGTAAAATACAGATCGTTAGAATAAATCAAGCACGACGTGCAGTTTTGATGTTATTTCTTATAACTTTACTATAATTACAATCCCAAATGTTTGTTATATCATTTCTATCAAGTTTTTGTGTTCAAAGAACAATTCCACAACAATGGGACACTGACGATAATCTATGTGTAGTGATCTGTTGGGCACTGATTGTACTAATAATACTCAATCGGCATAAACAATAATATGCATTAAAATTATGCCCAATAAAAATCCTATGTAATTTTAATCAAATATTCGTCATAAACTCGATTCTTCCTCTTGTTCCTGAAGAGCTGATTTTGTTTCAACTATTCAACCTTAAGACAATTGCATTTAAATCTATCACAGCAATGCACAGAAGGTAAAACAATCGAAAACACGGTTCTGGTGTTTATCTTCAAGGATACTACTTTCAAATTTTGGACTAGACACATACAATGCTGAAACAAATCTATGTATTGGCGATGAGCTTTCGCACCCTATCATATGGGCAGTAACTCTAGTTGGCATCTAGAATAAATCTTAAATGAGCTTTAAAAAATTTAATTAATGCAACTCCAGGTTCGACCTCATAGCACTTCGTGGAAAAAAATCGATTTCTGTATGTAATTGTAAAGTCATTCCTTAGTTACACCAATAGTTACATATTTCAGTAATTTTTCGGTAAAAAAAGAAAAATACCCAACTAATTAAAAAAACAACATTAAATTTAAATGACCCTAGAGACAGCCAATTGTCGATGTCAAAATGTACAAATAAAACTTGTAATGCTATTCACCACTAAAATATTAAAAACACCGGAGAAAAATATTGGTCACGTGCACTTGAAATATTTTAAAACTATGATCATATCACGTATGAGCGTAGGCATGATAATGAATAATCTAGTACTAATGTACTAAATAACTACAATAGTTATGTAGGTACTAGATCCGTTATTAATCTGTAATACACCTGGCAATAATATACTTGAACTGTCAGTATATTATAATTAAACTTCAAAGGTATTTTCTGTACATTTCACAGTATAACCACGCTGGTGTTGGAAACATTTGCGATTAAAAAGATCGACTTAACTCGTACCCTTAGGTCGGACGTTCCCTACAAGTACTCTGACTTTTGCCGCCAATTAAGCTGATAACGCTGGAACATTTCTTACTTTTTATCCGTAAATTGAAAACAGAACATGTCGAATTTTTCAAATAAATTCGTCGATGACAAATGTGACATTCGATTTTTCTCAAACTTTGTTTTCACATTTATTGAGCTACAAATATTATCCTGTATTCTTAAAGACTTGTTGATGGGGTAAATCGCAGGGGAAAAACAACAAATTTCATTTTCACCATTCAGATATCTATTAGAGATTTTCCTCAAATACAGTTTGTTTGTCAATTAGGAAGTAAAAAATCTCAAACCCGAGTATGAAAATGAAACAATGGAAAATTTAAAATTTAAGTGTATATGTTATTCTAAAGAAAATGTGTATTGGGCTAAAGCTTCTTACGGAAATGTTATAGTTTAGGTCTGCAAGTTGTATAAAATTTCATCAAAATTTTGAGTCCTATGTACAGTCAGAGGCAAAAATTACATTATATCATATGTCTGGTATGTTCAGTGAATTCCACATTTTAATACGTAAGAAACATATATCTCTAACATAGTTTAATCCCCATAGACATTGCGTTGAAAATATATCTAGCTTCGAGTTATCTAGTGCATCTTTAACATAAAATTTCGTATTAAATAAACAAGTTTAAAAGCCAACCTACAATGTACATGCAAGATATCAGGTTGTATAAACATGAAAATTTCCAGTCAATATAAGTCTATTTTTATCCCCACTATTTTTAGACCTGAAACCAATCCAGTTTATGACATAAGATATTATTTGTATTATATGTCAAGTGATTGGAAAATTTGAATTTGTCACGACTACATGTAAACACCTGAATGGGGATGGGAAATATAAAATTAGTCACGTGACGTTAATAATTCAATTGGATTATTTTCTGTACAGAAGTGACGTTTGACATGCACTAGCTTTAGCAACATCGGATAATGTTGCAATATCCAAAAGAAAAACAAAAATATTTTTCAATAATTACATTATATTTTGTTTAAACTTCTTGTTCATTTATTTTATTTTTTTTTTCAAATTTAGTTCATGGCGGATTTAATTCTTATGAATAGCGGTAATCAGTTTTATTGGAGGAAAGTCGACCAATAAGTGGTGCTAAAAGAAAACCAACACTATTGCTGATCTTGTCATATTGTCCCGTCGTAATACTAAGGTTGACGAAGTGCGTTAATAAACGGTGACATTCCAATTTAACGGAAATCATTTTATGTTCACAATTTGTTTGCTTTATTTCTTCTTGGGTAGAAATATCTTTACTCATTGCAAGAGTACACTAAACAACAATCTCGGCGTTCAACTGGCATCCTGGAGAACAACTGACTAACGGTGCGACTTGCAGTGTTGAGTAGGTGAAGCTAGCATTTCAAAACCATCGCATGACAAACCCACTGGACTATACCCCCTCCCCCCCCCCCCCGAAAAATGTAGCAAACAAACCATGCCTGAAAGCGTCACAAAGTCGATCAGTCTGTATATATACGTTAACACCCCCTTTCGCACTTTGAGCAGCTAATCAATATGAATAATTAATAGGTTCTTTCATAAGTTTTTGGGAAAGACCGGTTGATCTTTCTGGAGCGCAGCGGAACGAGCCAAAAGACATAAAAATTTCTATCACGAGTGAAAGTTCACACGGGCTTTCCCAACAACTTTTACATTGCTTATATCCTATAGACTCTCCATTGTTTTATACTCCATTGTCTCCGACATCCAATCAGAACGCCGGAAACAAGAACGTCATAGAAGAACGTTGTTATGCTTCCATAACAACGTTCTTGTTCCTGGCATTTTGATTGGACGACGCAGCAAGTACAGATGTGTGCGCGTGAGCTCATCTGTACTAGAAATCGGCCATTTACGGAAGAAATTAAATGACTTTACAACAATCCTCAGATGTATTTGAATTTACCAATGTGTGTTGCTTCGTGGAATTTTATTTTAGTGTTAAAAAACTTGCCAGTCAAAATTGACAGCCAAGTTTGCGTTTGGTTGGTGGGTCAGCGTTCAAGTGAATCTTTGTGAAAAAAAAACAAAATGAGGAATCAATGCATGCATGACCTCAATAACAACAAACATGCAAAGTATCAATATCACATTGGCCAAGTCGTTTAGTATATTAAAAAGCAACAACGAAACAGAATTTTCTCCGGCATCCATGCTGGCCGACCACTTGACATCCAATGAAGGAATGACGGACATCTCTATACATTTCCAGCTTGTTTAATATATATTCACATGTATTTCTTGTTTTTAAAGTTATACCTCTTCTTGTTTAGTGGAATCAAAACAACAATAATATATGTAATCTGTTGACAATTTAAGATGCAAAAACATTCCAATATAATTATATATACGTCATTAGTTACACCCGGTATCTCCCCTTTGTTAACAAGTTTGTGGTAAGTTTTGGCGATTGTTGCTTGTTGTGTTCATGTTTTCTGTTAGCCACGACTTTGTAATTCTCTTCTTGGCTTTGTACCCAGTATCTTCTGTATTCTTTCCATGTGATCAATAACCATGCCTACTATTATGTCTAAACATGTAGGGTTTTATCCCATGTCTTAGATTAAAAATGCCTTTTTTTTATGTATACACATGTCTTAACATTTAAAAACACGCATTGAATATTGCATATTTGTGTGTTTTTAACCAATGATGTGTGACCTGCATTCCAGAATGTTTTCTTCAAACCTTGTCAACATGTACCTTCACTTACTTTCTTCAAATTATCTAGAATAAATCTGCCTTCTGTTATAGAAATAACATACAGTATCAATCCATCTAATATAACTGATGCCATAAAATTAAAAATATTATAAAGTCTAATAATTTATTCAATTACTATGACAACATAGTCAAAGGCAATAAGACAACTGTGTAAACTCCTGAAAAAGACCATTTTCAGTTAATAATTTTTATGGCATCAGGGGGGATCTTAAGCACTGTGGTTCCTTTTGAGAAACATATCACTTACTAAGTATATAATATTACCCTTAGTTCTTTGTTGGAAATGTGTGTATAAAAGTACATGTATCATAGCTTTGTGATGGAGCTGAAAGGTGTAGCATGTGTATATTGTCAGTTATAGTTTTTGCAAGTGATGGTTCTGTCAGACTAATGTGTGCATTTACAATTTAACATTGGATAACACACAAACTGCTACATAAATACAACACAGTTAATGGTTATTAATGTTTATTTATATTTTATATTTTTATTAAGTTATTTATTTATTACTTATTATTACTATAATAAATTAGTTATCAGATATAAAAAAATCAAACACACTTTTTATGTGATTATAATTTTGAAAAACCAAAATCAAAGTAATCTAAAAACCTAAATGACTTGTTTATGAAAACTTTACACCAAATATATGTACAAGCGGAATATAAAAAAATGCCAAATATAAATACCAGCTAAATATTATAACGCCAAATATTCAATTATTGATTTTATGGGTTTTAACTGTGGTGACCAGTTTTTGGGGACTGAATGACAGAAAATTGGGCAAGTAACTGGTGAACTTAAGCATGGATATTGGTAGTACTGTGTACAGTACAGACACACTGACGTGCAGCAAACACAATCTAAATGTGTAACTGTGATCTATGTGTTTTAGGCCCACCTAGGGCCAAATAGAAATAAATGTAATAATTTAGAAACATGACAACTACACGTATTAATTGCAATAGTAAATATTCAACTTTAATCTAATTATTTAAATTTTTATAATCAACAATGGTGGAATTACAATTATCTCGTGTACTATCGTGTGTCATATTTAGGTCATCTGTTAACTCAAATTTTTTATTTGTTTTATATAAATACAAATTATACTTTATTTTAAAAAACACAAATTTGTTTAAATACATACTATAAAAGTACTTTAAAAACACTATAATGCCCATACTTCAGCTTACTAAAGAGCACATACCTTGTTGCTGCTAGCATTCAGTAATATTTACCAATTTGCATAATAGACTAGGTCATATGATTCATTCACCTGTTTAACACACAGGAATCTGTCAATTACTATTTTCAAACTTGATTCTAAAATTATAGTTTATAACATGATTTTATTTTACCAATAGGGCAGGCACATGTCACTCATACTGCATGCTCATTTATTGGTTAGATGTAGGGTTCTCCATTTCAAAGAAACAAAATTCTTTGATGTGTAATTTAGAATCAAGTTGGAACAGACTCGTATACATGTATAGATTGACCTGACTGATTTCTCACTTCCTGTGACAATACAAGCAGTGAACTGTTGATGGGATCAACCTAGTATAACTGGCAAAATGACCATGTTATTTTACCGCAAACTAACTTTAACAGTTCCTTTAATCTCTTTTCTGCAAACAGCACAGGTATTACATGCAGGCGCACACTGTGCACAGCATACTAAATGTCCGCATGGGAGAAATGTTATTGCTCTTTCTGCTTCACAACAAATGACACAGGAAATTTTCTCTTTGATTTCACGGTTTTGCTCCTCAAGTTTCTTTTTTGTTTCTGAAAAGAAGAGATGACAACATTTAGCTTATAAGTAAAAAAAACCTCAACACATACATGTATATAATACCTACATGTATTAACAATTATCGATTTTTGAACACTACATTTACATAACATGTTAAGCACAAAATTTACAAACCAACAAATAAGATTGCTGACCTACATTTCTGTCTTTATATACTAGTGGTTTTCTTAAGTTTTTCTTCTGCAACAATTGTATTATGTAGACTAACCTTCAGAAATTTGTGTTTTCTTTATCTTTTTCTCTGTCTCTTGTTGAGCAGGAATTCTAACTTTTTCACCTTTAGTTTCCAAATCCTTGATAAAACGTTCAATTCCTTCACTTGTCAAACTGTCCAACCCTAAATAATTAGAAAATAGGTTGCATGAAAGAAGTAAATTACAATAATTTTTTACCCTACATGAACATAGGTCATAGTGCTGAAATCATTTCAATGTTTATTTATGTAGGGATACTAAAATTTTTTTTAGTCAGTAAATAGTTCTTAAACTATTTGTTACTGGTCTATTCTTGTGTTTATTATATAGCCACTTGGACTGGACTGAACAGAGTAGTTTTAAAATCCCAATTTGGAGTGGATCAAAAAGATTTCAAAGGTTTCAAACACCCCCTTGGACTGGATTGATCACCATTTTTATAAATGTGTTACTATGTCATGATGGTTATGTTTCACAAAAAGCATTGTATTTATAGATGTGTTTTGAAGTAATAATTTCCTGGTTTATTGTCATTGTAAAATCTTTATCTGCTATGAATACCAAAATAAAACTAACCATGATTTTGAAGCATACTATCTACGGCCTTTTTCACCACACGGGGCAGGTATCCTTTTTCAATTACATCCTGTGCAGCATTACAAAGAAGAGGATTTTTCTTAAGGACTGATGCAGGATAAGCTTCATGACTATCTCCATCAGATGTAAGGTCTGAAAGTACAAAGGGTTTTACATAAAGAAAAGTATTGCATAAAAGGGCCGAGTTAATCATTATGGTGATATTGACTGCCATTAAACATATAAATGTAACTAATAAGGTTTGTCAAAAAATGATAAACAACTTTTTCAGTTGAAATGAAAAAAAAAAAAAAATTTCCATTCAATTCCATGTACAAACTATAATCCTTATAACTACATGTACTTGTACTAGTGTGGCATAATTTAGATAAAAAAAGTACTAAAAATAATGAAAACCTGATTCACATATTAATTACAAACAACAGACCTGAAGAAAATAACACATAATATATTATACTGACCTGAATAAGTAACAGAACCATCGGTCGTTGTACCATCTCGTGTGTCTGATTGAACCAAAGCTTCTTCCTTAAAATATTAGATGTATATACTTACAACAAAAACTGTTAACATTTATCAGGATTTACATAATTACACAGTGGACAATTTGTTCAATATTATGTATTAAGAGTATCTGATTGTATTCTACTGACCTTTTTATTATGATGATAAATGTACAAATTCCTTCTAATTTCTACGGGACTTGTAACAAATCTTACAGTGGCATAACTAGACTAAATTGTGGATTCACAAAATTTTCACCAAATTTTGAAAACAATGGTGCAATAAGGAGAGTTCTAAGGTGCTTGATTTAGTACTGAAAATGAACAGTTTTTTATTGCAGGGAAAACATACTGGTTTATAGATTGCAATTTTTGTTGTTGTCAAACTCGAATGGATACAGCCACATACTCGTGCATAGGCAGCTACGCTCCTGCATTGTACATGTTTTCGAATTCAGATGACAATTTATTATTCCAGCAGGGATTTTTAAAAGAATACATGTGCGCCATGGGTATACACATATATTTTAGCATGTTTAGCTGTAGCTTTTTTAAGAATGCACATTTGCCATCTACATAAACCCATTTTAGCATGTTCATATATTGCTTCTTCCCAAGAATGCCAAGTGTATACACCTACTACAGCATGTTTAGCAGTTTTTCCAGAGAATGCCTTTGTCCATATTATGATAAGTAATACTGTTAAACAATTAATATGTGTTTCACTGTTGTGATCCAAGATTTAATGGCAATGAAAATATATTTCCCTTTAATGAAACCTAAATTTCAGGCTGTGTTGTCATAATCATATATATGATGTCAGGCTTCAGAGATCTAGTTTACAAAAATTTATTTATTACTGAACTTTACAAGAAGTTTGGATAACTTTTAAAATACAAATCACTTAAACATTAGTTTGGTTTAATTTTAAACTTACAAAACCATGACAATTTCTTTGGTACACTTAAATTTGGTAAACCTGTTGGAAAACGGTGAAACAAGGATAATTATAGTCAAAATACAATGTCCTGTCAGGTGTTTTCTACCTATTGCTCAATCTATTTCAAAAATAGATAACAGCTGTTTAGAAAACTGCTTCAATCTGTTTTCTTTAAAGCTCTTAATCAGAAAGAGCTGGACTTTTAAATTGCAGCTATTAATGCATGACTCAGGTAACTTCAAACTTCTAGTCTGGAAGATAGTTATAGTGTACAATGTAAATGGAACATGTTAGAAGTTTCAAGTTACCTGAGTTATGCATGAGTAGCTGCAATTTAAATGTCCAAGCTATCACTTATGAAGAGCTTTAAAGAAGACAGATTGAAGCAGTTTTCTAAACAGCTGTTATCTGTATTAAGAATTGGTTGACATTGTATGTTGACTATAAATGACCTACCAGTTGAACTTTTCTGACAGCTTCCTGAACTGCGTCAATAAATGCTTGGCCTTTTTTTATCTTCATATACTGACAGTTAGGGGACCAACGACAATGCTCAACATAAGGATCGTCATCTTCTTCCCAATTTCTTAAACCAATACCGCAATGGAAACAACGAACAAAGTCGTGGTCTCCTGTAAAAAGATTTTATTTTTATGTAATCTGAGTAAATTTTGAATTTGGGAAGATCCTAACTGAGCAAAACTTCATAAATACATAAATTAGAACTGCTAATGAGTGTTATCATTAAACATTAACTTGTATGTGTATGTATAAAAACTAGTATTGCGTTTTCTTAAAAAACAAAAGAAACCGGAACTGGTGTAGGAAATAAAAAAAAACAATTGAAAACACTCAAATTTGTGAATGTGCAGGGTTTTTAATAAATTGTAACTCTAAAGATTATAATTGTTCATCATATGTCGCATGAATTTCCTGATTTAAAATAAAATATTTTCCTGGTACATGATTTTACAGCTATTAATGACTTCACAGTAAAATTTACAAATTTAAATGTTAAAGTACAGTGATTTATTTCCTGTCTTCTAAATGTTTTTCCATTAACTATGTCAATTTTTAAATCCAGGTAATTCCAGGACAGGTGTAGTTTCATAATTTATTGATTATATATTTGTCTGCATTATAATTATGGGGAGTTCTCAAATATTTTTTTTAATTATAATAACCACACATGTACTACATGTACTAGTACATGATGTAAATTCACATAGTGTTAAATAGTATATTAAAAAAGAATTATGTAAAAATCCAAACTCAACTGACCCGTTCAAATTCTCTTGAATAAGTTAAGTCTTCATAAAAACATTGTCCAGGAAAAGCAGTTTTTTATAAGAAGGCTAGATACAGAAGTTGCTTTCTTTTTTCCTACAGATCGAGTTTTTTTAATTTTCTGTCTACCTTTAGCTTCATGCTATTCTTTCCTGGACAAGCTAAGAAATTCTAAAATTATAATTTCCACCCCACCTAGTAACTGAATGCATGTACATACTTATTCCAAAAAATCCAGCTTCACTCATCAACTCTGTATTTCTAATAGAAGCTGTGGAATATGCATATGATTGCACTCGTTGAGCAACAGTTTTGTAATCTGGATATTTTGAGTTTTGAAGTTGCATTATTCTGTTTTGGGGGTTACTTGTATGCGATGCAGGTCTGTTAAACACAAAGGATGGATTTGGACTGTTCAGTGAAAGACTACTCAGACTAGGAAGTCCATGATCGGTACTTATACGTGAATTAGATCCATTATAAGAATAACTTTGATTTGAAGTATCATCACTATTATTACGGTGTGAAAAATTATATCCTTGACTACTGTAAGAACTCTGAAGAACAGGTGATGTCAAAGTATTTGCTGACACTAAAGTACTATTCCTATAAAAATCACTATTCAGAATGTTAGATGCTCTCTGATAGGGCACTGAACTGTCTGAAGGATGACACAGTGTTCTAGAATTATCTCCATTCCTCAAATTGTCTCTCGAAAAACTAGTTACGACATTTGTGGGAGATCTAGAGCTATAGCTGGTCTGACTAGGTGAATATCCATGCCACTGTGAACCACTGTGGAGTCCAGCTCCTGGTGGTGGCAGACTGTCAACTTCAATATCTGACATTGTATTTACCTGAAAATAACAAGTAAATAATTAAAAATGGGTTATTGTATCAATTACACTACAACAATTGAACATCAATTGTTCTATATTAATTAAATTAGCTAAATACATATAACGATGCTGTGAAGAATGTCCAAACAATGTCGGATTAAATGACAGATACTTGCATGATGTTTTTCAAAATAAAGAATAATAGAACTTTCATATGATCATACGAACAACATTGCTTTATAGTCCGAGAATCCTCTGCCGTCCAATCCTTTAAAAAAAAATTTTTTTGCGTGGGACGTCAGAGAGCTCTCCATAAGCAAAACAGCCGATTTTGCGACACCAGTCTGGGTCGGCACATTTCATCGTGTCAGATTTAATAAAACATTTTCATCCAGTTAATCTATATATAATTCGCCTCTTTAGATATTTTTCTCTACTAATATAATCATCTTACCTTCAATCAAGCTGATTTAAGTCCATTTCTAAGCTCATTTCCATCGATACCCTTACATTCCTACATTTCACTTTCATTTTGAACAAAAAAGTCACATGACAACAATGTGACTTAAATCCAGTGCTTAAATTAGTTTGATTGAATGTATGATGATTATATTCCTATAATTTTTTGTATTTAGTGTAAAATGAAAATGCATTACAAAAAATAAAATGTACGATTAAAGAAATTAAAATTCCATTGTTGTTTCATTACTACATGTAATACTTGATTGCATTTGATTAGCGAAATGATGAAGCCCGCTTATACTAATAATCATTACGATTTTTTTTTTAGAACAACTATACTCTTAACCAGTTCTGTGTACATGTACAGTCACTTAAAATGTTAATTTTTTCCACATTGTCTCTTTCCTGAAACGAATCACGAACATCCAAGCAACACTAATGTGCTATCAACTTTGGAGGCAAGATTATAGGTTTGCCAAACATGCCAAAAGTGATGAATCTGAATCTACTGATAGGTACTTGTACCGAGTTTTGCAGAAAATTAAAAGAATTGAAATTTTATTGTTAATCCAGTGTTCTTGAATATATGTATAAATATATGTGATTGCATTGCCAGTGTAATTATTTATTTTCAAGTATTCAGTCTAATCAGGGACATTTTAGTACATTTATAGTAAGTATAATATAAGCTGTACTTTAGTATATATATAATGTCGCTGGTCTAATTATTTGTTTTCAGATTTGTTCCCATGCAAGTCCAGCCGGTGTCTGAGCAAAACT